>OX422217.1:151031688-152231688 GCA_949130495.1 Sambucus nigra | reverse complement strand
TAAACCTATATTTTGATTTTGACTTTCCTCAATGATATGAAGCGTCCTGTGCAGGGTATGTATGTGTGCATTGTTATGCTTTAGATGAAATAATATAGGTTTGCTTTATAATTAGTTATCCTTTGTGAAAGATTTAGCCCTGATTGTTAGTTCTTGGTTTGGAAAAGATGATTTTGATGGTTTATGTCAATAACGTGAGCAATTTTGAATTTTGTACTCCTTTGAGTGGAGGTAAAATGTAATTTTATTTTAGGGTAGCGGTTTCGGGTCCATGGGCAGTAGGTTCGGTTGTCTTTGGACCGGGTACAGTTCCGGTAGGCTTCGGTTTAGAATTGGTTCGAATTTGGGGCAGTTTTGTTGTGGTTTGTAGCTATGGCAGGTGGCTCGGGTGGAGTATGGAAGTGAGGTGACGCCGGAGTTGGGTTGGCGAGTTGCTGGAGGATGTAGGTCCAGGTTCGTGGCCATGGAGGCAGTAGGGTGGAGCAGATCCAGTGGCTTGGTGGGTTGATGGGCTAGCAGGTCCTGCCGAAAATGGGCGGTTTGGAGGGGGTGGGTTTGTGGAGACAGGGGGGGTTTTGTCGCAAGATTTGGATGGAGAGTGTTTGGTAGGTGTATTTAGTATCTGTGTAATTATGTCTATACAAGGGCAATTCCAGTTACATGTATATATTGGGAAGGGAAGTTGATTGACTAAAGAAGAGTTAGTAGTAGGATTGTAAGTGATGTGAGATTGTGAATTGGAGAAAATAAGTTAGGATCCACTTGGTAACTCCGGCTTGATTTATTTGATTCTTCTGCATATGCTTTTCTACTTTGACATCTCTGGGTTGTTTTTTCTTACAAATTATTAGGCATCGATAGTTTTTGGAATCTTTGTCCAAACGTGACAAGTGAACAACATAATCAAGTCAGTTTTTTTTGTAAATTTGAAGGCTTGGAAAATTTTGAGTTGGCATGTGAGCTTCTGAGCAATTTAAGGTTTGTGGGTTCTCTAAATTTAATCTTAAGTTCTCAACTATGAGCAAAGTTTGAAATGTACATCGAGAAAGGATAATAGGTTCTTTGTAAAGATGGAGCTTTTTGCCCTAATCTTTTTTAAAGTTATCGAGATGCCTGCTGTTAGTTAGTTTACTTTTGCTCTTAGTACTATGTCTCATAAAATGAGCAGGTAAGAGTAATTTTATGAAAAAAAATTTGTGACGGCATTATGATTTAAATTTTCTAAGATCTATTTGTAAAAATTGAATAATGTTACAAAGAGACACGTTTTGTGGAGAATTTGATCTAAATTGCGTTTTGACTATTCTTTTGCATCCAAAATGTAAAATAATGTCACCGAATTATAGCGTACTATATATAGTTTGTTAGTTTAATTTGTTACTGTACTTTTGCTCTTCATACGACAAATTGTGTATTCTCTACCGTCTCATAAAATAAGCAAGTAAAGTAATTTTATAACACGTTTTTTGTGACAACGGGTGATGTCACAGCTAAGTAATATTATAACATGTTTTTAAAAATACATTAATTTTTAAAAATAAGTTTTTTATAAATAAAATTATGTTTTCATAAAATTGTACTTTTAAAAATAACTTTTTTAAACAAAAATAAAATTTTTATATAAAAAATAATAGAAAGCGGCCACGCATCGCGCGGGGCTAAAACCTACTGTTATATAATTATTTAGAACTTCTCACCAATGACTATATTCACGTATTCAAAAGATGAAAGCTTCTATCTCCTATTATATATCAACTGACACTCAGCATAAGAGGAAAATAAGAAGGGGAGACCATTCAAATTCATGTTCCAATAGTTATGTGGTCCATTCATCAACATTTACTCCCAACCATTTTCATCTCCAATAGTCAATTAAGGTCATAAATTAACTCCTATAATTAATCGACAGCTTTGTGTATCCTACTCCATTTAATCGACAACTCTGTGTATCAAATCAGAGGTTGTACCTGCAGAATTAATAATGGCAAATGTAATGCTTTTTCTGAAATTTATTTATTCTGCTGGAAATCAAAGGCATTGTGATGCAACTGTGAAGCAACGGCTGCTGCATTTTGTAAATTTTGTTAACGAAAGCTCTATTGGTGCATCTGATCAAGTAAGTATACCACTTCATTGTATATCTATTTCAATGTGTTAATTTTTCATAGTTTTAATTTGATGTGTATTTGAAAAGACATAAGAGTATGGCCTATATAAATATTTTCCAGTAGATGTTCGATGAAATGAGGCAAAGAAAACAAATATTTTTTTTTGTAGACATATTTTTCGCCTCATTCATTCCTCAAGATGAATTATGCTCATTTTTACTGATTCACTTTGTTTCAAATTGTGAAGGAAAAAAATATCAGCAAATACTTATTTTTATGCTCATTTTTACAGATTCTCTTTGTTTCAAATTGTGAAGAAAAGAATGATTAGCAAATACCTATACTTTGTGTTTTTGTAAATGTATGTTGAGAGGGATTATGAATTATTTGGGATTATGGCCTGTATAAATATTGCCCAATAGATGTTTGATGAAATGAGTCAAAGAAAACGAATAGGATGTATTTTTTGTAGACACACATTTTTCCCCTCGTCTCATTGCCCAAAATGTAATATGCTCATATTTACCAATTATCTTTGTTTCATAGTGTGAGGGAAAAAAAGATGAGTGAATAACTTTGTTGTGTGTTTTTGTAAATGTATGTTGATAGTCATTATGAATAATTATGGATTATGTCCTATGTAAATAATGCCCAGTAGATGTTCAATGAAACGAGTTTAATGGGATTTTTTTTGTAGGCAAACATTTTTCACCTGGATTCATTGCCCAAGATAAATTATGCTCATTTTTACTGTTTCTCTTTGTTTCAAATTGTTAAGAAAAAAGGTTATTAAATACCTTTTTTTGTGTTTTTGTAAATGTATGTTAAGAGCGAGATAAGTCAAAGAAAACGAATAAGATGTTTTTTTGTAGACAGACATTTTTCCCCTCGATTCAAAGCCCATAATGGAATATGTTCATATTTACCGATTGTCTTTGTTTCATAATGTGAAGAAAAAAATATGAGCGAATACTTTTTTTGTGTTTTTTTTTTGTAAATGTATGTTGAGAGTCATTATGAATAATTTGGGATTATGTCATATATAAATAGTGTCTAGTAGATGTTCGATGAAATGATTAAAAGAAAATGAATGAGATGTTTTTTTATGTAGGCAAATATTTTTCACCTCGATTCATTGCCATATTTGTTTTCATAATATTTCAAAATACAAGTGTACGCAGCCATAACACATACGTAGGATCATAAATATAGCAACGATTATAGACAAATGTTATGCTCTTACATCCAATATATTGATATGTTATAATTTACATAACAAAATTTGTAACGACTTTATACTATACAACATAGATTAAATGAAACTAAATTTATCATTTCTATAGTTTCATATTGGGATTGATCTATTACGGCGCTGTACACTAATACAATTGCATACTTGATGACGGATGGAATATTTTTTGTTTGAATGTTTTATGGATTTCTTAAATTCTATCACTATAACACATTGGGTTACTCTGAGAGACATAAATTTATTTCCCAAATCAGCATTATACCTTTCTTCTTTTTTTAGTATATCACAGGTCCATCGTTCTTATACATTAGGAAGACTATTAAAATTCAAAGTGGTTGGACAAAAATTTATTGCTATTCAACATAGGCTTACCACAAGTAACTTCGGCATACAGTTTGATATGTTATAACTTACATAACAAAATTTGTAACAACTTTATACTATACAACATAGATTACTTGAAAGGATTGAACTTAATTTATCAGTTCTATAGTTTCCTATTGGGATTGATCTATTATGGCACTGTACACCAATACAATTATAATTGATCACGGATGGAATATGTTTTGTTTGAATATTTTATGGATTTCTAGAATTCTGTCACTATAACACATTGGATTACTCCAAGAGACGTAAATTTATTTCCCAAATCAGCATTATACCTTTCTTCTTTGTTTAGTATATCATAGGTCCATCGTTCTATACATGGGGAAGACTAACAAGATTGAAAGTGGTTGGAAAAAATTTACTGCTATTCAACATAGGCTTATCACAAGTAACTTAAGCATACTCTTCTTTAGTAAAGAAATTGTACCCTTTCATATTGCATTCTTTGAATCCATTATTTACAATTAATATTTTTACATTGTTATATTTTATGCGTTGATGTTCCCCGATTACTCCACAACTAAACAATGTAAGCCTATATCTTAACTTTAAACATCTTGAATTCATAAATTTTAACCCAAAAATAGTCAATAAATAAAATATGATTAGATCAAAATCTGGACTGACGATTAAACGATAGGCTTAAAATGTAGAAGAAATTGGTAACAGTGAGAGTATTTTTATGACTATCTTCATCGGAATGTACGTCATTTTCGTGAACTTATTTTTTTGGATATGAAAAGCAATAAGAAGAAAATAAAGTAAAAAATAGGGTTGATCTGCCCCTTGATTCAGTGAAAGTTCATAAATTAAAACGAAAAGAATAATCAATAAATTGAATATGATTAGATTGATATGTGGACTGACGATTAAAAGATAGGCTTGAAACATAGAAGAAATTGGTAACAATGAGAGTATTTTTAGGACTATAAGAAATTAGTTCAATCCATTACTTGTGCTTTTAGCGTAGAATTCCTTTGCAAATTATTAGTTGTAAGTTTCTGCCGAAGGAGTATATACTCACCTTTATAATTAATTATATCAATTCGTTTGTGTGGGTTATCCAATAAAATCAAAGTTTGGGAAAAATCGTTAAGTGGCTGAACATCGATTTCTTTCTCATTACACTTGCAACAACATGTGTAAGTTGCTCCCATATTTACAAAAAAGCCACTTTGTAGGTCCCCGTACATAACTTTTACCAAAAACTTTCGTTGAGCGGAATTATGTTAAAGATGAATAAAAACCAATTTGCTCTGTTTGAAAAATCTCTTTTCAATTTTATCTAACCACATAAAATTGACACAAAGTAACTTAACCCAAATTTATCTTGTTTAACCCTCAGCATACTACTAGTGATTAAAGGAAGTAAAATAAAGTAAAGCAATAGTCACAATGCCGATGTACGAAAAAAACTAATATGAAAAAAATCTCGGACGGCCCAGGCCAGACAATCACCATGACAATGGTTTTACAAAGTCAGACGGTAGTCTTATACAACGAATCAATCCACCCACGAGACTTGACGCTCCTCTAATCTTCTATCAATCTTCACAGTGCCCACGCAGAAGGTGACCTTCTTCCACGATTCTCGTCCACAGCAGTCGCCTTCACGAATGCCTCGGTGTCCATCGATACGGCCTTCCGACGTCTACGATGTTGAACTCAAAAGTAATCTTCTTCACTTCTCCACCGCAAAAATAGCAATGTTCAAGTGTTTAACAAACCTAACTCGATGCAACAAAGATCACATAAAACATATGGTAATGATAACTCAGATCTTTGTAAACTCTAAGGATGTTTTATGGTGAAAACACTTAGAAAAATTTGTGCAGAAACCTTTTTGTATGGTAAAATGTTTTTCGTACTCCACACACTTCGAGAAAACTAACCACGCCTATTTATAAATATTTTAAGGTAGTGTCAGATCTCGTTTGAGCGATACAATGTGTCGTTTAAACGACATCAGGTCTCTTTTGAACGACATCAAATGTCGTTTGAACGACGTCTCCCTGATTAGAGTTTTAATGAATCGAACTTTGAAAACAAAGTTTTATTTAAAACCAACTCTTATCCAACTCTAATCCGTCCATATTTGTAAACATGAAGTGTTAAACAAATAAAACATTTTAAAAATATTTTCTTAGAAATAACATCCTTATTTTTCTAAAATAAAATTCTGAGTTTCATTAACATTATGCATTCAAACCTGAGTGATCTCGAAAATGCAATTAAACTTTGAAGACGAGAAATTCGCACCAATTAAACTTCGGCATGATTAATTCCTTGTAGCCTTGCCTTAACGTGTTCAATTAATCTTCGACAAGTCATAGTTTCGTAGTAATCGGACAATAAAAATCTACCTATGACTCAAACGTGTTTTGTTCCGAGAATAAGTCAAAACTACACTAAGACTCGATTGGAAATTTGGTCCTTACAAATCTCCCCTTTGACTATTCCAGGACAAAACCAACAGTGAAATGCCTAAGCCGAGCCGTTAAGCCGTATGATGCTTAAATCCCATCCCATAAAACCCAAAAATAAAATTACTTCATTAATACAAGATAAGACTTATAAAAGATGGATCGACAAGCTTGGAACTATCTCTGATTGTCTGAATGTGATGTAGACTTGGAGTCTCGAATCTCTTTAAGCATACCTACCCACATGAAACAGATAAATACCAAGTGAAGTATGTATGAACAAATGATATAAATCAATATGTGATTAGGCACATATTCTTCATATTTATCCCCTTAATTTCGGTATTTTTATGATCCCGTGCAGTGTAAATAGCTTGGATTTGTCTCGTATTTATGCTACTAACCTCTTTTGTCAATTATTTCGTGTTTTGTGTATTTCTCATGTGTTATACAGGTATTTCATGTAAGTTAGTGCGAAGGAGAACTCAAAACAGTGAAAGAAATAAAGAAATGGAGATTTGAAGGGCATTTTCGTAATTTTTTAGCCTTAGTCCGGAGGTGGGGCCAACTAGAAAGTTGAAGATCTCTAAATTACAAGAATACTGGAAAAAACGACACCTCAATCCGAGCTACGGTGAAGAAGTTACGAGGTTTTGAAGTTGCGCGATAATGAAGAGAAACGGACCGGTCTGGCTGTGCGAATTGCTGTCATTAATTATGCAGATTTTATGGTGATTGGTTGGCAAAAACTTGTTCCACAAGCGAAATTTGATGTCAAATTCGTGAAACTTGGTGATATAAAAGACCAAGCCCTAATTCATTCAAAGGGGGACTCAAAAATTAGAGAGAGAAAGTCATTTTTTAGAAATCCTTTTTAGTTTTTCATAATTTTAGAGAAACCTTAGTTTGTATGTTTGAAGAACAAGTAGTATTCTAGATTCAAGTTAATCTAGTGCAGATTTTAAGTATCAATTCTTCAATTCAATTCAAGCATCAAATTCCCTTCTCTTATTTAGTCTCAATTCTATTTTCAATTTTCAATTGTTTTGCAATTTGTTACCAATGTTTGTTAGATTTATAATTCCATGTATTGGTATGAATTTGTTTTCTAGAAAATCATGAGTAGCTAAATTCCCAAGCGTTGGGGTACATGAACTCAATCCAAGGCAAATTATTTATGTAGAAAATAGAGATTAAATTAAAATATTGATTGAATCGTGAATGAAAATCATACAAACATTGTCAATCTTTTAATCTCTCTTGCCCTAGGTACTTGAGATGTTTAAGAACGCTTTGTGAGTATAATTTATCATTCACCGCTTTATATCTATCTTTGATTTCATATGATGCAGGCTAGATCCCTCATATATGTAATGCTTAGAATTTATAAAGACTGGATTTAGTCAAAAATTTTAATTTACAATTCTAGTATTCTATAGGATAATTTGTTAAGGATTGAGGGATTGTACCCTACCCTATTTTCTCTAATTTGTCAGATCTAAGTTCTTTGCAATTTTCAGTTCGTTTTTCTTAAGTAAATTTTTTTTTCAATAGAATTTTTTTCCAATCATTAATTATCTTTTTATATTTATTTTGAGAAATCATTTCAAGATTTAATAGCTTTCCCTATTACGATTTGGCAATTTTGATCCTTGTGGAGACGATCCCGACTTACCGGGTTTATTACTTGAGCGACAGGCTTGCACTTGAGCCTAGAGAAAAACGCACTTTTGAGACAAATTCTTAGTCGCGTCAAGTTTTTGGCGCCGTTGCCGGAGATCCGAAATTGTTAAAGTTTTAGGAAAGTTCTTTTTATCCACAAGTGATTTCAAAAAAAAAATTCTATATTTCATCTCTTATGTGCTTATATGTAGAATTCATCTCCTACCCAAGTTCACGAAAATCCTATAGCCGAAGCAAGTTCTGAAAATTCTGAGTCTCCTCATTTTTGGGTTCCACCACCTTCGCCTAATAATTCCATCACAAGTCGTTCATTGAGTCAAACCCTGAGTGATGATTCTGAACCTTTCGGTAGCAATATATCGGAGCATGGTAGTGTCGGTGTTGGTGCTGGAGAGGATGAGATACCATATCTTCCCATGAAAGATCTTTTATTTCCGGAGCAAACTGTTACCCCTGGTTGCATTTTACTCCCGTATAATGCCGGTCAGTTCCACTTTCGGAATGGTATGATCCAAATTCTTCCTACATTTCATGGGATGGATTCTGAAAAACCATATCTCCATCTTAGAGAGTTCGAGGAAGCGTGTGAGACGTTTGGAGACCAAGCTTGTCCACAAGATGTAATCTGGTTGAAGCTATTACCTTTTTCCTTAAAGGATAAAGCTAAAACTTGGTTATGGTCACTACCCCCAAATTATGTGTTATCTTGGAGAGATATGCAAGCCAAGTTTTTATCAAAAAATTTTCCACAACACAAAACCAATTCTTTTAAAGCCCAAATTCAATCTTTTCGTCAAAATGAGAATGAGGCTTTTGATAAGTGTTGGGAGAGATTTCAAGAGTTAGTTAGTGCGTGCCCACATCATGGATTTGAAAAGCATCATCTGATTTCATTATTTCACCAAGGCTTTACTTTAGCATCCAAACAACTTGTTCAAACCATGTGTGAAAGACCTTTTTGGGAGTTAGATTCTAGCGATGCTGAGGCTCATCTGAAATATGTAGCAGAAACTACCCAAGCATGGGATATTTCTGATCCTAATAGTCAAAATCGAAATCGAGAAGTGCCCGACTTGCCTGCTGCGTCCGGTATTTATCACTTGGACAAGGACACTTTGTTGGATCGAATATTTGACCAATTGGAGAAGAATTTCAGAGTTATGATTGAAGTACGATTGAGAGATGTGGCTGAACCCGTACAGGCCGGGAAGGAGAAAGTGTGTGCCATTTGTAATGCGGGTCATTCTACCAAAGGATGTCCTACTATCCCTGCATACAAGGCAATGTACACTGAACAGGTTGAGGCAATAGGGGGTTTTCGAGGAAATTATAATGCACAGCAAGGGAATTCATATAATCAATCATGGAGGAATAATCCTGGGTTCGCTTATGGACAACCCCAAGGTGGGATGGTTCCTAACCCACATATAGCTCTACCACCACCTCCTCAATTTCAGCAAGTGGTTCCTCCAATGCCAAATCCTATGCAAGTACCACCTCCTGGCCCTTATGTAGCTCCACCTAGAAGATCTCTTGAAGATAATCTCAATCAATTCATCCAATCTCAAAAAGAGAGCAATGCTAAATATGATCGAATGTTCACTGAAATTCATACTAGCATCTGTAGGTTGCAATCTGTAGTGAATACTCAAGATAAGGGTAAACTTCCAGCCCAAGGCCAAAGACCTCCTCTTCAAGGTCAACCCACGGTTGGCTCCACATCATCGGATTTGCAAGAACAATGTCAAGCTGTAACTACTCTTCTTAGTGTCCGCGTAATTGATCTAGCACCTAAACTTCCAAAGGAGAAAGATGATGGAGTTGAACCCGAAATTCCTAAGGAATCTGAAACTTCCGAGTCTGAAGAACCTCCCTTAGAAAAGGAATTGAAAGATGAGGAAGTTGAACCTGAAATTGAAGTCAAGTTGCCTACTGCTGCTCCATTTCCTCAACGCTTAGAGCCACCCAAGAAAGGGGCTTCGCGTTTAGAGGTGTTGGATGTGTTGAAGCAAGTAAAATTGAACTTGCCATTTATTGATGCTATTCAAAAAATTCCAGCATATGCTAAGGTTATCAAAGATCTTTTGACTGTCAAAAGACGGCTTAAGGTGAAGAAAAATGTTTTCTTGGCACAAAATGTGAGCTCAGTCCTTCTCAATGATCTTCCACCAAAATTCAAAGATCCAGGTGCACCTACCATTTCGTTCGTCATAGGAGAAAAAAGAGTGGAAAAAGCATTGCTTGATTTAGGTACGAGTGTAAACATTCTTCCATACTCCATCTATAAGCAGCTTAATTTAGGTGATTTAAAACCTACCCGAATCACTCTACAGTTAGCGGATCGAACAATGAAAGTGCCTCGTGGGGTTGTAGAAGACGTGATAGTTCAAGTGGACACGTTCTACTTTCCTGTTGATTTTGTCATTTGGGACACTGATCCTGTTCCCCATACGAGAAATCATGTTCCAATAATATTGGTTCGTCCATTCTTAGCTACTGCTAATGCTTTGATTAATACACGGAATGGCCAAATGCAATTAACTTTTGGAAACATGACTCTCGAGACCAACATTTTCAATGTCGCTAACCAAATGGGTGATGAGGATGAAATTATTGAGGTTGATCTTATTGAAGAAGTGGTGGATGAGAACATTGAGAAAATTATAGAAGGAGATGCATTGGAAGTGTGTTTAGTGCAAAGTGGTGAGAAAAAGAGTCCTTATACTGAGTTTGAGCATGAGGTGGAAGAGTTGGAAACTTGGTTACAAGAGGAAGAGAGTTTTGAGAGTTTAAGAAATGTTGACTGGATTTCTAGGTATGAAGAATTTCCTTTGAGGGAGACAACCATGATTCCCTCTGAAAATAGATTTCCTAGTCTTGAGTTGAAGAAACTACCCTCACATGTCAAATATGCCTTTCTGGGAGAGAATGATACATTTCCCATTGTTGTGTCTTCCCGTTTAGAAAAAGGGCAAGAGGGTATGTTATTGGATGTGTTGCGAAATCATAGAAGTGATTTTGGTTGGACTATAGAAGATTTGAAAGGTATAAGTCCATTGATTTGTACCCATAAAATCCATCTTGAAGAAGAGGTGAAGCCCTCGCGTGAGATGCAAAGGCGATTAAACCCAACCATGAAAGATGTAGTAAGAGCAGAAATCATTAAATTGCTAGATGCTGGGATTATCTATCCCATTTCTGATAGTAAATGGGTGAGCCCAATTCAGGTCGTTCCAAAAAAATCGGGCATGACCGTGGTTGAAATTGATAAGGGAGAATTAATACCTCAACGCACAACCACCGGGTGGCGTGTTTGCATTGACTACCGAAAGCTCAATGTCGGAACTCGAAAAGATCATTTTCCCTTACCGTTCATCGATCAAGTGATTGAACGAGTGGCGGGCCATCCTTACTACTGTTTCCTAGATGGGTATTCCGGATATAATCAAATTGAAGTGGATGTACTTGATCAAGAAAAGACGACTTTTACATGTCCGTTTGGTACGTTTGCCTATAAACGTATGCCGTTTGGGTTATGTAATGCGCCAGCAACTTTTCAAAGGTGGATGTTAAGTCTCTTTAGCGACATGATTGAAAAAGGTCTTGAGGTGTTCATGGACGATTTCAGGGTTTTCGGCCCATCTTTTGACCAATGTTTAGCTAATCTTGAAAGAGTTCTATTCCGGTGTGTGGAAAAAGACTTAGTCCTCAATTGGGAAAAATGCCATTTTATCGTTACCGAGGGCGTAGTTTTAGGCCACATAATCTCATCCAGGGGAATTGAATTTGATGGAGCGAAAATTGAAGTAATAGCTGAGTTGCCCCCACCAAAATCACTTAAAGATGTGAGGTTCTTTCTAGGCCATGTTGGTTTTTATAGGAGATTTATCAAAGACTTTAGCGCCATCGCTAGACCTTTGAGTAATCTTCTCATGAAAAACACTCCATTTGAATGGAATAAAGCATGCCAAGAATCTTTTGATAAACATAAAAGCATGCTTATTTTCGCACCTATCATGCAAGCTCCGGATTGGTCACTCCCATTTGAGCTTATGTGTGATGCAAGTGATTATGCGATTGGGGTTGTTCTTGGACAAAGGAAAGACAAGAAAGCTCATGTTATTTACTATGCTAGCAGAACATTATCTGGCCTTCAGCTTAACTACTCTACTACAGAGAAAGAGTTACTAGCAGTCATTTTTGCCCTCGTCAAATTTCGCTCTTACATTATTGGGTCGCCCATAATTTGCTTCACTGATCATTCGGCCCTTAAATATCTCTTGAGCAAGAAAGATGCCAAACCCCGTCTAATCCGGTGGATCCTACTCTTACAAGAGTTTAATCTCTCGATTCAAGATAAGAAAGGAGTAGAAAACGTCGTCGCTGACCATTTGTCACGCCTCTCGTCCGACGTGCCTATTGATACCATTCCCATAGATGAGTATTTTCCGGATGAAAATTTATTTACTACTTCTTCTCTCCCTTGGTTTGCGGATATAGTAAATTACCTTGTCACTGGAGTCGTTCCATCTAATTAGAATCCGCAAGAGAGAAGGAAGTTCATTACATGGTTGCGCATGTTCTTTTATGATGATCCATATTTGTTTAAGTATTGTGCTGTCCAAATCATCCAGCGATGTGTACCCGATGAAGAAATGCAAGGGGTAATTCGATTCTATCATACGGAAGCATGTGGAGGTCATTTTTCCAAAAATAAAACTGCTGCGAAAATCCTTCAAAGTGGTATATATTGGCTCACAATCTTCCAGGATGTGAATGCTTTTTGTAAATCTTGCGATAGATGCCAAAGAATGGGAGCTATTACTCGTCGTGACATGATGCCATTAATCCCAATTCTAGTCTTGGAGTTGTTTGATTGTTGGGGTATTGACTTGATGGGCCCCTTTCCACCTTCTTTTGGTTTTCTATACATCCTCGTCGCCGTAGATTATGTCTCAAAATGGGTAGAGGCGATAGCTACAAGGACGAATGACAACAAGGTGGTGATAAAATTCATTCAAGAAAACATACTTTCTCGTTTTGGAATGCCTAAGGCCATAATCAGTGATAATGGAACTCATTTTTGCAATAGGCCTATGGAGAAACTAATGCGAAAATATTGAATTGTCCATAAAGTTGGAACAACTTATCACCCTCAATCGAATGGCCAAGCCGAGATCGCCAATCGGGAAATCAAAAATATCTTGGAAAAGATAGTGGATCCTAATAGGAAAGATTGATCTCTAAGATTTAATGATGCACTCTGGGCTTATAGAACCGCATATAAGAATCACCTTGGGATGTCCCCATTTAGATTTGTGTATGGCAAACCTTGTCATCTTCCGATTGAGATCGAACACAAAGCATATTGGGCTATCAAAAGGGTGAACTTCAATATGGATAAAGCCGGTGAAACACGTAAACTTCAGTTGAATGAGTTGGAAGAAATACGCAATGATGCATATGAAAGTGCTAAAATATCCAAGGAACGAGTGAAACGAGCTCATGATGGAATCATTCGTAAGAAAGAGTTTCATTCGGGATAAAAAGTACTTCTCTACAACTCGAGATTTCACTTGTTTCCCGGAAAATTGCGGTCAAGATGGTCAGGTCCATTCATTGTGAAAGAGGTATTTCCCCATGGAGCTGTTGAACTCATAGATGAGAAAGGGGGAAACACATTTAAAGTTAATGGGCTTCGTGTCAAATCGTATTTGGAAGCGATTGTCAAGGAAGCTGACACAATCTGGCTGTCGGACCCCATTTATGGGGATTGACTGAAGCAGCGAGGTAAGGTCGTCGCACCCCCGACAAGTATGGGGTGATTGTTGTACATATGAGTCTTAGGAGTTCGGAGTCGTAGGTTTGTGTCAGTCCTGGGGTTGGGAATCCGACGAGTGAGGGATGTTTAGGTTTTGATGAGCATTGCGGGTCATTTGAAGTGTAAGATGTTGGAAAATCATCAATGGAATAGAGAAAAAGGAGCATAAATGGTGCAAAGAATAAAGAGGAGAAAATTCTGAAAATTCTGCAGATGACCGGACCTCTTCAATCCACAACACATTCATTCCCCCCATCCCCTCCTTTCCCCAAAAATTCGTTTCCTCCTTACTACTCAATCCTTATGATCCTAATGCTCCAGGACCTTCCCATCCCCCACCCTCCCCTTAGAATGCCCCTCTACCCCTTTAGGTTTCCACATTTATGTTTGTCCTATTTGCTTCCACAGTTTGTACTCTACAGTTTTAATATGATATTTCCTTGCTTTATTTATCGCACTCTTCATGTTGTCTTCCTTATTTCTCTTATCCATTTGATTGAGGACAATGCAAATCATTGAGTTAGGGGGGATGACAGGTGCATATTCATAAAACTTCGCTTGTATTCATATATATGTGTATAAAAAAAATGAAAAATTTTGAAAAAAAAAAGCCAAAAATATTTTTTTTCGAAATAAATAAAAATTGGAATTAAAATTTTTCAAAAATGTCACCTTTATTCTATTTAAAGTCTCAAATTGTAAAATTCCTAATGCACTAAGCCAAAATTGACCAAAGATGGAAATTGAAAGAAAATTGACGACTTAACGAATAAGTGTGGAGATTAGTCCTACCCGGTGAGATTTCGAGCCTTTCAATTTTTTATAAGTTTTTAAATCAGTCTGAGTTTATGATTAACTCAAAGTTCTTTTCAGCGTTTTAATAAGTCGTTGATGATCTCAATCCTTTATTTTGATCGGTTATGGGAAATGTGTGAGATGTTGTCTCGAAATTCGTGCTAAATATATCTCTAAACTTAATTAATCTCGAGATGCATATAGTAATGTGATTAGCAATTCGGACAATGAAGTAGGCCTTCGTTTGTTTAACCCAAAAATATTAGCCATAAAAAGTTGTGAAAAACAAAATTATCCCTTTGCAACCCAAGTTGAGCCAAATAAAATTTATCTTTTCGTTTGATAACCCAAAAAACCCAAATAGCCTTGTGAAAATTGAGAAAATTCATCAAGTAAGTCCAAATTGTGCAACAAAAAGGGGCAAGAGAAAAACGGGAAAAAAATGCTCAAAAAAAAAAGAAAGAAAAAGAAAAAAAATGAAAAGAGAAAAAGAAAGAGAAAAATGAGCAAATGCCCGAAAAAGCACTAATGGACGTCATAAGGACATTTTCCAATTCCGAACATTCCGTCCATTCCCATTTTTACCCTTTACACCTTATAACCCGATAAAGTCCTAACTGAGTCCGAATGGCAAAGTTAATCACCGCGTGGAGAGCTAAGACATGAAAAGATAATATGAGAGATTAAATTGTGTGAACTAGAGATGATGTTTCCCATTTTCTAATAATTGTATTCCGATGATGAGATCTTTTCACCATATATTTCCTTCTTTTCAATTTCGTATGCATGAATTTGTGTCCGTTATATTTACTCTGTATATCATGCATACCGAGAGAAGATAGCCACAATTCCAGTGATTCGTTTGTGAGTGCAATCCGTAAGAATTTGAATCAAAACGAATTTTCGGAAAGTAACGTAATACTCAATCGATGGAAATTTGAGGTTTAATTTCTGGCTTTGCACACACACACACACACACTATGGATTGAAACATGTGAATATGAATTTATGGTGATTATTTTTCGAAAACTTTAAGTTGTACAATTTTTAAGTATTTTGATATTTATTTGATTCAATAAAGAATTTTGTGGGTATATTCACTGCAAACCCTCACGAGACAAAACTCGTTCTACTAGGGTAAACTAGGGGTTTAAAGGCTTATTGCTTACGCTAAATGCAATCGCTTACCCGCGAAAAAGGTATTTTATCCCAATAAAATGATTTTCAAGAGTTGATCCTTGATAGGATTCATTTACATTGCTCGGGACGCGCAAAGTTCTAAGTTTGGGGGTGTGATTAGGAACATATTCTTCATATTTATCCCCTTAATTTCGGTATTTTTATGATCCCGTGCAGTGTAAATAGCTTGAATTTGTCTCGTATTTATGCTACTAACCCATTTTGGAAATTATTTCGTGTTTTGTGTATTTCTCATGTGTTTTACAGGTATTTCATGTAAGTTTGTGCGAAGGAGAACTCAAAACAGTGAAAGAAACCAAGAAATGGAGAGTTGAAGGGCATTTTCGTAATTTTTCAGCCTTAGTCCGGAGGTGGGGCCAACTAGAAAGTTGAAGAACTCTAAATTATAAGAATACTGGAAAAAACGGCACCTCAATCCGAGCTACGGTGAAGAAGTTACGATGTTTTGAAGTTGCGCGATAATGAAGAGAAATGGACCGGTCTGGCTGTGCGAATTGCTGTCATTAATTATGCAGATTTTATGGTGATTGGTTGGCAAAAACTTGTTCCACAAGCGAAATTTGATGTCAAATTCGTGCAACTTGGTGCTATAAAAGACCAAGCCCTAATTCATTCAAAGGGGGACTCAAAAATTAGAGAGAGAAAGTCATTTTTTAGAAATCCTTTTTAGTTTTTCATATTTTTAGAGAAACCTTAGTTTCTTTGTTTGAAGAACAAGTAGTATTCTGGATTCAAGTTCATCTAGTGCAGATTTCAAGTATCACTTCTTCAATTCAATTCAAGTATCAAATTCCCTTCTCTTATTTAGTCTCAATTCTACTTTCAATTTTCAATTGTTTTGCAATTTGTTACCAATGTTTGTTAGATCCATAATTCCATGTATTGGTATGAATTTGTTTTCTAGAAAAATCATGAGTAGCTAAATTCCCAAGGGTTGGGGTACATGAACTCAATTTAAGGAAAATTATTTATGTAGAAAATAGAGATTAAATTAAAATATTGATTTAATCGTGAATGAAAATCATACAAACATTGTCAATCTTTTAATCTCTCTTGCCCTAGGTACTTGAGATGTTTAAGAACGCTTTGTGAGTATAATTTATCATTCACCGCTTTATATCTATCTTTGATTTCATATGATGCGGGCTAGATCCCTCATATATGTAATGCTTAGAATTTATAAAGACTGGATTTAGTCAAGAATTTTAATTTACAATTCTATTATTCTATATGATAATTTGTTAAGGATTGAGGGATTGTACCCTACCCTATTTTCTCTAATTTGTCAGATCTAAGTTCTTTGCAATTTTCAGTTCGTTTTTCTTAAGTAAATTTTTATTTCAATTGAATTTTTTCCCAATCATTAATAATCTTTTTATATTTATTTTGAGAAATCATTTCAAGATTTAATAGCTTTCCCTATTACGATTTGGAAATTTTGATCCCTGTGGAGACGATCCCGACTTACCGGGTTTATTACTTGAGCGACAGGCTTGCACTTGAGCCTAGAGAAAAATGCACTTTTGAGACAAATTCTTAGTCGCGTCAATATGCAAACTCAAATATGAATCATTTGTTATGTGAGGAAACTTGATACCACTTTGTATAAAAGATGAAACCACTTTGTGGAAACATGATACCAATATGTGTAACTAAAATATATAAACTAGGATATGACTCACAAAAACTCACAAAAACTCCTCCTACATCACAGACAGCTATCTCTCCCCCTTTTTTGTCTCGAATAGACAATCTGGTGAAAAGATAAACAAATCTAGCAACCAATTTGATTAAATCAACATGAAATAATCAGTTAATAATGATCAAGCAATGTCAAATCAGTAGCTAGCAAATAATGAATCACACAAAGACTATATCAATCAAAACAGCTATGATTAAATGAACTAAATGCATGAAAATATCAAATCAATCAAAGTAAATTGCATAAAGAGAAACCCAGTACCAAAATATTAATCAAGATGCAACAGGGTACTAAAACAAAATAAGTCAACCAGAAAAGTCAAGCTGGTCAAATAGGCTGTCGTTCAAATGAGCCAAGGATTTCGCTTGAACGAGATGCAACATAGCTTTAACGAAACCCAAAATTTAAAAACAAACTTACATAGTTTCCCCAGAATATTAAACAGTGTTTCCCAATGAATAAATTTCATGAAAAATCTAACTCGAAGGGGCTCAAAACTGAGAAACAATGTTAAAACAATAGCTAAACTAAGAAAACTCAAATCAAATAAATATGAGTAACATGCTAACATAGTACCGATGTTCTCAAACATGAACATGGATTGAATGTTTGTGAACTACAACAAATGAATCACAATTCCAGCATATCAATGTAACAACCCAGGCTTTTGAGTGGCTATTTTATATTATTTTTGTCTAATGGGCAAATTCTATAAAATAGGGGAAGTTGGAGTATATAATTTTCCCGTGATATTAAGTGATAATATTTACTATGTTTTGTCTATTTAACGTATGAGAAGGTAAATAGCATCATATTATGTATTATTGCATCGTTATATGTAAAGCGACGGTTATGGCTCATATTTGAATTGAGGTGTAATTAATGAAATAAAATAAAATTGGAACATAAAATTGTTCACACTTTCCCGAATGCCAAAATAGGGGGTGCGGTTGTTTTTAAAATAGTCGAGATAGTTGAAATAAGTGCCATGTTGTGTTTTTGGGTTTCGAGCACTTTTGACGCGTTTTGGCTCAATTATGCAGATACGAGTCATTTTAATGGTGTATTAGCAATTATAAGAGGGCATTTATGTTTTAAGACCCGTTTAAGTCCCCCACCCCTTTTTCTTTCTTCATTTGTGAGAAAAACTAAAGGAGGGAGAGAGAGAGAAGAGAGAGTTGGGAGAAATGGGAGAAAAGAGAAAAAATGGAAGATTTGAGGCCGGAATCCGTTGCTACCGGAAGAGAATTCGAGACTACGAACCCGAGGCGAGTTTCTTACTTGCTAGATGTTGATTTAATGTGATAAATTGCATGTTTAGTTAAGTTTTGGAGATTTAAACCATAAATTGGTTTTTGTTGATTTTGATGATTAAACCCCTTAATTCTTGGTTTTAATTTGATTTGAGGATAAATTAGTAGTTAGAAATGGTGTTGAACTGATTTGGGTTGAATTGTTGTTGTTGATGTTGGGTAGAATCAAGGGTTTAATGGTTTTGGGGTTTTAGGGTTCAAACAACCCGTAACCCATATTTGGAAATTCTGCAGGACCGAATCGATTCGGCCCTAGCGAATCGATTCGGTAATAGGGAAAGTTACAGGTCTGAATAAGCGAATCGATTCGGACCCACCGAATCGATTCGGAAGTCCTGTATTTTTGGGATTTTTTTCTAGTTTAGTTTTTGGTCCTTTTCTTTTAGGCTCGAAGTTTAGGAACCTTCCTTTGGGAAGTAATTAAGAGTCCTAGAGGGTGGTTTTGGGTAGACTAATGCCCTAGGATTAAATGGGATATTTAGGCTTACCCCAAAGGCTAGTTTGCGTAGGTTCATATCCGAATTATTTAGGAGATTAACCTAAAAATAGATTGGAGATAAAATGTTAAGGTTGAGACAATTGGGAGACTCTCCTTGAGGGAGATTCGTTTTAATGGTTTAAAATATTATGTTGAAGTCTTAGAGACTAATTTGAGGTTTATTGCACTTCGGGTCTTAAGTCATTAATGAAATATGATGTTAAGAGCAAGAAATACATAAAATGAAATGTGGTACTAATAAATAAGTACAAATGATTTTGAGAATGTAAAATTGGATGTTTTTAAAAGGAAAAAGTAATCATTTTTATAAATGTTAATGGATGGATACACACCTCTCTAAATCGTTATCTTAAGGGAAGTTCGCGCGTTGTGGTGATGCCCCCTGACAAATTAACGCAGGGTGGATATAGTCCCTAGGTCATGTGAGGGCTTGTGATTGTATATTTTTCTGCGATGGGTAGGAGATTCTGGGTGTGGTCTTGACTATCCCGCAGGCACATGACCGGTTCCTGATGTTTTGATAGGATCTCAGGTTGTCTAAATATAGGCCCTGGAAGATGATAGACATTTAGGGGAGCGTACAGTGGGGAAAACCGGACGGGCGGTCTTAGAATCGTTATATATATATGATTATAACTATTCTAAATCAAGTTGGACTTGATGTATGATGGGTGCCATAAAGAGCACAATGAAATGCCATAAAGAGCATGAGAAAGTGCCATAAAGAGCACGATGAAAATGCCACAAAAAACATATGATGATGATTATATTCCTGATAAGGAAGATATTTTTACAAAGTGTATAATTGAGATAAAATGCCACAAAGAGCATAAAAACTATGATTATATTTCCTGATAAGGAATGAAATTTTTAAATGAATTAGTATACGATGAAATTGATTGGTAAACATTTGATAAAATGTTGTACCATTTATATATTCCTAAAGAATAAATGGGAATTGTGTTTTGATGGTGAATGGATATATTATATATCCTTGCAGAGTAGTAGATGAGACCTCACACACACACACACACACACACACACACACACACACACACACACACACACACATATATATATATAATATTGTGCTAAGGGTCTAATGTATCTCGACGATCAACCTTGCCTAGTAGTAGTGTATCGGGGGGGGGGGGGGGGGGGTTCCTTGTTTGGATTTTCCTTTGTGAGACACCCCACGCACGAATAAGGGCATAGTGTTGTGACTAGGGAGAAGTTAGCTTTTAGTACTTGGATTAATTAGGACAAGGTGTAATGTATCTCGACAATCAGCCTTGCCTAGTAGTAGTGTATCGGGGGGGTTCCTTGTTTGGATTTTGCTTTGCGAGACACCCCACGCACGAATAAGGGCATAGTGTTGAGACTGGGGAGAAGTTAGCCTTTTGTTCTTTGTTTAACCTGAGCATCATTAATATTACGCTAGGTTGCTTTTAGACTGAGAGGTGGGAAATATTATTGTTAACTGCGAGAGAATTTCGCACTTAACTGCCATGCATTTTATTCACATGGGAATCATATCAAACCGAGCCCTAACCCGTATCTATATTTCTTTGTTTCTGCACATACTATTGCCGTTACAGGTGCTCTACCGCATGGACACCCATATTTACATTTCCATTCCGGTTGTCATGGAGCTATAATATATTGTGAATGTTTTAGGTTATTGGTATTAGACGCTTCTTTCCATTTTACTTTAGTTAAGTTCAGATTAATTATTCGGGCGTGTTTGCCCAAGCATTGCACTCATTTACTATATTGTAAATATTGAAATGTAATACTCGGTGTAACTATTTGTATTAGTCTGTGCACCGACAGATTATTCGGTGATTATTTATGATATTGTCGTTCTTTATTATTGATTTTGATATCCAACATTTTCGCAAATGGGATTGTCTAAGTGTTTTCTTTTATTTACAAAGTTTTCTTTTAATTGACAATCGTTTTTCTAAAATGATTGGTGGTTATCTCGTACTATTATTTTAATTGACAGTGATGCTAAGAATGGACCATCTATGATTCTTGTGATTATTATAGTATTGGGCTGGCCACCTATTATTTTAGTTGGCGGGTTGTCACAGATGGTATCAGAGTATTAGGTTCTAGAGTCCTTAGGAATCTGTGCGGATGTATTTGGATTTCAGCGTTACTTCTGATTTGACATAGAGCCTTAAGATTAAGATCGTTGATTTTCTTTTGTGAGGTTTCGTTTTTCTGTTATGCTATGAGAACCCCGAAAATATTTTACGCTATCGTGTGAGACTAGTAAGTCGTCAGATGATGGAAATCAAGGGAGGTTGACGTGAAGGCATTGCGAGACAGGAATTCTAAGAGCTGTGAATGGTAGTCGGGGGATAAGGACCGCTTTAGAGGTCGCTCCCTTTGTAGCATTATCTTATATTGCTACCGTGACTACTAAGTACAATAGATATAGTTTTCCAAGTATCACTGCAAGTAGAGAGTGGTACTATGCTTGGTATTCCAAGCGATGTTAAGTTGAAGCTGAGGGGTCCTTAGTGAGGACCGCATGTTGAAGTCAAGTTAGATAGAGGGAGTGAAATCTCGTTTAGTAAGAATATAAGGTCCGAGAGTTTGGCCTAGAGTGGGGTATAGAAGTGCTCAGGTGTGAAGATTGGAGGAAAATCTTTTCACCCATAGGAGTAAGGTTGAAGTGGAGGAAAAAGGTAGTTGCCTTATATTGACCCAGTAGGAGGTTTGGCACATAGGGAAACCCGTTAGGGACTTTCAACGATAAGTTTCGCTAGGGTGCTGAGAATGATGAGAAGGTAGGATTATCAAGTATTCATGCAAGGTTCGGTTAGAGGCCGATAGTGAATAAAGGGTGTTACGATTAAGGAACCGTGCACCGAAATAAGGATGTTACAAAGAATGGATAGCCCTTCAATGAAAATGATAGGTTCACCAGTAAGTGTTGCTGACACTTCTAGAGAAGTGGTGTTCGTGATACCCCATCGGTGGACATCCACCCGGGGAAGACTTGTTGAACTTAGGCCGAGGAGGCTAGTAGAATGTTTCCTTTATTGAAGAAGTTAAGGGAACTATGCGAGAAATTGTTAGGGTAGCTTGGGATGGAAGTAGTTTGGTTCGATTAAGACTGGAATGATGTGTCTGAAGACCATTAGAATGGCCAAAGATTTGCTAATATGTTGGTGGGAATTTCCACCATAGAGGAGGGTGGAGTGTTCCTTACGATAAGATAAAATGGTATTGTATTTACCCTAGATTCGAGTGTGTATATTGATCTTGTGGTAGTATATCTACATGGCTTCCATGATAGGGAAGTTCTATATTTTCTTTCACTCGTTATGGGGCGAGTGATGATATGTGTGGTATGTACTACTTGTATTATATGTAATATACGAGTAGAGATGTTCTCGGATTGGTTGGGGCGATAGCAAGCAAATAAATTGCGAGGCTATCCTATTTTCTAGTTCTAGAAAAGAGATAGTTGTTCTATAATGTCTCACCTAGATATAGGATTGATACTTTATAGAGATGGTTTATGGTGTGTCGTTAGTTTTCATTTTTATTTTATTTGTCTTACTTTCTTTGTTTTTGATTACTTGCTTGCTTTGTTTGCTTTGCTTGTGTATGATGTTGCCTGATCTCCACAACCGACTAGTTAAGGGGATTGTGTGGAGGGGTTCCTTGTTTGGATTTCACCTCGGCGAGACGTCCCACACATGAAACCGAGCTAATGTCGGGAGTTGGGAAAGGTCTGGGGCACTAGGGATCTAGTTAGGATTTTACGTATACGACTAGACTAGGATAGATAGATTGACTTTAGGATTATTAGGATGTAAGGCCTTTAGGGCATGTAATGTGATTTTAGGAAGGTGGTAGGGAGTTGACCACAATAGGTTTGTGGGTTAACTCTAAGTGGGAGTTGGTTCCTAGAACGACAAAGAAGTATGGGATCTTGAGTGATTCGGGATGTTGGGCCGTAGAAGGAGGGGCCTTTCTTAGATAAAGCGTTACGTCGGTAACCTATTTTCATAGGAGTTGAAGTATAAGCTGACTTTTACTCCTACACTCGTGTTGTTAAGTTCGAGAGTGAATTCGATGAACGAGTCTTTGCCAGGAACGGGAAGTATTAATGCTAACATATGAAGCCATCGTTTATGGAACTCGTAGACCTAAACTCCATGAGAAGTACTATTCCCCTCTTGATATAGAGTTCGTAGCGGTAATATTTGCCTTACGGAATAGATGCACTCCTTCCTGGGCAGGAATTTGGTATTTTTGCGAGCAAGAAGTTGAAGCTCGTGAGGGACTATCGATTGAATATCCCCTTTCTCTAAAGAAGTGCGATGGGTTAGATGCGCCGAGTAGGGAACCGTCAGAGAGATTAGGGAAGGCACGAGATGCCAAGTAGAACGAGCTTCTCCGAGGTGATGCTCTAGAAAGAGCGTTCATGTTCGTGATTGATCGACTTCCCTACTAGTATGAAGAGACTAGTAGTGGAACGGTGAAGGATGGGAGTAGTAGTTAGTAGGGATATAAACTTCCCTAAAATTGTTCGGATCGTTTCTGGTAAGTATGGTGCCGGGATGTGTAGGTATCTCCTTCCGAAGTAGAAATGTAGGATCGATAGTTTGTGGGGAACAAATTGGTGCTATGTAGAGCACTAGGAATGTAGACTAAGATCGAATAATAATGACCTTAGTCCGAGTCCAATAAGGACACCATTTTACTAAGGGGTTTGCTAGGAATGATAGAACGATAGTTTAGTATAGTATACCCTTTATATGATTAAGGTTATACTGTATGCCTGAATTTTGAGGGAAAAATTCCCTTCTAAGGGGGGGGGGGGGGGGGGGTATGTAACAACCCAGGCTTTTGAGTGGCTATTTTATATTATTTTTGTCCAATAGGCAAATTCTATAAAATAGGGGAAGTTGGAGTAAATATTTTTCCCGTGATATTAAGGGATAATATTTACTATGTTTTGTCTATTTACCGTATGAGAAGGTAAATAGCATCATATTATGTATTATGGCGTCGTTATATGTAAAGCGACGGTTATGGCTCATATTTGAATTGAGGTGTAATTAATGAAATAAAATAAAATTGGAACATAAAATTGTTCACACTTTCCCGAATGCCAAAATAAGGGGTGCGGTTGTTTTTAAAATATTCAAGATAGTCGAAATAAGTACCATGTTGTGTTTTTGGGTTTCGGGCACTTTTGACGCGTTTTGGCTCAATTATGCAGATACGAGTCATTTTAATGGTGTACTAGCAATTATAAGAGGGCATTTATGTTTTAAGACCCGTTTAAGTCCCCCACCCCTTTTTCTTACTTCATTTGTGAGAAAAGCCAAAGGAGAGAGAGAGAGAGTTGGGAGAAATGGGAGAAAAGAGAAAAAATGGAAGATTTGAGGCTGAAATCCATTGCTACCGGAAGAGAATCCGAGACTACGAACCCGAGGCAAGTTTCTTACTTCATAGATGTTGATTTAATGTGATAAATTGCATGTTTAGTTAAGTTTTGGAGATTTAAACCATAAATTGGTTTTTGTTGATTTTGATGATTAAACCCCTTAATTCTTGGTTTTAATATGATTTGAGGATAAATTAGTAGTTAGAAATGGTGTAGAACTGATTTGGGTTGAATTGTTGTTGTTGATGTTGGGTAGAATCAAGGGTTTGAGGGTTTTGGGGTTCAAACAACCCGTAACCCATATTTGGAAATTCTAGAGAATCGAATCGATTCGGCCGTTAATAGGGAAAGTTACAGTTCTGAATAGGGCGAATCGATTCGGACCCACCGAATCGATTCGGGGTTATGCAGAGTGCCAGGTTCTTCTTGACCGAATCGATTCGGCGAGGGCAAATCGATTCGGAATTCCTGCATTTTTGGGATGTTTTTCTAGTTTAGTTTTTGGTCCTTTTCTTTTAGGCTCGGAGTTTAGGAACCTTCCTATGGGAAGTAATTAAGAGTCCTATGTGACACCCCGCCTAATTAATCACGGGTGATCAATCCTAAATCAAGTTAGAACAGGTTTCTCATTTGGTCCATTCTTAGCATCACTGTCGTTTTATTAAATTACTAACCACCTAAGTGAGAAAAATAGACTGGTGCCAATTTTTATCTTTCATTAATTAAACAAAAAAAAAAAACATGCGGAAAAATAAAACAATACAACAATCACAGATAACTGAAATAATCATCCACAAATAGAAATAATTAACCGAATAAACCATCGGTCCAAAATAAATCCCGTAAAGACAAGAATGAACTCCCAACAAGTCTAATACAAATAAGTGGAATGTGAGCGACATGCTCGAATAACTAATCATGAACTTCTACATTTAAGAATGAAGAATGAGGTGTCTATCAAAACCCCGCAACATCCACGCATGCTGCAGCAACGGATCCCTGGAATATAGTCAAGGCTGGCGTCCCTGTGGTTGGACACCTAAAAGGTTTTTAAAAGATTTTATAGCAAGGGTTAGTACCCAAAACATTTGAAAAACATTTAACAAATGATTAACTTGCAGTAATAAATAAATATGCATGCTCTTCATATTTTAGTTAGTGTCGCACTCTCTTGAGAACTTCCTTACCCTTCCTCTATTATACCCTACGAACGCTTTAATTAAATTATCTAGTTATTCATCTCATGACTAGATAATTAACCAAGTTCCTTTATACCCACCCTACTCTAACTGAGTATGTAGTGATTATGATTTTTAAGTTATTAGAACATCAACCTAACTAAATCATTTCCCTTTTTAACTTCATATAACTTCTACACTTGTTATACATGTGAAATAACTCATATTTTTCATTAATAGCCCGTATATAATTAATTATCCAATTATATACTTATAATCATATTTCAGCATTCACAATCATACTGTAATATATATAACAACTTGCATCCTCCCGAGCAAAATACTCCCGGAACGTAAATTCTATAAAGTGCTATCCCACTAGGTACAATCACATAGCCTAGTTATCCCAAGTCAGAATTTTCACACCAACTTGATAAAATAAATAATTGGAGGCGGTCATATTCCTTCCCTGAAAGTGAGATGTCCCTCACCCATATAACGGACGCTATGACCTCGGGAATATACTCACCCTACTCCTCAAGCTAGGGGATTCATCCACTACGCGCAACCTCCCCCTATAGCACTATAGTAATAAATATCTAATCACTGATATTAATTAAGCACACCATATATATATACTATCGCCTCCGTATATATAAATATAAAAGTCCCGGCTATACCGTTCACTTTAAACTCGTAACATAAGCCTATTAAAATTATTAAGAGTTTATGGACCAACTCTAAATATTAATTAAATTGCACTTTAATTAATTTAGTTATTTTTGGGGTCTCCCCCACCATAAATTTGGACTTACTCCCGTAGCCCAAAATAAATTTACCCGAGTCACAATCCCCGACTCTAATTTATTAGCCTCAAACCCTAATTAATTTATCTACAATTAATTAGATTTAAACGCATGTATTTAATTTCTCAATAATTAATTACATAAGATTTTTATATGAATTTTCCTTCTTATATAACCAACTGGCGAAACTGCCAGATTCTGGCGACCGTCGATCGATCGACCCCAGACCGTCGATCGATCGATCGAACAGGTCTTCATCTTCGTTGCGAAGACAGGGCAGCCATGGATGAAAATTTTTAAGCCCTAATTCCTTCTACACTAAAACTAAATCCCTTTTAGCATTTGTACATATTAGGAAACTCATTAGGGATCTCCAGAACATTCATCAACATAATAAATTCGTCCATACTCCAATTTCTAAATTTGGGGAAAGTTTCATCATTAACCCTAAACCCATTTATACCCCAAATCTCATCATCAAATTCGTTTCCATATATTCGGATATCATTCTACCAGATATGCATTAACTTACAATTATCAGATTTTACAAGAATCACCACCCAATTTCGTAAATCAGAATTGTTGTTTTCAAAATCCCATGTTCATACCGTTAACACCCAAAAATGAATTTCTACTTAATCACTACACATGAATATGAATTGAAAACAGATTTAATGCTATTGCAAGTTATCCACTTGCCTTAAGGTTCGTAGAGTCTGAATTGGAGCTAAATCCCAAGGTTGAAGATGACCTTTGTTGGCTCTCTTTTGATCCCCAATTTGGCTTTGGCTGCTGTTAGGGTTTCCTAACCCTTAATTTGCTTTTTCTAATTAAGTTCAGCCACCCCCTTATTTCTTTTTATTAGGTTAATTAACTTAATCCCGTTTTTTGACTAATGGGCCAAGCCCAAGTGACCCAAATGCCCCCGAGTGTGCCCGACTATGTCTAAAAACGTCCCGTGACCCGTTTACTACCCCTGGGTACACTTTTCCGACTATCTCGGCCCATCCGGACTCAACTGTACACTCAGAATTTGCATCCGAATTAATTTATTAAAATATTTATCCCTCACCCAATATAGTCTATACCGACTTCCGGATGTGATAAGTACATATCTCGTCATTAATACTCGAAACGACGAAATTATAATATTACTATACACTCAGTATATAATTTTCCCTAAATATTAACCATTCAATCCCAGATTAATATTTTTATATTTTTCTATCATAATTAATTCATTAAATTACAACACACTAGTAATTTAGAAGTTCCGAATTAATTAAATTTTAAATGTACCAAAAATACGGGGTGTTACATCCTAGAGGGTGGTTTTGGGTAGACTAATGCCCTAGGATTAAATGGGATATTTAGGCTTACCCCGAAGGCTATTTTGCGTAGGTTGATATCCGAATGATTTAGGAGATTAACCTAAAGATAGATTGGAGATAAAATGTTAAGGTTGAGACAATTGGGTGACTCTCCTTGAGGGAGATTCATTTTAATGGTTTAAAATATTATGTTGAAGTCTTAGAGACTAATTTGAGGTTTATGGCACTTCGGGTCTTAAGTCATTAATGAAATATGACGTTAAGAACAAGAAATATATAAAATGAAATGTGGTACTAATAAATAAGTACAAATGATTTTGAGAATGTAAAATTGGATGTTTTTAAAAGGAAAAAGTAATGGTATTCATAAATGTTAATGGATGGATACACACCTCTCTAAATTGCTATCTTAAGGGAAGTTTGCGCGTTGTGGTGATGCCCCATGACAAATTAACGCAGGATGGATATAGTCCCTAGGCCATGTGAGCGCTTGTGATTGTATATTTTTCTGCGATGGGTAGGAGATTCTGGGTATGGTCTTGACTATCCCGCAGGCACATGGCCGGTTCCCGACGTTTCGATAGGATCTCAGGTTGTCTAAATATAGGCCCTGGAAGATGATAGCCATTTAGGGGCGCGCACAGTGGGGAAACCTGGACGGGCGGTCTTAGAATCGTTATATATATATGATTATAACTATTCTAAATCAAGTTGGACTTGATGTACGATGGGTGCCATAAAGAGCACAATGAAATGCCATAAAGAGCATGAGAAAGTTCCATAAAAAGCACGATGAAAATGCCACAAAGAGCATATGATGATGATTATATTCATAATAAGGAAGATATTTTTACAAAGTGTATAATTGAGATAAAATTCCACAAAGAGCATAAAAACTATGATTATATTTCCTGATAAGGAATGAAATTATGAAATGAATTAGTATACGATGAAATTGATTGGAAACATTTGATAAAATGTTGTACCCTTTATATATTTCTAAAGAATAAATGGGAATTGTGTTTTGATGGTGAATGGATATAATTATGTATCCTTGCGGAATAGTAGATGAGACCTCACCCATATATATATAATACATATAATATTGTGCTAAGGGTCTAATGTATCTCGACGATCAGCCTTGCCTAGTAGTAGTGTATCGGGGGGGGGGGGGGGGGATTCCTTGTTTGGATTTCACTTTGCGAGATGCCCCACGCACTAATAAGGGCATAGTGTTGTGACTGGGGAGAAGTTAGCCTTTAGTACTTGGATTAATTAGGACAGGGTCTAATGTATCTCGACGATCAGCCTTGCCTAGTAGTAGTGTATCGGGGGGGGGGGGGGGGTTCCTTTTTGGGATTTCTCTTTGCGAGACACCCCACGCACGAATAAGGGCATAGTGTTGAGACTGGGGAGAAGTTAGCCTTCTGTTATTTGTGTAACCTGAGCATCATTAATATTACGCTAGGTTTCTTTTAGACTGAGAGGTGAGAAATATTGTTGTTAACTGCGAGAGAATTTCGCACTTAACTGCCATGCATTTTATTCACATGGGAATCATATCAAACCGGGCCCTGACCCGTATCTATATTTCTTTGTTTCTGCACATACTATTGCCGTTACAGGTGCTCTACTGCATGGACACCCGTATTTACATTTCCATTCCGGTTGTCATGGAGCTACAATATATTGCGGATGTTTTAAGTTATTGGTATTAGACGCTTCTTTCCATTTTACTTTAGTTAAGTTCAGCTTAATTATTCGGGAGTGTTTGCCCAAGCGTTGCACTCATTTACTATATTGTAAATATTGAAATGTAATACTCGGTGTAACTATTTGTATTAGTCTGTGCACCGACAGCTTATTCGGTGATTATTTATGATATTGTCGTTCTTTATTACCGATTTTGATATCCCCCGTTTTCGCAAATGGGATTGTCTAAGTGTTTTCTTTTATTTACAAAACTTTCTTTTAATTGACAATCCATTTTCTAAAATGATTGGTGGTTATCTCGTACTATTATTTTAATCGACAGTGAAGCTGAGAATGGACCATCTATGATTCCTGTGATTATTAGAGTATTGGGCTGGCCACCTATTATTTTAGTTGGTGGGTTGTCACAATCAAAACGTTCAAGAAGATCTAATTGATAGAAATTAATTATCAAACTTTATCATAGCCATATGTGACAATTAAAGTGTGAAGTTAATGAACTAAACGAACATCATGCACATGAATCCAGAAATTTTGATGCTTTTACAAATAATAGCGTCATGACACGAATTTTCAACAATTGGATTCTTTGTGCAAACCCGTTTAAATTTTTAATCCATCCAAACACCCTCAAGTATATATCATATATTTTCTTTTGAATGAACTAAACTAATTATTCATTTTTTTTGCATATGAGTCTTTTTACTGCCTTATGATTTTTTACAGGCTCTTTTAAACGGTAGATTTTATTACGAGCCAATTTTATACTCTCGCAGCCCGTTCCTATGAACGCTCATCAGTTTTCAATATAATCCTCACAGCAAACGATTATTACATGCACTCTTCTTCCTTAAGTCTACTTACGAATAGATAAAAAAAAATGAGATAAGAATGTCTCACCAAACTCAAATACGCAAGAGTAGTCAAATATCCATATAAACTTGTGCATGTGTACAAAGATGACATATATACAAAGTCGAATCAAAACACATATCAATTTCGAAACAACCCCATAATATAATGGTTAAAACCATTCTAAGCATCAGTAATAATGACCAAATGTCCTAGCCACATTGATAATGGAAGGAAAGGGGTTCAAGCACATAATATGCCACATCAAACATGTTACTCAAAAACAAAAACAATTTTTTTTTTTTTTTTTTTTTCAAATAAGATGCAATAAATTGAAAATATAATACAAAATGATAAACATGTCATAACACTAGCAATATATAAATCATGATGCAAAGGCTAACGTATGATAAACATGAACATGTAATCAACCATTGGAAATAAGAGGTGATGAATCATGTGAGAATCAACCAACGCAGCATTTAGCATTTCCAAAACGGATTTCCTAACCCAAACCGGTGTATACCTAACAAAACGGGTTTTGGGAACCGATGGGGCACTATGTTTAAACTTCCTAGGGTCTTTTCTAAGATCAAAACAAAAACTCCTAAAGTTATCTTTCCTACCACATTGCGAACATGTGAAAACACGATGAGGAACAGGACATTTGGGTTGACCTTTTCTAACATCCTTGGATGTGGTTGACGCTCTAAAACACACTATGGTTTTGGCTTTGACATTTGAACCACTAGAACATGATAAGCCGCTACCATCACTACTCGAATCAGTTAAATCACTTTTTGACTTCAAAACTTTTGAGTCAAGCAAATGATTAGACTCCTCAAATTTTCAGGACTCCTTCTTTAGATTTTCAATTACCCCTACAAGGTTATCTCTCTCCCCCTCAATATGAGATTACTTATCCCTAAGAGTCTTCTCACGTGCCTTAAATTCATTAATCAAACTATTTTCATTAATGGCACAAACACTTGAGTTTTTCAAATTTTCTAACTCTCTCTCTAAAATAAGAATTCTATCATCACTCTTATTTTTGGAAACTTTTAAAGATTCAAAATTATCATATAAAGCTCCAAACTTCTCATGAATCATATCTCTTTGAATTTGAAACGTTTGCAAATATTCAATCATATTAGTAAATCGAGAATTTTCTTCCTCCAAAACTTTAATTTGTTTTGCATACTTTAAATTCAACAAATTTAATTCGTTAAAACTTTGAGAATCCATAGAGAGAAAAACAGACAAACCAAGAAAGATAAACAAGCAATCACCCAAAAAGCAAAAAGGATCCAACAAAATAAAATAGTGTAACAGGTTTGATACCAATTTGTATGTCCCCGTTTATAACTTTCAACAAAATCTTTGGCTTGAGTAGAATTAACTTAAGGATGAATAAAAACCAATTCGCTCTTTTTGAAAAATTTCTTTTCAATTTTATCAAAGCACACCAAATTGACAGAAATTAACATAACCCAATTTTGTCGTGTTTAACCCTAAGCATACTACTAGTGATTAAAGCAAGTAAAATAAAGTAAAGCAATACTCACAACGCCTATGCATGAGGAAAAAACCAATCGAGAAAAAATCTCGGATGGCCCCGGCCAGACAATCACTATGATAATGGTTTTATAATGTCAGACGGTAGTCTTATACAACGACTCGATCCACCCACGAGACTTGATGCTCCTATGATCTTATACCAATCTTCACAGTGCCCACATAGAAAGTAATCTTCTTCCACAATGCTCGTTCACTACAGTCGCCTCCACGAATGCATCGGTATCCACTGATACGTCCTTGTGTCATCTATGATATTGAACACGAAAGTAACCTTCTTAGCTTCTCCACCACAAAACCAAAAATGTTCAAGTGTTGAACAACCCTAACTTGGTGTAACAAAGATCACATAAACATATGGTAATGATAACTCAGATATTTGTAAACTCTAAGGATGTTTTATATTGAAAACACTTAGAAAACTTTGTGCAGAAACCTCTATGTATGGTAAACTATTTTTTGTACAGGCCACACTTCGAGAAAACTAACCACACCTATTTATAAATATTTCAAGGCAGTGTCAGATCTCATTTGAGCGAGACATTATGTCGATCAAACAACATTAGGTCTCGTTCGAACGACATCAAGTGTCGTTTGAACGACGTCGCCCAGATTAGAGTTTTAATGAAACCAACTTTGAAAATAGAGTTTTATTTAAAACCAAATCTTATACAAATATAATCCGTCCATATCTGATAAACACGAAGTGTTAAATAAATAAAACATGTTAAAAACATTTTCTTAAAAATAACATCCTTATTTTTGTAAAATAAAATTCCGAGTTTTATTAACATTATGCATTCATACCTGAGTGATCTCGGAAATGCAATTAAACTTTGAAGATGAGAAATTTGCGCCAATTAAACTTCGGCATGATTAGTTCCTTGTAGCTTTGTCGCAACGTCTTCAATTAATCTTCGACATGTCATAGTCTCGTAGTGATCGGACAATAAAAATCTATCTATGACTGAAACGTGTCTTGTTCCGAGAATAAGTCAAAACTACAAGACTCAATTGAATATTTGGTCATTACACAATTTTATATGTATATTTACAAAGCAGTAGTATGTATTAAACTTTGTCGTCATTTTTTCCATCAAGGTCTCATAAACCATTTTCCTCTCCCTCTCCAATCCAACCAACACCCTTAATGTACGTCTAATGACCTAAAAGTCCTTCCTATGTACAGAAATATGCATAATTGTGCCCATTCCCAAACTAACATCCGAATCATATTATTGTCCTTTAAATTGCCCATGTAAATGAAAATCACAATTTTTTCCACCACTACAATATGCATTACATCTTGAAATTTCTTGAATATGATGTCTTCCGTATAGACTGCATCATGCATCGCATGCACATCTTCATCCTCTATAAAACTCAAATCTTCCCTTGGAACTACTAGGTTTTGCGATATGTGGTCTAATATCATATATAACGAAATGATATAGTTGAGCACTAGAAGTACTGAGAAGTAAGGTATGGAAACTCTGTGACCACCAAGAATCAAATAGAAAACACATCCAAGTGCATCAATAGTTAGACATTTAGGTACTGATAGATGCTCACTCATGATACAATAGCCTTGTAAAATGAGCAAGAAATACACAAAAGAGGTTGTCTGAAACAACATTGTTGTATAATTTTTCGATTGAATAATTATGAATGTTATTAACTTATAATTATCCTTACTTAATTGCAGGCCCATGAATGAAAGAAAAAAATAACGCTTTAGTTTCAAATTATTGTGTCTCAGCTTGATCATCAAATGATGTCTTATGCTACTTGAAATAATTTCTACATTAATGTTTTTCACTATGTTCTAATTAACTAATACACAAAAAAATAAATTGATTCAAATCTTATACTTTTACATTTTACCCTGGATGGGACTTAGTAAGATATTTGATCTTATAATGACGACAAAAGTCAGTGTAATAAATCACAGGTTGCTTCATTTATCTTTATTTCTAATGGAAGTTGTGGAAAGCTTCTGACATATTATTTGTCATAATATTGCTTCGGTGGAAGTCTTTTGCTGCGTTGATTTTCAAAATTGTGAAAAGTAACATTACTTCAGGTACCTCTTACCATAGATTTTTCAAATAAACAAGTAAACTATTTGAGAACTTCGCTCGGATCTTCTACACCTACTCAGTTGTGCAACTATTAATGATAGTAAATGTAACTTATGTCTATAATTATATCAATGTTACTGTTATACGATTCATACCGTTGATTAATAATTTTCACCTACATCTCCAACTTCGTTATTTCTCCAGTTAATATCCTTATATTTGTTTGCTGCTTATGTGTGTAGTGAGTGCTTAAATTTGATATTGAATATATTAGAAGTTGAGTAATCTAGAGTGTTTCTTTTGATATATATATGGGATGATTTCTAAACTTATTCATGATGTCTATTTTGTTCAATTTCACTATGAATCATTTCCACTAACTTTTAACACCTTATATTAAATTCTTACAGACTTCAAAATGATACGTGATCATTCTTCCTCACAACTAATATGTCACGGGTGTAACACCCTGCATTTTTCATGCATTAAATATGTAATTAATTCGAAAATTGAAAATTACTTGTGAGTCGTAATTTTAATTGAATTAATTAGGGAAATTTTATTTAAATATTAATCGGGGAGTAAATGGATAATATTTATGAGAATTTATTTACTAAGTGAATAGTAATTATTTATTTAAGTCATTTCGAGTATTAATGATAGGGTATGCACTTATCTCAATCGGGAGTCGGTATAGACTAAAGGGGTGGGGGATAAGTATTTTTATAAATTAATTCAGATGCCAATTCTAAGTTAATGGACGAATTGATAACGTTGGAGGACATTATGGAGGTCCCTAATAAGGTTCCTAACTTGTATTATTGTTAAAAAGACTTGAGATTGCTGATAGAAGGAGTTAGGGTTTTATGAAACTCGTCCATGGCAGAATCTGTCTTCGCGAAGAAGACGAAGACCTGTTCGATCGATCGAAGGTCTGGGGTCGATCGATCGAAGGTTGGCAGATTTTAACAGTTCGCCCAGTTTTATTTTATATGAAGAAAATTTAATTTAAATATTTTTCCATGAATTAATTTGGTGAGAAATTTATAAATGGGTTTTAAATCTAATTAATGGTGAATAAAATTAATTAGAAATTGGAGACGACTTAGTGTGACATCATAATTTAAATTTGCTGGGTTTTGGAGAAATTAGGTGTGATACACTAAGGTCGAATTTTTGGGAAGGGTTCGAAAGGATTAAATATAGTTAGAGAACATGTCCGGGGATAATGGTTGAGGAATACCGAGAGATAAATATTATTTAGGTAAAGGCTAAATACTTTGGGAGTCGGGAATTTAGACTCGGGTTAGGTCGATTCAGACTACAAGAGTAAGTCCAATTTTATGGTGGGGGCGACACCAAAGGTGACTTAATTAATTAATGTGCGAATTAATTAATGATTAGAGTTGGACCATAAACTCTTAATAAATTAAATAGGCTTATGTTACGGATTGTGTACATGGTGTAGCCGGGACATTTTATATTTATATATATCTACGGGGTGTGACAATATATATATATAGTGTGTGTGCATTAATATCAGTGATTGAATATTATTAGTATATACTCTAGTGCTATAGAGGGGAGGTTGCACGTAGTGGAGGAATCCCCTAGCTTGAGGAGTAGGGCGGGTATAATCCCAGGTCATAGCGTCCGTTATATGGGTGAGGGGCATCTCACTTTCAGGGAAGGAATATGACCGCCTCCAAATTCGTATGTTAAACTAAGTTAGTGAGAGAATCTAACTTGGATAACTAGGTTATGTGAATACGCCTAGTGGGATAGCACTTGGGAAAAACTTATATTTTGTGAGTATTGTTACTCGGTCAGAAATTTGTATTAAATGTTATTTCAGTATGTTCGTGAATGCGGTAATATGATTAAATATATAATTAGGTAAATAATTATATATGAGATGATTAATATATAGTGTAAAATGTATTACGTGCATAACAGGTGTGAATCCTATATGAAGATAAAAGGGTAATGATTTAATTAAGTTGTCGCTTAAAATAACTTAAAAATCATGAATCAAAGTATACTCGGTTAGGGTAGGTAAATTTCAAGGGTTAAAATAAGTATTGGGTTAGGAGTGTAGAACCTAGTAAATTAAGTAAAAGCGTTAATAGTGCACCTTAGAGGAGGGGTAAGGAAATCTTCAAGAGAGAGCGGCACTAACTAAAATATGAAGAGCATGCATGTTTATTTATTACTGCAAGTTAATCATTTGTTAAATATTTTCAAATGTTTTTGGGTACTAACCTTTGCTATAAAAAAATTTAAAAACCTTTTAGGTGTCCAACCACAAGGGCGCCAGGCTTGACTCTATTCCAGGTATCCATTGCTGCAGCACCTGTGGATGTTGCGGGTCTTTGATAGACGCCTCCTTCTTTCATTCATGTAGAGACTCTCTAGTAGTTATCTGAGCTTGTCGCTCACAGTTAATTTATCAGTATTAGACTTGTTGAGATTTTCTTATTGTCTTTATTTGTATTGGATAATTGGACCGATGATTTATTCGGTTAGGTATCTTAATTGTGGATGGTTATTTTAGTTAACTGTGAATGTGTTCTATTTTTATTCTGCATGAGTTTTTATTTAATTAATTGAGAGATAAAAATTGGCATCAGTCTACTTTTCTCACTTAGGTGGTTAGTAATTAAAAAGACGACAGTGATGCTAAGAATGGACCAACTGAGAAACCTTTTCTAACTTGATTTAGGACTGATCACCCGGTATTAATTAGGCGGGGTGTCACAGATGGTATCAGAGCATCAGGTTCTAGTGTCCTTAGGATCTGTGCGGCTTTCTACGTTTCAGCGTAGCACTCGTTTGTGGTAGAGCCCTATTATTAGGACTATTGATTCATTTTCCGCTTGTGAGATATCGTATTTCTGCTATGAATATTTTTGTGTAAACTGTGTACTTATGCGATTTAATCTATTTAAGATGCCACCGAGGAGACTGGGAGTGGAGAGGGCTGAGGCTAGGGATGAAATCAGGGAGGCTCACCAGGAGCCACATGTACCGCCACCACCACCCCCACCCGAGTTAATTTCCACTACTCAGGTGGCCGTGATAGTGGCCCAGGCGGTCGATACAACAATGAGAGCTCTGACAGCTCACTTTCCACAGCCCCAGGCACTGCCTCCAGTGGAACCATCAGTTCAGGCTCCAGTGGGGCCACCATCTTGGCAGAGAGTTAGGGAGACCTTTCTGAAGGGTCACCCACCTGAGTTCTGGGGTAGCACAGATGTGGTATAGGCTTGTGACTGGAAGAAGAACATCCAGCGCCATCTGCGCATGCTACCGAGGTACAGAAACAGATGCTTGCTACCTTTCGTCTGTCAGGGATAGCCTTACAGTGGTGGGAGTCAGTTACCACCACCGAGGAGCGAGGCTTGATGCCGATAGAAGAGTTTTGGGTGCGGTTCGATCGCAAATACTTTCCACCAGCAGTAGAGATCGAGATGAGAAAGAAATTCAGTGATTTAGTTTAGGATGACCGATCAATGGAAGACTACGAGGAAGAGTTCAACCGCTTGGCAAACTTTGTGCCAAATGAGGTGAGCGATGAGGAGCGGAAGAAATCGAGGTTTATGAACGGTTTAGCCTGGCGGATCAGGCAACACTTGATTGGGAATCTGACGTTAGTGATGTATAATGACGTCGTTAATTCCTCACTTGTACACTGCCAGGATCATCGCTTCCATGCGAAGGGGAGCAAGCCAACAGGGGAGCCGAGCCAACAGGGCAAGGCCGTTACTAGTAGTGACACAAGTAGTGCTCAGCAGTAGGCAGGTAGTCACCAAGGGAATCAGGCTAAGAAGTTTAAACCTGGTGGTTTCCGACAGGGAGAACAGGGGTTTAGGCAGGGGCAGCCAGGCCCGAATCAGCAGCAGCATGTTCCTCAGGTCCGTCAGTGCCAAGGGAACAATGGGGGAGGCTAGCACGTCCAGGGCCATCCGCGTCAGGGCCAACAGGGCCAATGACAGGGGGATGGTTAGAGATGCTATTTTGTCTGTGGCCAGCCAAGACATTTCAAGAGGGAGTGCCCACAGAGGGGAAGAGGTCAACAGCAGGAGGCCCAACAGGGGAAACGGGGGAAATTACCACCAGCAGCACCAGCCCCACCCGCCCCACCTCAGAAGGGGAAGATGCACTACGGATGTGTGTATAATGTCCGGGATATTCCTAATCCCCCGGCGCAGCAAGAACCACCAGCAGTTGAGGGTATGTTTCTCATTCATGGTTATGAGGGTAGTATTCTTTTTGATACGGGAGCATCACATTCATTCATTAAATTAAATTTTGCTAAACGGGCCGAACTACTAGAGACCGCGGGTAGTCTTCGGATGTGTGTAGAGTCGCCAGTTGGCAGCGGGGCTACGATTCACTCGATTTGTCGGGGTGTGGACATTTTTATTGGGAGACTTAGTTTAGTAGCGGACCTCTTAGTGTTAGATATAGAGGATGTCATCTTGGGTATGGATTGATTGGCAGGTTATCGGGCGACGGTGGATTGCTACGAAAGGACCATCGTGTTCTCCATTCCAAGGCATGAGATGTTCTTGATAGCAATTCCACTACCCGAGGGAGGGTCACGCACACACTTGTATTACATTGAGGAGGAAACCTCACAGGAGGTGGCTATTCCTTTGGATTCAATCCCAGTGGTGAGAGACTTTGAGGATGTGTTTCAGGAGATACCAGGGTTGCCACCTAGCAGGGAAATCAAATTTGTGATCGATTTAGCACCGGGGACGAGGCCAACTGCTCGGGCCCCATACCGTATGGCCCCTTCAGAGATGCGTGAGCTGAGGGAGCAGATTCAACAGCTTCTGGGTCAGGGTTTCATACGACAGAGTACATCGTCGTGGGGTGCACCGATGTTATTTGTGAAAAAGTGAGATGGCTCACTACGGTTATGCGTGGACTATAAAGAGCTGAATAAGGCCACGATACGGAATAAGTATCCGTTGCCTAGGATTGGCGACCTATTTGACTAGTTGAGAGGGGCGTCTTATTTCTCTAAGGTCGACTTGAGGTCAGGATATCATCAACTACGTATCCGAGAGGAAGATGTTCCGAAGACCGCTTTCCTGTCACGGTATGGATCTTACGAGTTCAGGGTGATGCCATTCGGGCTCACCAATGAACCATCAGTGTTCATGGACCTCATGAACAGGGTCTTCAGGGAGTTTCTCGATCAGTTTGTTATCGTGTTCATTGATGACATCCTGATCTACTCACATACTGAGGAGGAGCACACAGAGCACCTGCATAAAGTGTTACAGACATTACGGGATCATCAACTCTATGCCAAATTCGGTAAGTGTGGATTTTGGCTATGGGAGGTTCAGTTCCTTGTCCACGTGGTGTCAGACCGGGGTATTGGGGTGGATCCAAGTAAAGTATCTGCTGTGAGGGAGTGGGGATAACCCACGACACCTACAGAAGTGCACAGTTTTCTGGGGTTGGCCAGTTATTAGAGATGGTTCATCAAATGATTCTCAAAGATTGCGAGCCCTTTGACGAATCTTACCCGTAAACGGGTACCTTTCACTTGGAACGATCATTGTCAATTAGCTTTCGACGAGTTAAAGGACAAGTTGACTTATGCACCCATGCTTGCATTGCCGAAAGGAGGATTAGAGTATCGGGTTTACACTGACGCATCCTTATAGGGACTTGGGGTGTGCTTCAGCAGGAGGAAAGGGATATAGCTTATGCGTCCAGGAAACTAAAGCCCCACGAGAGGAACTACCCCACTCATGACCTGGAGTTAGCAGCAGTCGTTTTTGCTTTGAGGATATGGAGACATTATCTTCTAGGGGAGCAATTCACGCTATTCACGGATCACAAATCACTTCAGTATCTCTTCACTCAGAAGGATCTGAATATGAGACAAAGGCGATGGCTAGAATTCGTGAAAGACTATCAGTTTGATATTCAGTATCATCCTGGTAAGGCTAATGCGGTAGCAGATGCATTGAGTCTGAGACCGACTGGGGAAAATAAGAAGTTTGGAAAGCGAAGTGGAGAGAACTTCTATACGAGGATGATGTAGCCAGGGCTTGTATGTCAGAATTATCCATTACACCTGAGATCATTATGCGGGTTGTGAGGACTCAGGCGGAGGATCAGACCTGTCGGGGTAGGGTGAGCCAGTTGCTATCTGCGGGAGCAGAGGGTTACTCGATCAGCTCGGAGGGAGGCTTATGCTATAATGGGAGATTGATCGTGCCAGAGGATGCGGAGTTGAGGCACGCTGTTATGACAGAGTCTCATGGGTCAAGATTTACGGTCAATCCCGATGGGGATAAAATGTATCAGGATATGAGGAGATAGTATTGGTGGGAAGGAATGAAACGGGACATAGCAGAGTTTGTTTCGAAATGTGCAACGTGTCAGCTCATGAAAGTTGACCATCAGAGACCATCAGGGATGCTACAGCCACTTGAAATTCCCGTGTGGAAGTGGGAGAGCATCTCTATGGATTTCATTACAGGGTTATCGACATCGCAGAAGGGTCAATATTCCATATGGGTTATTGTGGATCGGTTGACCAAAGTGGCCCACTTCCTACCAATTCGCACAGACTTTGAGACGATGCGTTATTCAGAGCTATTCATAGCGTAGATTGTTAAACTTCACGGGGTACCGATTAATATTGTGTCGGATAGGGACAAGATCTTTGTGGCCCATTTTTGGCAGAGTTTTCAGGAGGCCATGGGCACGGAGTTACGTTTGAGTACAGCCTATCAACCACAAACTGATGGACAGACCGAGATAGTCAATCAGATGTTGGAAGATACGCTCAGAATGTGTATACTAGACTTTGGGGGAGGTTGGGAGAAATATCTTCCTCTGGTAGAGTTTGCGTATAACAACTCTTACCAACTCACGATCGGCATGGAACCATTCAAGGCATTATACGGGAGACCTTGTCGTTCACCCGCTTGTTGGTTAGAGGTGGGGGACAACAAACTATTGGGGCCGAAGATTGTTCAGGAGACATATGCCAAGATAGAGCTAATCCGAGGGAGGATTCGGATAGCTCAGGATAGGCAGAAAAGTTACGCTGATGCTTCACGGAGACATGTGGAGTTAGAGGTTGGAGATCAGGTATTAGTCCGGGTGTCCCCTATGAAAGGGGTGATGAGGTTCGGCAAGAAAGGTAAGCTAGCACTAAGGTACGTGGGACTTTTCCCTATTATCTAGAGGGTGGGTCCTGTAGCCTACAGGCTGGGATTACCGGAGCACCTTCAGCGGATACACGACGTGTTCCATGTGACATCGCTGAAGAAATATCGCAGGAGCGAAAGGGCCTTTTGGCACATTCCACTCGAAGAAATTGATTTACAACCAGACATCTCATATAAGGAGAGGCCGGTAGCTATCCTAGACCGTAGCGAGCGGAAATTACGATCCAAGGTTGTTCCACTGGTTAGAGTACAGTGGGGTCATCAAAACATTGACGAGTCTACCTGGGAGCAGAAGGAGGATATGCGGGAGAAATATCCAGAGCTTTTCATCACAGGTATGACCAAATTTCGGGGACGAAATTCCTTTGTAAGGGGGGGAGTATGTAACACCCCGCATTTTTCATGCATTAAATATGTAATTAATTCGGGAGTTTCAAATTACTTGTGAGTCGTAATTTTAATTGAATTAATTAGGGAAATTTTATTTAAATATTAATCGGGGAGTAAATGGTTATTATTTACGGGAATTTATTTACTAAGTGAATAGTAATTATTTATTTAAGTCATTTCGAGTATTAATGACAGGGTATGCACTTATCTCAACCGGGAGTCGGTATAGACCAAAGGGGTGGGGGGATAAGTATTTTTATAAATTAATTCGGGTTCAAATTTTGAGTGTACGGTTGAGTCCGGATGGGCCGAGATAGTCGGAAAAGTGTACCCGGGGTAGTAAACGGGTCACGGGGCGTTTTTAGACATAGCCGGGCCCACACGGGGGCATTTGGGTCACTTGGGCTTAGCCCATTAGGGAAAAAGGGGATTTAGGTAAATTAAGGAATTAGAAGGAATAAGAAAACGGCTGATAGAGTTTTAGAAAAAGGCTAAGTGTACTAAGGAACCCCAATAGCAGTTAAAGGAAGTTTTGGGATCACTAGAGAGCCAACAAAGATCATCTTCAACCTTGGAATTCATCTCCGAATTAGACACTACGAAACCAAAGGCAAGTGGATAACTTGCAATAGTATTGAATATGTATTTCAATTCATATACATGCGATGTGTTTGATCAAAATTCGTTTTGGGTGTTCATGGCGTAAACATGAGGTTTTGAAAATAATAATCCGATTTATGAATTTGAATGAGAATTCTTGCAGAAATCTGATATTATAAATTGATACGAATCTGGTAGGATGATATCTGGATATATAGAAATGAATTTGGTGAAGGAATTTGGGATGTAAATGGGTGAGGAATTAAAGATGAATAATTTCCCAAATTCAGAAATTGTAGTTAATGGACGAATTGATAACGTTGGAGGACATTCTGGAGGTACCTAATAAGGTTCCTAATTTGTATTATTGTTAAAAAGGCTTGAGATTGCTGATAGAAGGAGTTAGGGTTTTATGAAACTCGTCCATGGCAGAATCTGTCTTCGCGAAGAAGACGAAGACCTGATCGATCGATAGATCGAAGGTCTGGGGTCGATCGATCGAAGGTCAGCAGATTTTGACAGTTCGCCCAGTTTATCTTATATGAAGAAAATTTAATTTAAATCTTTTTCCATGAATTAATTTGGTGAGAAATTTATAAATGGGTTTTAAATCTAATTAATGGTGAATAAAATTAATTAGAAATGGGAGACGACTTAGTGTGACATCATAATTTAAATTTGTTTGGTTTTGGAGAAATTAGGTGTGATACACTAAGGTCGAATTTTTGGGAAGGGTTCGAAAGGATTAAATATAGTCAGAGAACAAGTTCGGGGATAATGGTTGAGGAATACCGAGAGATAAATCTTATTTAGGTAAAGGGTAAATAATTTTGTAGTCGGGAATTTAGACTCGGGTGAGGTTGATTCGGACTACGAGAGTGAGTCGAATTTTATGGTGGGGGCGACACCAAAGGTGACTTAATTAGTTAATGTGTGAATTAATTAATGATTAGAGTTGGACCATAAACTCTTAGTAAATTAAATAATCTTATGTTACGGATTGTGTACATGTTGTAGTCGGGACATTTTATATTTATATATATGTAAGGGGTGTGACAGTATATATATATATATATATATATATATATATATATATATATATATAGTGTGTACGCATTAATATCAGTGATCTAATATTATTAGTATATACTCTAGTGCTATAGGGGGAGGTTGCACGTAGTGGATGAATCCCCTAGCTTGAGGAGTAGGGCGAGTATAATCCGAGGTCATAGCGTCCGTTATATGGGTGAGGGGCATCTCACTTTCAGGGAAGGAATATGACCGCCTCCAAATTCGTATGTTAATCTAAGTTAGTGAGTGAATCTAACTGGGATAACTAGGTTATGTGAATACGCCTAGTGGGATAGCACTTGGGAAAAACTTATATTTTGTGAGTATTGTTACTCGGTCAGAAATTTGTATTAAATGTTATTTTAGTATGTTCGTGAATGCGATAATATGATTAAATATATAATTAGGTAAATAATTATATATGAGATGATTAATATATAGTGTAAAATGTATTACGTGCATAACAGGTGTGAATCCTATATGAAGATAAAAGGGTAATGATTTAATTAAGTTGTCGCTTAAAATAACTTAAAAATCATGAATCAAAGTATACTCGGTTAGGGTAGGTAAATTTCAAGGGTTAAAATAATTATTGGGTTAGGAGCGTAGAACCTAGTAAATTAAGTAAAAGAGTTAATAGTGCACCTTAGAGGAGGGGTAAGGAAATCCTCAAGAGAGTGCGGCACTAACTAAAATATGAAGAGCATGCATGTTTATTTATTACTGCAAGTTAATCATTTGTTAAATATTTTCAAATGTTTTTGGGTACTAACCCTTGCTATAAAATTTTTTAAAAACCTTTTAGGTGTTCAACCACAAGGGAGCCAGGCTTGACTCTATTCCAGGTATCCGTTGCTGCAGCACCTGTGGATGTTGCGGGTCTTTGATAGACGCCTCCTTCTTTCATTTGTGTAGAGACTCTCTTGTAGTTATCTGAGCTTGTCGCTCACAGTTCATTTATCAGTATTAGACTTGTTGAGATTTTCTTATTGTCTTTATTTGTATTGGATAATTGGACCGATGATTTATTCGGTTAGGTATCTAAATTGTTGATGGTTATTTTAGTTAACTGTGAATGTGTTCTATTTTTATTCAGCATGAGTTTTTATTTAATTAATTGAAGGATAAAAATTGGCACCAGTCTACTTTTCTCACTTAGGTGGTTAGTAATTAAAAAGATGGAAGTAATGCTAAGAATGGACAAACTGAGAAACCTTTTCTAACTTGATTTAGGACTAATCACCCGGGATTAATTAGGCAGGGTGTCACAACGGGGTGACATTTCGTATCTTCAAAATGAAGCAGATTTTAAGTTCGTTGAAGATATCTTGGCTCTTCATTCCGACTCTCAAATGAGGTATCCTATTATAAATATAAATTTCTTATCTCTCCTTCATTATATTTTAATAATATAAATTGCCTATGTTCTATACGTCATTTTCCCAGAAAGAGTCATAGGTGTAGAAGAATATGTTGGGTGGTATTATGCAGCATGAAACCAATGCAACAAGAAACTAAACATAATATCACTTCTTTCTTCTGTGAAGCACGCAACACCAAAAATATAATTCCTTTTCCTACGTATTATATTCTTGCAAGTCGTTTTTATTCCTATTCAGTATAACACTTTATAACAAATTGCAATCGTCCATAAATAGGTACAAAGTGCAAATCATCTTCAAGGACGAAACAACTTCAACCACATTTGGCCTTTTCAGTAAAGAAGCTGAATCTTTAATCAAATTCCCATGTTCTGAGCTTGCACAAATTAATCATGACGTTAGCGTATGTTTTTCCTAATCATTTATAATATTCTCTCAAAACATTCATTTTACACATTTTTTATTCACACATACTATCTTTACTATTTTATCCAGGTAGCCAATGATCCAATCCCACTTACAATCACAAGGATCATTAGTACCTCACACAGATTCAATCTCAATATCAATAACTACAACTTAGTTCGTGGTTATGAAAACTACACCGTGTCAACCATTTTTCAAGATTCCTTAACCGGAGATAATTCAAATAGTAACAACTCCATTTAAAAGGTATTGTACACATAATCATTCATATTAATCTACTATATTTTTTTTCATTACTCTAATCCTATCTATTTTACATAAAAGGAAACAACTCCAGTAATTCCCAAGCAAGATCATATCATTATCACAAACAATGAAACACATCCTTCCACTGACGTCGAAAGCAAACATATCTCTAAAAGGAAGCGTGCAACAATATACTTTCAATTTATTATCTATTAAACTTCTCTTAACCTTTTTAATATGCCATTATCATATTCTTTTAACATATATTTCTCCTTGATTGTAGGACCATTGATGAAAGACAAAAAGGATATTGTAGATTAAATTTCAAAATTGCCATCTTCATCAGCATATTAAGCCTTCTACTACAACAATCATATTAAACTTTATTTTCTGACTCTACGTAAAACGTTGACAATTTTTTTAACATTTTTTCTTGCATTTCAATTATCACTATTACTCTACAGTCTTACTTTATTACACCTTTTATTTTATCTAATATCAATTTTTCAATAGGCTTCCTTTCTTATTCATTCAATAATGGATATACTGCACATCGTGCGGGTTTTAACCTAGTTATAATTTAAAAATGATGTCTCTGTCAAGTGGCTATATTATTATCCATCATTTATGATTTAATGAATAGATAGTTGTCCCCCATAAGGGAATCAAGACTTTTTGTTTGATTCCTATATACTTCAAAGCTTAATAAATCTAATCTAATAGTACCTATTAAAAATGGTGACTCTTTACCTTCCTTCTCCACGTGTCTGCTAATAAATATTGGGTGTCTCTCATAAAAGGATGAAATCATCATAAGTTGAAAAGGTTGAAATCATAAGTTGAAATGATAACCGTATTTCTTAACAGAAATGAACCAATTATGTGTATTCATTTCCTCCTCTCTATGCCATCCATTTTCATATCAAACCTAGCCTCTTCATTTAATATCTAATGATCCATCACACCTCTTGTATCTTTTAATAAAACTTGAGCCATCAGGTGTCACAGAAATTTTGCATTTTAGTTTTAATTGCTTTTATTTGTGATGTTTTTCAATTATATTAGTTAATTAACCTTTTTTTTGGAAGAGTTTCATATTTGATTTCGGATCTTAGCAATCATGTTCTACTTGTATGTTACGAGCTTTGTTTTTTTATTTGATTACAATGTATATCTTATTTTATTTTTTCTTTCAGTATGGCGGTATGAAAAAAATAAAATAGGTAATATATTTTATCATTTTGTTTGATTGTAGCCATCTGGATTTTTATTATTAAATACACACACACACACACACATATATAGTTGAAGGTTTTTTGTTTATGTTTTGGGTTTACAGTCAAAATGATTTTAGATATGGGTTTTCATTTTTGAATATATATATATATATAAGAATTCCCTCGCTTATTTTGGGTTCTCAACATCTCACAATTGAAGTATTTTCAAAGGGCATGGTTGTGTTGATTTTTGTGTGGGCGTGCGGGATTGTGTGTTGTGTGCAACTTAGAGAGGGAAAAAATCCAGAGATTATTTCTTATTTTTATGTCTATTTTGAGATTTTGGTATAATGTAAATAGTAAATATTTTTGGTGTATTCTATTTCATTTTCATAAAAAAATACAAAATTTATAATATTGAAAATACTTTGATATACAAAATTTATAATATTGAAAATACTTTGATATACAAATTTACTCTTTGGTGTATTTCTATATTATCATTATTTTCAGGATGGTAAATTATTATAACAATATCGATTTTTATTATTTCTTTTAGTATTTACATCCATTCATAGACTTATAACCCAATGCGATTTATTAGAAATTCTATTACATGTGTTTTATTGAAGGGATTATTTAATGCCAGCGCATCGTGCGGGGTTGAAGACTAGTTGTTAATAAAAACGAGATCAGTTCACATAAAAATATAAATTACTTTCTCAATAGTATTTATAGAATTGATACTTTTGGGAATTTTCTAAATTATATATTTTACATGATTAAATTATGCACACCATTTTTTATTTGATTTAAAAAAATAAAGATAATATTTGTCCAACTATATACTCTGTATTTTCTTAGTATAAAATTTTAATTACATGAGTGCTCATTTATCAAAAAGTACCTTAAACGTGAGAAAAGGGTTGCTTGAATCTACAACCAACGAATTTGAGAATAAGTTTTCTTCAATTCTAAACCCACGTGTTGGCACGTTTAACATCACAAGAAAAAGGTTGTTAGAACTTATAACATGCATGTTTGCGTGTTTTAACGAAGTTTCTTTTTGGAATAACTAAGTCAATCAATTGATAATCGTCAGATCCTCGTATTTGTTTATCAAAATAGTTTATGTGATTAACTTCACATTTCATTTAAAAGTCATATATTTTGAACCAGAGTAATTCATTATATGAGGAAAGAAAAGATCTCTTAATCCTTCATTGACACAAGCTTGGCCCATTCCTTAAAAGTATAAATGACTTCGAAAGATATAAATTATTATACCACGAGCATTATTTTTAGTCATATTAATTGTTTGAAAATGTTCACTCTATTGATAAACATTTCAAAAAGTTATATTGTGCAGTTAAAAAAATTATAGTCGCTCTAATGGAAACTTCATTCTCTAGCATGCTTTGTTTTAAGCAAGGGGACTAGTAAGTAGATATATGAGTCTTTAATAAAAGGTTCAAGTTTCAGATTAACTTTATTGAAGTATGCTCCACACCAACATATTTGAGCATTATTACTCAAATTGAAAGATAAAATCTAGTAACAAAAAGTATAAGGTGTTGATGTCTAAAGATGGATTGAGGTCCAATTATATAATCACAGATAAATAAAGATATATGACGCGACTCAAAATGTGTCTCTAGTGTGTGCTAATTACGGTTAAAGTGAAAACCGACCGTGTAAGTAACAAAATCGGTAAGACGGGGTCAAATCCTCTGGAAAAAAGGGCGTAGAACATGACAACAATAGGCAAGATGACTAATCCTAAGCTGACTCAGAAAAAGGAAAGGAAAAGGCGATGAATTTTTGGGATTTGTATATCTACTAACTAAATGAAAATGAATTAAAGTAATAATTAAACTACGTAACTGTGATTGAATAAATATGAATGAGAAAGATAGGTTGGAATACAATCCATCGAACCCTAGTATGTTTACCGAATATAAAAGCAATCGTAAATTAAATAATTAATCAAACCTAGAATTTATTAATTTCAAGCATTACATATATAAGGTTGTAAGCCCGCATCATACATAATGAAGAATATAAACAAAGCGGTGTCGACATAACTGACACACGCGTCTCACTCTTAGACACCCCGATTACCTAGGGCAAACGAGGTTAAAAGCCCTATGACGGCTGCAACAACTACTTAACACAATTCAATCATTTATTTAATTCGTAGAATTACTTTTATTTCTATGCAAACCACATCGAGTTGGGTTCATGCATCCCAACCTTTAGAAATCTAGACAAACATGACAAAACTACAATTAACCAAGGATTCCATGATGCATGAAATCATAATTGCGTAAAAATTAAAATTAAACATGCAAGGAAGGATTCTATTTAAGAAGAATGAATTACCTACAACAAATATAAAAGCAATAAAGAAGAAATTACCAGGAATGAATAAAAACCTTGAATTAATGCAAAAACATGAACAAATTCTTGAACAATATGAATCCTACCCTTCTTGGCTTCAAAACTCTCTCATAACTAACTAAAAAAAGCCCCCTAGTGTCTAGTATGACAAACATCAAGTTATTTTTAGAGTTTGAACCATCCAAAACTCTTTTTTTTAGAAAAGAAAATTCATATTTCCATAGGACTGAATCGATCCGGTTTTTTTCATGGGTTCAGTTCGGTTACGTCTATGACGGGGACCAGTCCGGTGATGGGGCCATCGGTTCGGTTCGGCTAATCTTCTTTCTTTTCTATTTATTTATTCTCAACTTTGAACGGGCATAACTTCTTCACTGTAACTGGGATTGAGGTATCGATTTTTCTAGTGTTCTTGTAATTCAGGCTCTTCAACTTTCTAGTTGCTCCCACCTCCAGAATAAGGTTGTAAAATTATAAAAATGCCCATCAACTCCCCATTTCTTAATTTCTTTCACTATTTTGAGTTCTCTCTCGCACTTCCTTGCATTAAATACCTATAAAACACATAATACAGACACAAAACACGAAATACTTGCCAAAAAGGGTTAGCAGCATAAATATGAGACAAAACCAAGTCAATTACAATACACGGGATCATAAAAATACCGAAATTAAGGGGTAAATATGAAGAATTTATGCCTAATCAAATCCTCCTAACATAGAACTTTGCGCATCCTGAGCAATGTAAAAGAATATAAGCAAGGTAAAAACACTCAATAAACGTGTTATTAGGATATAATACCTTTGTCATGGGTAAGCGATTGCGTTTAGCGATTAAACAAGCCGTTAAACCCCTATGTTACCCTAGTAGAACAAGTTGCGTCTCATGAGGGTTTGCAGTGAATATACCCACAAAATTCGTTTTCGACTCACAGAAAAATTCAAAATACTTAAAAACTATGTAATTTAAATACCCAAAAAATAGTCACCATGAATTCATATTCAAGGGTCTCAATTTGTCGTGTGTGTATACGAAGACAAAAATTTTAACCGCTAATTTCCACTGATTGATCATTACGTTACTTTCCCAAAAATTCGTTTTGATTCAATTCTCACGGGATGGTTGCACAAACAAATCACTCAAAATGTGGCTAATTATCTCAGCATGCGTGATTTATAAGAGTAAATATAATGGACACAAGAATTCAAGCACACAAAATTGAAAGACTGAATTTTTATGGAGAATAGATCTCATCATCAAAATACGGTCATTGGAAAATGAGAAACATCATCCCTTATTCATACCAATTAATCTATCTTAGTATCTTTTCACATTTTATCTCTTCACGGGGTAATTAATTTAGTAATTCGGACTCGGTTAGGACTTTTTCGGGTTTTAAGGTGTATTGGGAATGGTTGAGAACTTTTAAATTGAAAAAAGTTCTTATAATGTCCTAAAGTGCTTTTTCGGGATTTTCCTCATTTTTGTCTTCTTTTTCCATTTTTTTCTATTTTTCACACTTTTTGTTTCTTGTTATTTTTGTTGAGCATTTTTTTATTTTTTTCTTGCTCCTTTTTCTTGCACTTTTGGGCTTAATTGATGAAATTAAATTTTCACAATTCCAGGCTAATTGGTTTTTCGGGTTACAAACGAAAATGGAAAATTTCATTTGGCTCAAAATGGCTAGCAAAAGGAAAAAAAAATCATTACTTTTATGGCTCAAATTTTTGGGTAACAAACGATGGCCTATTTCATTGTCTGAATTACTCATTATTTTACCATCTGCGTCTCAAGATTAATGTAGTTTAGAGAGATTTTTAGCACATTTTTCAAGACAACATCTCACATGTTTCTTATAACCAATCGAAACAAAGGAATAGAGATCATCAACGACTTATTAAAATGATGAAATGAACTTTGAGTTAATCATTCACTCGGATTGATTTAAAACTCGCAAAGAGTGATTTGCTCGAAATCTCAGTGGGTTAGTCAATATGCACACTTATTCATGTGACATCCCTCTTAAAATAATAACGGGTGGCCAAACCTATACTACATTAAATCAGGTATCTCAGATGGCTCATTCTTAGCATCAACAGACTATACTAGAATAGATGAGGCTAACTACCCAAAATATTAAAAGCGGATGCCAAAAATTAAATAAAAACATACAATGGAATTCAAAACCAACAATGAAAATCACTATTAACATGAATAAAAATATACACGCTCAACATGAAGAAAGAACCTACTCTACATACATCATAAGTACATACAAAATTAACCCGAATAAGTTGTCGGGTCACAGACAGTACAACATCCATAAGGAAGAAATATAAATATCTACATGACCCTTGGGTGTAAACCCGATATACAAAATGAATCCTATCTAGATTTACAAGAAATAGGATGCGACTACAATGTAAATACAGCAACAGTCCGCATCTGCTACTGCTCCTAAGACTCTGGATTGAAAATCATCCGGTATCCATGCGGTGGGACACCTGGTAGTACAATATATATATATATATATATATATATATATATATATATATATATATATATATATATATATATCAGAAGAGAAATATAAACGGGTCGGAGCCCGAGGTGTAAAAATGTTTAGCAAGTGTGTTAACCGTGCATAATAAATATAAGTCCACTGTTTCATAATTACAGTTGAGTCTCACCCTCGTGAAACCCCCAAACTCACCTCTCATCTACAGTGCGCACATAATCATTACCTGGAACCTTAATTAAGTTACCCCACCCACTTAGGGATAACTTACCTTACCATACGCACGACCTAGACCCACATGACCTGCCATTCTAACATAACCAAAAAATCCTTTCCATTCTAATCATACTTAAATATATATTCACATCTATGCCTTACTAGTCTCTCGTGATTCCATTTAATAACTTAAACCAATTATAAGTCTTAGTATGTTACCCATTAACATAGGTTTCAATATAAGAGTTTATTCTTTAAACAACATACATACAGATACGAAGGACAAAACTTCTTTCTACTCTGACATTGCACTGCGTTTCGTGCATGGGGCATCTCGCAAAGCAAAATCCAAACAAGGAACCCCCCGATACAGTACTCCTTGACAATGTTGATCGTAGGGATCCATTATGTCAACCACACAAATTTTACTACAACAACCACCCAATTTATATAATACCACCTCTAATTACACAATTAAATCTCTATTGAAATCCTTAGGTCGATACACTGCAATTGTCTCTAAGTACGATCCTTCGACCCCAATGAACTCGTACACCCAAAATCTCCCAAGATGTACATCATAGAAACTCCATATTCACCTCACCTATAGGATATACAAATATATTTACTCTAAATATATATAAGCAATCATTTATTCCTATAACCTCGTATACATAACACACATGATGTACACTTTGCAATCCACATAACATAAACGGCTCTAAGATGCCAAAATACTGCTCCAAGCTATCATCTTCCAGGAATTACTCACTTTCTCCCCGGGTCACCACCTATCAAACTATTATCACACCGCTACGGCGACAGAATCAATCATAACGTATGGGAAACGGTCATAGTTCCTAATCGGCAAGTGAGAACGACCCATATCCAAGACTTCTCACCCCCAAAATATAAAATAACACAAATAAAATTGGATGACTATGACCTGGGGACTATCCACAACCTGCTCCTCAAGCCAGGGTGCTCACCCTCATCGGGCAACTTCCCATGATAGCTTGTGCCGGGTATGCTTCACACCATAAGTATATATATCATTCACACACTAAATATATATATATATATACACATCCATATGATCACATCATATAATCAAGCCATCACGCACGGTATAGATATTCACTCCATAAGTACACATATATATACATATCTATATAGATATATATCCTCATATCCACATACATACGCACTATCTCTCATCCGCATGTATGAAATCCATACACTTTGCTATATGTGTACATAGTCCTCATTATACTAGCTGTCACTCCAAGAATAATAACTTAATTCGTTATATAAATACGATCCCTCACTTGAAGCATATTCATCCATTACCCCTATGACATGAATAGTCTTCTAATACATATAACAATGAGGTTACTAACTCCCAAGTTTAACATATATAACAATCACTATACATTCCATCCATATCCGAATACACTTCGATATATCTAATAATAACCCTAACTATAGGTGTGCACATAACTAAGGGTATATAAACCTCAAGCTCAATTCTAAATTCATTCCATGATCCCATCCATTATTGGAATCCCCATTGTTAAAGACACACAAATATATAACAACTATCCCGACTAGATTTACAACACACCCTATTCTAGTTGATAGTATGATCCAATCGCTCTCCATTCCGCCTACGGTTCAATTGCTCCTATGAACCCTTAACATCGAACGTACATATCTATCATCACACCCCGTAATATCTATTATTAATCGCACACAAATGGGTAATAACTATCTCAGCTAGATGTAACAACCCTCGATTCTGGGAGGCTCATTTTATACTAATGTTACCGCATAAGGTAATTATATAAAATGTGGGGACTGGAGTAAATATTAGTTTAATGAATTGAAAGTTAATATTTACTAGATTGATGCATATTTACTGTATGTGAAAGTAAATAACATCAAGTTGCATGTCTGTAGTGTCATGTATTTTAATTGTCCTTTTAGTTTAAATGATTTTGGAACTCGAAATAATTTATAAAATTTCCGGATGCCAGTTTAGAGGGTGTAGTTAGTCTCGGAAGGTGCGAGACAGTCAAAATAAGTGCCATATTGTATTTTTGTGTTTCGGGCACTTTTACCTGGTTTTAGCTTATATGCGTATTTGGGAGTCATTTTAATGTGGTGTTAACCATTTAAGTTGGGAGAATTATGTTAAGCCACGATTTTTGGCCTTGCCCCTTATTTCATTCCCTCATTTTATGTCTTGAACATAGAGAGAAAGGAGAGAAAGAGAGAGGAAGAGAAAGAATGGAGAAAGAAGAGAAAATGAAGATTGAAGATGGATTGATGCTCCTACTCAAAGAAATCTGATATTCCCTACATCAAGGCAAGTTTTCTACTTGCTAATATGTGATTTAAGTTGAATAATTTGTATGATATTTATGTAAATTCATTTGAAGAGCAAAAAATGGAATTTATGGAATTTAAGCCCTAATTTTAGTTTTGATGATGAAATTGTGGACTAAAATGGTTTTAAATCGTGTAGGATACACCTTGGGTAGATAAATATTGTTGGTTGTGTGTAAGATGGAAGAGATTTGGGGTTTGGAGAAATTAGGGTTCATAACCCTCCGTAGCCATGTTTGGCAATTTTGCAGGTCCGAATCGATTCGGCCCTTTGGGCGAATCGATTCGCTGAGGGGAAATTGGCAGGTCTGCATAACCCAAATCGATTCGGGGTAAAGGCCGAATCGATTTGGTCAATTGCAGAAGGTTGGTTTGGTTGTCCGAACCGATTCGCTTTCTGGGCGAATCGATTCGCTAGGGCGAATCGATTCGGCCCTTGGGCGAATCGATTCGTTTTCCTGCTGTTTTTGAGTTAATTTTATAACTCAGTTTTAATCCTTTTCTTTAAATATAGGGACTAGGAACCTTATTGAATGAAGTAAACTTAGAGTCCTAGAGTGTGAGATGAGTTAGATGTCTACCCTACATTAGGAATGGGTTATGTGGGGATTTTTCCGGGGTTGGGCCTATTAATGATAAGGCATTCTTTTCTTCTAGTTAATGATTATGAAAACTAGGAGATGTAGTGTTATGTTCGGGAGACCTTAGGAGCTTAATTAAGCTATACGAGTTTTGAGGGTTTACATTAACACCCCAAAAGAATGTTGGGAGACTTTAAAAGTTCGATTGAACTATGTTAACCTTGATAGTTCATATTAACGCCATAAAGGTGAGTTTGGAGAATAAATTGAAAGTCATTTCATTACTTCGAAAGATGATAACCTTGGGGTTCTAAAATAACCTCCTAGAATGCTTGGAGATAATGAAGAGTTTATTTACTCCTTTGAGGTTGTAGTGTTGATGATAGTTATCGTATGGCTCCGGATAATAAGTTCTATCTATTACTAGAAGTAAACAGTAATGGTTTCGAATAAAATGAAACATATAAATGGAAATGGTATTGATACTAGTAAATGATAATTTACTTAATCATGAAACCGGTAAATAATGATTTACTTGATTTTGAAATGATAATTAAAATGGATGTTACACACCTCTCTAAATACCATCTTAAGGGAAGTCCGCACGATAGGTGAAGCCCCCTGGCTAATGAATGCAGGGTGGATATAGTCCTAGGCCATGGGAGCGCTTATGGTTATATTTTCTGCGGGGGTAGGGAGATTCCAGGTGTGGTCTTGGCTACCACGCAGGCTCATGGCCGCTTCCCGACGTTTCGATAGGATCCCAGGTTGTCTTGGAGGCCCTGGAAGATGATGGTCATTTAGGGGCGCGCTCAGTTGGGAAACCCGGACGGGCGGTCTTAGAGTACGTTATATGTATATACTATAACAGTTCATAATCAAGTGGGACTTGATGTATTTTGATATGCCACATAGAGCATGATGGAGTGCCATAAAGAGCACATATAATGCCACTTAGAGCATTTGAAAATGATTATTTTCCTGATAAGGAAAGGATTTTTATAAAAGGTAAAATTGAGATAAAAATCTCCTTAAAGAGTAAAAAGATTTTGATTGTATATATATACTTCCTGCTAAGGAAGAGATATATGAAATTATTGGCACCTTTGGTGAAGTCTTTAGTTTAATGCTGCTTATTTTTATTCCTGCTTAGCTTATGTTTTAAATTGTATAGGTAGCTTCTTATTTCTCTTTCTTCACGGTTTATTTACTTAACTGTCATACTCTTTATTCATCTGGTAATCATATAGAACCGGGCCCTGACCGGTTACATTTTCCTGTTGCATATTCTTCTTGTCTCTGCTCAGGTACTCCGCCGCAAGGATGCCTGATTTGAATTCCTACTCCGATGTTTTCGACGAGCCGTGATGCATTGTGGGTATTACGGGATACATTTGGTATAGACGCTTTCATTTTCATTCTAGTTAAGATCAAGTCTGTTATTCGGGCGAGAGGCCCAAGCTTTTGTAAATGTCTAATGTAATGTAATAAGTAACTTATTGTACTTGTGTATTATTGATGTATCAGTTTAAGTGACCGGTTACATATTCGGTCTCTTTATTGTATTCTTGTTGTATTATTTATATATGTCTTGGGGTTTTCCCTATATCTTTCAGGAATTGGGTTGTTTGTTTTCATTTATTTACCTTCAAATCAAAATTTTTTGGCAACCCGTTTTCTGAAATATTGGGTGGTTATCCTGGATACTCTATATTTTGTTATGATGCTGAGAATGATTCCATCCATGATTCCGTTATATTGGAGTATTGGGCTGGCCACCCCTTATTTCGGATCACGGGGTGTCACACTAGAAATACACACATAACAGTTCTATTCAATAATCATCAAAGGCATATATCGCAATACCACTTGGCTTCAAACGCACATAAGTAAAAATGGACTATCTCTACCATTTATAACCATTTCATGATAGCCCACCCATATCATATTAAGATAATCCGCCAATCAATTCAGTCCCATAATCATTTCATTACTAAAAGAGGCATCCTACCCTCAAAATCCAATTCTTACATAGGTGTGAAAGCCCCTATTCGTCCTAGGGCACCTATTCCCTTAACATAATATCATAACCCTCCATAATAAGCCCATTAAGAAAGACCCTAAGAATAAAACCTAAAAGAAAAGGCGTTAAAATAAAATCCCATTATTGGGATGAAAATAGAGGACCGCTTGACCGGTCCCAGACCCCAGGTCGATCGCGGGTCTAAATTTTTTCCTTACGAAGAAAACAGTAAGCTTTTCCCTTAAAGAATGGTCGACTGGTCCCCAGACCGCGGTCGACCGGCCATACCAGATGTCTTGGATGATTTCCAGTTTTGAACAAAGACAAACTCTCCAAATACCTAAATACTATCATCCAACCCTCAATCATATTCCTCACATCAAAACCCAACCTACTTCTCATCCCATCAATCCCACATTTAAACATCAAATTCAAGTTTTAGTCCCAAAAATCCATTTCTTTTATCCACAAATTATGCAAGGAAATAGACAAATGAAATATTTAGCAAGATTAAACACTTGCCTCAAAATTGTAGAGGTGGAATCATCCTCGAAATCACGTATGGGCCAAAAATCTTCAAGCTTTCTCCTCTCTGTTTCTTCCTTTTTCTTCTTTCTTTCTTTCTTTCTTTCTTTCTTTCTTTCTTTCCCTTTCTAGGGTTTTCTCTCTTTCTCACAAATGAGATTGGCTTGATCTGTAAGCCTCTTAAACCTTTAAAACATAAGTCCCAGTTTTAAATGGTAATACACACTTTAAATGACTCGTTTACTCCAATTCGAGTCAAACTTACTTAAAAATATTCCGGAGCCGAAATAAAACCCAATAACAGTCATTTTGACTATCTCGACCCATCCGGAATCAATCGCGCACTCAGAATCCTCATCCGGAATACTTTAGAACGTCCTCAACTTTTGGACCTCAATTACCAAATTTTAAAATTCCCAATTTAAATAAATTTTATTTCTCTCGAAAATTTAATTTCTCAGTCCCAAAGTCACGGGGTATTACAATTCCTAAAGTTGTCAATTTTCTTTCAATTTTCAACTTTGGTCAATTTTGGAGTTGTGTAATTTATTTTTTCAATTTGAGAATTCAAAAAAATTTCGGTGATATTTTTGAAAAATTTAAATCCCAATTTTTATATATTTTGAAGAAAGATATTTTTAGCCTTTTCGACTATTTCAATTTTTTTGGAAATTTTTGAAAAAAAAAATATTTGGAACAAGCATGATCAAGTCAATGAATCTAACCAATAATTGGGAAGGATATCCCACACCCCCTAACTTAGATGTTGCATTGTCCTCAACGCGAATCAAGAACACAACATAAACAGAGGAAAAGAAAGATATTACCCAAAATGGAGCGATCCTCGATAAGTACGAGTCAATTGAATCTACAAAACACGTTAGAACCAAGAATAACAAAAAAAATGAATAACAAAACTTTAATTAATCACACTAGACTATAAAAAAGAGCAAAAGGAATAAATAAATTAAAAAACTACTATTTACAACCTACAATTTGAACTTAAAATAAACCATACACTAGAAGTCGAAAAATTTGAGGGTCCACCCAAAATACAATTTAACTTTGAGAGATAATCGGTGTACCCTCATTTACATGTATGCCTCCCGAAAAATAATAATTTCGTTTGAACAACGAAAGGCATGTGTGAGATGGAATGAATAACCCATCACAAATTAAAATCTTAAAGGGATGATGGGGGATTTGGATGCTAGGGTGGACAAGTACACTTAGGATCTAAGAATAATAGAATCACCTCCCAATGATTTTTCAAGTAGTATGGGAAGACGAGCACACAAAAAGGAAGATTCCACCTTGGAAAATAATTCAAGAAAAGGGTATTTGTCCTCAAAATCCTCTCCCCAAAAAATTTCAATTGGAACTGGAGGTGGGCACGTGTAAGTTTATAGCCCATAACATGAAGCATCTCAAAACAACATTCTCATTCAAGAATCGGGGCAAACTCTTCAAGACTTTCATCTAATTCTTATGATATATTTGATGGTTCGATAATAGTGGGGACCCAAGGAAACGAAAGGCTCTTCATCGTCAATAGATTTTGAAATATTGATAAGAGGTTGGAATTCAAAAGTACTTGGATCACTGTCAATGATTTCATCCTTATTTTTTTAGGTGAAACGCAAGTCTCGACCTCCTCTAAGCTTTCCAAATAAGAACACATCTTATTGCAAGTTACTTGGAGTTCTAAACAAACAACGCGATGGTTGTCCATGCCTTGGGTGAAAAGAAGAAAGGATTCTTCCACAGTGATCTTCCTTGGTTCTAGAATCTCAGATTCCTCATTTGGTTGAAAAAATTCTTCAACTTCAAAAATATCGAAAGAAAAATCCTCATTGGGTTCGAATAATGCATCCAACTCTTTCTCCCCAAAATGATTTTTTTCCCGATATTCGTTTTCAAGCCTTTCATTTTGAAGAATTTGGAAGGCTTGACCCATAGTCTTGGGAGTGTAATTTTGAGATTTATTCTTAGTTTTATTGATCCAATCTTCATAAATCTCGTATTCCTTATTTCCACAATTATCATAAGAATTAAAGCCATTTAACGAGTTAAAATAAGATATGTAAAAGTGGGCAATTCAAAAACGTGACAAGCATTTTTTTTGTCTTTTTAAAATTTGGAATCAATTTTGGATTAAACCGACCTAACCTAAAAGTCTATCTAAATCCCCGACAACAGCGCTAAAAACTTGACGCGACTAAAAATATGTCTCTAGTGCGTGTTAATTATGGTTTTAGTGGAAATTGGTCGCGTACGTAATAAACTCGGTAAGAGGGGGTCGAATCCTCAGGGAAATAGGACGTAGAACATGACGACGATAGGCAAGATGACTAATCCTAACCTGACTCAGAAAAAGGAAAGGAAAAGGTGATGAATTTTTGGGATTTTTATATTTACTAACTAAATGAAAATTAATTAAACTAATAATTAAACTACGTATGCAGGAGTAAACTACTGTGACTGAATAAATATGAATGAGAAATATAGGTTGTAATACAATCACCCGAACCCTAGTATGTTTACCGAATATAAAATCAATCGTAAATTCAATAATTAATCAAACCTAGACTTTATTAATTTCAAGCATTACATATATGAGGGTGCAAGCCCGCATCATACATAATAAAGAATAGAAACAAAGTGGTGTCGACATAACTGACATGCCCGTCGCACTCTTAAACATCCCAGTTACCTAGGGCAAACGATGTTAAAAGACCTACGACGGTTGCAACAACTACTTAACACGATTCAATCATTTATTTAATTCATAAAATTACTTTTATTTCCATGCAAACTACATCGGATTGGGTTCATGCATCCTAACCTTTAGAAATATCGCTAGACATGGAGGAACTACAATTAACCAAGGATTCTATGATGCATGAAATCATAATTGCATGAAAAGTAAAATTAAACATGCAAGGAAGGATTCTAACTGAGAAGAATGAATTACCTACAACAAATATGAAAGCAATAAAGAAGAAATTACTTGGAATGAATATAAACCATGAATTAATGAAAAAACATGAACAAAATTTTTAAAAATATGAATCCCACCCTTCTTGGCTTCAAAATTCTCTCAAAACTAACTAAAAAGAAGCCCCCTAATGTCTGGTATAACAAAGAAATAAATACATCACGTTATTTTTTAGACTTTAAACGATGCAAAACTCTTTTTTTTAGAAAAGAAAATCAGACTTCCATAGGACCAAACCGATTCGTTTTTTTCACGGATTCGGTTCGGTTACCTCAGTGAGAGGGACCGGTCCGGTGATGGTGCAATCGATTCAGTTCAGCTACTCTTCTTTCTTTTCTCTTGATTTCTTCTCAACTTTGAACGCGCATAACTTCTTTACTGTAACATGGATTGATGTGTTATTTTCTCCAATGTTCTTGTAATTTCAAGAACTTCAACTTTCTAGTAGGCCCCAACTCCGGAATAAGGCTGTCAAATTATGAACATGCCCTTTAACACCCTATTTCTTAGTTTGTTTCACTATTTTGAGTTATCTCTCGCACTTTCTTGCATTAAATACATATAAAACACATAAGCGATACACAAAACATGAAATAAACACCAAAAGGGTTAGTATAAAAAATATGAGACAAAACCAGGTCAATTACAATACACGGGATCAATGTGAAGAATTTATGTCTATAAGGAAAGCCTACATCCACTGTTGGTATTATTTCAGGTGATTACAATAGCTTAGTATAGGGTGTGCTTTTGGTTGGTTGAATCATCCCTTTGAGCTAAAGGAGGTCATGCATTTACATTGGTTAGGAATCCAAGAGATGAAATGAATTTATATTTCCATGCATTTACATCTTTATACAATAAATGAGACTCTTGATATTTATTGTTGGTCCCTATTCCATCCGAGTAACCTTTGCTATTCCCGAGGGTTCACCTTCTTACGGTTGGTTGTCATGCTAGATTACTAAGTGTCTCTAAAGCTGACCAAGATCAATGAGTGGACACATAGGAGGATGGGTGTCTACTTTTCATCAGTCCATGTAGGAGAGTAATTTATACATACAATAAAATCCCACAGTGCTACATATTTGATGACTGATCGAAAGAATGAAGTATTTGTTCAAAACTTTGCTCAGAGAAATGTTTGAGAGTTGGTGTTCAGCCGACCTACTGGACTTGTAAAAAATTTCACCAGTACTGTTGATAACGACATTTTTGTAAATAATTGAAACTTTATCGAACTGCCAAAGAATATGTTGGTGCTTTTTTCGTGTTGGGAAGCGTGCAACCTACGATAATTTAAATGTTCGTGTAGTTAATCATTTCATTTCAATTTTAAGGAAACTTATAAAAAGACGGAGGTTTTCCTCCATTTGTCTTTACCTCAAACTTTCTATGCTTAGCCTTTCTCTTTCTTCTCAAGATTTTCTTCTCCATTTTCGCTTCTTGCTATTTGATGTCGTTTTTCGATCCCTATAAGCTCTATTCACTTTTTTTTTATATTTTATTTTCCTACCATTCAATCATGGTGTACAATGTAGATGATAATTATTTAGAAGAATTTATGGGAAAAAGGAAAATTCCTATTTAGGCATGCTTAGAGATTTCCCATGGTCCTATTGATGTATATTCGTTGGCTAAGGGTCATTGTATTCCCACTCTATTCATTACTGAGTGTGGTAGCAATTTTCCACTAAACCCATTTTTTCTTCATTTTTTTCATCATTTTGATGTTGTTCCAACATTTTGATGTCGTTCCAGCAAGAGCAACTTCTCTCTTATTGGAATATAAGAGTAATGTCACCTCTTTTGTTTCTCGGCCTGCACTTATTTTGCCTCAATCACCTAATAACTGAAATGAGGAACCTGCATCCACTTCTTCTACTATTGAGTCAGCTGGAATAGATCTGGACCAATGAGGAACTTATTCATCTTCCTTTGAGTCCCTAAACATCATTACCATTCCCACTTCACCTACTACAGAGATAGTGAAAATAAAGATCTCAAATTTACTGGCTAGATTTGGGTCTCCTCCCCCTCTTTCTAGAAAATGCACGATAACTGATAAGAGGTCTCAAGATGTTTAGAACATTCCTCAAATCCTTATTACTGAAGAAGCCCAAATAGTTGAACCTAAGTTCAAGAGGTTAAAGAATGGTCTACTTGGACACCAAGAGTTGGCAAAAAAGTCTTCTGATCAAGGAAGAAGTGAAGATCACTCTATGACGATGGACCTTGGGTTGGCAAGGTGGTTAAAGGCTATTACTCTTTTAGTAGACATGTTGGCAATAACCCCATAACCAGAGCCTGAGTAGTTGAGAGGGCTAGTAAAAATTTAGCATTGTTAAGCTCATAAATCTTCTACTTATTTTTCACAATATCTATTGTCTTTCTTACGTATTGATGTAGCGTATTTTTTATTTTGTAGTTCTCGGTAGATTACAACTGGATGCTGGAGAAAGATGACCAACTAAAGGCTTCCTTGGATGAGGTGGAGGAAGCTTTTGAGGGTTTTTAGAAGTCCTTATAAGACTTTGGGAAGCTTTAGAGAGAGAAAGACCTGGAAGGATAAGGTTAAGGTTATCGAGGATAGGGCAAAGGAAGTAGAGGACCAATAAAGGGCTACCAATAGCAAGTTAACCATAGCCGAGAAGAAGCTAACAGAAGCTGGGAAAAGGTAGCTGAATACAAGTCCTCCAGCCTAACTATTAGGAACCCTTATCTGAAGTTTAAGAGCAAGAAGGATAGAAAAGTGACTGCTAATAAAGACTAAGATAAAGATTTCGTTATTGCAACCATTCAAATATAGTGTGCCAAAAATCTATCCTATAAGGAGGGTTGGTTAGATGCCTTAAAGGAGTCAGCACCCAGGCAGACTCTGAGTTATTTCAGAGATATGACACAAGAACTCCTCGTACCCTGGATAAGGTATTTGATGATGATGAGGGTTATGAGGAATCTTCCATAGTGCCTACAGATACTGTCGACCTTCCGTCTACTGGCCAAGATATAGCCAAGGACAAGGTTTAGATCCTTTCAACTAGTTTTTTGCTTTATATTTTGTGTATTTTTCCATGTCCTTTTCTTTTCCTTTGTAATGGAATTATCCATGTAACCACTTGCTTATGAATGAAATGAAATAGTTTTTTTTCAATCTTTCCAACTCTTTTTTGGATGTTTACTACTTGTTTGATCAATATTGTTTGTCTTCCTTGGTCGGGCTCATTTACTTATACTTGAAAATTTCAAGTTTGATGCCAAGAAAGATATTATAGTTTTTGTTGAATCCAACCTATTGAGGCGATGCAAGATTATTCTTGAGGATGGTCACGTGCCTTTAACTAAAGAAGATTTGGTGGAGTTACTCGACTCAGATGCTTCCAAACAAGTGAAAGATGCATATGTCCATATTCACTATATTTTGAATAAATTAGTGGCGAATAACACTACCTATTATGAAATGATTGAACAACTGGAAGAAGATCATAAACATTCTCTGGCATCGCTTCATTCTGATTATGAAGCTAAATTCAAGGCCTTGAGCGAAGGTTGGGTTTGATAAGAAAGTGCAAGATATTACTTATGCTTTGATTAAGAATGAGATTGTGTTGAATAAATAGGTTGATAATACTTGGAAGAATACTGCACATCTAGGGACAGAAAATAATGCCTTGAGGAATGAGTTGGATAGTCTGAAGAAATCAACTAATACTAGGATGGATGAAGGAGTGTCCTTCCTGGAGATGGATAATGCCAAGCGATTGGAGGATCTCGAGAACATGAAGAATAAGAAGAAAACTAAATCAATCCATTCTTCTAGGCAAGTCATGGTTGCTCGGCCAACACTAGATGAAGAAAGATCTAAGAAGACATAGCCGACCAAGACTCTATGATATAAGAGAAGGATATGGCCATAAAAAAAATTCAAGATAGAGTGTATCGATTAACTTCTTACTTTCATAAGTAACCCGGGGTTGTCTAGATGGACGAGTATGATGACGCCTTAACTTATTTGGAGAAACACATGGAGCGGGCTAGGGCAGATGGGTATAAATGGGGTTGGTTGAACTTGTTGGGTCTGTTTAAGATACATATGGGTAATGAATTATTGCGTTGGCATGACTTAGGAATGTTGAATTATCCTAATCCACCTTTATAAATTTATGTTAGTTAGATTCCACTAATGACATTCCTCAGAGTTTAATTAGAAAATATATTGGAGACTATGGCCTTGAAGAAGAAGGATGAATATATTTGCTCCCACATCTTCTGGATTGGCTGAGCAACAATAGACGTACTCTAATAAGAGATTTTAGGACTACAACTCTATCGATCACCCTTGATGAGCAAAGCTGAAGGAAAATGCCCTGTACGATAGGATTGTATCTCTTGCTTTTTGGATCTTTACTTTGTAACACACAACTTTTGGATTAAAATAAAGTTATTTTTTCCTATGTATGCTTTATATCCCTTGTTATCTTTATTTAAGATTGTTATTCGTATTATTCGATTGCCGACTAAGTAATCTGTTTAATGATTAGTTAATCGCATTGTCGAATAAATAATCTATTTGAATGATAAATGCTTGATTCATGGTTGAACCTATTTGTAATGCCTTGTATTCAACTAATGCACTTAGATAAAATTGTAAGTAGTTTTGTTGAGCTAAGTTTTTACATTAGTTATCAGTGATGACCAAGTGTACTAGGAATGTATAGTTATTATTGTGTTTAACTTTGTAGGGTAAAACCTCTCGTGTTTAACTTTAAGTCATGAAGTTTTACTGAATTCTTGTTCTTGATTTTTTCGAGACAAAATCATACATGAAGTTTGAAAATACTCCCAAACTAAAAAAATTTGAACTTGGAAAAGTTCGAACTTTTCTGAAGTTAGAAAAGTTTGAATTAGAAAGACTTCCAAACTAAACTTTTTTTGAACTTAGAAAAGTTCGAACATTTCTGAAGTTGGAAAAGAATGAATTAGAAAGACTTCCAAACTAAACCTTTTTGAAGTTGGAATATTTTAAAAATTTATGAAGTTTAAGTTTGAATTAGAAAAGTTAGTTATTAATGGCATCATATCACCATACTCCGATAAAAACATAAAAAGGAAGCATAGTTGGTAGAAAATTGCAACTTCATTAAATTGAATGATCGAAACTACTTAAAATATTTGCGAAGGTGCCCCAGTTCTAGGGAGTTTTAAATTCTTCTCCTTCCAGTGTTTCCAGTCGATATGTTCCTGGTCGGATAACTTCGAGATACGGTATGGACCATACCAATTTGGATACAACTTGTTGGTCAACTTAACCCTCTGGTTGTAGAACCTAATCGTCCTTTGTTGATAAGCATCCATCCGTGTTGCAACATACTCTCTAAATTCTTCAACCATGTTAATATCTAATCTCCACATGAGATCACTTTTGGTGGAGTTATAATTCAGTATTCTATGAGTCGGTAGACCTATTTTTGCGTGTACCATTACTTCAGTGCTAAAAATGAGCATATATGGAGTTTCCCCTATTACTGTTCTTGGTGTAGTCCTATAATCCCAAAGCATGCCGTGCAACTCATTGATCTAACTTCCTTTAGCATCATCCAATATTTTTTTATTAGGCATAAATTCTTCACATTTATCTCCTTAATTTCGGTATTTTTATGATCCCGTGCGGTGTAAATAGCTTGGATTTGTCTCATATTTATGCTACTAACCCTTTTTGGCAAGTATTTTGTATTTTGTGTACCTCTTATCTGTTTTACAGGTATTTCATGCAAGTTAGTGCCAAAGAGAACTTAAAACAGTGAAAGAAAACTAAGAAATGGGGAGTTAAAGGGCATTTTCATAAATTTTCAGCCTTATTCCGGAGGTGGGGCCAATTGTAATGTTGAATAGACTTTAATTACAAGAACACTGGAAAAAACGACACCTCAATCGGAGTCTCGGTGTTAAAGTTATGAGCAGTCAAAGATAGGTGAAATGTCAAAGAAAATAGGACCGATCCGAAATACCAAGTTCCAGAGAACCCCAGACCGAAGACGAATCGAAATTGATGAAAATTAAAGAACCGATACGGTCATTAGTCATGCTCCAGATCCGTTACAAGATTAGTCACGCTTTCTAAGTGTGACAAATTGCTAGATATGGGATTTTTATTTTGTGCTTATGTTTTAGCCAAAAGAGTTTTATGTTTTGGGGACTCTTCTAAACGACCGCTAGCCTATATATTTAGTCATTAGGACTCTTTTTATAAATATTTCATGGATGTAAAAGCTCCATAACAAGTAGGAACATCTAGGAGAAGAATCTACATATCTTGCACCTTTAATTCAAGAGCTTTTCCAGTTTCTCTTCAATCTTTGATTTCTTCTTGCATGTTCTTGTTCTTCAATCGTGGTAACTTTTATTTTCAGCACTTTTATTATTATTTCTTATATTTCATCTCTGTTTCCAAGAAATTATGAGTTCATGCAACGTAGATAACGTAGTTTTCATTAATTTCACCATGTTAGGCTAGGTTTTTAAAGGTTGGGATACATGAACTGAACCTGATGTGGTAGTTGCATGTGTAAAAAATTAATCCTCTAAATTTAATGCTTTATTATGGCCGCATTGTGTATAAATCAGACAATTGTATATCTTTGGATCTCGTTTGCTTCTGGGTAACCGGGATGCTTCAGAATGCAATTCGAGTGTAACTATCGCAATACCGATTTACTCGTCCTCTGATCAAGTATGGTGCGGGCTTGAACCTCATATACGTAATGCTTGGGAGTACTAAATTCTGGGTCTAATTAATCACTTAAATATACGATTAGTTTTATACCATCAATACTCTAGGGTTGGGGGATTGTATAAAACTAATGTATGTTGCTCAGTGATTTATTTCCTATCAGTTATTCGAGCATGTTGCTCAGTGATTTATTTAGCACTTATGTTAGACTCGTTGAGATTTATTTACTTGTCTTTATTTCGATTGGATTTTGAACCGATGGTTTATTCGATCAGTTAATTATTTGGGATTGGTTGAATTCAGTTAATTATGATTGTCATATTATTTTCGTTTCCGTATGAGTATTTCATTTAAGCTAATGAAAGATAAAACTTGGCACCAGTCTAATTTTCTCACTTAAGTGGTTAGTAATTTAAAAGGCGACAGTGATGCTAAGAATGAACCAACTGAAAAACTTATTCTAATTTAATTTAGGACTGATCACCGAGGTTTAATTAGGCGGGGTGTCACAATCTGCATATGTGAACTTTGCAATGAAGTCTGACACTTCTTGCCCTTTTAATGCAGGTTTTGTCTCATAAACAATCTCATATCCCCAAGTTCAACTTCCCAAGACATCATTCTTCACGACTTTTCAGGTTTGTGCAAAGCTTTGTAGTATGGTCTCATTCTTCTAGAGTCTTCAATAAGTGCAAATGGCATCTTATCTATGTATGGATACCTAGTTTCTGCTCCTTGGAGTTCTTTTTTTGTGTAGTACACTAACTTCTAAACTCCTCCCTTTAGTTGGATCAAAGCTGAGCTGACAACTGACTCTGAAATAGCCAAGTATAGATACAACTTTTCTTCCAAAGTGGCCGGGAAAGAAGTGCTGGATATCCAAAATACTTCTTCATCTTTAGAAAAGCTTTCTCACACTCTTCGTTACATTCAAAGGTATTTTTTATCACCTTAAATAATAAGATACATTTATCTATTACTCGGGACACAACAATGAATCAAAGTTTCCACTCTTCCAGTCAGTTTTTACATGTCCTTCTTGCTGGTAAGGGACAACAACTCCATTAAACCCTATATTTTGCCAGGATTAGCTTTAATTCCCATCTTATTCATAATATATCATAAGAACATTCCTTATTGTACCCCAAATATACGCTTGGTCAGGTTGAGCTTCATTTGGTTCTTCTTTCGCTGGTCAAATGTCATAGCCAAGTCTTTTATGTGGTCTACAGTAGCCTTGCTCTTGGTGAGCATGTCGCCCACATACACTTCCATGTTTTTGCCTATCTGTTATTCAAATACTTTGTTAACCAACCTTTGGTATGTTGCTCCAACATTTTTTAGCCCAATGGGCGTAACGTTGTAGCAATACGTTCCTTGACTAGTGATAAAGGCAGTGCTCTCCTTATCTTCTGGCTTCATTTTAATCTGGTTGTAACCAGAGTACGCATCCATAAAATATAATAACTTATTACCTACAATTGAATCTACCAACTAATCAATCCGTGTTAAAGGAAAATGATCCTTTGGCCATGCTTTATTGAGGTCGGTGAAGTCTACACACATGTGCTACTTGTCATTCTTCTTTTTGACCATCAACACATTGTACAACCAACTGGGATACTTGACATTTTCTACAAACTGGTATCTCTATAACTTGTCCACTTCCTCTTGAATTGCCATGTTCTTTTCGAGATAGAAAACTCTGTATTTTTTCTTGATCGACTTGGAGTCCTTCTAGATATTGAGCTAATGACATATGAAATTTGGATCAATTCCTGCCATATCGTCATGGCTCCAAGCTAACACATTCTTCCTTTCTCTAAGGAATGTAATCAATTCCGATTTGATGAAAGGGGCTAATCTTGAACTAATTTGAGTAGTGCTTTTTGACTTCTCGCCATTAAGAACAGTAGTCTCCGTTGCTTCCATAACCTGTTCCTTCATTAGATCTTCCTCCTCCTGATGATCCAGAGTGTCAATATAATAGAGGGTAGTGCTTTTCTAGACTTACTATTGGTTGGTTGAGGTATAATAGCATTCTCTAGCTTCCATTTGGTTTCCATTCACTACGTCGACTCCATAATTAGTAGGAAACTTCATGCAATGATGCACAGTAGATGGTACTACCTCTAAATGATTCATTCCCACTCTGTTGAGAATTATGTTGTAAACTGAGGGGACATTTTTGTCCCGTATAAAGAAATTATTCGCTAAGTGCCAACGAATACATCCAGCTTTATTATTCCTAAGGGATACATTCTTTCTCCTGATAACCCTATGAGAGGCCCGTGATAAGGTTCTAGCTTACATTCTCATAGTCCTAGGGTGTGGAAACAGTAGCAGAGCATAATATCTGTTGAGCTCCCGTTGACTACTAGGATTCTTGCTACTCTGCCATGGTGAACCCTTCAAGTGATGACTAATGAATAATAATAAGGATAGAGTACACTGCTCAAATCATTCTTGGAGAAATCAATCACAAACTTTTCCTCGTTGACTTTCATAGGCCGGCCATTTGTGCATTCAAACATGTCAATCTATCTTATAGTAGGACAAGATTTGGCTTCATTCAGATAAGATTTTCTCTCGGAAATATCAATTCCTCCACTAGCATATCCTCCTGCAATAAAGGGACAACTAAAAGATATAATTCCTAACTCCACTTCAGGTTCCTCAGGTTTTTTCAACAAGTCAATATCATCCTCATAACTATTGTTGCACACCCTTTTTGCATGATCCTTTCCTCATCCAGGTGACTCAAATCTTCTTCTGGAATCTCGTCTACCATTCCGATGAATAATTTAGTTAATTTTCCTCACCTAATAAGATTCTCCACTTCATTCTTTAGGGCAATGCAATTGTCAGTAGTTTCCCCATAATCTCTGTGAAAATTGCAATATTTCAATTCATTTTTCCTATTAGGAGGTGAATTTAGTTTTCTAGACCAATTTAAATCTTTTCTACCCCTAATCTCCTCTAATATGTTAAGGACACCCTTGGTAAGAGGAGTGTACTCATCTTACTACTTGATTTTGTCAATCTTCTTATCTTTTTAATATTTTTTGATCTAAGTCTTCTGGCTTTGGGTTTCCACTTTCAAGGTTTCTTTAGCAGCCATTACTTCCTCGACATTTGTAATCTTCTCAGCCATAGCCATTAATTCTATCATCATTTTGGGATGATTCTTTGCGATACAACAGTAGAGATCCTTGGCGAGTAATCCACTCATCAGTGATGCAATGCCAGTCCTCTCTTTGTAATCTACCACCTCCAGTTTCTCATTATTGAAGCGTGTCATGTCCTCCCAAGTACTTTCTCTAGGTTTTTGACGCACAATCAAGAGACGAGTAACACTTTTGATCGGCTTAGTTCCAAAATAAAAGTTATCAATAAATAATGTGCTACACAAGTTGTTTCATAATAATGCTCTACACAAGTTTTTACTTTTGAAATCTTTTGAAATGTTGTTTTCTTCTTTCAGTTTATTTTGGGTATACCCATCACCCATCTAACAGAGCAATTACTAAGTTTTGTTTTCATATATAAGATTTATATGTACATTCTATGTTTATTGAATAATTGAGAAATAAAAAATGTACGTATATTTAATTTCCTCTCTCTTGTGTCTTCTGTTATATTCTGTAAATTTTTTATCCTCTATTTTCCATTATATAATTTGGGTTTTGTTCCTCATTTTTTTATGTTTCAATTTTTCAAGGGGGTGGTTCTAGGTAATGATGGGTTGGTTGCCTGGTTCTTTTCTCAATATAATTTTTTTTACCTTTTTTTGTACCATTTTAATATATTATATTATGTTGTCTTTTCAAATTTTTTTCATTTCTTTTCCTAATGCCCCAATTCATTTGTTTATTTTGTATGAAGGAAGGAAATCTTGCTCATTTTCAGCAAAGGCATTTTTCAATTCTATTTCCATATTTTCCCCGTTGCTTGAATTTTGACATTTACATTATTGTTTGATGAGAATAAAGGAACGAAGACATAAATACTATGCAATGAAAAATATGTGGCTCTCCAAAATTTTCAATTACAGAGAAATAAAAAAATTTAAGGTCACCTCATTTTCGAAAACTTTGTTGAAATATTTATGGTATAAAAATTGTATCATGTATTGATTTTGTTTAAATATTTGATGATTACCTGTGAATCATTGTTTATTATTTTGTTCCATAATCATTTTGTCTAGATATTAGATTATCCTATATGTAGGTCTTTTCCTTTAATCTCAGCCTTTACCTTACCATTTGAATGAAAAGAAAAAAAATAAGTCAAGATCCCATATATGTTCTGACTTTATCAAATTAATTTGTTCTAAGAAATTTATTGAGTTAGTAGATTTTTCATTCATATCATACTGAAATTAGTTTTGCACAATAATATCGTTTAAATACTACATGTTCCCCTGTGTATCGTTGATGAATTTATTTGGAAGTGAAATAGGATTGGAATCTACTAACGAAGGAGTAGTTAAAGTTTTTACATTTGTAAAGTTTTCATTGACATAAATGCTTATGGAATGTATTTAGAATCCAACATTTCTTCAATGTTTAATGCCATTTGCCTATAGCAGTAACATGTTTGGTAAGGACTATTGCCTTTTCATCTTCTGCTAAAATTAACATTTTATCCCGTTGTCAAACTGCAATATCATATTTAATAAAGTATCGGGAAGGACAAGTATCCTGAGATTGATGATGCAGTTCTACTTTACTACCATTTGAATATTTGTGATTAGTTATTGTTAGATAGTTTTGTTTTGTAATTTCAATATTTAGTCAGCTATAGAGAGTAACAAAAGTAAGGAACTAAGAAGAGATACAAGTTTTCATGTTCGTTTACATGTATAACTTTAAAGGAATGTATGGTGGAAACCTCTTGCTCAATTCAATGTCTCACTGAAGGTATATTTTTTTTTGGTAGTTCTCATTTATCTTTGTTTTCCTAAAGAACATCTTTTGTTGAATCTGTAAGTGTTATTCAAGAAAAATGACTCGTAAGACCCAAATTAAAATTGTATTTCATATGTAGTTACGTGACATTTAATATTATTCTAAAGGATTTACATATACCTCCCCTTTTCTAGTTATATTTACATTGGTAGTGAAGTTGAGATAATTATATATTAGAGACTAGTGATTCATTTCAATTGATAAGGAACAATTGCATCGAACTTTTTCTGAGTTGAATTAGCTAAAGGATTATGCGAAAGCTTACATCGCTTTGTTATTTTGGAATATCCACATGTGGAATGATAGACTTCTTATTGTTAGTGATTTATGACACAAAGTAAACAATTTAATGCCCAAAATGTCTATCACAATAGCTTAGCCCGGGCATCGTACAGATTTACACCTAGTTCTATACTATAAAATGGAAGATGGTCTTAAACTTTTAAAGCAAGTTAGCTAATTTATGTGGCATACCATTATCTATTTTCCCTATATGCAACTCAATACTTATAGTATTCTCAAATTTCCTCTTTATTTCGCATGTTCATCTTTTTATACGGGTTTAGCTTTTCATCTCCACCCATCTCTCTCTCTCTCTCTCTCTCTCTCTCTCTCTCTCTCTCTCTCTCTCTCTCTCGAGTCTTTTTAGATTTCCATCATGTGATGATGTCCATTTATCTTCCATCTTAAGTATATTTATATGTAATATTGATGTTTTCCCTATAATAATTTTAATTTCCAGTTCTATATTTTATGATAATTAAGATGTGTGGTGGTGGTGGGTATAATATCCTCTATTAAGGAAGAGGAGTCTCGCGGTAGGAAGACCATGCCAATATCCTCGATCGATAATGGGATTTTCAAGCATACTGACTCGAGATAGATTCCTTCTACATTGACACTATTTGGTGGGTTTTAACACCGGTTCTTTTTATGAAGATGAGTATTGTGGTACTTTTGGAATATAAAAAAATTGGCTATATATATATATATATATATATATATATATATATATATATATATATATATATATATATATATAATAATAATAATAATAATAATAATAATAATACTCCTGTGTTGACTAGTCCGCATTTTAAGAATGCGGATCGAACATGTGTCACCTAACGGTGCGCTTAGAAATTATCGCCTAAATTACAGGAACACTCTCTCTCTTTTCTGGGCTCACCGCCAGGTGACACATGTCCGGTCCACATTCTTAAAATGTGGACTAGTCTGCATAAGAGGAGGACTGTATATATATATATATATATATATATATATATATATATATATATATATATACATTTGAAAATCCAACACATATCTTGATTCACAATGCACACAATTCACAAGTCACCTTTATTAAATTGGTTATATATAACCAAAAGTATTTATAAACGGGTAGCAAGTTAGATTGGAATGTCATTTTTAAGGTTAGTTGTTCTGGTTATTAATAAGTTTCTTATTCTTTTTCAAGTTGAACTTAGGTATATGCATTTACATCGAATGTTTTTTTGTGATAAATTGACATAGTTTTTCCATCTGTCAATGTGTTATATATGTATAAAAAATCAATTGACAAAAACATAAGGAAATACAAGTATATTTGTAAATCAATTATGGTTATTGGAAGAAAATGTCAAAATGATGCTTGGGGTTAAAATGCTTTAAAATAGATTTTAACTTGTGATCAGATTCATACATCACAACCTTAAATCATATAGTATATTTCATCAAACTGAATAAAAATATTATATGTTGTCATACTTTGACTTATATACAAGGATTGATTTCGACTTCTAATTATACACAATCAAAATAAGAATATATACTTAACTTGCTAAAATGTAGTGGTAGAAAAACAAATTAAAATAACCTTGACAATACATTAATGTTGAAAGTGATTTTCTATGACAAGTTATTTTTTCATTATCATTTGTATTTGCCCACGCATCACGCGCGTTGAATGCTAGTTATAACTTAAAAACAAAAGTTGCAACCCGTATTTTTCTACGTGTACAAATTAATTACACTATAACTCTATCCCACATCTCCATTTGGCTTATTTTACAGTAACCCGTAATGAATTACAATAATTCCTAAGTGGTATTTAGTATGTTTTAAGAGAAACGGTTGGTCTCTATTTAATATTTTGATGTTTTTTTACCCTCCTCTTCCTCAATGGAGGCATATATATATATATATATATATATATACACACACACACACACACAAATGGTGTCTCTTAAATAGGTTCACCATATGGCTCATCCAATTTACTCCTCCATTGAATTATTTGAAATTTAAGAGAGGAGATGAAGATAATGAGAATGGGTTGGTCTCCACTATGGAATTATTTGAAATTTAAGAGAGGAGAAGAAGAGAATGAGAATGGGTCTATCACAGAAAATTTCCTAATCTCAAGATTCTTTCATTAGATATTGAGACTCTCAATCTAGTACTCTCAAACCATCTTTCATATCTATCATATTTTGGTAATTATGTTGAAGGAATGATCGAAAAAGAACATAAGGATAACAATGAGAAGAAGAAAGATGAAAGTGAAAGTATCAACATCAAGGTCATTGATGGGTTATTTGAAATCTTTGGGAAGAAGGAAGAAGATGAGAACACAACTCACATTCACACACCAGTGGTGTTGAAGAAGAAATGAAGTGTGGGGGGTTACTGTAGAAAATTCACCCGTCTCATATCTTGAGCTTTGTAAGCTTTCCACTCATTCATACCCATATGTCCTCTATGCATATATGTATATATAGTGTATATTAGTCATACTAAACCATCCCTAGGTAAAATGAGCATTACTGCTAGAATGAATAAATCTAGAGGACCCATCAAAATAGAAACAACTTATTTTGAGTTTTAAATTTGAAGCTATTTATTTCAAAAATTTCGGTCTAGCACCACACCTATCCTTTTTTTTTTTTCCTTATTTTTTTTAAGGAAAAAAGTGCAATAGTTTGTATTTACCCATTTGTATAATAGGCTAAACACATTTTTAATTGTCTAATATGCAAAATGGCCCATGGTCTTATTATTTATATTTTGTTTTGATTACCATTAAGCTTATGCACGAAATTGATTATAACACCCGATCTATATATTTAGATGAGTGTCTTCTTTCAATTTATATATTTGTCAGAATGTACGGTTGTTTTACATTTTTTTTTGGTTAACAAATATGTTATATTTAAGGAATAATTAATGTTTAATCCCATCAGTTCACATTAGTTTTAAAATAAAATAAAAAGGTTTAGACTTGATCTTAGTTAAAAACATATTGATAGAAATTTTTTGTTGAATGATCCAAAATTACTAAAGTGAAAGAATAATTAGATTTGTTTTTTTTCCTATTATAAAACCATCTTTTCCAAACTTTAGGGAAGTAAAAGTGAAGGAAGTCCAACAATCAGTGGGTGTTTTAAGTACTTGAATCTATTTTATCATAAGTTGATTAAAAAATAAGCCTCATTTTAACAAAAATATTCACATATTCTAACTTACCTATGCGTAGGAACTAATCTATACGAGGTTTGGGTATCCTAGGCTCAATGACCCACTTTGTTCATGCAAAACTAGGAGTACCTCTAAGTTTAATTTTGGTTTTGTATTTAGTTTTTTACAATAATTTAATTCTTCAAAAATTTATAGTCATGCGAAGAGGAGGACAACGAGGATATAGAAAACGGAGGATTTTGCAAGAAGATGAAAGGAATGGATTGAAAGAAACAATCGAGGAGAAACCATTAGTATATTGCAAGGAAGAAGAAAACAATTGTGAGAATAACATGGAGGCTACATGTGTACTAGAAGAGAAAAAGGGTTTACTATAAGACAAATTATCCGCTTCCACCAAAACCGATGAGTTACTTCCTAGAATCAAAATGGAAATTCTTATAAATATGAAGGAGAAGATTCATGTGCACCATCTTAAGAGTGAATAAGAAATATCTCCCACAAAAAAAATTATATTATGATTGGATTGTTTTTAGTTTTTTATGACAATTGAAATCGTATAATTTGTGTGTTTAGTGTTTTGGTAAGTTTTTTTGGGTTCCGTTATCAAGACCATATCATAATATTTTGTGATTTGTAAATCATTGTTTATGGATCTATGTACTTTGTTTGTAATTTATAGAGTGGGATTTTAATAAGGGGAACAATTTGAACGGGAGAAATATCCTTTCCTTCAATTTTCTTCTTTTCTTTGTTATTGTTTTTTTAGTTGTTTAATGACAATGTTGCAAATAGATCAATAGAGGAATGAATACATCCCCAATATATGACAATTCAAGATTTTAACATGTGTTAAATAACATTGTCTATTCTAATCTAATGTGTATAAATATAAAAATGGTGCCTCTCAAAATAGTTTACGTGGCTCATCTAATTTACTCCCCCATTGATTATTTGAATTTAATAGAAGAGATGCAGAGAATGGGAATGGGAATATAAAATAGATATTGACAACTTTTTTTTTCATAGAATCCGTGTTGTTTCCAAACTAAGATTGCAAGAAACTCCGTCATGTATCATAATCGAGTTGTCCAATTTTTTTTTGCTTCATTCCAGAACTCAGGAATAATATCACAAACGAATACATAGGTGTGACTAGAAACTTTAAGCGTCATTCTGTTAGTTTTTCCTTGAAAGAATTTATTAATCATTTAAGTATTAGTCTATTATATATATATATATATATATATATATATATATATATATATATATATATATATTTCTTTGAGAAGTTAACTATATTTGCATATTTGTTTGACTATAAGGTTTGATCACTTTGTAATAAGGAATGTCTTTGTATTTTTTACTTAACTAAAAGAAACAATTCTACACAACTAAATTGCCGATGTTATTGTTTTATTTTGCATTAAGAAAAAAAGATCTAAGCATAAAAAATTGCTTTACATTATTATAATACCTCGTATTTCTACATATTTGAAATTTAATCTGCATATTTGAAATTTAATTAATTAAGTGTGTAATTAATTTGTTTACGATTAAATTACACGAGTGACGTAATTTAATGAAATTAAATAAGTGAAGTGATGATTATTATATATTAATCGAGAGTGAGATAATTGTTAATATCATGAAATAAATTTACTAAGTGAATAGTAATTGGGTTACGATATTTATAACGTGTCACATGGAGCGATAGTGACATAGTTGATTTTTATCTCACCGGGAGTCGCGTGTAGACTAATTTGAGATGGAGATGAGAAAAATATTTAGAGTGACTCGGATGATGATTTTGAGGTCATGGATGATTTCGAAAGGATTGAAATAGTCGGAATAGTATACCCAGGGGTATAGTTTGGGTCCCGGGTCAATTTTAGGCCAAACCAACACCTATTGAGGCTATTTTGGTCATTTGAAAAAAGGGGCGAAGAGAACCACGAATTTGTAACTATTATATCAGATATTAAGAGGTTGAGACTAGGGTTAGAAGTCTAAAACCCTAAGAGAGTCCATAGGAGATCAAAGAGAGAGCTTTCTTGGAGGATTTGAGAGGAATCTTGAAGAACTCTTTATAGATCTTGAACTTTCATCATCTTAGAAGTGTGGATTAAAAAGGAAGGCATTCAAACACATCTAAAAATAAAAAATTAGATCCAACATCATAAGGCAAGTGTTTATTTATGGTTTTACTTGAGGTTATAATACCCATGTTAAGAATAGGGTTGATTTTGCTAATTTGAATGATGAAACTTGAATTAAATACATGTTATGGGTAGGAATGCATGTAGATTTGATTGATTTATATAGAGATCACAAAATCAATAATTTTGTCATGATTTATGGGAGAAATCTGGGTTTTGATGGGTAGGATTGAATTGTAGAACAACTTCTTGAATTTGAAGAAGTCTATGAAATTGGGTAAATTAAACCATCATTTTAGAAAGTGTTTTACGATGTTTTGTCCATATAGCCTCGTAGAAAATGTTGTGTTCTACATTTTGTTCTCTGATATGTATTCTCTAAAAACAACTCTGAAATGCCTCAAAACTGCATTTTAAATATCTGGGCAAATTCACGGGGTAAATATTAAGAAATATTATTTTTTAGTTGTTATTTCGTTGGAGGTTGCCTAGATTGATTGATTGTGATTGTTGTTCTATAATATGGACAAGAGACCTAAAGTTGAGATTATGTTTACATAAAGTCAGACAAGTAAGTATTGGGATAATTGAGAAAATATCCGTAATTTATAAAAGAATGAAATTCGAGAAGGGTGACTTAGTGATGAGTGAACCTATGTTTATGATAAGTAGTGATGACAGGAATACCACTTGTGGGTACCCGAAATTAGGAACATGGGCCTGGACGAGTAACCCAGTCCTTGCGGCCCAAAGTCCAGGCCCCTCATCTCTTATTTTGATCCGGTCTCCCCCCACCTTCTCATTAAGGGAAGTTATAAGGGAGATGGAAGACGTGGGAGAATCCACCACCTCAACTTACCTACATGTACATGTATATATTAAACCCTAGGTCCGTGGCAAAAGGAAAATTTCTGTATTCTCTGTAATTGCTCTCCGGAGTACATAGAAATAATATCGACTGCACCACTGTAGACGTAGGTACATCTTTGCTGAACCACGTACGTCATTTGTTGTGTGATTGACATTTTATATTCCTTGTTCTTCCTTGATAATTACTTATCTCGTACTTATTTGTGTTGCATAATAATTGTTACCACAATTGGCGCCGTCTGTGGGAAACGTTCATCTTTCCTTGAGAAGAGCCCACACCAAGAAAGGAGTTTAAGATGTCCGGTCACAACAATAATGCCCCTCAGGTAGGAGATATTCAAGAGCCACCTGCTCCTCGCAGGATTAGGTCTGAAGTTCGGCGTTCAGATCAGAGAGCTCGCCTAGAATGACCATCCTCAGAAGAAAGTCAGGGACCAACGAGGTCCACACAGATATCCATATTGATTGATGCGTACGAGGCAAGGCTCCATGAGCAGAGGGAGTCTTCCCACAGATACGAGGCTGAGAATGCTCGCTTGAGAAGAAGACTGGAAAGATTGGAGAGGGAGCTTCGTCCTGATAACAGGAGACATCCATACCGCACTCCTAGCCCTCAGGCGAGCAAGTCTCGCAACCGAGGAAGGATCCCTAGGCGAGAATCTCAGAAGGTCGAAGGAGGCGAGCCAGACGACGACCTCCACGAACATCTGCGAAGAGCTCGCCGCTACCAGAGCCCTGCTCGCAGCGACGAAAACATACGAAATCTAGTCCCGCATGGAGATGGACCAACATCCTTCTCACCAAGGAACAATATCAACCAGAGAACTCGCAAGGCGAGCTCTCAATACCCCAGATGAAGTCACCCTTCAGGAGGGAAATCGAAGAGGAAGAAGCCCCCAAGAAATTTACCATTCCAAGGTTCCAGATTTACAATGGAAAGTCTGATCCCATTGATCACGTCAGGCAATACCGGACAGGCCATAACCCTCTGGAATCACCGAGATGCCCTGATGTGCCACATTTTTCCCTCGAGCCTGCATGATGTAGCGCAAAAGTGGTTCGAAAGGCTCCCCCACCGGTCGATCAGGAATTTAAAATCGCTCGCTGAAATTTTTATGGACACGATTCATTACCAGTAGCTCCCCATCCCAAAAGGATGGATGCTTTGCTAATAATGAAGAAAACGCCTCAAGAGACCCTCCGAGACTACGCGAAGAGGTACTGGGAATTATTCAATGAGATCAAGGGACTGCGCAGAGGAAGTGGAAGTGGCCTCCTTCAAATTGGGCTACCTAGTTCTTCCCCTCCTATACCAGTCCCTGACGAAGAAGGAAGCTATGACTATTGACGACCTAATGGCTCGAATCGAGAAATACGCAAAGGTGGAAGATGTCACCCTCCATAATACAGGATAAAATGGTCGAGCTAAACTCACTACTAAGGGAAGTGAAAAAACTGAGAACCAGAAGAAAAGAGGAAAGAACGGGGGCAAAACTAGCTCCAAGAACGGACGAAACCATGACGCGTCGAAAGCATTCCAGGTGGTCAACACCGCCTTCAAAGAACCAATTTACAAAATTCTCGCGAAGATCATAGATGAGCCATTCATCAAGTGGCCCAGGAAAATGGGAGGAGATCCGTCAAAGAGGAACAATGCGTTAAGATGCGCTTTTCACAAAGAGGGAGGACATAAGACCGAGCACTGCAAAGCTCTTAAGTCTCACCTCGAGGAGTTGGCCCAGTCTGGGCATTTGAACGGATTTGTGGAAAAGAGGGCAGAGAAAGTGGCTGCCAATAGAGAAGCGAGACCCGACAACGTGCTAGAGGATGATGCTGGACATGAGTTCGTAGTAATCCACAGAGCATATGACGTCAAGCAGATACAAGGGAACTCAGCTCGAATGGAAATGAAAAAAATTACAGCGGTGATGCAGGCTTCTCAAATCGATCCAGCAAAGTCACAGTCAGGGAAACATCGACTAGCAGAGGACATCAACTATAACAAGCATATTATTTTTACGGATGAAGATCTGGCGGGAGTAAGGACCCCACATCATGATGCCCTGGTCATTACACTCAGGATAGCCAACTTTGACATCGACAGGCTGCTCGTCGATCAAGGAAGCTCATCCGAAGTAATGTACCTCGACCTATTTAGAAAATTGAAGTTGAGCGTCGCCGACCTAAGGGAAGCTACTGTTCCTTTGATCGACTTCGCTGGAAAAATGACTATGCCCCTGGGAAAGATAGTACTACCAGTGCGTGCTGTAAATGTCTCCAAGATGATCGAGTTTTTGGTAGTTGACATCCACTCACCGTACCAGGCCATCCTCGGCAGGGGATGGCTTCATGAAATGAAGGCAGTCTCCTCGACCTACCATCAGAAACTCAAGTATGTAATCGAGAGAGGAGTAATGGAGATCCAGGATGACCAAGCAATGGCGAGGAGGTGCTTCATAGCTGCCATCCGACCAAAGCCAGAGAAGAAGGATGGTCAACCCAGCGGGAAAGATGAAGAAGGTGAGATACCTTCCAAATAGAACTTAAAGTACGAAAGACCTGGAGTAGAGGAGACCAGGCTCCTCCCCTCCGAGCGTGTCGTCGAGGACCTAGTAGAAGTTATGGCTGAAGATGGTAATAGTAGCAGAGTCTTCTTGATTGGAGCATCTCTCACCGACCAAGAACAGAAGGAGTTGACAACCTTGTTGAGGTGAAACGTAGATGTTTTCGCATGGGAACCATACGAGATGCCCGGAATCGATCCTAGTATGGTCTTTCATCAGCTGAACGTCGACCCCACATTTAAGACAATCACGTAGAAGGCACGGTGAACTGCACCTGATAAGGCTAAAGCAATCGAAAAGGAAGTCGAAAAACTGTTGGATGCAGGATCCATACGGGAAGTGCAATTCCCCAAGTGGTTGTCCAACCCAGTAGTAGTTCCGAAGAATAATGGGAAATAAAGAGTTTGCATCGACTTCATTAACCTCAACAAAGCATGCCCTAAGGATAGTTTCCCCCTCCCAAAGATAGGCCAACTAGTAGACGCCACTACAGCTCACGAGCGAATAAGTGTCCTGGACGCGTACTCGGGATATCACCAGATCTCCTTATATGCCCCAGACTAGGACAAAACGGCATTCATCACGATAGTTGGGTTATATTGCTACAAGGTCATGCCTTTTGGGCTCAAGAATGCAGGGACAACCTATCAGCGGATGGTCACTAAAATGTTCAAGGATCAAATGGGAGACACAATGGAGGTCTACATCGATGACATGCTCGTTAAGAGCAAGAAGAAAGAAAATCACCTCTCGGACCTATCAAGCACCTTCAAAACCTTCAGGAAGTACCGGATGAAACTTAATGCGAGTAAGTCTTCCTTCGGTGTTCAGACAGGAAAATTTCTTGGGTACTTGGTCAGTAAACGAGACATAGAAGCTAATCCAGACCAGATAGATGCAATTAATATGGTGCAACCCCCTCGCACAATACGGGACATGAAGAAGCTCACTGGAATGCTCGATGCCTTAAATCACTTCATCTCCAAATCCTCCGAGAAGTGCAAGCCTTTTTTCTAGCTTCTAAAGGGGAGTAAAACGATAGAGTGGAGCCCAGATTGCTCGCGAGCATTGGACGAGCTCAAGTCCTACTTAAGCACTCCACCGCTGCTTGTCATACCACAGTAGATGGATTCTTTGTACCTATACCTATCCGTATCCAACCACACTGCTAGCTCTGTGCTAATATGCGAGGTTGCAGGGATCCAACACCCCGTTTATTATGCGAGCAAGACCTTATTAGACGCCGAGCAAAGTTACCTACCATTGGAGAAGCTCGCCTTTACACTAGTAATAGCCTCGAGAAAGCTGAAGCATCATTTCGAGGCTCATACTATCATCGTCCTTACATCGCATCCCCTTAAGGCGATCCTAAGGAAAGCGGATTTCTCGGGCAGATTGTCTAAGTGGTCAGTCGAGCTCGGCCGGTTTGACATCCAATTTCAACCAAGGACAGCTATCAAGGGTCAGATCCTCGCTGATTTCATAGCTGAATTCACGGGAGAAGAACTCTCCGACCAACCTCAACTAACAAGGCAAGAGAAGAACCAAGCAACAGAGGAAACATGGAAGCTATTCGTTAATGGAGCCTCCAACTCCAAGGTGGCAGGGGTAAGCATTGTTCTCATCACTCCAGAAAACACAATCCTTGAATAAGGAATTAGGCTTTGATTTGCAGCCTCCAACAACGAAGCAGAATACGAAACCATAATAGCCGGTCTCCAAAAGGCACAAACTCTAGGAGCAAAACATTTACAGGTGTTCGGCGATTCTAAACTAGTCTCCGATCAGGTAAGTGGAGATTAAAATGCGAAGGATGAAAGAATGGAAACCTACCTCATCTTAGTGAAAAAAATTAATGACGAGCTTTGAAGAGATCAACATCCAGCAGTTTCCCAGGGGGCAAAACCGTCATGCTGATGCCTTAGCAGCCCCGAGTTCGACAGTTGACTCTGACCTAAAAAGGATCATCCCCATCGATTTCCTCATTTGTCCGAGCATTAATCACAGCAGCAAGCTACCAAACGTGGAATAGATACTCCAGGTGGGGTTAGTCTCTAGCTGGATGGACCCCTTAAGGGACTATTTAAAGGATGGCATGCTCCCAGATGAAAAGAAAGCTGCCAACCAGATAAGAGTCAAAGCTGCTCGCTTTCACTTATCCACAAGAGGCTACTTATATAAGAAATCCTTCTCCGGTCCCTACCTTAGATGCGTCCATCCAGGCGATGTCGAGCAAGTGCTACGCGAGCTTCACGAAGGAATCTATGGAAGTCATGTCGGAGGAAGGTCTCTAGCCTTTCAAGCAATGAAGGAAGGCTATTGGTGTCCATATATGCAAAAGGACTCCGCAGTATATGTCCACAAATGCCTGAAATGCCAACTCCATGCTTCCATGCCCCACTAACCCGCCAGCGACCTAAAGTCCCTGTCCAACCAATAGATCTTCGCCTAATGGGAAATGAACATCGTGGGACCACTGCCCACCACTGTTGGCAATCGCAAATACCTGTTGGTTGTGACTGACTACTTCACCAAATGGATCGAGGCAGAACCACTGGCGAACATCCGAGATGCTGATATGATAAGGTTCATATGGAGGAATATAATCACTCGATTCGGAATCCCCAGAACCATCATCACCGACAATGGCACACAGTTTAAGAGTCGACCCTTTTAGGACTTCTGTAAAAAATACGAGATCATGAACCACTTCAGTTCGGTGGCCTACCCTCAAAGCAATGGCCAAGCTAAAGCTTCTAACAAAACTGTGATCGACGGATTGAAAAAGCGATTAGAGCGAGCAAAAGGCGCATGGGCAATAGAGCTACCCCATATCCTATGGGCGTACCGAACCACTCCTCGGCGTGCAACAGGAGAAACCCCATTTTTGCTGACATATGGCATGTAAGAAGTAATCCCACTAGAAGAGAGTTTGCCAACAATGAGATCCAACCTTGTCGACCAAGGCCATAATGATGAGGCATTGCTCGCTGAACTCGACCTAGCCGACGAGCGCAGAGGACTTGACCAAGTGGATCTAGCGAGCTATCAGCAACAGCTCACGAAGGACTACAACAAAAAGGTTAACCCGAGAACATTCCAAGTTGGGGACTATGTTCTGAGGAAAGTCCTGGGCAACACAATGAAGTCGTCAGACGGCAAGCTAGGCCCAAACTGGGAAGGAACCTTTAAACTAACTAGAGATGACCTGCAAGGTGCCTATCACTTGGAAATGATGGAGGGCAGAGAAATACCACGAGCATGGATCATAGCTAATCTCAAGAAATTCTATTTTTAGATCTTTTTCTTGTATTCTTTTGTTACGAAAATAGAAGTTCATTTCCCTTATTACTAATGAAAGTTACTTAATTGGTTACACTCTGATCAGTAACAGCTGCATTTATCGCACATCTTTTCCAAATAACAGGCATGATGGTCACTATATAAGGGGAATACCCCTCCTCAGGTCATCGTCATAAAACACGAGAGACCTCTTAGCATTGCCCCTGGCAATATATAAAGCCCTACAGAGGATTCTTAGGCAATACGACCAAATTTTATACTGGTCATCAAACCTACTTCGGTTGAGAAAAATCCTGATCGGATGAAGACATCCAACACCAGGTGTGTCCTCTCCAATTGCCCTACATAGGCCTAAGGGAGTGTGATGACACAACCTAAAAGGTAAAGTGGGGCACAATGGTACTTTGGTATTATACTGGACTGGGGGGACACTTTCATGACAAAACAAAAAAGATTATAAAGAAGCAAGAAAATGAAAAGTATGATGTACACGTTTAGTTGGCAAAATTGCCCAAAACACAAACTTTTCATTAATCCATCATACTTACAACAATTATAATACATGTTTAGTCGGCGAGCTCACCCAAAGCATTTACATTATCAAAAATACAAAAAAAATAATAACTGGCAAAATCTCAAGGGGGAAGCCTCCGAGCAAGATAATCAGCCACTCGAGCTCTTCGTCCGTCATCAGGAGTAGGAGATAACTCTTCCAAAACTTCATTCGCATCTGACTCCAATAGTTGTCGAGGAATAGCATCGATGGGTATCCATCGATCATCCCTCCTGATTGGGTTGAGCATCAGTGTGGAGGAAGACATCTCATGACGATACCATAGCAACGAGTTCCTCGGGACTTGCAACTCCTTCAAGGCACTTAGCCACCCCCTGATAAAAGAAAGATCCTCGAACTCAGATATCCTTGTTGGAGCATCCGACCAGCCTTGATCATAACCGTCAGCCCACGCTTGCCGGGGACCTTTCTTCAACAAGTGCTACAACCGGGTGACGTCCCTTTGAAGCCCAGCAGCAATTACATATGCTCGCTAAACATCACTGCGTATTTCTTCCATTTCCCTATCTCTAAGTTCTTCTGCTTCCTTATTTCGGCTCCTGGTGCTCCTACCAGCTCGCGGAAGGGGAGGACGAGTGGGACCTCGCGTCTTAGAAGGAGTAACATTATGACCAGATCTAGCTCGCGACGATGAGGAGCCTTGCAGAACTGCTAGAACAGTGCTCGGCGCATGCTCCCTAAGTCGTAAGACTTCTCTCCTCAGGTCTTCATTCTCCTACTGAAGAACCTCCCCAACTTGGTTGATCTAGATGGCTTCTAGTAGTCTTATTCTCAGCACATTGACCTCCTCTTGCACTGAAGCACCAATGTCCTCCATCTCCTGAAGCCTGTCCTTCAGCTTGGCCACTAGTTAAGATTGCTCCTTATACTTTTGATTTCTAGACCTAAGGAACTTGCAAAGCTTGACGAAGGCCTGGTGAACTTTGGGACTCGTATTGGGACCAAGGTTCCTGCCCAATTGGGAAGTCGCGAGAATGTAATCATCCGCATCAACTAACTACAAGCAAGAAAAAGATAAGGGAGAGAAAGAGATAAATCAGTACAAGAAGAAATGAAGCCTTTTTCATTAATGAAGATTGAAATTACATCGAACTGAAAAAAGAAAGGTTACAGACTGAAAAAAGTAAAAATACAAGGCAATCCTATCAGATAACTAAGTAGAGACCTCAGGGGGCCCAGAGGCTAATGGACCTTTCCCCTTATCGGCATCAACAAGAGCACTACCCTTAGCAGGGGTGATCTCTATCGCCTCAACGATAGAAACATCAGCAGGGGTGGGGCAGGGTCTTCAACGGCTGTGGCAGGGTCCTCATCCATGACTGGCCTCGGCCCTGGGTTGTGCTCGTCCAAAAGAGGAGATGCAACATCCACTCCAGCAGCAATGAGAGCCTTATTCCATACTTTCTTGAAGTTCAGACGGCTAATATAGCCTATCTCAACTTCATCATCCTCATATGCTGCGACCCAGCCAAAATTCTAAGAGTCTTCCTTGGCAGTAACAGCCTCAGACTCCTTCTTCTTAAGTTCTTCAGAGAGCACCATGTTCTCCTCAATGACTATAAGTTTGCTTGAGCAAACCAAGTCGTACGCCTACCTCAGCTCCTTCAGATCTTGGACTGCAGCGTCCTTCTCCTTATTGGCAGTGGTAAGAGCCAAGTCGAATGAAATCCGAGCAGCATCAACGGCTTTGAAGTTGGCTTCGAGCTCTTTGCCCTTCAGCTTCAAGGTAGAGTTCTCTTGCTCCAGCTCGCTATTCTTCTTCACTAGCTCATCGCGTGAGCTATACAGCACTGCGAAGTCAGTAACAAACTACATAAAAGAGAAGGCATTAGAAGTGGAAAAGGAGAGAAGTCAGAAAAACATCAGAGAAAAAGGGAAAAACCTTACCAGAGCAAGCCTCTGACTGTCCTGAAGGGCCAACTGCTCTGACCCTACTTCCCTTTGGCGATCGGCCAGGAGGACAGCTCTCTTGAGCATAGCCGGGACCAGCTGGGGAGAAATTGCCATGGAGGCCCCCTCAGGAAGAGCGAACACCGAAATTAAGGCCTGCCCAGCCTTCGTCCTCGCTTTATCCCTCCTTCTCTCCTCCTCCTTCTCGCCCTCTTTCCTCTTCCTCTCCTCTACCCTCCGTTTTTCCTCCATTTTCCTCCTTTATTCTTCATTTTCATCTCTCTCTCTCTCACATTCTCCTCTTCCTTCCTCTTCCTCTTACTCTCCTGCTCCTGAGTAGAAGACCGGGAACCAATGGCCACAGCCCCCGAGGCATAATTTTGTTTCTTCGACCTGTGTGCGAGGAGCATGTGGTCTTCATCATCATCATCTCGAATCAGGTTCTTTCGGGGTGGAGCCATTCCTTCACTCGAACTGCTAGAGGTGCTCGATGATCCTCGAGCTTCAGAAACCTCCCTACGATCAGAGGAGCTACTACTGCTAGAGCTCTCTCCCCTCAAATCACTTACAGCTCCAATAATGTCACTCTTCGAGCTACCCTCTTCCTCGTCCAATTAGATAGGACCTGTGGCAGTCTCTTCAGATGACTCAAACTCTGGGATACTATCCAAAGGCCTTGCTATAAAGATGGAACCAACTTTCTTGTACTCGAGTAGGAAGGAAGCATATCTGGGGTGCTCGTCGTCACCTAAAGGCTCCCTGATTTTCCAAGCCTTTACCAATTCTGAAAGACGGACCTCATTGAGTGCAGGTTCCAAGTTCTTTGATTTCGCTGCAAAAGAAAAGGCAAAGAAGAGTTAGAAGGATTACAAATCAACAAAAATCAAAATAACAGTACAATGTCTACCTATGTATTCCTCCCCATAAAAGGGGACAGAGAACCTCTCAGACCTCTACCCTTCAAATTAGGGAGAAAACTGCCAATTTCTAACAAGGAAAACTTCTTGCCAGTTGTCCTTATAGGAATCAGGTAGATTTACTACCAATACCCTGTCAGGGCTCCTAGCTTTGAGGTAAAGGACACCAGAACTAGTTCGAGAAAAGGAGTAACAGAAATAGACCTCGGCGAGCCCTATCCTAGTTCCATACAATTGATTTATCCTATGGACGCCATTTACTATTTTTCACACATTGGGAGAGCATTGTGCATGAACAATATTGAAATAGCCAAAGAAATGCAAGAACAAATAATTGGGAGGAAAAGTGAGTCCCCCCTAGGAAAGAAACAGAAAATGGATCCAGTGAGCATCATCTATCTCTCTAACATTTCTAGGAGGGGAGGAACAACACTCAATATCTACCCACTTGGGAATGTTGTAAAATTTCCTAAACTCAGAGACCGACCTATTCCCAATCTTCACCATTGAAAAGCCCTAGAAAACTACAAACTCAAAGAGAAATCACAGAGAAAAGATACAGGGAACTTACAAGATATAAGACCATTTTGAACGATGAAGAAGCACGAGCCCAAACGGCAAGGAAGCAATGAGACTGGAGATTGAGAGAAGAAGGTACGAAGTGCTAGAACTCGCAAGGAATGAAAAAGTGCTGGAAAAATTGGAACGATAATAGAGAAGTACCTATTCTAAGAAACCTTCAAATTCTACTAATCATAATGCACGAGATACGAAGCGGGTGCCGCCAAAATTAGCATCACGGTTTCAGAAGAATTGCAAAATAGCCATTATGGCTAATCATTTAAATCTATTGAGCCCATAAACGCGGCCCAACAAATTTAGGGGCAGTTGTGGGTACCCGAAATTAGGACCATGGGCCTGGACGAGTAACCCAGTCCTCGCGGCCCAAAGTCCAGGCCCCTCATATCTTATTTTGATTCGGTCTCCCCCCACGTTCTCATTAAGGGAAGTTATAAGGGAGATGGAAGACGTGGGAGAATCCACCACCTCCACTTACCTTCATGTACATGTATATATTAAACCCTAGGTCCGGGGGAAAAGTACAATTTCTGTATTCTCTATTATTGCTCTCCGGAGTACATAGAAATAATATCGACTGCACCACCGTGGACGTAGGCACATCTTTGATGAACCACGTACATCCTTTGTTGTGTGATTGACATTTAATATTCCTTGTTTTTACTTGATAATTGCTTCTCTCATACTTATTTGTGTTGCATAATAATTGTTACCACACCACTGATAAATAATAAAGGGGTAACAAGGTCCCTTAGAGTTGAGTGAATACTCGAATAAATATGATAGTGAGGTAAATAGTAAAGTAATATGTACGATGAGTATTAGAGAGAAATATAATACGTACGAGCATGGATAATTAAGTTGTGTGAATACCTAGTGATTTATAGTAATACACAGGTAGTGTGAATACCTAAAGTATACTTGATTAAATTGGGGTTGAGGTGACATTTCGAACTAATATATGAAACTTAAATTTGGGGTCGAGGTGACATTCCTAACTAATATATGAAACTTAAATTTGGGGTCGAGGTGACATTCCAAACCAATGCATGAAACATAAATTTGAGGTCGAGGTGATATTACGAACCAATATATGAAACTTAAATTTGGGGTCGAGGTGCTATTCCAAACCAATACATGAAACTTAAATTGGGGTTGAGGTGACATTCCGAATCAATATATGAAAGAGATTTATTGGAGTCAAGGTGATATTTCGAACCAATAGTCCGTAATTAGTGATACGGAGGATTGAATGCAAAATATGTACTTATAGTATATGTTATTGTGTGAAATATATTCTTGAGAAATAATCTACTTATGCATGACAATAGACAATTGAATGAAATAGATATATATGAAAAATAAATTATGTAATGACTCCACTTTTATATGTTCATATATAGTTTTAAATGTTGTCTTATTTCATATTTGATATGGATAATGTTAATTTATTATTTTTAGTCTAATCCTCCCTTCATAAATCATGAAATATCAGATTAGTTACAAACATAAAATTTTGAAGTTTTCGGTAGGAATGTTCTGTTGGAAACTTGTTTTGACTATTATAAAATAATAATTGACTTGAGGTAAAAACAATAAAGTTATATATATATGAATTATGATTGTAACATAACAAACGGTGTTTTAAATAGAGGTGCGAGCATGAAGTTATGCCGAAATTACGAAATAAGGTTAAATTTGTCCACCCTTTAAGTTGTATTTTGTCCTATTACCACACCATGTGTAATATTTTGATTGGTTGAAGCGAAGATTGGTTTGACCGACTTAAAAACTTTGAAATAACTTCATTCTTCATCAAAATGGATTAAATCAAAGACTTGTAACAGATCCTAAGCTAAATGAAAAGTTTTGGCGTAGAAAATGAAATTTTGTGAAAGTTTAGGGACTTGCTTTTAAAATACTGAAAGTTTTAGGGAGTAAAATGAAAATATTTAAAGTAACATTATGTAAATAAAATATTTTCAAGGACCTCTAAGAAATAGTGAAAATGTATGGGGTAAAATTACTAAAATACCCTTCATGTATAAAATGACCACCCTTAATAACTTGACACCTCGTACTATATTCTTGCCACCACAACTTACACGTGCCATCTATATAACTAAGGATAAAACAAGTGTCATCCATTTAGAAGAAGATAAAACACGTGTCACCGTTTGGTGAATAAAGTTTATAAGATAGTCCCGTTACGCGACACGTTAAACGTCGACTCACCCAAATGGACGCTTAGTCATTGGGACACGTGTCAACATCGTAATAACTTTAGAAAATTATAAATAGATGCCTCAGGATCAGTTCTTACACAAAATTCATTCCAAAGATCAGAGAAAATAGTGAGATAAAATACGAGAAGGTTAAGAAGAAGTTTTGTCTTAAGAATGAACGAGCGATCCGAGACTCTCTATCTATAACATCATACTTCTATTCTAGGTGAGTACTCTATGCCAATTCCTTAAGTATTTTGATTATATGATATTATGCAAACTACATATATTTTGTGAAATGATTTTATTCTCAAATTCATCTGATACCGATGATTCCGCCATTTGTTATATGTGTATATCTCTCGATATAAACATCTGATTTTAATTATGAAATTATTGATTCGGCATATGGAAACTCTCTTACTATTATAACAACCCGCCCTTTTGGATACGATTAAATTCCATAATTAAATATAAATCGGCAATTTCCCTAAATAGTAATTTTTGGGATTTTCGAGGATTAAATGATTCTCGAAGGATGTTGTGATTATTTTTGGGACTATATAGGTCGAAATATTTTTAATTATATGTCGTCGTTGAGTAAAGCGACACGAGGTAAGATTTTGAATTGGAAAACCCGCATTTATTTATTTTTGGTTCGAATAGTGCTTTTCGGTCAAATACCTCAGATGGGAATTTCGACTGCACCATGATTCTCGGAATGTCCGAGATAGTCGGAAAAGAGTGTCCGGTTGTCGAAAATGAGTTTCGGGTAATTTTAGACGTAAAAGTAACTCGTAATTGGGTAAACGAGTCATTTTTGGGTTTTAAGGGGTATAACCCTTTTTCTTCTTATATAAAGAGGGGGATAGGAAGAAAAGAAGAAAGAAAGACAGAAAAGAGAGAGAAGAAAGAGAGGAGGAGAGAAAAGAGGAGAGAAATGGAGATCTCGGGCCAAACTCCGCCAGATTCGACTCGAGGTCGTCGGATTTTATCCACGAGGTAAGTGTTTACTTGATTTATTTACTTTTTGCATAAATATCTCATACCGTAGTTTGGTATAAACAAACCCTAAAGATTTCGGGTTGGATTTTCGTGGATAAAATGGGTTTTTGGAAGTTAAAACAAATAAACCCCTAAAATTTTCTAATTGGAGAGACCTAGAAATTTATTAGAAATTAATTGGTGGTTTGGGATTGTAGGATGTTTAGAACCCTTAATATATGTGTATTTGTAGTTGGTTGAGGTTGGAGGACGTTGGGTGAGGCGATAAAGGCTTGGGATAAGCTTTAATAACCGAAATCGTCTTGGAGAAGACGATGAATAATAACCCGTGACTTTAGGGGGCCATTTTGGCTAGGAAAAGAATTGATTTAGCTCTCGTCCAAAACACGAACGTTGTAGATCTTTTCGAAACGGTCGCGTGGGCACTGACCGTGTATTTTTCTGATTTCTTCTCGATTTGATATGATGTTTACAAGATGGCAGCTCCGGGTTGAAATCATCAACTCGGAAATCAAATCGGGAATTGGAAAAATAAAGGCTAGGATTAGTCGTGTAGATGTTTTGGATGATTTTTGGGGTAGTTTAAAAAACCCGATAATGAATTTGGGTTGTTGGATAATGGATTTGAGTAATTTAGTTATGGGGACTTGGTGTAATCGGTCGACCGCGTCAAGGAGAAAGGGCCTACTGCTTTCTTTCGTAGGCTTAATTGCAACCCGCGGTCGATCGGAGACCAGTTTTCAGCCCATGATTTTGGAGATTAGTATTACTTCTCCTCTTTGAGTTTAAAGTTTAAGGGCCTTCTAAATTAGTGTATTATAGAGGGTTATGTCCTAAAGGACTTGGTGAATTGGGAATATATATATGTAAATTCACTTAGAGTGAATTAGTATATTTGGGGATATCCGCTAAATCCGTAGATGGGATTTAGGTATGTAATACTTATTAAAGTAAGAAAATACTTTGGGTTTAGTATCATGCGTATATGAAAGCATGATTATGATTCTTTGAGAGAATCCTTGGGATTAATGGTCATCGCTATATGTAATTGGCAAGTATGGCCATTATATATATATATATATATATATATATATATATATTCTAGGAGGGATATATGGTTTATGGATATACTATGTGATTAATGTATATATGTATAGTATGATGTAAATGATTTTGAAAATGTAAACATAAATGTTTTCAAAATGGAAAGATAAATGATTTTCATAATTGATAAATTATGGTTACACACCTCCCTAAATCGCTATCATAAGGGAAGTTGCGTGCGTTATGGTGATGCCCCCTGGCTAATGAATGCAGCGTGGCTACAGTCCTATAGGCCATATGGTTGATTATACTTTTAATGCGCTTGTTAGGTGATTCTGGGTGTGATCATGACTATCCCGCAGGCATATGGCCGCTTCCCGACGTTGGTAGGTTCCCAGGTTGTCTTGTTTGATAGGCCCTGGAAGATGATAGCCATTTAGGGGCACGTCCAGTGGGGAAACCCGAAGGGGCGGTCTTAGTTTTATTAAAGCAATTTATGATAATAAATTGGCTTTATATTTACATTTCCTGAGTATAAAAAGGGAAATGGGATAAAGGTTTGGCTTCGGTAACACTCCCGGATGGAATAAGGGATGTGGAAGCATGTGATTGATCAAAGCATTTTTATGATAATGAAAATGGCTTTGAATACATTTCTTGAGTGTAAAAAGGGAAATGGGATGATATAAAATGGAAAAGCATTTTTATGATAATAAAACTGGCTTTTAAAAAGTATATGAATGGTTAAAGCAATTCATGATAATGAATTGGCTTTTATATTTACATTTCCTGAGTATAAAAAGGGAAAAGGGAAGTTTTGAGAAAATGAAAGTATTGATAATTACTTGATATATGAATCCTCAGTCCAGGAGATAGATCCGGATGTTTATGGTAAAATGTATATATATATGGATGAATCGAGTACCGAGGGTCTAATGGATCCCGACGATCGACCTTGCCGCGTAGTAGTGTATCGGGGGGGGGGGGTTCCTTGTTTGGATTTCTCTTTGCGAGACACCCCACGCACGAATATGGCATAGTGTTGAGACTGGGGAGAAGTTTCATCCTTAGTGCTCTTATATTGATATTTATTATATGATGGTATATATACTTATATATATCCTTCTGTACTGAGGAACTGGAGGATCTCAACGATCGACCGTGCCGCGTAGTAGTGTATCGGGGGGTTCCTTGTTTGGATTTCGCTTTGCGAGACACCCCACGCATGAACATGGCATAGCGTTGAGACTGGGGTGAAGTTTGGCCCTTAGTACATTGCTTGGACTATCTAGGGTTCATAGTGGTTGTACGATAGACTAGTTTATCAGGGTAGCTTGACTAGGATGTTTAGAGGGATGCGCTAAGGGTGCACTGTTAGTGGAGAGGTGAGGGGTATCTCATGGGAGTGCGATACCAAACTTAAATATGAGATAAAACCTTTTTCTAAAAATAAGGCATTTATGCACTTGCTAAATATTTTCAAAACTCGCGCTCTGACCTGTTTACCTACTTTTCCTTTCTTGCTATATATATATATATATTATATAGGTGTCCAGACACAGGGACGCCTGGATGACACATCTTTCGAGTCAGACGTCAGCTGCAGCAGTTGTGGATGCAAGTAGGATTCTCGATAGACGCTTCTATCCTTGTACTCTAAATAGGAGGTACTGTATAAATATTCGGGCCAATGGTCTAATTGAATTTATTTATTCTTTTAGTACAGCATTCGATATGGTTGTATATTGTGACCGAGTGTTCGGTTATCTTATTTCATTTCAGTTTCATTTCCGCAAAACTGTGTGGATGTTTTATTTACAGTTGTTAAACCGAGTTGTAAAGTTAAAATTTTGACACCGGCCTAATAGGTTATTAGTAATTAAATGGATTTTTCGACAGTGATGCTAAGAATGATCCATATGAGACTCCTGTTATAATTTGATATCGGAGTGATCGCCCGGTATTTTATTAGGCAGGGTGTCACAGATGGTATCAGAGCCAGGTTCTAGTGTCCTTAGGAATCTGTGCGGACGTATTACGCTTTCAGCGTTGCTCTCATTTGTTATAGAGCCTCAGGATTAGGATTGTTGATTTCTCTGATGAGATTTCGTTCTCCTTCCATATTATAAGATTATAGAAATCTTTTGCACGCTCGTTTGAAAATCGTGTGTGGAGCTCGGAGGGTAGCAGGAGGTGAGGCTTAGCTGGAGCAGCTGGTTGAAGGTTTGGATGAGGACCTTAGTAGAGGTCACTCTCCTTATGGTAATTATTAAGGATTTTCGGTGGCGACTACTAAATAATAGTAGTTATGAGTACCGCAGTACCATTGAGGTAGAGAGTGGTACTAAAGTTGAATTCCTCATTAAAGTTGAGGGTTCGAAAGGGATCTTACGAATAGTTTTAGTCGTGAGTCCCCATGATTCAGGATGAATGAGAAGAATGCTATTTTGGAATATTCACATAAGGATCGGTCAGAGGCCAATAGTGGATGAAGAGTATAATGGAAAAGTGAACCTTGTACCTAAGTGAGTTAGGTGCAATGAATAATGAGTCCTTTAGAGGAATGATAGGCTCACTAGATAAGTGTTGCTAACACTTATGGAAAATGTGTATGGTTGAGGACCCCATTGGTGGACATCCACCCGGGGAATTTGTTAAAAAGAAGTTGTTTTTGTGAGTTTTACCTTAATGAAGGGGGTATATTTGGTGTGACTAGATTATGCCGCGGTGTTTATTAGCCCTAGACTCGTGTGTGTAATTTGAGTTGTGGTTTATCGATAACATTATATAATGAAGGTTTATGTGTTCTCCGCAGTAACGGAATTTTATTTTCCTTCATTCGCCATAAAGGCGGGTGTTGATATATATATTATATATATATATATATATATATATATATATATATATATATATATATATATATATATATATATATATATATATATATATATCTGGTTTGGGATGCTCGTTTTATATGTCTATACGAGTATGATGATATGATGAGTATATGTGTATTGGTATTTTCGGAGCGATAACAGGCTAAGAATGGGAAGTCTATCTTGTCCATGGTTCCTGGAGGGAACGAGTTGTTGTTGTGGTGTCTCACCTAGTTATAGGTTGAGTTCACCTTATTTATTATGGGTAGATGGAACTTCAATGAGTAGAGGTTTAATTATCGTGAATTGTGTATATGGCGACCTTACATATATGATTTAAGGCCGCGGGATTACGGTTGAGCTGAAGATAAAGCTCATTATTGATTGCGCAAGGATTTAAAAATTTGTGCGAGCGCTGGGTGGTATGACTCTTAGTTAGAGATAGTAGTTCAAATCACATTTTTTTGATAGGGGATAGGATTATCCCGGTTGTATGTTTGAAATAACAGAACTCCATGACCGACGAAGTCAAGTGTCAATGTGTGGAGGGGTTCCTTGTTTGGATTTCACTTTGCGAGACACTCCACACATGACTCTTAATGGCGTCGGGAATGGAGAGCTGTTATAGGATACAAGGATGTTGGTTTTGTGGGAAGGTCTTATAGTGTGGATGAACCACTATAGACTATGAGCTATATGATGATGGTGTGCTTATGGAAATATTGTGCTATGGAAAAGAACTAAAGTTGTCCTCTTACCACAAGTGAGTGGGTGAAGTAGGACTTAGAGAAATGGATGTGAGGCTAATACCCAGGCCTGAATGAAAAGACAAATTTCAATGGAATATGTTTTGGGTATGATGTTCGTAGTGCTTCACAAGATTGGGCACTTCGATTGGCTAGGTTTCCTTCCATGTGGGCGGAAGGATAAGGGAGTAGAATGCATTCGTAGGTTAGTGTGGTAGGATATAGGACGTCTCGCTGGTGTGCCTTAGGTCACTATATCTCGATGATCGACAACGCGAGGGAGTAGTGTAGCGGGAGGGTTCCTTATTTGGATTTCGCCTTGGCGAGACATCCCACGCATGAAATCAAGCAAATGTCGGGAGTTGAGAGAGGCCTTGGGCATTAGGGATATATTAGGAATATCCTCGTCTCACGTAGGTAGAGTAATGCATAGATTGTAGCATTTTTTAGGATGTAGGTTCGATAGAGTTAGTGACGCCGAGGTAAGGAGAATGAATTTTATGGGTTGGAAGGACCCATAGGTGAGTATTGCAACGAGGAAAGGAGACCCTTATTGGGAGAGAGTGTTACGTGTCAGACGTTCACTACGGATGTGAAGATGTGCACAAGTTAGAAAGGTGTATGGGCACCTTGATAAGATGGTTTTTTGTACCGCCTAAGATGGGATGGGCGTAGTATATAAAGTTGATGTTTAAGCCGTGAAGCGCTATAGATGATGGGTACAATGTGACGTATTAGAGTCAATTTATGATTGCAGTAGACGCATAGTATATGGTTGGGAACCGTTGGGTTAGTATCGTTTTCCTTGAGGTATTAGGATTTGGTGGTGTAGGTTATGCCTGAATTTCGAGGACGAAATTCCGTTGTAAGGGTGGGAGTATGTAACAACCCGCCCTTTTGGATACGATTAAATTCCATAATGAAATATAAATCGGCAGTTTGGAGAATTTCACTAAATAGTAATTTTTGGGATTTTTGAGGATTAAATGATTCTCGAAGGATGTTGTGATTATTTTTGGGACTATATAGGTCAAAATATTTTTAATTATATGTCGTCGTTGAGTAAAGCGACACGAGGTAAGATTTTTAATTGGAAAATCCGCATTTATTTATTTTGGGTTGGAATAGTGATTTTCGATCAAATACCTCGGATGGGAATTTTGACTGCGCCATGATTCTCGAAATGTATGAGATAGTCGAAAAAGAGAACCCGATTGTCGAAAATGAGTTTCGGGTAATTTTAGAGGTAAAAGTAACTCGTAATTGGGTAAACGAGTCATTTTTGGTTTTTAAGGGGAATAACCCTTTTTCTTCTTATATAAAGAGGGGGATAGGGAGAAAATAAGAAAGAAAGAAATAAAGAAAATAAACAGAAGAAAGAGAGGAGGAGAGAAAAGAGGAGAGAAATTGAGATCTCGGGTCAAACTCCACCGGATTCGACTCGAGGTCGTCGGATTTTATCCACGAGGTAAGTGTTTACTTGATTTATTTACTTTTTGCATAAAAAAATCATACTGTAGTTTCGTATAAATAAACCCTAAAGATTTCGGGTTGGATTTTCATGGATAAAATGGGTTTTTGGAAGTTAAAACAAATAAACCCCTAAAATTTTCTAATTGGAGAGACCTAGAAATTTATTTGAAATTAATTGGTGGTTTTGGGTTCTAGGATGTTTAGAACCCTTAATATATGTGTATTTGTAGTTGGTTGAGGTTGTAGGGCATTGGGTGAGGCGACAAAATCTTGGGAGAAGCTGTAATGGCCGAAATCGTCTTGGAGAAGATGATGAATAGTAACCCGTGACTTTAGGGGGGAATTTTGGCCAGGAAAAGAATTGAATTAGCTCTCGGCCAAAACATGAAAGTTGTAGATATTTTTGATACGGTCGTGTGGGAGCCGACCGCGTATCTTTTTTATTTCTCCTCGATTTGATATGATTTTTACAAGATGGTAGCTCCGGGTTGAAATCATCAACTCGGAAATCAAATCGGGAATTGGAAAAATAAAGGCTAGGATTAGTCGTGTAGATGTTTTGGATGATTTTTGGGGTAGTTTAGAAACCCCGATAATCAATTTGGGTTGTTGGATAAAGGATTTGAGGAATTTAGTTTTTGGGACCTGGTGTGACCGGTCGACCGCGCCCCTAAGGACTGTCGATCGCGTCAAGGAGAAAGGGCCTACTACTTTGTTTCGTAGGCTTAATTGCAACCCGCGATCGATCGGTGCCCTGTTTTCAGCCCAAGATTTTGGAGATTAGTATTAGTTCTCCTCTTTGAGTTTAAAGTTTAAAGGACTTCTAAATTAGTGTATTATAGAGGGTTATGTCCTAAAGGACTTGATGAATTGGGAATACACATATATATATATATATATATATATATATATATATATATATGTAAATTCACTTAGAGTGAATTAGTATATTTGGGGATATCCGCTAAAACCGTAGATGGGATTAAGGTATGTATTACTTATTAAAGTAAGAAAATACTTTGGGTTTAGTATCATGTGTATATGAAAGCATGATTATGATTCTTTGAGAAAATCCTTGGGATTAATGGTCATCGCTATATGTAATTGGCAAATATGGCCATTATATATATATATATATATATATATATATATATATATATATATATATTCTAGGAGGGATATATGGTATATGTATATACTATGTGATTAAAGTATATATGTATAGTCTGATGTAAATGATTTTGAAAATGTAGAGATAAATGTTTTGAAAATGGAAAGATAAATGATTTTCATAATTGATAAATTATGGTTACACACCTCCTTAAATCGCTATCATAAGGGAAGTTGCGTGCGTTATGGGGATTCCCCCTGGCTAATGAATGCAGGGTGGCTATAGTCCTATAGGCCATATGGGCGATTATATTTTTACTGCGCTGGTTAGGTGATTCTGGGTGTGGTCATGACTATCCCGCAGGCATATGGCCGCTTCCCGACGTTGGTAGGTTCCCAAGTTGTCTTGTTTGATAGGCCCTAGAAGAGGATAGCCATTTAGGGGCACGTCCAGTGGGAAACCCGGAGGGGCGGTCTTAGTTTTATCAAAGCAATTTATGATAATAAATTGGCTTTATATTTACATTTCCTGAGTATAAATAGGGAAATGAGATAAAGGTTTGGCTTCGGTAACACTCTCGGATGGAAGAAGGGATGTGGAAGCATGTGATTGATCAAGGCATTTTTATGATAATGAAAATGTCTTTGAATACATTTCCTGAGTGTAAAAAGGGAAATGGGATGATATAAAACGGAAAAGAATTTTTATGATAATAAAATTGGCTTTTAAAAAGTATATGAATGGTTAAAGCAATTCATGATAATGAATTGGCTTTTATATTTACATTTCCTGAGTATAAAATGGGAAATGGGAAGTTTTGAGAAAATGAAAGTATTGATAAATACTTGATATATGAATCCTCAGTCCGGGAGATAGATCCGTATGTTTATGGTAAAATGTATATATATATGGATGAATCGAGTACCGAGGGTCTAATGGATCCCGATGATCGACCTTGCCGCGTAGTAGTGTATCGGTGGTGGGGGGTTCCTTGTTTGGATTTTGCTTTGCGAGACACCCCACGAACGAGTATGTCATAGTGTTGAGACTGGGGAGAAGTTTCATCCTTTGTGCTCTTATATTGATATTTATTATATGATTGTATATATACTTATATATATCCTTCTGTACTGAGGGGCTGGCGGATCTCGACGATCGACCGTGACACGTAGTAGTGTATCGGGGGGTTCCTTGTTTGGATTTCGCTTTGTGAGACACCCCACGCACAAACATGGCATAGCGTTAAGACTGAGGTGAAGTTTGGCCCTTAGTACATTGCTTGGACTATCTAGGGTTGATAGTGGTTGGACGATAGACTAGTTTAGCAGGGTAGCTTAACTAGGATGTTTAGAGGGATACGCTAGGGGTGAACTGTTAGTGGAGAGGTGAGGGGTATCTCATGGGAGTGCGATACCAAACTTAAATATAAGATAAAACCTTTTCCTAAAAATAAGGAATTTATGCACTTGAAAAATATTTTCAAAACTCGGGCTCTGACCCGTTTATCTACTTTTCCTTTCTTACTATATATATATATATATATATATATATATATATATATATATATATATATATTATATATAGGTGTCCAGACACAGGGATACCTGGTTGACACATCTTTCGAGTCAGACGTCAGCTGCAGCAGCTGTGGATGCGTGCAGGATTCGCGATAGACGCTTCTATCCTTGTACTCTAGATAGGAGGTACTGTATAAATATTCGGGCCAATGGTCCAATTGCATTTATTTATTCTTTTAGTACAACATTCGATATGGTTGTATATTTTGACCGAGTGTTCGGTTATCTTATTTCATTTCAGTTTCATTTCCACAAAACTGTTTGGATGTTTTATTTACAGTAGTTAAAAAGAGTTGTAAAGTTAAAATTTTGACACCGGCCTAATAGGTTATTAGTAACTACATGGAATTTTCAACAGTGATGCTAAGAATGATCCATATGAGACTCCTGTTATAATTTGATATAGGAGTGATCGCCCGGTATTTTATTAGGCGGGGTGTCACAACTATGTTGGACTTGACTACCGGGTGGAAATATTTGGGTGGTACCTTCACAGCTAGTTTATCACTGGTGTGCCCTAAATAAGGCATTGTTTTAGATATCATGATTTTCTATCTATGTTGTTGCCGAGTGGAAACATTTGGTAACACTATCTATTTATCTGGTTATTAGAGCATACATGGCAATCAAAATAAAATTGAATAATTGAAATATGCTCAATTGTTTTATCTGTTCTGTTCTGAACTGTTTATTCTAGAAACGTATACTGTCAATTTACCTTATATAGTTAACGCAAATTCCTATCCATATATGTATATGCCTTATGTTGCAAATTGAATATGTATCAATTTTCTGAAAAATCCTAGAATTTCTAGAGATTAATTCTCACTGGGCTTTTAGCTGATGTTGTATAAATAACCATTTTTCAGGAAATAAGTAGGTTCGCGGAGGGAATGAAAAAGGACCGTGTTGAGGATTCAGCTTTTAGAGCTGTTTTTGTTATTTTGTGTGTTTTATCATTTAGAGCATGTTTGGCTCTCTTGTAATAAGTTTTAAATTTTATCTTAAGTTGTAACTCGTTGTCTCTTTTAAAATAAATGAAGTTTCCTTTTAGAAAGATCTGATGACGTAATTCCTTTCCTTTCAGTATTTTACGATTCATAACCATGTGATTATATTTTCGTTGCACTTATTTAAAGAAGCAATTTAAGTCAGAATATATGCTGCCTTGGTGTCATGTCAAGACACTCGTTCCCTACTACTAATTTGGGCCGGGGCCATGACAAATTAAGTAGTGAAACTTAATTGATTTATAGTATATATTAGTGGGTGAAATATAAACTTGAGAAATAGTCTGCTCATGTGTGACAGTAGACAATTAAATGAGATGTATATTGAAAGATAAGTGAAGTAGTGAAACTTAATTTAATTGATTTAAAAGTTAATATGCGATAAAAGTTACCTACACGATTAATAACATACAAGAGATGTTAAGTCGGTTAGAGTACTATATGGGCGGTTTGGGAAGTTACATGTGTTAATCAGTTCAGATAATTACGTAAGTCTAGTAAACCTAGGTAGTATAGATAGTTGGGTTAGTAATAACGTTAGACGTGCACAATAGATGAGAGGTGATAAATCTTAAGAGAGTGTATGTGAACCTAGCACGTGTAATCAATAACTCATTTATAAACTAAGATAAATACTTGCTAAATATTTTCAAAATATTTTGGGTTTTAATCCTTGCTATAAAATATTTTTGAAACCTTTTAGGTGTCCAGCCACAGGGATGCCAGACTTGATATTCTATCCCAGGAATACGCAGCTGCAGCACAGGTGGATGCATGCAGGATTTCATTAGACGCTTCCTCTATTCATATCTAGTATATGATTTCATTCCAGTACTTCATTTATGGACATATTGTCCTTGTAGTTTAGTTATATAGTTTTGACACTTATTTGGTTTTATTTACTACCAGTTGGTTTTACCATTTGATTTGTATTTGAACTTGGAGTTTATAGCCGATAGTTTATTTGGCAGCATTTTATTTATCTATATGTCGTGATGATTCAGAATTTATTATGGTGTATGGTTTATTTTGGTTTTCCACATGTTATAGTTTTTTGTGTAATGAAAGATAAAATTAAACACTGGTTTAATTTGAGATAGGTGATTAGTAGTTAAAACTTTTCGACAGTGATGCTAAGAATGATCCAAATGAAAAAGATGTTTTAATTTAATAAAGGACTGATCACCCGGTATTTAATTAGGCGGGGTGTTATAGAAGGTATCAGAGCATCATGTTCAAGTGTCGTTAATATCATTGCGGATTTTCACATTATGGCGTAGCGTTCTTTGATATATAGCCTTATTACATGATTGTCGTATTCATTTATGTATGCGACTTACGTTCTCCTGCTATTAAGTATAGTCGATGTGATTCATATACAATTTAGGTTGATCGTGGCACATCGAACAATATAGAACAACAAGAGTGGGACGTCATAAGTATTGTAGGAGGGAGGACTAAGCAGAATCCATAGAGTATTCTGGGAACAGCGACATGATAGGAGTCACCATGATTATTGTTCGAACAATTGACATTGGAGTAATCGCTGGGGCACATTAGTTTCCCCAAGAACCGTCATGAAGGACTATGGTGCAATGTTAGACCCACCAAGTGAAGACGACAAGGGCAAGGGTGGAAGAAGATTTTTTGTTTCAGAAGAACAATCCGCTAGAATTCTGTAACACCCCATAAATTCGAGGACTTTGAATTCAATTATTTTTGGGTGAATTTAATTATTTTTGTGAGAAATAGAACTTATTTTAATTTGGAGAAAATATTTAAATTGGATAATTTATTTAATTTGGAGAATTGAGGTTTAATTAATTAGGAGCATGTTTCGATTTTGCGTATGTCGTATTTTGATGTCGAAATTCGAGAATGTTACAAAGTAATTCAGATGACAATTTTGAGTGCACGGTTAATTTCGGGTAGGTCCAGATAGTCAGAAAAGAGTACCCAGGGGTAGTAAATGGGTCTCGGGACATTTTTAGGCATAACTGGGCCCACACGGAGAGGTTTGGGCCATTTTAAATTAGCCTACAAGCATAATTACGGGATTAACATTAGAAAATCTAAATTTAAGAGTTTGGGGTGGACACAACTCAAGAGGATTTTTTTTATAAAACCCAAATTAGAGGAATTTTGACAGACACAACTCTAAGAGAAAATATAGTTATATGGAGAAGAAAAGAGGGATAACTTTGGGGAGCTTTTTTGGAGACAAATACACCACCTTCATCAAAGGAATCAGACACTACAAATTGTATATAGGCAAGTGGGTAATTTTTTTTTCAATATAAATTGGTAAAAATCAATTCGTATCATAGTGGGTGTGAAAAATCCATCATTTTATGTTGGGTAGATACATAAATTGGGTTTTTAAAATGTACGGAGTACTACATGCATACTTTTGTATTGAGGAAGATGTATGTTCCAAATTTACTATTAGAGAGATAAACTTATAATTGAACCCAGATATTTATCTGTTTGAATTGGTGATCGGTGAAAAAAATTGGAACAAAAGACTTATAAATTATGTAAAAATCGAATCATAAATCTAGGGGATGGATTTACCGAGAATAATCAGAATCCGTTGTGTTAACTCGGAACTGCGTAAGTTCTAAATGATATATTGGTGATTTGATACCAGTAGAAATCATTCTAAGCAGCAAGGGTTTACCAAAATGTAAAGACACGGTATAGATAAAACCATATGTACCCAACTCGTTTTCTTTTTGGTTAATTGCTAGGTCTACGCACTGATGCTGGTATATGATGAGAATACAAGGTTGGAATTTGATGGAACCCATGTTTGTTGTTGTTAGTTAATAATTCTAGATTTTGTGTTGAGTTTAAAAGCTTGGAAGGTTGGTTATGGCGGACATACATCTTAAGAAGAAGAAGAGGATAAAGAAACAACAGGGGCCGCTCGAATGACCTGGCTATCATTCGCGCGACATCACCCATCGACGAGAGACATGGTGATCTGTTCGATCGTCGCCAGTGGACTAGGCCCAGTTTTGCTTTCTTACTATTTTGAGCCGGAGGAATTAATTTTGGTGGGTGTAGTAACAGTAAGAAGTTTTGGGATTTATTTACATTAATGAGTTTTAAAAAGAGGAATTTAGTTTAAGTATTTATGTAGAGGAAAAAGGGATAGAGATTTACATTATAGAATTTCGAACAATAAATTCTAAGAAATAAAATACGGGCCTTGGTAAATGTGTTCAGATATTTTTGGGAGAGTGTCACCGTGTTAATGAATTAATTAATGGTAAAATTAATTAATGTAGAGTTGGGATTTGGCTGGAATATTTAAGGCTAGTGCTACGGGATTTGTGTACAGATTAGTCGGGTTTAAATTATATATATATATATATATATATATGCGGTGATGTGTAGGATATACATATTTTTGTGTTCTTTATAAATATTGGGGTGAATAATATTTATAGGAATACATACCCCTCTAGTGCTATCATATGAGGTTGCGCTATATGGGTGATTCCCCTAGGTTGAGGAGCCGGACGAGTATAACCCCCAGGTCATAACGTTTGTTATTAAAGGCGAGGCGCTTTGGGTATGATTCGATTTCACTCTTGGTGGGAACTATGATCGCCTCCGCTACATTTTATTATTTTACTGATTCGAGGAGCTGACCGAGTCAGGGTGTCCGGGCGGATGAGTATACTTGGGGTGATAGCATTTTAGAGAACATCTACCGAGTGTCAACTTAGGAGGATGGTTATATATACAACATGTGTGTGAATGTTGTGATATATGATACATGTATCTAGTGTAGATTTATATATGGGTAAAATACATGAAGTGCAATCGTATTATATATGATACGTATATAAGACTGTAAATATTTATATACGGAAAAGTAAATGAAGTAAAAAGGGATTTCTTGTATAAAACTAGTGAGAATGTTATATAGTCAATTTAAAGAGGATGAAGTAATTTAATGTGATAAATAACATACGAAGTAAAAGTACAACCTATTCGGGTTGGAGTAGAGTGTCAAGGAGCTCCAGGACAAGGCTAGTTAGATGGGGTAGTGTAACTAGGAGGGTTAGGAATAAGCGTTAGGTGCGCACAATAGTTGAGAGGTGAGTAGTATCTCAATTGAGTGCGACACTAACTTAAATATGAAGAGCATTCATGCATTTTAATTGTTGCATTTTAATTCACCTGCAAAATATTTTCAAAAGGACTTTGGGCTCTGACCCGTACTTGTAAAATATTTTGAAAACCTTTTAGGTATCTAGTCACAGGGATGCCAAACTTGATGATCTATTCTAGGGATGCATAGCTGCAGCAGATGTGGACGATTGCAGGGTTTGGATTTAGTCGCTTCAGTTACTTCATTCTAGAGTAGCATGCAGATCAGTATTTCATTTGGGCATGTTTCCCTAGCTATTTTATTTCAGTCAGACTTTGTACTCAGTTTATTATTTAATTGGATTATTATTGGGGATTTTGGATTTTTTGCTGGTGGTTTATTCGGCCACTTATTCATTTATTTATTCAGTATTGATTTAGACTTATTGAATGCGTGAATGGTTTCAATTTGTATTTATATTGTTGTTATTGTTGTTGTGTAATAAAAATATAAAAATTGTACAATGGCTTTTTGAATACTAGGTGGTTAGTGAGTTTTAAAAAGTTTTCGACAGTGATGCTAAGAATGATCTAGACGAGATTCCTATTTTAATTTGATGAAGTAATCATCACCCGGTATTTAATTAGGGGGGGGGTCATAGATGGTATCAGAGCATCAACTTCTAGAGTCCTTAGGATCTATGTGGCTTTTCACGTTTCATCTTACTGTAGTTTGATGTAGAGCCTTATGATAGGATTGTTTTATTCTATTATGTACGCACATTTACATTCCTCTACAAATATAGATGTATGGACAGTGACCTCATACAACTCGCATTGCAACTTCAGATACCGCCTAGGAGAGATGGACCTGCTAAAGCAATAGCAAGGGATGAGGAGAGAGAGACTCATCAGGATCCCGTAGTTCCACAGCTTTAAGAAGTCAATAGCACCATAGATCCATGCCCATCTAGGGACATCGACTTGACAAAGAGTTAGAGAGTCGTTCCAGAAGGGCCACCCATCGGAGTTTCAGGGTAGCTCTGATGTAGTTGAGGCATGTCAATGGAATAAGAATATGTAGTGCCAATTACGTATAGTGGAGTGTAATAAGACTCAGAAGCAAATGTTAGATACTTCTAGACTTGAGGGAGAAGCACTACAGTGGTGGGAGTCAGTTACCATCGATGAGGAGAGAGATATGGTGATGATTTATGAGTTTTGGGTACGGTTTATCCGCAAGTATTTTCCAGCAGTATTGGAGATCGAGATGCGAAAGAAGTCTAGTGAGGTGAACCTGGAGGATCGCTTCATAGCAGAGTATGAGGAGTTCACCCATTTAGCCAATTTTATTCCAGACGAGGTGAGTAATGAGGAGTGGAAGAAATCAATGCTTATAGATGGATTAGCCTAGAGGATTAGGCAACATTTGATCGACAACCAAGCATTGGTGATATGTACGGATGTCGTCAATGTATCATTATTAAATATCCAGGATTATCGGCTTTACGGGAATAGAAGAAAGAGTGGAGGTGAGCCCAACCAATAGGGCAAGATATGCGAGGGTACTGTTAGCGGAGCACAACAACGTGATGGAAGGCTGTAGGGGAAAGAACCCTAACATAGGAGTTATGCCAAGAGATTTAGATCTGGGGGTATGAATCTAATGTCCATTATTTTAGAAAGGTCCAGTAGGGTCCCGATCAATAGCAACACTTTGTTCCTCAGGGCCGCTAGGGATAAGGGAATGGTGGGGGAGGCTAGTAGAGACAAGATCAGTGGCAGGGAGGATTTTCTCGAAAGTGTTTCTTTTATGGAGACGCGTGACACATGAAGAGATATTGTTCTAAGTGAGGCAAGGACAAACTACAAGACAAGGTTCTGGATGTACAACCACTACAACAATTTGTGGGTTAGTTTGGACGAGAGAATTTTGACCAGGAACCCGAGGACCCAAGGACCAGGTAAAGTAGATAAAGTATGGAGGTAAATTTTACTTATTATCCTGTGAGCATGGGTACTCTCGTACTACCGAGAGAGTATTTTATTTACGCACCATAATTAAATGATGTTTAAGGTAACCATACTCAAATTATTTTTTATGGTCTCACCAAAAATATATGTTAAAGTACCTCCCTCCTCTCAGGATTTTTAGAGAGATGCCTTGGAGCCGAGACTCTTCGGGAACTCTCATGCCACGGAAAGAGAGTTTTAATTATGCACCATAATTAAATTATTTTTAAGTTAACTGAACTCAAATGATGTTATATGGCCTCACCACGAATATAATGTTAAAGAACCTCCATCCTTTCTGTATTTTTAGAGTAATGTCTTGGAGCCGAGACTCTTAGGGAACTCTTATACCCCTGAGAGAGTTTTAATTATGCACCATAATTAAATGATGTTTAAGTTCATAATAATGAAATGATATTTTAATTATTTGATGTTTAACTTATTACCTGACAAGAACACAAATTCATATAATAATACATTCTTTCTGCATACATATTGAAAGTATCTCCTTAAATGATCCACATTCTATGGGTTGGAAAGTGGCTCTTCCTTAAGGTTTTGAATCCAATAGGTACTTGGGAACACCACTTTCGTTAGCTTGTAAGGCACGTGCCAGTTAGGATGGAGTTCGTTGGCCTTTTGAATAACCTTATTTAATGCTAGGTCTCCCACCGCTATGGGAAGTGACTTGACCCTCTTGTTATAGAATTTAGTATCTCTTTACGGATATATTAACTTCTTAATGACTGTACCTTCTCTCCTTTCTATGATTAAGTCTAAGCCTAGTCTCCACTCTTCCAGATTACCCTCTGGATCATAGGTGTGTAGCCTATGTCTTAATAGCCCAATATTTATTAGCATTATAGATTCTGAACCATACGCTATCATGAACTATATTTCTCTTATTGGTGTTATCTCTATAGTCCTGTATACCCACAAAATAATATGCAACTCATCAACCCATTTTCACTTGGTATCTTCAATTTTTTTCTTGATTCCATCCAATATTTTGCTATTACTCATTTTAATTTCTCCCTTAGTCCGTGGTCAGCCAAGCGAAGAGAAGTACTCTTTGATACCAATCCTTCCATAATAATATTTTAGAGATTTGTTCCTGAATGGATTCCCATTATCATATATCAACGTGTTGGGAAGGCCGTAATGATATATAATATTTTTACAATTAAACTTAAAATATTTTTCCTTCGGGATTGTTATCATTGCCTCTACTTCCACCCATTTGGATAATTGGGCGATCGTGACGATAAAAAATATAAAATTTCCCTTTGCGCTAGGTAGAGGGCCACTAAGTCTAGTCCCCGCATAACAAAGGGCCAAGGAGCCGATATTAGGGAAAGTGGTTGCTGGGGTTGATGGGGAATTCTTGCGAATTGATGGCACTTATCATATTTCAAGACATATTTTGTTGAATTCTTTGCATGACTCGACCAATGATACGCCTGTGTAATAATCCTTTTGGCTAAGGTTCGTCCTCCGACGTGGACCGCGCATGGTCCTTCATGTACATCTTTTCGTATATAGTTAACCTCAGATGGATTCACACACCTTAGGAGTGGAAGTAAGAAACCCTTTATCTAGAGAACATTAAGAATGATGGTGAGCTTTGTTTCATGATATTAATCTTTCCTTATCTGGCCTTAACTTTCAGCATCTTTCGATATCTAATGTAGTTTATAACTGGGTCCATCTAGGACTCTCCCAAATTCAAGTTTAACCAAACATCCATACCAATCTTATTCGTATCAATATTCGACTTAAGAAAAATCTCCATCGACAATCATCATTTGGTTTCTATTCTAGTGGCCGAGGCTTGCCTTTCTAGTGCATATGCTCTTTGTTATCCAATCTCGAAATCCTCTTTATCTTGACCTCATCAAAGTTTGACAGCATCTTCTTTACCCTAACCATGTATTTAGCCATTTTATCATATTTGGCCTCGTAAATCCCCATAACTTGGCTAATTATCACCTGAGAATCACTATGATCGATCATTTGGCCGACATTCAATGCTTTGGTATGGGAGAATCCTGCCAATATTGCCTATTACTCTGACTCGTTATCTGATGCTTTGAAGTTGAATAATAATGGGTATTTGATGTCAGTCCAATTAGGGTCCGAGAGTATTAATCTAGCATCGCTGTCATTTTCGTAAGAGGAGCCATCAATGAACAAGCTCCAAACTAGTCCCCATTTATAAAAGGATCCGCAACTAATGCTCCATTTTAATCAGCAAATCTCAGTCTACTACACCATCTGTTCTATCGGTTGGTACCTCCTCAACCATTGCCTCTTTTTCTTTCTGGACTGTTGGTGGGATCTCAGCCTAAACTTCACTTTTTGTGTCCTTTGTGGTTTCCCATGTGAACTATACTACAAAATCTTCTAGTCCCTGCCCTTTTATAGCGTTTCTCGACTGATAGATGTTATCAAATTCACCTAACTCTACTAACCAAAACATTATCTCCCCACAATTTCTTGGGTTTAAGAATTAATTATCGAAGATTAGTGTCGGTGAGAACTACCATCATATGAACCTCGAAGTAGGACTTCATCTTCCTCGAAGCATGGATCAAAGAATATGTGAGATTTTCAATTTATAGATATTTCATCTATGCCCCTTGAAAAGTTTTACTATTGAAATAGACAACCTTATAAATTATATTATCATCTCGAATAATTTCTTCCCTGATGGCCAATTAGGAGATGGACAGATACAAGTACAACGTTTCCCCTTATATCGATCGGGAGATAAGCATAGGGGAGCCGAGATAAGCCATTAGTTCTTGAAATTATTTTTTTCAATCGTTATCCTAAATAAAAACTTTCCTTAGGATCTTGTAAAATGGCAAACACTTGTCTGTTACCCTGGATATAAGCATGTTCAGAATAGGAACTCGGTCTATCAACCTCTGAATGTCTTTGATTGTCTTTGGAATTTTCATGTCAATCAGTAATTTAATCTTAGAGATGTTTTCTTCGATCCCCCTTTAATTAACAATGAAGACTAGGAACTTCCCTACTCCAACACCGAACACACACTTTTGTAGGATTTAACTTCATTTCGTACTTGATCCATTATATCAACAGTTTTTTCGAGATTAGTAACATGAATATCTACGTTCGATATTTTTATGAGAATATCATCTACATAGACCTCAATTGCTTTCCCAATTTGGTCTTTGAACATCTTATTGACTAACCTTTGGTAAGTAGCTCATGCATTCTTTAGGCCTAATGACATAACCTTGTAGAAATAGGTTCCTTTTCTGTGATAAAAGAAGTCTTATTTGCATCATCCTTACGCATCAAAATTTTGTTACACTTAGAATAAGTGTCCATGAAGCTCACGAGCTTATGGACTTCCATAACATCTACCACCTGTTCAATCTGGGGCAGAGGAAAATTTCCCTTTAGTCAAACCTTATTAAGGTCTGTGAAGTCCACACACATTCTACTTCGGGATAATGACGACATTAAATGACTATTTTGGGTAGTGCACTTCCTTAATGAAGTCTTCAATCTTCAACTTCTTGACCTCATCTTGTAAGACATCATGCATATACCGATAAAGGTTGACCTTCATTATTTTATAAGATTTCTGGTCTACATTCAACCAATGGCAAATGATTTTCTGTTTAATTCCTAACATGTCATCATGACTCCATGTGTATACACATTGCCCTTTTCTTAATAATTAAATCAATTATTTATTTATCTCTAGATTGAGGGATGAGCATATTGGGACGGGTTTTTCTGGTTCGTCCTAATTGAGGACGATGGATTCCACCTCCTTAGTAGTCTATCCCCTTTTAAGTTTCCGCTCGTCCATTGGATCAATGATGTCTATATTGTAGGAATTTGTCTCTCTTTGGTGAGCTTTTCCCTCTTCTACCGAGGTGAAGTAACACTCTCGTACTTCCACTTGATTATCATTTACTTAACCAACTCCATTAGGGCTTTCTCTAGTTCCATCATAGGTGTAACCTAAATATGGTATAATAATCTTTCTCTAGTTTCCATTAGTTGACCAAACTGTTTATTGATAACTTCTTCTTTGGGGCTAAGCCGATTAAGAGTGTTACGCATCTCTTTATCGTGCGCAAACAATCTGGAGAATACTCTAAAGTATATCACACTCTTTAACAATGAGAAACTAGAAGTGGTGGATTATTAAGAGAAGATAACCATTGCAACACTGATAAGTGAATTACTCACTAAAGATCTCCGCTATGCTCTAGAAAATAATCCAACCAAAACCATGACATAGCTAATGGCTACGGATGGGAAGACTATGAATGCCAAGGAAGCTATGGGTGATAAATAAATTCCATAAGCAAAGGGTAAAACTAAGAAGAATTTGGTTAATAAAGATAAAAAAGACAAAAAGGTTGATAGAATTAAGAAGTACGATGAATATAATCCTCTCACCAAAGGTTTCCATCACATATCGGAGGAAATCAGGGGTAGCAAAGATCTAAATTCACCTCTCAACAGGAGAGATAAATCCAATTACTGAAATTTTCATAAAGATCATGGGCATGCCACTGATAATTGCATTGCTCTAAAGAATGAAGTGGAGAATCTTACTCGACGAGGAAAATAAACTAAATTTGTTGATCGAAATGTTATCCGAGATGCCAAAAGAAGATCAGAGTCAAATGGTTGAGAAAAGGATGACGTGAAAAGGGAAGGTAACAACAATTTTGAGGATGGCACTGACCAGTTGAAGAAACCTAATGAATCTGAAGTGGAAAGCTGGTGGAGGATATGCAATTGTAAAAAAAAATAATTTAAATGAGGGCAGGTCTTGTCTCACTATAAGACCAATTGACTTGTCTGAATGCACTAATGGTCGGCCCAGGATGGTCAATAAGAACATATTGGTGATCGACTTCTGTAAAGATGATTTGAGTGAACTGCTCTATCCTAATGATGATCTATTGGTCATAACTTGTAGGGTTCACTAGGGTAGAGTAGAAAGAATTCTAGTCGACCATGGGAGTTCTGCAGATGTCATGTTCACAACTGTTTCCACAGCCTAGGGCTACGAGACAGTAAAATAGAACCTTATCACATGCCTTTCATTGGATTATCATGAGAAAGGGTATATCCCTCGGGAACAATCAATTTGGATGTATTGGTCGACACTTGGATAGCGAGCTAAAAGGAAATGACTCATTTCTTTGTATTGGACAAAAAATGTCCCTTCAGGTTAAAACATAATTCTTCGCAGAGTGGGAATAAAGCAGTTATAAGCGGTACTATCTACTGTGCATTTGTTCATGAAGTTCCCATTAAATTATGGAGTTAGTATAGTTAATGGTAACCAAATAGAATCTAGAGAATGCTACTATACTTCGGCCGACCAATGGGAAATACATAAAGGTATAACTACTTTCCATATCGACACTTTGGATCTTCGGGAAGAGGAAGATTTGGTGAAGGCACAAGTTATGGAAGGGATAAAAACTATTTTTCTTGATCATCAGAAGCCAGAGAAAACCACTCAAATTGGTTGAAGATTAACACATCTTCTCAAATAGGAATTGATTGTATTCCTTAGAGAGAGGAAAAATGTGTTCACCTGGATCCATTAAGATATGCAAGGGACCAGTCCTAATTTTATCTACCATGTGCTCAATATTTACAAGGACTCCAGGACAATCAAGAACAAATTCAAAGTTTTTAGTCATGAGAAGAATATGCCAATCCAAGAAGAAGTTAACAAATTATAAAAAATATGGTTTATAAAGTATGTAAAATATCCTAGCTGTTTGGCCAATGTGGTGATGGTAAAAAGGAATAACAACAAATGACGAATGTGTGTAGACTTCACCGACGTCAATAAACAATGGCCAAAGGATCATTTTCCTTTATTTAGTATTGACTAGTTGGTAGATTCAACTGCATGTCATGAGTTGCTTAGCTTCATGAATGCTTATTCTTGTTACAACTAGATTAAAATAAATCTTGAAGATAAGGAGATAACTTCCTTCATCACAAGCCGATGAACATATTGCTATAACTTTATGCCCTTTGGGTTAAAAATTGATAGAGCTGCATATCACAGGTTGGTGAATAAAATATTTGAAGAACAGATTGGCAAAAATATGGAAGTATATATGGATGACTGTAACAACCCACCTAATTAATTATCGGGTGATCAGTCGTTACTTAATTAAATCAGAATATCCAGTTGGTTCATTCTCAGCATCACTGTCAAAAAACAATTTCTTTGTTAATCACCTAATAGTTAGTTAAGCTAAGTGTCAAAAACTTTTTCCATTTTTAATTTAATTAAAACCATTCCACGACACAAAATAATAATATGCACCATCACATCACAACTGAATTAACAATAACATGAATAAATGTGATGGGAATAACTCTCCAGTTAAATTATTACATTTACACTAAATAAAAATGATATCCACGATGGTTACATAAGTAATTACAACCTCTAGAATCCTGGACGACATGCCCTAAATGAATTAGACACTACAGTTGAGTGAATCAACAGAAAGGAAGCGTCTAAACAAAATCCGCATCTCTGCAAGTAGATATAATCCATCGGAACATCCATAATCTATGCTAGGCATCTCTGCTGCTGGATACCTAATGTACAAGATATAGTAGAGAAGAAAATATGAAAGGAAACGGGTCAGAGACCGATTGTCAATGATTTCAAAAATAGCAAGTGCTTAACAATTATAATTAAGCATTTATAATGTACATGTAAGTTTCTTGGGCTCTCTCTTGAGAACTCTTACCTCCCATCTAAAGTGCACACCTATAGTAACTTATTATATTCCTACAGTAGGTTCCCTCGTAACTAGTAACATAATTCTAACCCATATCATAAACCCGTATGTCCCATACCATACGTAATATAATTATTCATATTCATTTCTCTTTGTTATGAACTAGTCTTGTTACAACCTTGGAATTAAGTGTTCACTTACTTAATTAAATTCAGATTTCATTATTTACTTCTATCTACAACATTACACAGTAGATTAAATCACAGTTTATATTTTTAATCTACAATTTCACAAAGAAGATTACATCTCTATATCTATAATGTCACACAGTAGATTACATCATAGTTTATATATATAATATCACATTAATTATATTGAATACCCCCAATTTTAAAATCTTTCACTATAATTTTCTTTTAAATGCAGAATAAAGATGGTTCAACACAACAATTTAATTTTCTAAACTTATTTGACTTTCTTTTCTTAAAAAGATGAAAAATCAAATTGAACACAAATTTTAATTTCTAAAAACAAAATTATAATTAAACATAAATGAGTGAATTAGGGTGAACACACACACACAGAATTCACACAAACCAATTTTTGGATTTTCTCCCAAACAAAAATATAGCTTGAAGTTAACTATGAGAAATTTACTTTTAGCCCAAAATTAATTTAACACAAGTCCTAAAATTTGCCTACAAAATATTTTCAATATTACCAAATTAAATTACCGACTTGAATTAAATTAACCTAAATTTTACCCAAATTAAATTATAGCACCAAAATTAAATACGTGTGATAAATAAACCAATTTTATCTTGTTAACCTAAGCATGCAGTCTAAGTGATTTAAGAAAGATAATAAACAATATCACTCTACATGCCGATGTACGAGGAAAAACCCACAACGGGAAAAAACCTCAAACAGCCCTAGCCTTAAGTCCACTAAGTATGGAATTTTACAACTGTAAGAAAAATGACTTACTGAACATGGCTCGACTCCTTTCAAACCCCTGACGCGTATTCTTGTACCCACCTCTGGTTAGTCGACAATACCAAAATCCACCGGAACCTTAGAGTCCACCAATGAAGCTTTTAGGACAACCGTTAACCCGCACCCGAAGCCTTTCTCCGAGTGAGAAACCCGCAACAAACTTTTCTCCCTTTCTGGAATAGAGAAGAACCAAAACAACTCTTTTATAGGATGAGAATTAACCCGATGCCAAATGCTCCAAGCAAGATATATATATATATATATATATATATATATATATATATATATATATATATTTGGTACTTGGAATAAACTAATATGGGTGTAAACAAAAGTGTCTAAAATGATTTTCTTGAAAAACAAACACTCAAAACTTGAACCTTTTCATGGAGGAATTAAGCTCTCAAAACTCTCTCACAGAGATTGTAGTAGATGAAAAAGTTATATTTTCAAAAGACCTTCCTGTCCTTAATAAATCTGGAAGAGTTAGTGGGAACAAAAAAGTGGGATAGTGGAGAAAAACTGGCAAAAAAATTTCCCGCCAGAAATCTCATTCGAACGAGATTTTCGGTCAAACGAAGTCTCATTCGAACGACCATCTAGCGATGTTCCAGTGGCCAAATGGGAAAAGTCACTAGAAAAATCGTTCGAACGAAAATTTCGAACGAAGTGACAGAATATATATTTTTTTCAATTTAAGCACGAAAACTTTATTTTAAATAAACATTACACCCAATAACATTATTCCAAGTCTCCTATAAATATATAAAAGAATTCATACCATTCGAGACTTGAAATATGATGTTGATGAAGTGAAACGAGGCACTGAAACTCGATAATGCTATTTTCTTAAAAAGCAAGGCCGCAACATCTTCAACTTTAACATGTCATACGCTTGAAGGATACACAAGAACACTATCCAATGACTCAAATGTTTTTGTCCAGAATTGATAAAAAACTACAAATAACGCAATTGGAAATTTATGTCCTTACATATATATATATACCAATACGATTCCTCCCCAACCATAGTTGTGGTGCATGCATACTCTGCTATCATTTCCTGATACATACTATCACTATATAGAGGACAATTGATTCAGAATCTCTCACGAATCATATCAAAACATAAATGTATTGGAGGCGAGCATACTCCCCATCCAAATGGGTCACGCACATAACAACGCTCCCATTCAACCGTCGAAAATATCATATACATCGATAACACGCCTCCAAGGTACTATGCTCAGGGTACGAATGTAAAATCTCTCCCAATTGGGCGCACAAGGATAAGACCGTCCACAACGTGAAACCTCCACCCCGATAGCATGCAACGTAGGTATGTCATACACATAACAACTATAATATAGGTACACATTCCACCTATATAAATATAACATCAATACGGTATTCACACAACTATATGATAATAATAGGCAATCATCTCACACATATATATAATAATAATAGGTATTCATCATACATGTATATAACCATAGGACATACGCACAACCCATATAATAACTCCCATACGTAGTTTAATTATATCGCGAATATCTTACGTATATTTTTTATTATGATTTTAATTTTCAAAGTATATATTTACGAACTTATCTAATCGCATGATAGTGATTATTTAATCCTCAAATAAATTCAGTAGGTAAACATAACGTCCTACAAATCCATGTCATCACGATTCCCAAATTTCTTCGAGTTAAATTCACTTTAATTAGGTTTATTCCTTTATAATCCATAATTCACTCTTAACCCTTTATTCCATCTCTTAAGGTTAATCCCAAATATACCTAAGGTTATACCGGTAATTTATGGCTCTTTTACTACTGGTCCTAACCTTAAACTATCATTTATCCAATTTAAAATCCCAAGTAATATAATTCTCCATAAGAACACCTTTAATTAATCACTCATTAATTTTCTCTCATTTACAATCCCAAAATAATATTTTTCGGGTCTTAAGTGTGTCTTACTGCCCCTCCCTAAGTCCCGTTAAGTTTATTTAATCATCATTAAAGATTCCTCAAAGTTTGGGATTTAATTAACAATTAAAAAGAAAAACATTTCAGATTTCCAGGGGAGTTGATCGAATGATGATTCTGGTTGATCGATCGATCGACAATCTGGGGTCAATGTATCAACCAGTTTTCTGCCCATATTCTGCATGTGTTTAACTACGGGTTTGAAAACTTTATAACATCGAAACCATTATCAATCGATCCCAATCTCCTCATTATTCAACCCAAATATTATAACATGATATATAAATGATCTCTACAAATAAAAAAACCTAAAATTCATCAATAAGGTTAAATTAAAACATGTTAATTCCCTTAAATTCCAGAAATTCCTATTTTATCCCTTTTCTCCACAAACAACATATAAACTCAAAATTTTCACCAAATGATTCCAATTTCGTAGATTAAAATATATCTTCAACAAAATATTAATCCTACACAACTCTCATTTCAAAGATTTAATTAACATCACCATAATTCATCTTTGATTATACGTCTTTACAGATTTTTCTAAACAACCTAACATGGACAATATACATGATAACTTTGCAAATATTAATCATTTTCCTTTAGATTGTAGGTCTGATCCATTGGGGATGATATTCTACTAGTGTTCCTCTCTTTTTCCGGCCAACTTTTGGCAGTGGTGGTGGTGGCTCTTGGTGGTGCAAGGTGGTTTGCCCTTTGGTTTCCTAGAAAAATATCTTCTTCTCCCACAATGAGTCTTCCTTTGTCCCCAGAGAAACTCTTCTATTATTTTTCTCTCAGTTTGTAGAATGAAATGAATAATCTACCACCTTATACTTACAAATAACCTCCCAAATTCGTGTACACTATTCACCTTCCAATTAAAATGACCATATTACCCCTCTGGGGTGACTATTCGGCTTCAAAGTGCCCCGATACCATATACAAACATCCGAGTAGACTTTTTGACTATTTGAACCCTTCCGGACACTTTGGCGTAGTCAAAACGACCATTTGGATGCCATAAAAATAATTTACTTCTTTCATTAAATTATAGTCCCGACACGACTCAAATGTGCATCCCGACATTTCTCTTTAAAATCATAATCAATTGTAAATTCATAATCATACATATTACTTTAATCACTAAGTAATATTCAACATAAATCACATATTACTTTATTCTCGAGTAATATTTAAATCCGTATTATTTTCCAATTATATCATAGTTAGTTCTAATTAATCCCATTTTAAAATTTATTAAAAATACGGGGTATTACATACTTCCCCCCTTACAACAGAATTTCGTCCCGAAATTCAAAAAACAAAAGTATAGCATGCAAGAACAATTTTGGATAAGTATTGCACATCACATACTTGCGCACCCAAGTAGACCACTCTATACCACCCATAAAGTATGCTATGGAATATCCCTAATAATGACCACCTATATTATGATCATTTCAACCCCAGATTACCCTGTCACACAAGTCCTTGTCCAATCCTTACAGTTTAAGTTTCACTACTTATACTTTATTCTAGATATTCACTATCTAACCTTCTACTGTATGCACTTAAATAAATTAATCATTCCTAGATAAATACCATCTCATATCGTGATTAGCATACACAAATAGGTTAATTGTGCAATATATATTTAACACACAATATATACTATAAGATTCAAATCATCTCTATTATTCGCAATAGTTCCTGGTTCCTCACTTTTATCCCACAAGTAGGAGAAACAATAAGACTCACCGTACGATACTTCAACTGGCACCATTCCCAACAATAAAGTTATAAGAGTTATAGTACTCCAACTTCACTAGTGGAATGTACGTCTCTCATCCTTCCATAAGATTCAAGGGTACAAACATAATTTATCTTTCAACATCAGATTTGTCCTCTTAGTTTTACCATTATTCTGCGGATGAGAGATCATACCCAATCAAAACTTGGTGACCATGCCTCGTGAAAATTCTTCCAAAATCGGGAGGCAAAGTCTCGTCCTAATTGGACATAATATTACACAATACCCAATGTAACCTCACTATATCGGTTATATTAAGATCAAATCATTTTGTCTCGTAGTATGATCAACCCTAATTAGTATAATGTGATCTACTTCAATCAACTGATCCACTATCTCCCATATAGGATCGTAGCCATCTTTACGATGAAATCCTTACGAATACTCTCTCAATACTACTTAGAAATCCCTAAATGGTTGGAAAAACCTCTGTTGGTTTCAAATGGTCCACCCTAATTCCAATTGACAGGTGGCCCGCTACAATAGGAATCTAGCCAAACATCTCTTCATTTAAATCCTATTACCATAGTCATTTATAACCTGATACATTTATTATTCTCCCGACAATATCTCTAATCGTCATAAATGACCGAACATTTAAGTCCTGATATCTAAACCTCTATATTTATTTTCCTTATCCCCCATCTCCAAAATGGGGAACAATGTCAAATTCAATTACCAAGGATGCCCATACACTTTATATTTCTCGCATTGTTTCCCAAATAACATCTACTCTTCCTAAATCAATTCTCGCTCACTTGGCATACTGATATGGTAGGGGTGCACTCAATCACCCCACTAGTCATAACTTCATCACTCTGACAATGGCATCATTGTTTTATACATAATATCACTAGGACTAGGTAACTCTTTTGTCGTAATAGAATTATCAATTCTAAATTTAGGTTTGTATATATGAAATGACTAAGGTACGAACTTCTACACTATCGACCAAACTTCTCTTCCACTCCCGACATTCGCTAGTTTCATGCGTGGGATGTCTCGCAAAGCGAAATCCCCCCCGATACACTAATAATTAACATAATCGGTCGTCGAGATCCATAATGGCCCTCAGTTCATAATCTATACCTTCCCATAATTTCTGTATGTTGACATAAAAGTCTACTAGTCCATGCTTATATATCCCGAAAAATAACATAAACCCTGTTGCTCTCACTATCCAAAATTCTTGGTGCTATATATAATGAGCTATTTCTCGCTATTCGATAAAAACATAATATATCCTGAGTCACATTGGTAAAATAAATTTCTACTCACACATATAACTAGACAACATTTTCACTAAGGTCTATGATATAATGAAATAAAAGCCCAACCCTAATTCAGTTGGCGCCGCACCAAATTAATTTTACTCTCCCCGGAGTATCCAGCACGATAGTCTTATAACTCAATCTACTATCGTTTAAACATTTGGTAATTTATCACTACACATTACCATAAAAAATCTATTATGCTAATTCAAAGCAATATAAAATTATAATAACCAAATATACTCTTAGGACCCACTCGGTTCACTCACGGGCGGCATCAAAAGTCCCGCTATCAATGAGAAATACTTTTGTAACTAGAATGTTAAAATTATCATTTCCACTAACTTGGATTTGCACGCAAATTTAGGGTTTTCAATTTATATATGTCTATTGTGACACACCATGTCACTAGAATTAATCCTTTATTCATAAGGATGAAATAAAACTTCAGCAGTCTCTCCTGATCATGTAGGGTCCTTACAAGCCCTTATCACGGTCAAAACAACTCACAATCACTTGCACCCGTTATATATCTAGATTTTCATCCTATAGTTGTACCCACTCGTTGTGGAAAAATTATTCACTCATGTGGTTTACACACACATTATTGAAACGTGGGCCCAACATATCTAGGCCTCAATTAAGGTCTTACCGACCCCTTTTTTTCATGGACCCCGCCGACCTTGAAATACGGTATATCATAATTACCGCGAACTCGACTGGTCCTATTTAAACCTACCACTCTTGGGTCATAAATTTCCTGGGCCTAATTCTCTTGACCCAATTACTCCCCTAGAAGTCTCACTCCTCAAGTTGTTATGCCTAATTGGTATGGTTTACTATTCCTAAAATTTATCGATCTCACTACTCAATGTGGACACATTTAACACTCAGTAGTCTCTCTCTCTACATATAGGGTAATTTCCCATACTATTTCCTCATTAATGACCTTTTGATCGTCCTTCTCTTGGACCTATTAATCTTAACTCCCAATTGCTATTCCCATTATTCTTTTGGTTCCATGAATTCAATGGGATACATTGTCGACTACACTTGTCTTAGCTGATTTCGTCGCCACTAAGTAAGGGGTTTAATCATGTCAATTTAAATGGGTCCCCTACTAGGTACACCTTCCCGTGATGTTTCCTTAATAATATTGAATTCAATCTTGCCCTTAGGCTAGGTTTCCTAACCCTTCTAGCTCCCCTTTATTTGGAAGCATCATCCAATTTCTTGGTGACATTAATCCTAGTCGTCTTTGGCAGATTTCCACTCACACTAGAGTATTTCACTCACGAGTCCTTTCACATAATGAACTCTATTTATCTTCTATGTACCCCATTCTTCTTCGGGTAAGGATATCGTTAAACAAATTACTTTTCCCATAAGAGATAAGTTTCTAAATTCCATTCATATCCTGATTAAAACTTCTAATGACCGATTTCACTATCGAACCATACCTAAAATTCTTGTTCCAACTTCACACATGTTCTTTATTTGTGATGTCTAACTCTCATCACTTTAGTTCGTTCTTCCTAAAAAAGTTTACTAGAAATTTTCAAATCCTGGGTGTTACAACACATCACCCTTCACAATTGTCTTTGAATTTATTCTTTTACAAGAGTCCTTCCGGCTCCCTCACCTTTCACATACAGTGCTAGGTGAGTTAAGAACGGCACAACCATTAACTATGATGGTGCTTGGAAAACTACATCTCCCAAGCGACTTCCTTAATGTTCTCAGCACAAACAATAATTATGATGGTTTCTATCTCCAACACCTTTTTCCAATATACTCTACATCTTTGGCTAAGTCTTCCTCCTGATGTCCTTCTAACGACTATTGCGAGTCATCCCAATGTGTTTGACGCACGATGCCTGACCGAACTCGTATAAGCATTACATCTCACATACTTTATGGCAGGAGAACGTAAGTCAAAATATGAAGAAAAATTAAACATCCTAATAATAGGGATCTACATCAAAGAACACTACGCTGAAATGTAGTAAGATGCACAGATCCTAAAGACAGTAGAACCCGATGCTCTGATACCACCTGTAACACTCACCTAATTAAATATCGGGTGATCAGTTCTTATTTAATTAAATCAGAATATCCAGTTGGTTCATTATTAGCATCACAGTCGAAAAACTATGTCTTTATTGATCACCTAATAGTTAATTAAGCTAATTGTCAAAAACTTTTTCCATTTATAATTTAATTAAAACCATTCCACGACACAGAATAATAATATGCATCATCACATCACAACTGAATTAACTATAACAAGAATAAATGTGACTGGAATAACTCTCGAGTTAAATTATTACATTTACACTAAATAAAACTGATATCCACAATGCTTACATAAATAATTACAACCTCTAGAATCCTACGCGACATGCCTTAAATGAAGTAGACACTACAGATGAGTGAATCAAAAGAAAGGAAGCGTCTAAACAAAATCCGCATCTCTGCAAGTAGATATAATCCATCGGAACATCCATAATCTATGCTAGGCATCTCGGCTACTGGATACCTAATGTACAAGATATAGTAGAGAAGAAAATATGCAAGGAAACGGGTCAGAGACCGATTGTCAATGATTTCAAAAATAGCAAGTGCTTAACAATTATAATTAAGCATTCATAATGTACATGTAAGTTTCTTGGGCTCTCTCTTGAGAACTCTTACCTCCCATCTAAAGTGCACACCTATAGTAACTTATTATATTCCTACAGTAGGTTCCCTCCTAACTAGTAACATAATTCTAACCCATATCATAAACCCGTATGTCCCATAACATACGTAATATAATTATTCATATTCATTTCACTTTAATATGAACTAGTCTTGTTACAACCTTAGAATTAAGTATTCGCTTACTTAATTAAATTCATATTTCATTATTTATTTCTATCTACAACATTACACGGTAGATTAAATCACAATTTATATTTTTAATCTAAAATTTCACACAGAACATTACATCTCTATATCTACAATGTCACAAAGTACATTACATCACCGTTTATATATAATATCACATTATTTATATATACATATATATACTAATACGACACCTCCCCAGTCACAGTTGCGGTGCATGCATACTCTGCTATCATGTCCCTATACATAATATCACTGTATAGAGGAGTATTGATTCAGCGTCTCTCAAGAATCATATCAAAACATAAATATATTGGTGGCGAGCATACTCCCCATCCAAATGGGTCACGCACATAACTACGCTCCCATTCAACCATTGAAACTATCATATACATCGATAGCACGTCTCCAATGTAATATGCTCAGGGTACGAATCTAAAATCTCTCCCAATTGGGCGCACAAGGATAAGACCGTCCACAATGCGAAACCTCCACCACGATTGCAAGCAACGTAGGTATGTCATACACATAACAACTATAATATAGGTATACATTCCACCTAAATAAATATAACATCAATAAGGTATTCACACAACTATATGATAATAATAGGAAATCATCTCACATATATATATAATAATAATAGGTATTCATCATACATGTATATAACCATAGGGCATACGCACAACCCATGTAATAAATACCATACGTAGTTTAATTATATCGCGAATATCCTACCTATATTTTCGATTATGATTTTAATTTTCAAAGTATATATTTTCAAACTTATCTAACCGCACGATGGTGATTATTTAATCCTCAAATAAATTCAGTAGGTAAACTACACGTCCTACAAATCCATGTCATCACGATTCCCAAATTTCTTCGAATTAAATTCACTTTGATTAGGTTTATTCCTTGATAATCCATTATTCACTCTTAATCCTTTATTCCATCTCTTATGGTTAATCCAAAATATACCTAAGAATATACCAGGAATTTATGGCTCTTTTACTACTGGTGCTAACCTTAAACTATCATTTATTCGATATAAAATCCCAAGTAATATAATTATCCATAATAACTCATTTAATTAATCACTCGTTAATTTATCCTCATTTACAATCCCAAAATAATACTTTTCGGGTCTTAAGTATGTCCTACTGCCCCTCCCTAAGTCCCATTAAGTTTATTTAATCATCATCAAAGATTCCTCAAAGTTTGGGATTTAATTAAAAATTAAAAAGAAAAACATTTCACATTTCCAGGGGAGTCGATCGATCGACGGTTTTGGTCTATCGATCGACAGTTTTGGACAGATCGATCGATTGATCAGTCTTCTACCCAGATTCTGTATGTGTTTAGCTTCGGGTTTGACCACTTTATAACATCGACACCATTATCAATCGACCCCGATCTCCTCATTATTCAACCCAAATGTTATAACTTGATATATAAATGATCTCTACCAATCAAACAACCTAAAATGCATCAAGAAGTTTGGATTAAAACATGTTAATTCCCTTAAATTCCAGAAATTCCTATTTTATCCTTTTTCTACAAGAACAACATATAAACTCAAAATTTTCACCAAATGATTCCAGTTTCGTGGATTAAAATATATCTTTAAGAAAATATTAATCCTACACCACTCTCATTTCAAATATTTAATTAAAATCATCATAATTCATCTTTGATTATACATCTTTAAAGATTTTCTAAGCAGCCTAACATGGACAATATACATGCTAACTTTGCAATAATTAATCACTACCCTTTAGATTGTTGGTCTGATTCGTTGGGGATGATATTCTACTGGTGGTTCTTTCTTTTTTCGGCCAACTTCCGGCAGTGGTGATGGTGTCTCTTGGTGGTGAAGGTGGTGTCCTTTGGTTTCCTATAAAAGTCTCTTCTTCCCCCACAATGACTCTTCCTTTTCCCTAGAAAAACTCTTCAATTTTGTTTCTCTAAGTTTATAGAATGAAATGAATAATCCAAGCCCCTTAGAATTATAAATAACCTTCCAAATTCGTGTACACTATTCACCTTCCAAGTCAAATGACCATGTTACCCCTCCGGGGTGACTATTCGGCTCCAAAGTGCCCCGAGACCGTATACTAACGTCTGAGTAGAATTTTTTGACTATTTGAAACCTTCTGGACATTTTGTTGTAGTCAAAGTGACTATTCGAATGCCATAAAAATAATTCACTTATTTCATTAAATTATAATCCCGACACGACTCAAATGTGCTTCCTGACATTTCTCTTAAAAGTCACAATCAAATGTAAATTCATAATCATACATATTACTTTAATCACTAAGTAATATTAAACATAAATCACATTTTACTTTATTCTAGAGTAATATTTGAATCTGGATTAATTTCCTATTATATCACAATTAATTAATTAATCCCATTTTGAAAGTCATTAAAAATACAGGGTATTACAATGACATGCCAATAACAAGGTTGTTGCCGACCATATCGTGGATTTAACCTAAATCTTTTGTTAGTTACAGAAACATTAAATTAAGCTCAACCCAACCAAATGTATCTTTGGGGTACAAGAAGGAATGCTCTGACGATATATTGTAAATCAATGAGGAATTGGAGCCAATCCTGACAAAATAAAGGATTTAATGCATATGAAATCCCTGACCAACAAAAAGGATGTACAAAAACTGATTGGAAGAGTGGAAACCCTAATTCTCTTTGTTTTCCAGAGCAACAGATAAATGTCTCCCTTTTTTCAAAGTGTGTAAAAAGACTTTTGAGTGGAATGACGAATGCCAGAAAGGTTTTCTTTATTTGAAGAAATACTTGGGATCTCCATCGCTTCTATCCCCACCAATATTGGGAGAAAATTATCTATATACTTGGTTGTTTTGGAGTTCGCTAGTGGCTGGACTTTGATCTGACTAGAGAGAGGAGTTAAAAAACTAGTGTGCTACACGAGCAAGGAATTTCAAGGATAAGAAAAAATATATCCACGCTTAGAGAATCTAGCACTTGCTCTTATTGAAGCTTTTAGATGGATGAGGCCATACTTCCAAGACCATACTAATTTTGGTATACACTGACTTACCTCACTGACAAGATTTACACAAACTAAAAAAGTCAGGAAGGTTGATGTCTTGGGTTGTTGAGCTTGGAGTATATGAGATTGTCTATAAACCAAGAACCACATAAAAGGGCAAGAAGTGGCAGACTTTGTGGTAGAGTTAACGTATGCAGAAGTGCCAAATAATCCTAGTTGGTTTGTTGAATAGACTTCTTCAAAAGATAGCTCAGCTCAAATGCAAACAAAGATTATCATTGACCAATCAGAATCATCAGTTGATTAAGAAATATCTCGACGACTGGCTGAACAAAGAAAGAAGGTATTTAAATATGGAGTGCTGCTAGAGGAAGACTTCAATAATGACATCCTACTCTAGAAATTGTTTGTAGACGGATCTTCGAGAACCATAGGCAATGGAGATGGACTTATTATCAACACTCCCGATGATTTAGATGTGAAGTATATGTAAGGACATAATTTCCATAGTTTTACATTTAGTATGTCATATACCTCTACAACCATTAAAGGAAGCTCATGATCAGTTGTTCCAGACGAAGGATCCGAATATCAAGTTTCTTCAACAGTGGACATCTACGAGATTGATTTTGGTAAATATCGTGTTTATGTTTCGAATTTTGTTTACAATTATATTGGGATATTTTTCGCAACTGTTTTTAATCAAAATGAGGCATTTGTCTAAGTAAAAATCATTTTTGGAAGACCTATAGGCGAGATTTTTAAGATATTTATTTTTCGCTCATGTCGTTCAAACGACGAGACAATGTTGTTCAAATGACATTGACAAGTTATTCAAATGATCCCTTCTAACGACATCACATGTCGTTTGATAGGTTGCGCGAAGAGTCATTCCTTTATTTCTTCAAACCACCACATACTATTTTGGTTATTTTAAGGTAATTTCTTAGGTCGTTAGTGACGACATTCAATGTCGTTCAAATGACATTGTGAAGTCGTTCAAACGACCCTCACCACTTCAATTTTTTTGTTTTTCAATATAAACCTATTTTGGTAGCCTTTTTTATTAAGACTTTTCTCAAGTAAAAATTATAAATCTGAAAAGTTTTAGTCCTCACTTTGAGGGCAAAAAATCTTGTCTTTTGATTCACCAAAAGATCCTATATATGTTTGTGAATCGTATATTCATGATTAGGGTTTAATAAAATTTATGAAGCTTGTTTATTTCTTGATTAGTGATTGCATGTTTAATTTATCCACATTGATGCATGATTAGGGTTTTATAAAATTTAATCAAAGATTAACTGTAATTAAATAAGTTTAAAATTAAAAATTTGCGAACTAAATCAATAATGGATATCACCCATTCTCAAATTGGTATCAGAGTCGATTCCTCTAATTTAACGAGTGATTATTTTTCCGCAAAAATTTTTATGATATCGATTTTTTTTAAACATTTTACAATTTTTCCGATGGATACTTATATAATCAGTTTCCCATCTTTAATGGAACTAATTATGCCTATTGGAAAGTCATCATGAAATCTGGTTTAAAGTCTATTGATGAACGTGTCTGGATTGTTTGTGAAAGTGGGTGGACTCCTCCCACTATCACGGTTGAAAATGTCACCAATACTAAACCCGTGTCTGACTAGATCAAGGATGATTTTATATGGAGTACTTATAACTCTCATGGTTGTAGACCTATTTCTTGAGATGTCACACCTGATGAGTTCCACCGTATTATGAGGTGCATCACTTCTAAAGAGGCATGGGATATCCTCCAATTGACACATATGGGCACCAACGCAGTTAAGGAGTAAAAATTACAAAATTTGATCACCCAGTTTGAGACTATCACCATATTAGATTCTGAGTTTTTTGACAAGTTTTATGCTAGTTAGTCGTACGTAGTCAATAAGTGTTTTAAATTGGGTAAGAAAATTGAGGAGATGAGGGTTGTTAAAAACATTTTAAGGTCACTCCAATCATGTTTTAGTCCTAAGGACACTATTTTAAATTAGTTAGGAATACAAGATACACTTAGGTTAGAATAACTCATGAGATTTACATGTTTCCTCCAACCATTAACCCTAAGGATAGGGGGGTTTCACTTAGGGAACAATATAGAAAAGGTAAGGAAGTGTCTAAAAATAAGAAGAAATATATATTTTGTGATTCCGAGTCTGAGGGAGAGTTTAATTTTGATGATGTGGCCATGTTTGCAATAAAATTTAAAAATTTTCTCAAATTTTCCAAAGATAATTATTCCAGTAAAAGGATGTTTGTAAAAAGTAAAATGACATAAGAGGCCAGAGAGGCCGGTGAGAAAGAGGAAGATGCGAGATGTTTTGAGTGCGAGGGTCGAGGGAACAAAGAGCTTGATGTCCCACTATGCCAAAGAAAAAGGAAAAGAAAACTGCAATGCTAGGAACTCTTAGCGATAGTGACAATGAGGTGAATGACATGGTATGTGTGCTGAATTTATGACTAGTCATGTGAGAACATATAGTTTGTCCCACGATGATGAGGACACTTGTATAACTAAGAGCACCGATGATGATTTGAGTGCTTCTAGTGAGTGTGAGAGTGAGATGGAAAGTGAGGGTGAAAGAAATCTCCAAAAAGCATTTAGAGATTTATACGCCGAGACCTTAAAGATGAAGGAGTTGAATAAAGAATTAGGTCTTAAGGTGTTAGATTTGGATAGAGAGATAGAAGTTTGAGAGGATGTGAGGTATCGGCGAGTCAACTCAAGAGGATGTATGGACATAATTTTCGTAGTCTTGATTTTGCATTTAGTATGTCATATGCCACTACAACCTTTAAAGGAAGCCCAGGATCATTTTTTAAAGATGACATATCCGAATATTAAGTTTCTTTAAAAATGGACATCTACGAGATTGATTTTGGTAAGAATTGTGTTTAAGTTTCGAATTTGGTTTATGATTGTATTGGGATATTTTTCCAAACTGTTTTTAATCAAAATGAGGCATTTTTCTAAGTAAAAATAATTTTTGGAAGACATGTAGGTGAGATTTTTAAAATATTTATTTTTCTCTCCTATTGTTCAAACAACAAGCAATGTCGTTCAAAAGACATTAACATGTTGTTCAAAGAACCCCTCTTATCGACATCACATGTCGTTTGATAGGTCGTGCAAAGGGTCATTCCTTTATTTCTTCAAACGACCACGTACTGTTTTTGTTTTTTAAGGTCGTTTATGAGGTCATTAGTAATGACCTCCAATGTCATTCAAATGACATTATGAAGTCGTTATAACGACCTCCGTCGCCTCAATTTTTTTTTGCTATAAATACCAGTTTATCCACACAGATGCATGATTAGGGTTTAATAAAATTCGGATCAAAGCTTGACTCTAATTAAATAAGTTTAAAATTGGAAATTTGCAAATTAAAGAAATAATTGGTATCACGCATTCTCAAAATTCATTGAGATTTCAATTTCAAGCCTTTAATAATGAAGACGAGTATGAGGAATTAATTACAAGCTTGGAACTAGCAAGTGATAACATACAGTGATTCTCATTTTAATGTTCACAAAATACTTCAGATATATGGAGTTAAAGGGGAAACAATGGTAAGATACATGAAAAATTCTATGAAGGTTATCTATTACTTTTATGTAGTTAAGGTAATTTAGATACCAAGGGTGGACAGTGCCCGAGCAGATTCCCTTTCTCGACTAGCCTCAACAACTCCAATGGATATCAGACGAACAATTCCAGTGAAAATTCTCACCTAGAGGAGTATTGATGTGTAAGCTATCAGTATAATCTCTATAGAATTTGGTCCTTGTTGGATGGATATAAATTTAGACTATATTGAGAAAGGCTTGTTACTATCTGACTAGAAAGAAGCTAGGAAGATGAGATACAAAACAACCAGTTATGTTTGGGAGAAAGGCGCCTTATATGGATGGGGATAAATTGTCTCCTTACTTCGTTATGTTCATCCAATCGAGGTAAATGATCTGATCAAAGAAATACATCAATTCTCACGTTGAGGTCATTTAGCCGGCCGATCATTACAAATGATAGTCCTGCAGAATTACTAGTTGCCAACCATTAAAGCAAATTGTGTTTCTTTCTCTAAAATGTGTGATAAATGAAAAATGTTTGCTATTATCCATAGAAGACCGGGGGCTACCCTGGCCCCCATAACCTCTCCTTGGACATTTTATATTTGGGGGATTGACTTCATTGAACCATTGTCGGCTTCCAAAGGAAGGTTAAAGTATTTGGTAATAGCGATAGATTACTGCACCAAATGGGTGGATCTGATCCATTAGTATACATGTCGTATTCGAGGGTTTTCTAATTTAACTAGAAACAGATCATATGACGTTACGGGATGCCTTATGCTTTCATCACTGATCATGGTACACAGTTTGATAACGATGAGTTTGAGGAATAATGCCTTAGGTCTGGAATTCAAAATTTTCATTCAACACCTAGACACCGATAGTGTAACGGTTAATCATAAATTACTAACATAACTCTGCTCGATGGATTGAAAAAAAGGTTAGGTGATGCTAAAGGCAATTGGATCAATGATTTGCACAATGTCATTTGGGCTTATAGGACTATACCCATAACATCAATAGGCGAAACTCCATACATACTTGCTTTTGGAACTGAGGCAGTATTACCAACTGAAATAGGTTTACCGACTCACAGAGTGCTGAATTATGATTCATCCAAAAGTGATTTCATGAGGGGACTATATCTAGACATGGTTCAGGAAGTTAGAGAATATACTATAATTCATATGGATTCTTATCAACAAAGGACTGCTAGGTTCTACAACTAGAGGGTCAAGCCAACCAAATTTATATAGGGAGATGTGGTACTCAAGAAGGTAATCCAAAAGAGAAGCAAGTTGGAGCCCAATCGGCATGGCCCATACTGTATCTCGACACTTATCTGACTAGGAACATATCATTTGAAAACATTGGAAGGTGAAGAATTTAAGAATTCGTGGAATGTAGATCACCTTCGTAAATATTATCAATAATTTTGTTTTGATGTAATCAATTAATCTGTTAATGAAGTTGCAATTTCCTACAACCTATGCTTCCTTTTTACATTTTTATTAGATTATGGTGTTACACCAAAGCAAGTTAATCAATTTTTAGTTCAAACTTTTCCGACATCAAAAAAGTTAAAATTTAACTTTTTCAACTTAAAAAAGTTTAATTTATAATTATTTCTAATACAAACTTTCCCCACTTCAAAAAAATTTAATTTGGAATTATTTCTAATTCAAACTTTTCCAACTTCAAAAAACCTTAATTTGAAATTCGTTCTAATTCAATCTTTTCCAACTTCATAATAGTTATTCTTTCAAACTTCATTTATGATTTAGTCTTCGACAAATCAAGAACAATAAGTCAGTAAAACTTCATGTATAACTCAAATACAAACACAAGAAGTTTTATCCAACCAAGTTAAACATAAGAGTAATTATACATTCATAAAACACTTGGTCTCCACTGATAACTAGTGCAAAAACTAAGTTCAATAAAACTACTTACAGTTTTATCTAAATGCATTAGTAGAACCTAAGGCATTACAAATATATTCAACCATGAATCAATCCTTTATCATTTAAGCACATTACTTAGTTGAAAGAATGATTAACCAATCATAAGATACGTTACCTAGTCAAAAAGTTGATTAAAACCAATCACAATCTTGAATAAAGATAGAAATATATCACCAATATGTTTATTGAAAAATAAGTCCATTTTATTCCAAATACATGGTGTTATAATAAAAAAAATTAAGTACAAATCTTATCCTATTGGTCATTTTCCTTCAGCTTTGATCATCCCAATAGGGGGATCATTAAGGGTGCTCGACAGGGTGGTGGATCGAAAATCCCTTAGTCTAGTACATCTGTTGTTGCTCGGTCGACCTAGTAAATATTGGGGGAGAACATACTCATCTTCTCCTTATAGGCCATAGTCCCCAATATACTTTCTGATTAAACTCCGAGGGATGGCATCAGGAGAAATCCTACTGACATTAATCTTGAAAGGAGGATCAGGATAATCAAACATTACAGGATCATGCCAATACCATATATCAGTGCCCTTTGGAATCTTTAGCAGAACAAGCAAGTTCAACCAACCCCATTTATATCCCACATTCATAGCCTGCTCTATGTGTTTATCTAAGTAAGTAAAGGACTCATACATCCATCCAAATATCCTTGGGTTTCTTTTGGAAATGGAAAGTTAGTCGATCCACCTTGTCTTGGAGTTTTTTGATAACTTTTGTCCATTTCTTGGAGTCGAGCAGCTTGGTCGACCAAAGCCTTTTTGGTTCTTTCTTCATCAATGGCTGGCCAAACAACTATGGTTTTCTGAGAAGATTCACTAGATTTAGTTTTGTTCTTCTCGAAGGCCTCAAACTCTTCAAATATCTTGGCATTCTCTATCAACCAAAAGGACACCCCTCATCTGGTCCCGTATTGGTTGACTTCTTTAAAACACCTAACTCATTCCTAGGGGTATTATTTTATTTCTCCAAAAATGAAGTTGACCATCCATTCTCAGGTTCTTGGTTCAACGCTAGATCCTTCTTAATCGAAGCATAAGTGATATCTAGCATTTTCTTATCAAAGCCCCAGACTTCATTCAAGGACTTGTACTTTTCTTCATAATCAGAATAAAGTAGTTTCATTCAGAATAAAGTAGTTTCATGGAAGGTTTATGGAATTTTTGAATTTATTCAATCATTTTATAATACCCAACATTGTTCGCCAATGCTCTATCCAGATGGCAATGCAGGTGAACATAAGCCTCTTTCACTTGGTCATAGACATTTGTGCCGAGTAACCCCATCAAATCTTCTGAAGTCAATGAAACATGGCCATCCTAAAAAAGAATCCTACATCGCCTAAGTAAGTCGGACTCAGCAGAAACTATCATCTTCTTCTTGGCATCAAATTGGAAATTTACAAGTATAAGTCTAGGGTCCGACCAAGAAGAATAAATAGTAGGAAAACTCACACGCACGTCATAAGAAGATGGGACAAATAGGGCAAAAATATGTAATTTTATTGATAATTAAAGGGTTACAAAGTTGGTTACCTTACTAAATAAAAAGAATAAGAAATGTAAAAAACATAAGAAAAAAAGAAAAAATAGGATGGCTAAAAGGAGCTAAACCTTCTCTTGGTCTTTAGTCTCTATCATGGTTAGTAGTAGGGAGGTTGGTATGGTCTGCAGGTACCATGGCAGACTCGTTATAACCCTACTCTTCATCATCAAAGTCTTCATCCTAGTTAAGAGGAGTTCATGGGTCATGTCTCTAAAATCATTCAGAGTTTATTTGAGTGTCGACCTCCTTCAAAGATTTTGACAAACCCTCTTTGAAGGATAACTTTATAGCATACTCTCTCTAGATGTCTGCAGTAGTAAAAGCCTTTTCCTATCCCTTATTAGAAGCCTCTTCCTTGTATTTCATTCCCTTGGCCTTTAGAGCAGTGTTATTAACAGTTAGACTGACAACCTTATCTTCAAAAATCTTTGCCTTGTGCGCAACTTCAGTAAGTTTCTATTCGACTTGGGTCAATTGATCAAGGGAAGTCTTTCATTTATCTAAGCTATGTTGGCTTTATCTTCTGCTACCTTGATTTTATCTTCTGCTTATTTTAATAGTTCTATAAACGCTCAAAAGTTTCATCATCGATTGTGGAGGATCTTAGTTGGTCATCATTCTCTATGATCTGTTTAAAATCTACCAGGAACTACAAGTGAATGAATATGATACATTAGTTCAGAAGAAAAGGAATTGAACATTATTGAATACCAATAGAAGAATTATAAACTTACCAAGGTTAAAGTCTTACAAGCCCTTTAAGTGAGTTGAGTTCTGGCAATGGGGTTTGTAGCTGTCCTATTTGCTTAAAAGGTCCTAACCTTTATCAAACCCCTATCCAACTTGGTGTTAAGCACCGTAGATGGATCATTTAGTCGTCCTAGCTCAACTACAGATTTCTTGGCCAACTCAGAAGAATTTTCGGCCAACTCTTGATGGCTTGGGAGGCCTTTCTTCAACCTCTTGTATTAAGGATCCTCAAATGGAGCCTCCTAAATATTTATAACTTGATGTCTTTTTTTAATGTCTTGAGACTTCTTGTCAGCGGTGGTCGTGTTCCTGGAATTAGGTGAGGAGATTTGGTCATCAAGTTGGGTATCTTTCTATTAACCATCTGGATAGTAGGAGAAGTGGGGATGGTGGTGATGTGAAAAGATTCAAAAGATGACGAAGTTACTCCTTGGATAAAATATGTCCTAGTCAACTTAGCAACATAAGAAGTAGACACGGGCTCCTCATCCAAATTGATGGGTGGTTTAGGCAAAACTAGTTCAGGTCAGGCAACAAAGGAAGTGATGGTACTCTTATACTCCCATAAAATAGAAGCTTCTTGGGGATGTTATTCTCATGCCCTTTGGTTAATGGTCTACATGTATTTGAGGTCGTTATGATTCACCTCACCTTCTTTAAGAAACTTCTTTTTACGTTCCTTTGCACCAAAAACAGAACAAGAAAGTTAGCCGACAAATATTTGAATAGATAATAAATAGAAGAAATTTAAGAATAAAAGTATGACCTATGTCACACCATTCCTAGGGGAACCCGGGACTCATGTATGTTACCCCCTTAGGAAGAGAGTCATATTGACAATTTTTTATAATGACACGATAGTCCTAATAGTCATTATTAGTCTGTCAGGTTGACCACTAAAGCCCTATTGGCTTGCCTAGTCTTCAAACAATATGTACTTTCTCCAATGGTTCCCCCATTAGTAGCAGAACATAAATTCAAGGATCCTAATATGGTTCCCATAATTCTCATTCAATATACTCACTCCATTAACCACCCTCCATGTGTTTGGAACTATTATTACTGGAACAACATCGAAATATTGGCATAACTGAAGAAAAAATGAGTTTGGGGAAAATTAATGCCACACTTGATAATAAACAAAGTGGGAATCCAATGACCCACCACACTCGATAATAAACAAAGTGGGAATCTAATGACCCTTAGCTAAGTAATAAATGTCAACATGACCATGAACAATATTTAGACCTACCGAATCAGTAATTTCCACCATTTTCCTAAATTTCTGTAAGGAATTATCATGGATAGTATACACCATGAATGAAATAGAGGAAAATAAAAGAAAAGAAGGGAATGATAGATTACAGATATCGAAAGGTAACAATAGATATTGACAAATAACTCTGAATAGGAAACATCAAATAGTGGAGAAGAAAATCTTACAAAAGAAGAGATAATCTAAAGTGCAAAATATTTGAGGTTGGTGAAATGGAGGGAAATTATTGTCCCTTTATAGGTTGCCTTGAGAATAAGGATGAAATAATTAATTTCACAAATGTTTAACCTATCGTCACCAGCAAGCTTACCAAGGCTCAAAAGGACCAGTATGCCCTTTGGCGGTTCGAAAAAGTTTGAATTATTTACAAAAATTCCATTATCAACAGTGCTGGTGGAAAATTTTACAAGTCCGGGAGGTCGGCTGCTAACCAACTCACAAACATTATACCGAGAAATATTTTGAACAAATACTCCTTGCTTGTGATCAATCATCAAGCATGGAGCATTGGAAGATTTTATTTTATGTAAAAATTACTCTCCTACGCGGACCTACGAAAAATAGACACATGTTCTCCTATATGGCCATTCAACTATCTTGATCAGCATCAGAGACACCTAGTTAGCTAGAATGCCGACCAACTCTGAGAATATGAACCATTAGGAATATAAAATATTACTCGGATTGAATAATGACCAACACTGAATGTCACAAGTATCATTTATTATATATATATATATATATATATATATATATATATATATATGTGTGTGTGTGTGTGTGTGTGTGTGTGTGTGAATGCCTAGCGATAAAGTCATTCCATCTCTAGGGTTCCGAACTAATATAAATATATGATCTCCCTTATCTCAAGGTGATGATTCAACTAATCACAAGCACACTATATTGAGCTATTGTAACTACCTAAAATAATACGAACAGTGGGTGTTGTCTTTTTACTACCGAACCACTTAAAAATTCTTTATCTCTTGTGTGTTTTTTTAGATTTCTTATGTTTATTTATCTTTGATTATAAAAGTGGAGCCATTCCATTTTTAGAAATCAATAGATGGGAAACCCCATTTTTATTATTGTGCTCATCTATGATATTTTGAAAGAATGCATCGCTTTTCCCATGGATTGTCAACATTATTTTCTACAAGCCCTGAAAATCAATCAAATGTAAAAATGATACGAAATCTTAAGGAATTGGCACTCCAATCACTTAAAAAATCTCCTCTGTAAGATCCCAAAATTATTCGGCCTTATCAAAATCCTCCCTTTCAACTCAAAAATATCACTTTACTACAACCATTCTCATAACACTGTTAAAAGACATATCCAATAGCCTTGATTTCATTTCCACTTTAGCATGTTCAACTTGAGACTGGGACTTTAGTAAATATTTAACTTCTCCTTATCGTATACCAAACAATGGGTTGAGCCTGGTCATTGAGAAGAAATTTAGTGTACCAACCCAACAAAGGTTACACCAAAGGGGTCCATAAAAGGATGTCAACATTGTTGTGTAGTTGTAAGCAACGTGCTTTTCAATAAAAGAATGAGGCCTATTTGAAGAAGTGACTTAGTTTTTTAGTGAATCACTCCTCAACATATGATGGGGGAGTATATGACTACCATGGGGTGGGATACAAATCTTAGGGACAAATTTGGACCATAATCGTTATAAAGTTCTTGTAATGTTATATAAACTGGTTCCTTTTATGAAGTGGAGATGGCCTATAATTGGATATAAATGTGGACTTGGTTGGTATTTGTTTTGTATTTGTTTTGTTTACGGATAAGTAGCTTTAAAAGGAGAAAAATAATAAGAAAGGAGGATACATAAACTAAGTACAAGTTATAACGAAGTTCCTTCCATGATTTATTGGTTTTGTATTAAAATAATGTCCCAAAACTAGTGAATAATTGAGAAGCGCCTAGTGCATGGTTATAGGGAATTCAATGGATGCAATTTATAGTTTTGAGTTCTTTGATCGATCAGGACACTCCCCCAATAATTTATTGCTTCGGTTCAAAACTTTTTTTTGTATAAAGCACGTGCCATGTGTGGCTTACAAAATTGAAAATAGCCACGACCATAAAGATAGATCTTTTAGTAATAATTACGCCTGTCAAGTGTACATTTTTCATAAGGGTGTGCATTATTGATTTGTAGTCTTATAGAGGGATTTCTAGGCTTTTACTATTCAAAGAACTGATCTCACCAACGTGAGTTGAGATTATGCATCCAATTTTTATTTGTTACACATACATTTTAAATAGAAGGATATGACTTCATTTGGAAAAATGGTATGAGTTCTAATTATATTACCAATTTATATCTCAATTGATGTGACACTCCAATAAGTATTGTACATAATAATTAATGTATATACTACCTCAGTCCCCCACTATCTCCACTACATCCATTCACCTCACCACTATCTTGACTACCTCCACCACCCCCACTACCTCACCACCTCACCCCACCACTACCTCCACCACTCCTCATTTTACTTCACCTCATTTACTCTGCTTTCAATATATATAGGTTGGAAATATAATGTAAACTCACACTTGTATATATTAATATAATAAATTCATCTCTTTCTCTATCTAAATCATATGTCTACATCGTATAGTGTTGAGGTTAAGCATCCATATTTTATCCAACTTACTCAAATATTCCTAAATAACTTCATTGTAAATATCAATGAAAATCAAACCAACTTATCTCATTCCCTCCCTTCACAACACCACCAAAATCAACATAAAATTTTTAGTCTCTAAAATTTGCATCTTTTGATTGTCAAAATCATCGCCGAAATCTATTAAAATTGGGGTCGAAATATTTTTAAATAAATCTTAGTCTAAATCATCGTCGGAATATCCTCTCTGAGTTGGCACCAAACAAGTTCCACCCTAAACATTTTGACATTTTCTTCAATCTTACCTTTCATTCTATCTTTTGTAATTTATTTATATATTTATTTATACTGACCTTCTTTTATTAAAAAAATATATCATGGAGGGATCCGATGTCTATCATCCCATTAACATCTTAATTAATGGCCATAACTACATACACTGAGCTCAATCTATGACTGCTTTTCTTAAAGGGTGGAAATCTTGGTGACTAATTACTGGGGATTTTATTTCACCACAGAAAGGTGCCGCTAAAATCGATGATAATTTATCGAACATATAGAAGACTGGGATAAAAAAAATGATCAAATACTCACTTGGTTTCGTAACACCTCTCTTCCTTTTATAAATCAATAATTTGGTCAATTCAACATTGCTAAAGAAGTATAGGACTTTCTCAAAATCCGTTTACACCACTATAAACCTTGTTTATCAATTTTAACTAGTGACTAATCTTCATCACAAAACTCATCACCCATTCGAGATGTATGATATTTGGGACCAGTTAGCCCTTTAAGATCCTACTTTGACATGTTCTATTGATACTTATAAAATAATATCCTATAGAGATCAACAATGCATTCCAATTTTTTGATAGCTCTACATGATCGATTCGAACTTTTTTGATCCTCTGTTTTACATAAGAGCCCTCTATCACTACACCATATATCGCCAATGGTCATGATTTTGACTCATGACGACCCCTATGGGTCATGATCTAAACCCATGAAAATATTAAACATGACAAATTTGGGGGTCATAGTATCAACCCGTATCCCAAAGGGGGGAATGTGGGTCACTATAGAAAGATGTAGTCACCATACCATAGGGGGTCACGGTCCAAACCCATGACCCAAATAGGATAATATTAGTCACGATCCAAAGATGGTGGGTCACGATCAAAATCGTGACCAATGAAGCAATCTATATCTTTGACGCACTTGAGTCTATAGAATATAGGTGCTCATCTAGTTTGGAAATAGGGACAAAATTGAGTCATACCCTTTCAAAGCAAATACCATTCAGACTCTTCACTTTGAGTTCCTCTAATTGTCCAAAAGGTAGTACACCAACACTTCACCTAGGATGCATTCATATGTTGCATATGTGCATGCCTTATTCATTATTTGGTTTTGTGTGAGTTAAATCCCTCTAAAATGATTTTCTATAATTTTTGGGATATTTTAAATAATCTCTATAATTTTTTTAAAACATTTTTTAGAAATTTAAAATTGGGTTTTAAAAAGGTTGTGGGTTGATTTATTATTTCCATAAGCTGTTAAATTTATGCTCGGGTAGAAACCAAAAGCGCTTAAAACTTATGTGGGTGCAATTTGTATTTGTAAAAGTTCAGAAACATGCGTTTAAAGTTTCATCTTAGCCTTACATGTGTTGTTTCCACGATAGCTAGATTTGTTTTTGTATGCTCTCACATAACTATGCTTAACTGTGAACCCTTGGATCCTAATACCCCATATTTTTATGGCTTTTAAAATTGGGGATTTATTAAATTTAATTGAGATATTAATTTAATATTAATCCAGAAATTTATTTTTTAATATTTACTAGCGTGATGTGAGTTAGTAATTACTTAAAATTTGTTAAATATTACTGGATGAGTAAATTAATAAATTAGATTTATTTTATTTAAACTCTCACGAGTGCATAAAATGGCAATTATGAAAATTTAAGTCGGGACACGCCCGTGTCGTGTCAGGACTAAATTATTATTATAAAAGTGAATAAATTGTAAGTTACTTATATTGTCGTTTCGAGTGTGCCAAAGTGTCTTGAAGGATCGAGATAGTAAAAAAAGTGTACCCATGGGTTTAGTTTGGGTCTCGGGGTGTTATTAGGCTTAATTTGACATTTCGGGAGGGTATTTTAGACATTTTGTATTTTGGGTAATTAAACCCACGAATTTTTTTAGTATATATTAGCCATTTGGAGTTGTCTCTTGGGGTTAACAAACACAAAACCTTGCCCCAACCATTAGAGAAGAAGGTGAAGAGATTAGAGAAGAAGGTGAAGAGTTTCCAAGCAATCTAAGGCCTATAACTGACCCGATTGCATCACCACCACCACCAAAATGTAGATCACATGATGAGGCACGCAACCTTATAACTTTCATCAACAAATCAGACCCTTGAATCCCAAGCAAGTATCTATCTTGCTGATTTCCATGTTAACATACCTTCCATGTTAGTCTAGGAATGAAAATCATGTGTTTTAATTGAAGAATTATATGTTTTGGAAGAGAATTTATGTGTTGTAGGGAGAATCCATATAGTATGAAATCGTGATCATATGTAGAGGATTACCCACTAATTTATTATGATATTTGGGAAGAAAATCTTCATTAAAATAGAGGTTTGTGATTATTCATGCAAAATTTGGTTTTATAAATAAATATGAGATTAAATCGCTTTTTGACTGATTCGTTGAGGATTTATCGATGTTGTTATGTTAGAAATTTGCTTATACATTTGGATAACTTTGATGGGAGTTTGGGACGAAATTATAGAGGTTTGGAGGGGTTAAAATGGTTGAACCCATAGGTTGAAATTTGTAGCAAACTGGGCAAGACCAGCTTGATCGATCGATCGACCAAGAGCATCTATAATGGGTTATGAAGATTAACAATATTTTTTCTTAATCCAGTCAAGATATGTAGGAACCCTTGATTATTATTTATAGAGTATAATGGGTTATGAAGATTACCAGCAGGATCTAAGTAGACTCTGTTGAGTGAAATTAATATGAGATGAAATTGTGGGTTAACGGGGAGTTATTCATACATCGGAAATTATGCGAACATTCCCTAAAAGATTGAGACTCATGAAAGATTTAGACTAGAAGGTAAGTGAGGGTATACCTATAGAAATTTATACTTAGTGATAGAGAATACTTTGAGAGATGAGTTGTAAGTATGAGGTAAATTATAAATGAGAATAAAATAGACGAATCCGTTATGTGAGATAATTTCGTAAAATAAGTGCTAAGAACGGATGACAATAAATATGGGTCCTGGGTCAACCTAATTTTGGAAAATGTGAATATCTATATATATGACCGTGTGACTGTGTACATGTATTAAGTATTATGTTTGTAAAAATCATAACCGGGCTACTTGCTATAACGGAGGTTTTCGCACTGGGATGGTATTATCTGGATTGGACTTTTATGGGAGATATTGACTTGTACCCTAGAACATAGGATTCCTTGGTACACGCTATCTGAGAATGATAGTCATATGGTCCTAAGAGATGTGAGGGGTATGTTCTGACCTTTTAGTGACATGAAACTATGCTTCGCCTCCATTGTATGTGTATTGTGTTAATACAGTTCGAGAGTGATTCCAAACTAGTATTCCCCTTAGTACGAGTGGTACGGGGACTTAAAAGCAGAGTATGCCAGCACCATAGTTTTATGTGGGGTGACGATTGTATATATATGACTGATTGATATGCATTTACTTGTATATGGAAACTTTCTAATGTGTGTATAAGTACTTAAGTAATGAATAAATGCTTCAGCTTTATAACAAGTGTTCATGAATTTTGTAACGGTACTAAGTGGTTCTATGTAACGTAAGAATATGGAAGAGAATGATTTTCTAAAACTAAATATTATGGCCTTAGTAGTTATCGGGATAGAACTTTAAGGAAGGATAAGTTAAATAGACTTATGTGATCAGTAGTACGATAGGCGTGCACACTAGATGAGAGGTGAGAATTCTCAAGAGAGTGTCGCGTACTAACATGGTGATTATATTAGCAAGTAAGCATTTTAATTACGTGCTAAAATATTTTTTTAAAACTGTTATACACTCGGGCTCAAACCCATTTTCTGTCATTTCTTTCTCTCTTGTATATATATGTATGTATTACAGGTGCCCAACCGCATGGGCATCTTGCATAGGTTCTATGGATTGGACGTGTTGTAGTTTATGTGGAAGTTGCAGGCCTTTGCTTTAGACGACCTCGTCATTGATTTTTTTACTCCTTCAATTGTGCTTAGTTAGGGCATGTGTCGCCCGAATTCCTATTCCGTTGGGATTGGTCAGAGATTTGTGTTCATTTATATTTCCAGTATTCAGTACTCCTTGGGAGTTAACTATTGTCAGGATGATTTCATTTATGGTTCTTAAAATTGGTTTGGGTTATATAGATGGTTTAATTCTTGTGTGTTAATTGCCATCCTTAGTATTTATGTGATTCTTAAACTGTAGGTTATTAAAAAGGTTTTTGTAATGGAATTTAATAAAATGAAAATAAGACTTCAAATTGTTTTAACACTTAGCTTAATTATTTAGGGTGTTCAAATTAGAAATATTATTTTACGTAAGTGATGCTGATAATGAACCAACCGTTCACCTTGACGTTAATTTAATAAAGGACTGTTCTGCTGATATTTGATTAGGTGGGGTGTTACAGGAGTTATTAGAGCATCAGGTTCTAGTGTCCTTTAGGATTTGTGCAGCTTATTATGCTTCCAACGTAGATTTCTTTGATTTAGAGCCCTATGTTTAGGGTTGTTGATTTCTTTGGTGATATTTCGTTCTCCTTCTATGACGTATATATCAATGAAAATTATTTACGTTGAGGCGTGTTCGAACAATGAAGAATGGCAGATGAGGGCTATTGGGCGAGTAGCGGGAAGGCAGGGCTTAGTGAGGTTGTGAAGTATATTCAAGGATGATGATCGTTGTCAAGGTCACCCCTTTTATCGCATGAGAGGCCAGGACTGTAAAGATTGCTAGGGCACAGTCTATGATTTCTAAATTCTACTATAGTCAAAAGAGAAGCCGTATGAGACTCACACAACGTAGTACGCTTGGGAGAGGGTCAAATGGAAAATTGAGGAGAGTCATGAATGAAAATTCTAGAAATGTAGGAATTATGTGTGTTACCCAATGAAGGTAGTACATTCAAAATCTTGGGAATATGGAGGAGGGTGGTTAATTGGATGTGAAAAAATTAAGAGTAAATTTTTTCTTGACTCATCGGCGCAAAGTTATAATAGTGGGAGCTAACACATTTAATAGTGAAATGTTGTGTAAATGGAAGGACCTTAAGTACAGTTTTACCTCACGTTCCTTCATCAGTTGTTCAGAATAAGAGGTGAATGTTGTTCGGAACCCATCACGGAAGGTACGAACAGGGGTCCATTTGTAAATGAATTGTAGCTTTTAGCAACTCTTGTATAACAGGAAGTGGATACCAATGGTAGAGAAGATTTAAAATAGGAGATCAACTCGTGAGGAAAGTTGACAACACTTGAAGAGAATTTTGTTGGACAGTCGATCCATGTGGTGACAATGTCACGTATTGTCTGTAGAGATGTTAACTCTCTTATGTGAAGGGAGCTAAAGTAATCGAAAGATTTATTGGAGATTGAGACTAGGTGAAACGCAGTTATCAACACACCGCAAGGGGGAGACCCATCAGGGGGCTCATTTAAGTGATTCAGATAGTTGAATTCTTACCAATCGATGGTGAATTCAGTAAGGGTTATTGAATCCAGTAGCACGTTCCTTAGGGCCAACAAGCTAAGAGAAAGACGGGGGTAGACATCAGGACCGAGACTATTTATGTTTGAGAGAAGGATAATCCTAATAGGGTCAGTATGATAGGAGATAAATGGGTTATGTGTGTTGAGGTATTTTGTGGAGAGTAAAACCACACGAGTTAAAAAATTTTGAAGAGAGAAAAAGGACAAATGGATGCACTGTTAGTGATTAATATACTTTATCGAGATTTCTCATGTTAGTGATGTGATATGAGAGTACAATATTATACTAATTATGGTTTTATAAAAATGGTTAAAACAATAGTGGGCAGTGATTGCAAGGCTATCGGGGTTCCTATCCTAGTGAAGCATCTTTTGTTGTGACAATACCTCATCTCCGAGAGGTTCACACTCTCACTCATATTATATATTATAGAGACTTCGAAGGGTATAGTGGTACAAAAATGTTTAGTCCCAGAATATTTAGGGATTTTGTTATTATGATTCAGTGTGTATTTGGTTTACTATTGGGTGGAAAGATTTCACACATTATTATGTTTAGCGCTCAGGACTTAGTGTTAAGAGGAGCGGATTGTTATATTTATCCTTCTGGAATGTGAAAATTAAGACTTATATTCATATGTTTGGGAAAGGGATCTTAAGAGTCCCGATTGTATACGTACGAGGTTTATGGAAGGTGATTACCACCAATACTGAGCAATAGTGCAATTAGTAAAAAGTCCTTTGTTTCAGTACCATTGCGGGAGGCAATGTAGTTTTTCTGTTCAGAGACGGAATAAAAGAGTATAGGTAATGGACGGAGGACCCAACGAATTTTGATAACTTACTATGCTAGGTAGTAGTGTATCGGGGGTGTTTCCTTCTTTGGATTTCGCTTTACGAGACATCCCAAGCATGAAACTTACGCAAGGTTGGAAGTAGAGAGATGTTTGGAAATTAGTCCATGAGTCTAGTACCTAGGTTGTCACAGAAGCCGGTAATATTAATTACAAGTTAAAGTTAAGTGACGATTTAAGGCTAGTGGAGCCAGTTGTGTGGTAAGGAAACATTGAAAGTTTTGTTTTATTACCACGAATTGAAGGGTGGAATGATGATAAATAGAGTTTTGTCCTTAGATAAATAAGAGTATTGTTATGTAGTGAGGTGCGACCTCCTAATAATATTGAGACAATAGGGGGAAACGACGTGTAGGCTCGTCTTATGCGAATAGCACGGATTGGAGCACAATGTGAAGTGTCGTTATTAAAGTATGACTCTATAATTGAGTGTATTGAAAGTGATATATAATCTTATTGTAAGGCGGGGAGGACTATAGGAATTCAGCTTACACGAAATTCCGTTTTAAGTATTCTTAAAGTATCAAGATCTATTTTTACTAGGCAAACCTTATTTTCCAAATTTTGGGACGAAATTACGTTATTAGGGGATAAGTATGTAATACCCCATATTTTTATGGCCTTTAAAATTGGGGATTTATTAAATTTAATTGTGATATTAATTTAATATTAATCCGAGAATTTATTTTTTAATATTTACTAGCATGATGTGAGTTAATAATTATTGGAATTTTTTTGAATATTACTGGATGAGTAAAGTAATACATTAGATTTATTTTATTAAAATTGTCACGAGTTCATAAAATGGCAATTATGAAAATTTAAATCGGGACGCGTCTGTGTCGTGTCAGGATTAAATTATTAATATAAAAGTGAATAAATTATAAGTTACTTGTATCGTTGTTTCGAGTGCTCCAAAGTGTTTGGAAGGGTTGAGATAGTCAGAAAAGTGTACCTGGGGGTTTAGTTTGGGTCTCGGAGCATTTTTTGGCCTAATTGACATCTCAGGAGGGTATTTTAGACATTTTGCATTTTTGAGTAATTAAACCGACGAATTTTCTTAGTATATATTATCCATTTGGATTTGTCTCTTGGGGTTAACAAACACAAAACCTAAGTCCAACCATTAGAGAAGAAGGTGAAGAGTTTCCAAGTAATCCAAGGCCTAAAACTCACCCGATTGCATCGCCACCACCACCAAAATGTAGATCGCATGATGAGGCATGCAACCATATAATTTTCATCAACAAATCAGACCCTTGAATCCCAAGTATATATCTTGATTATTTCCAAGTTAATATAGCTTCCATGTTAGTCTAGGAATGAAAATTATATGTTTTAATTGAAGAATTATATGTTTTGAAAGAGAATTTATGTGTTGTAGGGAGAATCCATATAGTCTGAAATCGTGATCATATGTAGAGGATTACCCATGAATTTATTATGATATTTGGAAAGAAAATATGGGTTAAAATGGAGGTTTATGATTATTGATGCAAAATTTGGTTTTATAAATAAATATGAGATTAAACCCCTTTTTGATTGATTCGTTGAGGATTTATTGATGTTGTTACGTTAGAACTTGTTTATATATATTGCTTATACATTTGGATAACTTTGATGGGAGTTTGGGATGAAATTATAGAGGTTTGGAGGGGTTAGAATGGTTGAACCCGTAGGTTGACGTTTGCGGCAAATTGGGCAAGAACTGCTTGATCGATAGATCGACCAAGAGCATCGATCGATCGATCCCTCTTGGAAAAGTGCATATTTTTATCTTTTTTTTGTTTAATAAGGTTAAGATACATAGGAACCCTTGATTATTATTTATAGAGTATAATGGGTTATGAAGAGTACCAGTAGGGTCTATGTAGACTCCGTTGAGTGAAATTAATATGAGATGAAATTATGGATTAACGGGGAGTTATTCATACATTGGAAATTGTGCAGATGTTCAGTAAAAGATTGAGACTCGTTAAAGATTTAGACTAGAAGGTAAGTGAGGGTATACCTACATAAATTTATACTTAGTGATAGATAATACTTAGAGAGATTATAAGTAAGTATGAAGTAATTTATAAATGAGAATAAAAGAGACGAATCCGTTGTGCGAGATAATTGAGTAAAATATGTGCTAAGAATGGATGATAATAATTATGGGTCGTGGGTGAACCTAATTTTGGAAAATGTGAATATCTATATATATGACCATGTGACTGTGTACATATATTAAGTCTTATGTTTGTAAAAATCATACTCGGGCTACTTGCTATCACGGAGATTTCTGCGCTGGGATAGTCTTATCTCTATTGGACCTTTATGGGGGATACTGACTTGTACCGTAAACATAGGATTCATTGGTACAGGATATCTGAGAATGATAGTCAGACAGTCCTAAGAGGTGTGAGGGGTATGTACTGACCTCTTAGTGACTTGGAACTATGTTTTGCCTCCATTGTATGTGTATTGTGTTAATACAGTTCGAGAGTGATTCTGAACTAGTATTTTCCTTAGTACGAGCGATACGGGGACTTGATAGCAGAATATGCCAGCACCATAATTTTATGTGGGGTACCGATAGTGTATATATATATATACTTATATATGGAAACTTTATACTATGTGTATAAGAAGTTAAGTAATGAATAAATGATTTAGCTTTATAACAAGTGTTCATGAATTTTGTAATGGTACTAAGTGGCTCAAAGTAACGTAAGAATATGGAAGAGAATGATTTTCTAAAACTAAATATTATGGCCTTAGTACTTCTCGGGATAAAACTTTCAGGAAGGATAAGTTAGATAGACTTATGTGATCAGTAGTATGGTAGGCGTGCACACTAGATGCGAGGTGAGAATTCTCAAGAGAGTGTCGCGATGTAACATGTTGGTTATGTTGGCCCGTAAGCATTTTAAATACGTGCTAACCTATTTTTTCAAAACTGTTTTACACTCGGGCTCTGACCCATTTTCTGTCATTTCTTTCTCTCTTGTATATATATGTATGTATTACAGGTGCCCATCCACAGGGACATCTTGCATAGGTTCTTTGGATTTGACGTGCTGTAGCATTTGTGGAAGTTGTTGGCCCTTTCTTTAGATGACCTCGTCATTGATTCTGTTATTACTTTAATTTTGCTTAGTTAGGGCATGGGTCACCCGAATTCCTATTCTGTTTGGATTGGTCAGAGATTTGTGTTCATTTATATTTCCATTATTCAGTACTCCTTGGGAGTTAACTATTGTCAGGATGATTTCATATATGGTTCTTAAACTTGGTATGGATTATATAGATAGTTTAATTCTTATGTGTTAATTGCCATCCTTAGTATTTATGTGATTCTTAAACTGTTGGTTATTAAAAAGGTTTTTGTAATGGAATTTAATAAAATTAAAAGAAGACTTTAAATTGTTTTAACACTTAGCTTAATTATTTAGGGTGTTCAAATTGGAAACATTATTTTACGACAGTGATGCTGAGAATGAACCAACCGTTCACCTTGATGTTAATTTAATAAAGGACTGATCACCCGGTACTTATTTAGACCGGGTGTAACACCTTTTAATCAATGACCTGCATGTTATCTGAGATGATCCCTTTGTCGTCTGGATCAACCCTCAAGCGGTGCAACCTTAACCCTTGGATTTGCTTCGATCTTTTAAACTCAATCTTGAGCGTTGATTTGTCTCGAGGTTCCAGAGCCTTCCATCTCTTACTATAAATACAATCCATATGTTATACATTTATAATCTTTGGCCAGCCTCACTTCTAAGATAAATAGAGAGAGAGAGAGCGAGAGAGAGAGAGAAATCAAACCCTAGACTAAACATCGGCCAAATCCTTCCAGAAAATATTTTATGTGAGAGAGTTAGTTTGATATTCAAGAAGATCTATCCTTTTCTGTCATTTATCTCTTTCCCACCTTAATCACGTTGGTTAAATCTCATTTTATTTTATAGAACTTTGGGATTTGATATCTGTGATACCTTTCACGTAAATATTGTGTAGTTTTGATTTCTTCTTTCGAGAATTATTATTTTGTAGGTTGTTTTCAAACTGATATGTGATTTTCAAACCCTAAACCAACAAAACCTTTACTGATTTCAGTTTCTTTGAATATTTAGACTTAGATCTAATGGAGATCTTGATTGGGGATTTGCACTTTTATATATTTCACATTTTGTGAAATAAGTGTAAATATTTTCAAATAAAAAGTGCATAGGATCTTGGCTCGTGTATATAGCAAGATTCCCTCTTGATCTGCCGATATTTGAAACATCCAAAGTCTGATATTTCGATTAAACTAATTTTTAAAATTCCTTTGCATATTTGTGATTTGCTTTGCATACTGTCTGTAATTAAGTGTATGTGAGTTTCATGCATGTGATTTAGAGCACATCACCACATACACTATCACACTTCTACACTGAAAGGTGTTGGTATTGAGATCTTTGACATTTTGAGTCGACATAAAGCTAAAAGGAGTGGAGTTACAAAGCTGAGAGAACATTAACAACATAAGATCCTTAGGAGAAGTAAAAAAATCCAGAGGAGTTGGTATCTTTCTGAACATAGAATTAGGTCTGATTGTGTGTCTTGATTCTTATATAGTTTGTAAATTGTTACTCTATTTTAGTGGATTTTTACTTTTGAGGTGTAGAGACCTCCGTGGTTATTTCCCAAATCGGGTGAGGTTTTACCACATTTGAATTCCTCGTGTATACTTCCTCTTCCTCTCATCCCTTTCTTAGGGTGTGTTGGCTTAATTTTCTTAAGTTTTGTTTTTCAAAACTGGTAAACCTATACCTGAAATAACTCGTTCATACTATTTTACACATCTTGTGTTTAAAATTTGTCTTAAGAAAAAAGTTTCTTCAATAAACTGTTCGGAGCCATTTAGATAGTTTAATCTTGAATTAAACGATTTAAGTGGTATTTTTTTCAATTGGTATCAGAGCTTTGTTTTTTCAAAGAATTATTTTGATCTTGAGTCTCTGAAATTTTTTTCTCAAAAAAAAATATGGACGATAAATTTGAGAGATTAGGTAACTTGTGCAGGCCCCCTCTCTATGATGGAACCAACTTTCCTTACTGGAAGGTAAGGATGGTAGCCTTCGTCTAAGGGACATTGGGAGATAATGTTTGGGAATTTATTGAAAATGGTTACACTTTTCCTACTAAACCAACCGCTGGAGGAAGTAAGGTGACGATTAGAAAGTTACTAAGTGAATTAACTTAAGAATACAAACATATTTCATTTAATAGTAAAAAGGGAAAAATGACATATTCATGTCTATTAATGAACACGAATTTAAGAGGATATAATTATGTTGTACCTCTAAACAAGCATGGGACACCCTAGTGACTGCACATGAGGGTGATACCAGAGTTAAAGCTGCTAAAACACAATTCTTTATTCAGTAGTACTCCTTGATCATGACTAGTGACTGAGTCGTTTGATTACTTCTATATTAGACTGACAAACATTGTGACCAAATTGCATGCTAATGGGATTGTTTATGATGGAAAGGAAATTGTCTCTTAAATACTAAGATCACTTCCACACAAAAATGATAATAAGAGATATGCAATTGAGGAGATGAATGATCAAAATATCATACCTGAACTCCTCAGTAGAAAATTGAGAACTGTGAAAATGGAATTAGAATTTAAGAAACAATTAACCCATTCCTAAAAGAAACAGTCTACCTCCATTCTTGTTTTCTCATCTAAGTTGACCACACCTGAACTTAGTAAACCTAACACTAAGTTCGACTCTGATGACGACCGTAATTTAGATACGTTGAATAATCAGAGTGCCTTAATGTCTAATAAGTTTAAGAAAATTGTGAACTTTTGAAATAAAATAGCAAAAAGACAAGGAAAACCTACTTATCCAAAACAATCTAACAACAGGCCTCATGAGAGAAGATAACATAAACACCAGGCTGACAATCACAAGAGACCTGCGAAAGACTGTAAAATTGTTGAACGCTATAGATGTGGGAAGTTAGGGCACGTGGATAGTGATGGTAGAGTTAACTTAGACAAAATTCACAAACATAATAGGGATCATTTAAGCAAGACTTGCGATGACTGAAGTGACTCTGAAAATGATGAACCTGAGTCATCTAGCATTTGACCCTTGTATGTCATTCTTTGCTAAGATAATCTACAATGAGGATGAGGAATCTGATCATGCTATGTTAACTGATACTGTGCCTACTAGTTTATCTTCCTTATTGCTTGAGAATGTTGATAATTTTTCGAACTTTATTTGTGTGAGTCAAAGGGAATGTGTAACACCCCGTATTTTTACGCATATTTATTATGAAATTATGGAAATTTGGATTAATTAATTTAAAGGGTGAAAATTTAATTTACAATTAATCTGATTCTAACGGTAATAATTACTGGCGTAACGAGAGTTGGTAGTTATAAAAAATAATTATGTCAAATTATAATTATGCTGAACATTACATAGTGAGTAACGTAATATTGTTTCGAAAATATGAGATACACGATAGTTAAAATATAATTATTTGGGACGCACATATGAGTCACGTCACTATTATATATTGGGGGGTTAAAAAGGTAAATTATTTTAATATAACTCCAATGATTATTTTGAGTCCGCCAGCGTGTCCGGAAGGGTCGAAATCATAACCAAACACTACTTGAGTGTTATATTTGGAGTCCAGGGCATTTTAGCCCAAAATGACACCCTAGAGGGGTATTTTAGTCTTTTGGGATTTTTGAGTAAATAAATGGATGAAAATAGGATTAAAATAGGAACACAGAGGGTTAGTGGTCTATCAGTTGCAACCTACGTGAGAAAGAGAGAGAAAGAGAGGGAGAACCAAGGAGGAAGGAGACCCATTGGGGAACATAGCCAAAAGTTGGAGATTTCTCACAAATAGTTACACCAAAGTGTAGATCATGACGAGAGGATCAACCACATACCAAATTCAGTCAGAGAATCAGAAATCCATCATAAGGTAAGTGTTTATCTTGCTACATATTTAGCATATATTATTCATGTCAGTCTCTAGTTGATGAAATAGTCATATTATAATGAAAAGTTGGGCTTAATTAGGTTTAATTGTAATGAAACTTTAGAATTTGGAGATGGGTATGCATGTAGAGGATTTACCCTTTTGTAAACTGTTAAAATTTGAGATTTTATGCTTTAATCACGAATTAAATTGAGGGTTTTGATTGATTAAAAAAATGCTGGTGTTGACGCCACTAAAATGGCATAAAGCATTTCTATGTCATTTTAGTGGCGTGAACAATTGGGTTCATTATAAAGAGGATTTTTAGAAATTGAGGAAATTTTTTAGATCCCCTTTGTGTATGTGAGGAGTTGACCTTTAAATTGTATTAGAAAGTTCCCTATTGTGATTAAGAATAGTTTAGAAACCTTAAATTCGAATTTGGTTGAGTTTTGAGTTGAAATTGAAAGTTGGAAAGTGGGGAAAAAATATTTTTGGGAAGAATAGTTCGGAATTCTTATTCGAACGAGAATTCCAGTGAGTTATCTAACAAGATTTTGAGTTTGTTTGAGGCGAGGAGTTCATTCGAACGACCTCGTTTGAACGATAGTCCCTGGACTTCTAACGAAATTCCAGAATGTAGTTTTAAGGTCTGGTTAAGTTAAAATGGTCCTCGGTTTATCCAAGTGCAAGAAATATCCCACGTGAGTAACGGGTAACCTAAATTTTGAATTATTACTGAGTTGGGAGTATTATTATTCTTAGGATATAGAGAGTTTATAGAAATTGGGAGAGTATGTATGTTCGAGATAGGAATTATATGAGTGAATCACGGTGAGTGGTAGAAATAATAATATTACTTGTGTACTATGGAAATCAAGTTGCGTGAACTCCTATTAAGTTATATAAGTTATGTGCATGCTTATTACTTGGAATATTATGTGTATGGCATATCTAGCTACTGGCTATCGAATGGAGGTTAAAGCATTATGTACGACCATATCTTGTGTGCCTTCAGGGGATTTTGAGTCGTACCACTAGAGCATGGATCCTAGGTACGGGCTATCTATGAGAACGACAGTGTTGATGGTCGTATGGGGGCGTAGGTGTGTGCGTAGGTCATCGGCTTGGAACTATGTTCGCCTCTAATATGTGTATATGTTTTGTTGGTTCTTAAGATATTGAACCTGTTGTCCTTCATGCGTGAGCGTTGCTATGGGACTAGATAGACGAGTATGCCTAGCACCAAGAGTTTCTTAACCATGGGTGCAGTATTGATATATATTTACATGTATTCATAGTGAGATTTTATATATATATATGATGAGTTTCTATTCTGAGTTTCATATTGGTCGGTTTATTATAGAATATACTTATTGGATCACCAATTGAGAATTAAAAATGTTGTAAGAATGATTTAAATCATCTTTAAACCTATTCCTAAATAATAGAAATATATTGCCTTCGGGTTAATTAGATATTTTATCTGGCTTAGCGATTATTCTAAGTTTAGTCAGATAGGATATCATAACTAGCATGGATAGTTAGGCTCGCTAGGCGTGCACATTAGATGAGATGGGAGTATCTCAAGTGAGTACGCTAGGTTAACACGAATAATATATGTGATAATTAAATGAATTTAAGAACTTGCTACTTTTAAACTATTTTCAACCCAGGCTCTGACCCATTTTTCTGTAAAACTCTTTTCTTGGTCCTTTATTTTAGGTTCTCATCCACTGGGACACCAGGATTAGGAGATATCATTCAGTTGTCGAGCTGTAGTTGATGTGGATGCTACAGGTAATTGCTAGTAGACGCCTCAGAGTCTATTCTTTCTATCTATCAGTTACTTATTTCTAATGGACATGTCATGCCCTCTTAAGTCTTCATTTAGAGATTTACATTTTTGTTATCCTACTTTTAGACTTTTATTTCATGGCGTTGGACTTTTGTAATAGTTTGTGACTGAGAGTGTTTTCTCCAGCAGCTTCATTTATTTATTTCAGTTAGTTCTTTCCGTATGCTATTGTGATGTATGGTGATAATTAAATATTTCCTTTTATGATTATCGTTAATGACAAGATAAAATTTTTACACCTACCTTTTTAAATATTAGGTGGTTAGTTTTTATTAAATTAAAATTTGAGTCATTCGATAGTGATGCATTATCTGACACAACTTGATATTATGAAATTTATTAATTAAGGACTGATCACCCGGTAATTAATTAGGCGGGGTGTTATAGGTGATATTAGAGCATCAAGTTCTAGTGTCCTTAGGATCTGTACGTCTTATTATGTTTCTGCGTAGAATCCTTTGATATAGAGCCCTATATTTTAAGATTTTTGTACTCATTATGCATTTTTCGTTCTTAAGCTATTTTAAGATAATAACTTTACACTTATGAAACTTTTATCTCCTTTTAGATGGATCCTCGACATGCACAGAGAGTTCCCAAGGATGTTCAGCCCGAGCCTCAGCCTGTACCAACTCAGGGTATGATGAATGCCACTGAAGTTGCCACCATTATAGCTCAAGCGATAAATGCCGCATTAGCAGTTATGTGGCTGGCACCATCTCAGGCATCGCTGGTGGCTCTAGTTCAGGTCTAGGCCTTCCTATCTTATTGATAATGTGTTAGGGATGCCTTCCAGAACGCGTATCCTCCAGAGTTTATAGGGAGATTCCAAGTGGTGGTATCGAGCCAATCGAATAAGGACATACAGAGACATTTGAGGATACATGAGTGCACGGAGGTGAAGAGTCAGATACTGGCCGTGTTCAAGTTAGTGGGAGAAGCACAACAATGGTGGGAGTCTATTACAACCGCTGAGGAAAGAGACACACTCACGATTCGACACTTTTGGGTGCAGTTCGACCACAAATATATCCCCTCGGCTGTCCAAACGAAGATAAGACGGAAGTTGGTGAACATAAAGCAGGAGGGAAGGACATTGGTGGAATATGAGGAAGAGTTTATGAACCTTCTAAATATTGTACTGGATGAGATCTCGACTGAGGAAAAGAAGATTCAGCATTTTATGGATGGGTTGGCATGGAGGATCTGCCAACATTTGATAGGAAATCTCCCTTTGGCCACCTATTCGGACGTTGTAATGCAGAACTACTCCACTGCCAGGACCACCATTTTCATCTGACAGAGGTTAAGCGAGTAGGAGAGTCCAGCCAGTAGGGTAGGATAGGAGGAAATGGTTCCAGTGAGGCACATGATGTTTAGGGTCAGCATAGACACTGTGATCAGGGTTACCAGTAGGGGATCGTAAGAGGGTAAGGTCAAGAGGTTTTAGATATGGGCAGGGTGGCTTTATACATGGCCAACAGGGTCAGCACGGCCATCAGGGCTAGCAGCAAGTTCAGTATGGCCAACATGGCCAAATGAGGGGTGGTAATGGCCATAAGGGCTGGGCACAGTAGGGATAGAGGGGAGGACCTTTCTCAGGGAGATGTTTTACTTGTGGAAACACTAGCCACAAGTGCCAGGACTGCCCTCAGAAGGGTAGAGACCAGCAGTAGCAGCAACTGGGTGCTCACTGGAGCCCCAGAGACCGTTATTACCCACAGCTCTCCTAGCACCCCAACAGATACCAGCACTACCACCCATTTCAGCTGTCCTAGTTCAGTAGGGGAAGCTTTAGTATGGAAGAGTCTATAATCTTAACCAGGAAGGAGTCCCGTAGGACCCGCCCGCGATTGAGGGTATGTTTTCTATCCAGGGGACTTTGGGGCACATTTTATTAGACACGGGGGCCATACATTATTTTATTGCCATGGGGTTTGCACGTACTACAAGATTATTTGATACAACATAAAGTAAAGCTATTGTGTAGATTCTCCGTTGAGTCGAGGTTCTGTGACTTCGTTTATTTGTCGGGGAGTGGGTATAGAGATTGGGAGGTTTATCTTACCCACTAACATGCTCGTATTGGATATGCCCGAGTATGACGCGATTATAGGTATTGATTGGATTGTCAGGTATAGGTCCATGATCGATTGTTTTAGTAGGAGTATAGTTTTTTCCATACCTGATCAGGAGATGTTCCTGGTGGCGATTCTTCGGCCAGAGGAAAGATCGTCCACACATTTACACTACATAGAGGAGGAGACCTCTAGGTAGGTGGTGGTACCACTTGACTCGATTTTTATTGTTCGAGAGTTGTCCGATGTGTTTCAGGAGATTCTAGGATTACCACTGAGTAGAGAGATAGACTTCGTCATTGATTTGGCATTGGGCACTCGATCGATAGCCCTCACACCTTACCGTATGGCTCCATCAGAGATGGGGGAGTTATGTGACCAGATTGAGCAGTTGTTAGGGTAGGAGTTTATCGGTAGGAGTACTTAGCCATGGGGTGCTTCCATACTATTCGTTAAGAAGAGGGATGGATCATTAAAGTTATGTGTTGATTACACGAAAGTTAAATAAAGTCATGATACGGAACAAATATCCATTTCCTCGAATCGCTGACTTATTCGACCAGTTGATAGGATCCGCCTTCTTCTCAAAGATTGACTTGATATTGGGATACCATCAGTTGCATATCAGGGAGAAAGATGTATCAAATACGACCTTCTTGACAAGATATAGTTCCCTTGAGTTCAGGGTTATGCATTTCAGGATAACCAACGCCACAGCCGTGTTTATGGACTCGATGAACAGGGTGTTCAGAGAGTTCCTGGACGAGTTTGTCATCGTCTTCATAGATGCCATTCTAGTTTACATGCAAACGGAGGAAGAGTAGGCTGAGCACTTGAGGCAGGTTTTGTAGACACTGCGTTAACATGAATTGTACACAAAATATGAGAAATGTGGGTTTTGACTGAAGGAGGTCCAATTTTTGGGACATATCATCTCTGATAGATGGATATTCATGGATCTGGGGAATGTGTCAGCGGTGAGAGAGTGGGGATAGCCCACAACACCGACCGAGATATGCACTTTCTTGGGCCTAGGCGAATACTACAGGAGGTTCATTCGATGGTTTTCGAAGATAGCGGGTCCATTGACACATTTGACTCGCAAAGGGGTGTCGTTTATCTGGAGTGATGCCTGTTAATTAGCCTATGATGAGTTGAAAGACAAGTTAACCTCAACACGAGTGTTAGCATTTCCTAGGTCAGGAGTCGAGTATCTTGTCTACATGGATGCGTGCTTATTAGGACTTAGGGGTGTACTTAAGCAGGAGGATCAGGCTATAGCTTATCCCTTCCATAAGCTTAAGCCTCACGAAAGGAATTACCCCAACCATGACTTGGAGTTGGTGGCAGTCATGTTTGCACTTCAGATTTGGATACATTACCTCCTGGGGGAGAAATTTTTCTTGTTCAAAGATCACAAGTCATTACAGTACCTCTTCACACAGAAGGAGCTGAATATGCATCAGTGCTGGCGGCTTGAGTTTGTGATGGATTATCATTTTGATATCGAATACCACCCGTGGAAAGCTAACGTGGTAGCAGATGCATTGAGTCGTAGGCCGATAGGGGAGGTGGCCTAGGTATGGAAAGCTAAATGGAAGGAGTTAGGACACCAGAATGCGGTGGATCGATTATTTATGTCTATGATGATAGTTACGCCCCAAATTATTACGAGAGTAGTACAGGCTTAGGCAACTGACTCATTCTGCCAGAGTCACATAGTGCAACTTTTAGTAGAGGGGGCAGAGTCTTATACCGTGGGTTCAGATGGGGGTCTATATTTCAATTAAAGGTTGGTTGTTCATAAGGGAGAAGACTTACGACATGAGGTGATGACAGAGTCAAACGGTTCACGATTTAAGGTGCATCCTCATGGGGATAAGATGTACCATGATATGCGAAGACAATACTAGTGGAGCGGGATGAAAAAGGATATTACCGAGTCTATCTCGAAATGTGCCACTTGGTAGCTAGTAAAGGTGAACCATCAAAGACCGGCGGTACTTCTACAGCTAGTAAAGGTTCCTATGTGGAAATGAGAGAGCATGTCCATGGACTTCATCACAGGATTACCTACATTGTAGAGGGTTCACGATTCAATATGAGTGATAGTGGATCGATTGGCCAAGGTAGCCCACTTTTTGCTAGCCCGGACGAATTACACCACGGGACAGTACGCCCAGATATTCATAGAAGAAATAGTGAGACTTCACGGGTGCCTCTAACCATTGTGTCTGACATAGATAAAGTGTTTATGTCTCGATTTTGGGAGAGTTTTCAGGAGGCGATGGGTACGGAGTTACGGATGAGCACAACCTATCACCCATAGATGGATCTATAAATGGAGTGGATAAATCAAATGTTAGAGGACATGTTGCGTATGTGCATCATTAATTTTGGTGGAGGCAGGGAGAAGTATCTTCCGCTAGTGGAGTTTGCCTATAATAACTCCTACTAGTTTACTATCGGTATGGATCCATTCGAGGAACTATATGGAAGACCTTGTTGTCCCCCATCATGTTGCTTGGAGGTGGGGGACAATAAGTTACTTTGTCCGGAGGTGATTGAGGATACTTCGGCGAGGATTGAGTTGATACGGAACTGTATTCGGGTTGCTCAAGATTGACAAAAGAGCTAGGCTGACGCCAAATGGTATTTTCGGGAGTTCAATGTAGGGGACCAGGTGTTACTTTGGATGTCTCCTATGAAGGGAGTTATGCATTTTAGGAAGAAGGGAATGCTGGCACCTAGGAACATAGGGCCATTCCCTATTATCGAGAGGATTGGGAAAGTTACTTATGGACTTGGGTTACCGGAGCACTTGCATAGGCTCCAAGACGTGTTCCATATCTCTTTGATGAGGAGATATATTCGAGACGATTTGGCACATACTCACATCTCATTGGAGGAGATCGACTTAAATCCTGATAGCTCCTACGAGAAGGGGACGTGTAACACCCCGTATTCTTATGGCTTTTAAATTTAGGGATTTACTAAATTTAAAATGAGATATTAATTTAGTATTTATGTGGAAATTTATTCAAAATGTTTACTAGCATGATGACAGTTTGTAATTATTGGGAATTTGTTGAATATTACTAATTGAGTAAAGAAACATATAAGATTGATTTTATTAAAATTGTCACGAGTAAATAAAATCGCAATTGTGGAAATTTATGTCAGGATGCGCCTGTGTCGTGTCGGGACTATATTATTATTATTATTATAAGTGAATAAATTATAAGTCTCCCGTATGGTCATTTCGATGTGCTAAAGTGTCTGGAAGGGTCGAGATAGTCAGAAAAGTGTACCCGGGGGTTTAGTTTGGGTCTCGGGGCATTTTTAGTCTTAATTGACATCCCGGGAGGGTATATTAGACATTTTGTATTTTTGGGTAATTAAACCCACGAATTTCCAACAGTTATATCAACCATTAGGAGTTTCCTTTTTGGGTTAACAAACACAGAAACTTAGAACGACCAGTAGAGAAGAAGATAGGAAGCTTTCCAAGCAATTGAAGGCTAGGAACTCTTCTGTTTGCATCGCCACCACCACCAAAACGTAGATCGCACGACGAGGAACACAACCATGCTTTTTTCATCCACAAATCAGAACCTTAAATATCAGGCAAGTATTTATCTTGCTTTATTTTTAGCTAATGTCTCACCCATGTTAGTTTAGGATTGTTAAGAATAGGTTTTATGAAAGAAATTGATGATTTAGAGAATTAAAATCGCATGTTTTAGAGAAACTAAATGTATTCGGGACATTCCCATCATATGTAGAGAATTATCCATGAATTAGTAGGGATTTAGAAACAAGAAATCAGGAAAAGATTTAGAAGAATGAATGTTTCATGTAAAATTAGGGTTCTTGATAATTATGTTAAACTATCCCATAAATTCAATGCCTTCAATGAATTTGGACATGTTTCACGTAAGAAATCATATATATAGGTATATGTAGCTATTAGAAATGTTTTTTGGGAGTTTGGGAATCAATAATGGCAATTTGGAGTAATTTGGAAGATGAAACCCGTAGGTTGCAACTGCAATTTCTGGGCAGGAACTGCTCGATCGATCGATCGACCCAAGAATATCGATCGATAGATGACCGATCGATCGACCCCCTTTCCTCGATCGATCGACCCCTGCTGGAAAAGTGCATATTTGTCCCCTTTTTGTTTAATCCGGTTTAAATACGTGGGAACCCTTGATTATTATTTATAGAGGAAAATGGGTCGTGAGGAGGACTAGTAGGGTCTAAATAGACTCCATTGAATGAAATTTAATATGGGATGAAATTGTGGGTTGACGGGGAATTTCGTTACACATTACAGATTGTGTGTAAGTTCGTTAATAAAATTGAGGGGCTCGTGAAAGTATTAGAGAAGAAGGTTAGAGAGGATGTACCTACTACAATTGTATTTAGTAAGAGAATAGTTTGAGAGATGAGAAGTATGTATGAAAATATTATAAATGAGAATAAAAGAGACGAATCTGTTATGCGAGATAATTGAGTAATTTGTGCTAAGAACAGATAATTATAATGATGGGTCGTGGGCGCAACTAATTTAGAAAATGTGAATATTTATATATATGATTGTGTGACTGTGAACATATTATGTATTTGTGTAAAAATCATACTCGGGGTACTTACTATGAGGGTTGTTTCCGCGTCGGAACAGTCTTATCTCAATTGGGCCTTTATGGGGGATATTGACTCGTACCCTAGAAGATAGTATCCTCGATACAGGCTATCTGAGAACCATAGTCAGATGTTCTAAGAGACGTGAGGGTATGTGCTAACCTCTTAGGACCTTGAACTATGCTTCGCCTCCATTTGTTTGTGTTATGTGTTAATACAGTTTGCGAGTGATTCCGAACTAGTATTTCCCTTAGTTTGAGTGACACGGGGACTTGATAGCAGAGTATGCCAACACCATATATTTTATGTGGGGTGCCATTAGTATATATATTATATGTGTGACTAATATATATACGTATATCTATACGGGAACTTTCTACTATGCGTATAAGTAGATAAGCATGGAATAAATGCTTAAACTTTATTATAAGGGTTCGGGAACTTTATCACGGCATTGAGTTGTTCTAAATAACGTAAGAAATCTCGAAGCTAGTGATTTATTAAAGGAAATATCATAACCTCGATTTTCACGTGACAAAACCTTATGGAGAATAAGTTAGAGAAACTTATGAGAATTATTAGTATGGTAGGCATGCACACTAGATGAGAGGTGAGAATTCTCAAGAGAGTGTCGCATACTAACATGGTTGTTGCAGTAGCCGGTAAGCATTTTAAATACTTGCTAAACTATTTTAAAACTGTTTTACACTCGGGCTCTGACCCGTTTCCTATATTTTTCTCTATTTTGTATATATATGTATATGTATTTCAGGTGCCCATCCACATGGGCATCATGCATAGGTTCTTTGGATTGGACGCGCTTCTGCTGATGTGGGAGTTGTAGGTCGTTGATTTAGAAGAAATTTTCATTGATTCTATTATTGTTTTAGTTGTTCATAGTTAGAGCATGTGTCGCCCGTTTCCCTATTCAGTTTGGATGTATCGTAGATCTATGTTTATTTGTATTTTCAATATTTAGTACTCCTTGGGAGTTAACTATTGTTAGGATGGTTTCATTTATAGTTTAAAATTGGTTCGGTTTATCTAGATGGTTTTAAATTCTTGTGTGTTATCGCCATGCTTAGTATTTATGTGATTCTTAAACCATTGATTGTTAAAAAGGTTTACATATTTGGATTTAATAAAATGGAAATAAACTTTTAAATTGTTTTGACACTTAGACTAATTATTTAGGTTGTTTAAATTGGTATATTTTATTTTGCGACAGTGATGCTAAGAATGAACTAACCATTCACCTTGATTTTAATTTAATAAATGACTGATCGCCGGGTATTTAATTAGGCGGGGTGTCACAGGCTGGTTGCTATCCTAGACCGTAGTGAGAGGAACTTGAGATCAAAGATAGTACCACTAGTCCGTGTTTAGTGGAGGCACCATAATGTTGAGGAATATACCTTGGAGCGCGAGGATGACATGTGTGAACGTTATCTAGAGTTATTCTTGCCAGCTATATTTTCAATTCCAAATTTCGGGACAAAATTCTGTTCTTAGGGGGGAAGTATGTAATACCTCATATTTTTATGCATATTTATTTTATTATGAAATGATGGAAATTTGGATTAATTAATTTAAAGGGAGAAAATTTTATTTATAATTAATCCGATTCTAAAAGTAATAATTACTAGCGTGACGAGAGTTGGTAGTTATAAAAAATAATTATGTGAAATTATAATTATGTTGAACATTACGTAGTGAGTAACGTAATATTTTTTCAAAAATAAGAATATGTACGGATACGAGATAAACGGCAGTTAAAATATAATTATTTGGGATGCACGTGTGAGTCGCGTCACTATTATATATTGGGGGTTAAAAAGGTAAATTATTTTTATATAACTCGAATGACTATTTTGAAACACTATATGGGTGTTATATTTGGAGTCTGGGGCATTTTAGCCCAAAATGACTCCCCAGAGGGGTATTTTAGTCTTTTAGGATTTTTGAGTAGTTAAATGGACGAAAATAGGATTAAAATAGGAACATAAAGGGTTAGTGGTATGTCAGTTGCAACCTACATGAGAAAGAGAGAGAAAGAGAGGGAGAACCAAGGAGGAAGGAGACCCATTGTTAAATAAAGCCAAAAGCAGGAGATTTCTCAGAAATAGTTACACCAAAATGTAGATCACGACGAGAGGATCAAACACATACCAAATTCAATCATAGAATCAGAAATCCATCCCTAGGCAAGTGTTTATCTTGCTACCTATTTAGCATATATTGTTCCTATTAATCTCTAGTTGATGAAATAGTCATATGATAATGAAAAATTGGGTTTAATTAGGTTTAATTGTAAAGAAACTTTAGAATTTGGAGATGGGTATGCATGTAGAGGATTTACCCTTTTGTAAACTGTTAAATCTGGAGATTATATTCTTTAATCACGAATTAAATTGATGGTTTTGATTGATTAAAAAAATACTAGGTTCATTATAAAGATGATTTTTAGAAACTGAGGAAATTGTTTAGATCCCCTTTCAGTATGGGAGGATTTGACTTTTAAATTGTATTAGAAAGTTCCCTATTGTGATTAGGAATAGCTTAGAAACCTTAAATTAGAAGTTAGTTGAGTTTTGAGTTGAAATTGAAAGTTAGAAAGTTGGGAAAAATGATTTTGGGGAAGAACACCACCAGTTCAAAATTCTCATTCGAAGACCTGCCCAGGTAGTTCAAACGAGTATTCCAACGAGTCATCTAATGAGATTTTGAGTTCATTTGAAGTGAGGAGATCGTTCGAAGGACCTTTTTTGAATGAGAATCCCTGGACTTCTAATGATATTCCATAATGTACTTTTAAGGTCCAGCCATGTTAAAAATCATCCTAGGTTTATCCAAGTGAGAGAAATAACCCACGTGAGTAATGGGCAACATAAATTTCGAATTATGAGTGATTTGGGAGTGTGATTGTTCTTGAGATATAGGGAGTTTATAGAACCTGGGAGAGTATGTATGTTCGAGAGAGGAATTATAAGACTGAATCAAGGTGAGTGGTAGAAATACTACTACTACTTGCGTAGTATGGAAACCAGGTTGCGTGAACACCTATTAAGTTATATAAGTTGTGTGAATGATTATTACTTGGAGTATTATGTGTATGACATACCTCGCTACTGGCTATCAAATGGAGGTTAACGCAATGTGGATGACCATAACTTCTGTGCCTTCGGGGTATTTTGAGTCGTACCACTAGAGCATGGAACCTAGGTACGGGCTATCTGTGAGAACGATAATATTGATGACCGTATGGGTGCGTAGGTATGTGCGTAGACCATCGGGTTGGAACTGTGTTCGCCTTTAATATGTGTATATGTTTTATTGGTTCCTGAGAGATTGAACCTGTTGTCTTTCATGCGTGAGCGTTGCAATGGGACTAGATAGCTGAGTATGCCTAGCACCAAGAGTTTCTTAACCATGGGTGTAGTATTGATATATATTTATATGTATACATAGTGAGATTTTATATATGTATGCTGAGTTTCTATTATGTGTTTCATATTGGACGCTTTATTATAGAATATATTTTTGGGGTCACCAGTTGAGAATTAAGAGTTCTGTAAGAATGAGTTAAAGCATAATTAAACCTATTCCTAAATAATAGAAATATATTGCCTTCGGGTTAATTACATATTTTATCCGGCTTAGTGGTCATACAAAGTTTAGTCAGACAGGATATCATAACTAGCATGGGTAGTTAGGCTTGCTAGGCCTGCACATTAGATGAGAAGGGAGTCTTTCATGTGAGTACGCTAAGTTAACATGAACAATATATGTGGTTATTAAATCAATTTAATCATTTTCTACTTTTAAACTATTTTCAGCTTGGGCTCTGACCCTTTTTTCTTCAAAACTATTTTCTTGGTCCTTTATTTTAGGTGTTCAGCCACAGGGACACCAGGCTTAGGAGATCTCATTCAGTTGCTGAGTTGTAGCTGTTGTGGATGCTACAGGAAATTGCTAGTAGAAGCCTCAGAGTTTATTCTTTCTATCTATCAGTTACTTATTTCCGTTGGACATGTCGTCCCCTCTTTAGTCTTCATTCAGAGATTTACATTTGTGTTATCCTACTTTTAGATTTTTATTTCATGGAGTTGGACTTTTGTATGAGTTTGTGATTGCGAGTGTTTTCTCCAGTAGCTTCATTTATTTATTTCAGTTACTTCTTTCCTTATCGTATTGTGATCTATGGTGATGATTAAATATTTCCTTTAATGACACAATAAAATTTTGACACCAACCTTTTTAAATATTAGGTGGTTAATTTTTATTAAATTAAAATTTGAATCCTTCGACAGTGATGCATTATCTAAACCAACTTGATATTATGAAATTAATTAATTAAGGTCTGATCAACCGATAGTTAATTAGGAGAGGTGTCATAGAACGCTCTATTGTTGATGTCAATGGGTGTGTGAGACCTAAAAATGAACCGCTAAAACGATGACCTTCCTGACACTCCCACACTGTACAAAAAAACTCTCTAGAAACCCTAAGTCTCATGATCAAACAGAATGCTGAAGAGTACACTACTCAATGTCTAACTCATGAGAATGAAGCCAAAAATTTTGAACAAAAACTGAAAGAGTTGCCTAACTCTAATGAAATTTAGTAAAAGAAATAAAATGGGACATTGTTATAATTGGAACAAACAAAAGAAAAGACATCCACAGTCTTCAAAAAGTTTGCAAAATTTGAAAATAATTCTAAGTGTTTTGAAGATTGTGTTGATGAAAGTAAAACTAATTCTGATGACAGAACTGGAATAGGATTTTGTCCAAACTTTAAGACCCAAACTAAAAACGCTGAAACTATAAATTTTGTGTCTGGTGGAAAAGACCTATTTAAACTTGTCTAGATTGTCAAGGTTTGAAAAATGAGTTTGATAAAAAAAAACTAAAGTTAGACATTGGTGAATCAAGCTACTCTAATCATAATGTTGAAAAAATGCTAAATATGTTTGCCCGCATTCGATAAGAAGATTTGATGATTTATCCTGTGACACCTAAGAACAAGACTAGAGCTCAAAACCTAAACAAACCTTTGAATAAATATTTTCCTAAGGTTGAGAGTTCTATGTGCCATCGTTACTGCTCCTATTGTGATGCCTATGGACATTCCCTTAAAGGTTGCTATTCCAAACGTCTATGTAATCCAGTCTATAACTCTCTTGTTTACCATAACATTTAACTATTCTAGGATAAGCCGAAACAAATATGTCCTTCCTAGACAACTAGATAATAATTCTAACTATCGTAATAGAAGGAAAAAGACTAATACTAAAAGACCATCAACAAGAAGGAATCGTAGATTATATTCTTGACCAATTTCTCTAACTGTTTATAAAAACAATAAAAATGCACAAAAATATTTAAAGGAAAAGACAAAAGCTACCAAGTTTAATCAAATACAAGCTAATAAGCGCAAATTGAAAACTAGAGAAATTTGGGTTTGAAAAGATGATCTATTACCCCAGTTAAAGTGCAACATAGTGATCAATGCTTTTAGAGATGAACATACTACAACTGGATGGTATTTAGACTCAGGTTGTTCCAAACATATGACCGGGGATGATTCCAAACTTTCAAACAAAACCAACTTCTCCGTAGGAAAAGTCTTATTTGGAGATGGTGAATCAACCCAGATTATTGGTAAAGTAACATTCCATAAAGAAGGATTACATATTATTGAAAATGTTCTCTTGGTAAAAGGACGTAAAGCTAATTTACTATGTGTATCATAGTTTTGTGACTCAAACCATACTTTAACTTTTTCAAAGAACAATTGCAAAATTTTAACTGAGAAAGGTGATTGCATTATTACAGGACTCCATACTCTAAATAACTCCTACACAGTCCATCCAAGTATAATGTTTTGTAACATTTCCAGAATCGATGACAATGAGATATGGCATAATAGATTGGGTCATATTAATTATAATACTCTTGGTAAATTATGTTCACAAGAGATAGTTAGAGGTCTTCCTAAGATCAAACCAATTTCAAAAATTATTTGCGGTCCATGTCAAGAGGGGAAAATTATTAAGGCTCCTCACAAGAAAGTTAGTGAAGTTCGATCCACTAAACCTCTTGAACTCATCCATATGGACCTAATGGGTCATTCTCGTACTATTAGTCTTTGTGTCAACAATTACATCCTTGTTATGGTTGATGATTTCGCTTGATTTACTTGGGTTGCCTTTTTAAAACACAAATCATAAACCTTTCATTAGTTTTTGAAAATCTTAGTTCGTATAGAAAAATAAAAGGACTCCCATGTAGATAGAATTCGTAGTGATAAAGGAGGAGAATTCGTAGAGTCAGGCGTCATAGAATATTGTGACTATAATGGTTACGAACATGAATTTAGTGATCATAAGACACGTCAACAAAATGGGATTGTTGAGCGTAAAAATTGCACTCCTCAAGAAATGGCTCGTGTGATGATTTATGTCAAAAACCTACCAAAATATTTTTGGGTACAACACATTCGTACCACCTGCCATATAATCAATCGAGTCTACTTAAGAAAAAATACCAAACAAACATCCTATGAGCTTTGGTATGGGAAGAAACCTAACCTAAAATACTTTAGAACCTTTCATAGCACCGACTATGTCTGTAAGGACAGATAACATCTATTTAAACTCAAAACCAGAGGAGATAAAGCCATATTTTTAGGATATTCTCCAAATAGTAGAGCCTATCATGTCTACAATCTCCGTACCAAAACCCTGATGGAATCCATTAATGTAGTTGTAAGTGACACTAATGTAGAAAGTAAGACCAAAGAACCAATTATTGTGGATGGGTCCGAAAATATTTTAATGACTCTCTAGAAATAGTTGAATATTTACCAACTGAGACCCCCGAAATACCTAACTGGCTTTCCAAAGATCATCCTTTAGATAGTGTAATTGGTATTCCTACTGAGCTTGTTTGCACAAGATCTCAACTTCGTAACATTCCTCCCTTTGCATGTTTTGTGTCTCTTATTGAGCCAAAAACTATAAATGAAGCCTTGAATGACACTTTGTGGATAAGTTCTATCAAATGGCTCTGTTACTGGGGATACAAAAAAATATACCGAAAAGTTCTGCTTATCAAATGTCGTCGTTACCGGGGACACTAAAAAGTCAGGTTATCAAATGACGCCGTTGTCGGGGATATAAAAAAGCAAAGTTATCAAATGGCGCCGTTGTCGGGGAGACGAAAAGTCATTTTTATCAAATTGATCCATTTCCATTATTGGGAACGTGAAGCACACATAGCGGATTCAATTTTGTAGTTCATTTATTTCCTATCTTTTGTTGCATTTTATTACCATTTTTCTTTATTTTATAAGACTTGTATTAGGTTTATTTTATCATTGCTTGTATTGCGATGCATAGAGACACCTTTATTTTATTTTTCCTTTTAAAAATTGTAATAATCAAAGACAAGCGTGATAGGGAAATCGGACAAGGTAGAGAGAGGGCGTCCACAGCGAGGAAAAAAAACCTCTCTTCCTTATGTCGGTAGGACTCCCGAGGCCAACTGAGACAGGCGTGATCTCACCCCGGTCAACTCAAATTTTTTGACACGCTATGGCCTAAAAACTATGGGAGGTACATTTCTCAAACCTTCGCGCCTCTCCTGTTAGCGAGTCAATTATTGTGTGTGCTTTTGTGCTCTTACGTGATTTTATTCTCGCTTTTATTTTTGAATGGTGTGATGAATTAATTGACTAAGACCTACACCCGGTCACTCACGAGAAGGGATTTCATCACCCGACACACTCGCTTATCAATTGTGTGCTACCCTAGCCATCACTAAATTTAAAATCAATTAACTAGGGAGCCCAATAGGAGAACATTTTGGCAAAGACGATCACAAAGATATTTCCGTGATTTTTATCACCCGCGGACTTAATTAAAATTTGACTACCCTTTACTAAATTTAAAGATAAAATTGGCTATGTGCTAGTTAGGAATTCTCCTTAACTTGGTAGTGTATCCAATTCATTTTTCGGTAGTCAGTTTTAGTGAGTCCGTCCATTCAAAGAGTCCCTATTTTTCCCACTCTTTTCTTCCAAAAAAAATCCAAAAATATTTTTTCCTTGGTTTTATCCAAAAACATCCAAAAACATCTTCTTCCTTTTTTTTTAGAAAAATCCAAAAATATTTTTCCCCCGCTATTTTTCCAAAAAAAAAATCCAAAAAGATTTTCTTCCTTTCATCCTCTAAAAATCCCCAAAACATTTCCTTTATATTTCAAATTATTAAAAAAAACACAAAAAAAGAGAAAATGATGAAAATAAAAAAATAAGGCCATGATCGGTGTTTCTTCACCCTCACCTTTGTCAAATTATCAAACAAGACTGATGCTTCAATCTTGTTTGGTGGTGATTCTCATCACCTAATTTTTCTGTTGCCCCATGCTTTCATAGATCTTATATTTAGGGTGAGATTGCATTGGTCTGGCTGAAGACATTAAACTTAGCGCTACTGGGAGGCATCCCGCGTTTCTTGTACTAGTCTCATCCTATTTGGGGGTGGTTTTTCACATCACCCTATTCTTTACAATTTTTATAGACTTGTGCAACTTTTTCTAATCATTTATTCAGGTTTCACTTTGGCTTCATCTGTCCATTTCATTAATGGTTGATTCTGGTAATCTCTTTTCCAACATTATGACCTCAATTTTAAAAATCATTTTACTTAACATTGAGGACGATGTTCCTTTTTATTTGGGGTGGGGAATTTGAACAAAATCGTAGCTCTTTTGAAATTTTTTGATTTTGAAACCTGATTTTTAACATTTCGTACAGTTTCTTTCATCTCAATCATTGATGTGAATTTTCAATCATCTATCTTTCAAAGTCTAGGAATCAAGCTAAAATATATTATTTTTCCAAATAGCTTATATAATATGTCCCAAGGCATGTTGCACCATGAATTTCCAAACTCAACAAATTTGCGCACTTATCACGTCAATGCGTTTTAGAGTTAAAGAGTATTACAATTCTCAAGAGAACCTTAAGGATCACTAGTGGAGACTTTAGCTTGTGAGATTTCTTCCTTTCACCTTTTAGAGTGTTTTACGCAATCTCCGAGTCACGAGTTGATTGAACTTCATTTGGGTCCGCACTTTAAATTTTGTATGATCTCATTATTCTTCACTAAATTTTTGGCTTGATCACTGATAAGGACATCACTTTCGAGTTGTAAGAAACACGTGTCTTGAAGTTGTCCCGATCACCATAATTTCACCCATACACCAACAAAATTACATTTATCTTCATCCATACACCTTCCATTTTCCATATCATACCACCCATTTCCATATCCACTTCCATTTTTCCACCCACTTAGAACAGTGTTGAAAGTAAAAGGAGAAGATCCGTCAAGGAGAGTTTTTGCATTTTTAGCGAATATCTCTCCCGAAGTTTGATTCAGATGGAGAAAAATTAAATACAAATATGTTTTGGGGCTAATTTTACTTTTAGCAGATTTATCTCATACATTAATGTGTATTTGGAAAAGAAAAAAAAGAAAAAAAAAGAAAGAAAGAAAAAGGAGAAGATCTGTTATAGGGAGTGTTTGCATTTTTAGCGAATATCTCTCCCAAATCCGATTCAAATGGAGAAAAATTAAATACAAATCTATGTTGGGGTTATTTTTATTTTTAGCAGATCTATCTCATACATTGATGCGTATTTGTAAAAGAAGAAAAAGATAAAGTTGCAAGCAAGAAATAAAGACATTTGTTAGTCAAAGTGTAATACACTCTTCTCAAATATCCACCATCCATCCATCCATCATATCATCATCCCATCCTATCCTACCTCACCTCATCCCACATATCCCATTTCATTTCCCCCTCACCCATAAACATCATTATTTCCCCTAGGTGTTTGGGCAAATGATTGTCAACGTGGTGAATAACTCGACGTTCTCATGAGATAATTTTCCTTCTATATGTTCGTTCTTTCTTATGTGTGTGTGAGACATTTTATCTTACTTACATTTACTCACCTCCTTACACACAAGAGGGATACACTTACCCCAATCTCTTGAGTTCGTTTGAGAGAGAGATATCCGTGAGATTTTGAAGTTGAAGCATTGATTCCGAAGAGGCAATCTAGGAATTACACTTAAGATACTCGACCCGTTTTGACTCATTCACACACACACATTGAGTTTTAGAAAGGATGTGCCTTGAGTATTTACTTAGCTAAACTTTTTACAAATTCTAGCTTGTATTTCTCAAAATATTTCTCATATGATGGATTGTACGATTATTCTATGTCTAATAAGAGATTGACTGCCTTTCAATAAATCTTTTCAAAATAAGAATTTTGTGGGTAAATTCCCTGAAAACCCTCACGAGACACAACTCGTCCTGTAGGGAAACCTTTAGGTTTAAAGGCTTGTTGTACATGCTAAGTGCAATCGCAAGTGCCCGCGAAAGTGGTACACTTTTGGTTACTTATGTTTCTCTTTCTCTCTATCTTGTTTCTCGAGGACTAGCAACGCTCTGTTTCGGGGTGGTGTGATAAGCACCCAAAAGTATACATTTTATACCCCGAATAGACGTACTTTAGTTGCTAATTCTAGAAAATTTGGGTCTTATGCGCTTTATTGTCTAGTTTGTAGTTCGAATGCACGTTGCGGTATTCAAATGCGTATTTCAAGTCAATTGTGCGAATTATGGAGGTAATTACCAATCCCGTAACCCTAGCCTACCCTAACCTAGCCTAAACTTTGTTCCGAGCCGTGTGTGTTTGATCTGTCCCCTTTCGTATTTTTTTATATTTTTAATTTTTAGTTTGAATCGTTTTTATTTTTAGGATTTATTTTTAATTTCTTTTTATTTAATGATGTTCTATTTTGATTTTTAGTTTACTTTATTAGGATTAGTTTTTTTTAGGACTTCATTTATTTTAGTTTTACTTGGATTTACATTTTGGTAGGTCTTTAGTTTCAATTTTAAGTTTTAGAATAGGAATTGGTGGAGATAATTCTAGAGAGAGATATATTAGATTTGAAAATAAATTAGGAAATTATTTTTGTAAATAGTTTTTATTTTTCTTTTTAGAGATTATTGAGTGATAAATTGTGAGTAATTCAATTGAGTTTATTATTGAGTTCATTATTATTGGATGCTCATATCGTATGGATGGTCCTTGATTTCAAGGAAATAAGAGTTTAATTTCACTTCAAGATATTGGGTTTGATTGTTCTCTTATATTCTCATTTATTTTATGCCTTTGATTATTAATTTGTCAAATTTCATACCATGTTAGGCTAAATCTCCTTTCAAGGGGTGGGGTGAACCCTTATTTGATGTTATTTTAGTTTAATTAGTTTGATTACTTGAAAATTCCCTTTGATAGTTAATTTTGATCCCACACCCTTAAATTTATGCCTCGATAGAGGGTAAATGATTTTGAAGAGAAAATCAAAATTCTAAGTTATAATACCCATTTTAGATTCGAACTAGAGATAGGAGTTTCTTAAGTGGGGTATTATTACTTGAATTTCAACTCTAAATTTATTTTCTAAGAGTTACATAAATTTTAATTGATTGATCCTAGTGGGTGATTAATTAAAAGGAGTGTAGATCTATTTTTCTAGAGTTGTGGTGTATTAAAATTAATTTTCTAAAAGGTTACTATTAAAATTACATTGGCAACGAGAGTTGATTTTTAGGTTTGATATTAATTTTGGAGAATTCAATTAATTAAATTAATTAATTAGAATAGCTAAAATTTGTGGTGTAATCCCACTCCTTGATTGTTCTCACATTTATTTACCTCATTTTATCTCCTATTTTAGTTTTAGACTTTATTTTTCTTTTTAGTCACTTTTTAGTTAGTTATTTAGATCTTTAATTTAGTTTAGTCTTATTATACATCCTCACCCTTGAAAATTGTTTCAATATTTGAAAAGCTAAAAAGAAATATAGAAAATTAAAACGCCCAAAAAGAAAATAAAAGTGAAGTACAATTGAATTTGTCTGTAGCTTATGTCCTTTGATGTGGACTGATACCTCACTTACCTCTATATTCTGGTTTTGTTATACTTTTATAGGTATTTTGAGTATTTTGATTAAATGAGCTTTTCAAGCAACGACGAAAAAAAAAACACACAAAAAGCTTTTCTATCATTTGGTATCTTTTATCCACGCCTGAAAATAAAAGGATTATTGGCACACGTTGTATTTTTAAAAATAATACTGATGAATGTGGGATGATTATTCGGAATAAAGCTAGATTAGTTGCCCAGGGCTACTCTCAAATTGATGGAATAAATTTCGAGGAAGCTTTTGCTCCTGTCACTTGCCTCGAATCTGTTCGCTTAGTTTTTTCCATAACTTGTCATTTTCATTTCACATTATATCAAATGGATGTTAAGTCAGCCTTCCTTAATGGAATTTTAACTGAGGACGCCTATGTAGAACAATCCAAAGGTTTTATTGACCCTCATCACCCAAATTATGTATATCGTCTTAAAAAATCTCTTTATGTGTTTAAACAAGCTCCTAGAGCTTGGTATGAGTGTCTATCCATATTTCTTTTTGACAGGAGATTTAGGAGAGGATGGAATGTGTTAAGCACCCAAAATTGTACAATTTATACCCCGAATAGACGTGCTTTTGTTGCTAATTCTTGACAATATGGGTCTTATGTGTTTAATTGTTCAATATGCAGGTTTAATTGCAGTTGCGGTGTCAAAAGCTATATTGCCAGGGAATTTGCAGTTAAAATGGAGCTAATTCCCTCCACCGTAACCTTACCCGAGCCCAAACCTACCCCAAAACCCGTGTGTGTTTTTGTTTGTCCCTTTTTATTATTTTTTAAATTTTTAGTTTGAGTCATTTTAATTTTTAGGATTTATTTTAGATTTATTTAGTATTTTCTAGGTTTTATTTTCTATTTTTCTATTTTATTAGTATAATTTTATTTTATTTTGATTTTTATTAGCTTTTAGTTTAGTCTTGTTTTATTAAGATTAGTTTTAGTAGTTTATTTTTAGTTTATTAGATTTTATATTTTTTTAGGGCTTTAATTTTCATTTACATTTTAAGTTTTTATTTCTTTTGTTTTATTTTAGTTTTTATATAAGATTAGGATTTTATTTTTTTAGTTTAAATTTAATATTTTTATTTTTTATTGTTTTTAGTTTGTTTTATTTTTAGTTAGATTTTACTTTTTTAGTTTTTGTTTTATTAAGTTTAGTTGGGTCTTTATTATTTTATTAGGGTCTAAATTAAATACACACATAAACTCACACGCACACAACTCCACTACACACTATCATACACCCAAACACTCTCCCTCACCCACACCTTACTTCCCTATACCCTACCACGCCACATGCCCCTCAACCATCTTTTTCCCCCAACAACTCACTCTCTCTCCTCTCTCCTCCATAACCAAACATCTATTTCTCTCTCATCACTGCATAACCAACCATACACACATCCTACAGCCACTACCCCCATTAACAAAACTTGCCTGAACACCCTGCCTCTGCCTCCGGCTTTCGAAACCCGACCTGCTCGATGACAGAACCCAAACTCCTGGTACCAACGAGACCACCACCGGCGACGTCCTACCCGCCGGCGTTTACAGCCAATGGTGCCGACTCCCTTACCCTTAAACTTGGCCCGAACCAGAACCCACCTGAGCCCACCTCCGGCGCGCACCTGACTCGGAATTCTAACCTTCGACCAGCCTCGACCCGCTACTTTCGGCCATACCCAATTCCATACCAACCCCTTTCTAAACCTGCATAACCCGATCCCAGCATCCATACCAAAACTGGAATTAAACCCCAAAGACTCATTTCAAACCCATTTCCCTTTTTATGCCTTACACGACTTCTACCACCTGCTAATACAAAACCAAAGACCAAAATTAAAACAAAACCCATGTGCCACTTATTCCCTTTTTACCCATTTACCCAAAATGCCACCAACTAACCCTTATCCCCTCTTTCCCAAACTACCCTCATGTGCACACAAATCAGATTTTTTTTTCTCTCTACCATTTATCCTCAAACCTCACCATTCCCATGCACACTTAACTACATTCCCAAAAATACCCCTAACTCCATACCTACTATATATTGAAGATAGAAGACCCCATTTGGGGAAGCTATTGATCATCAAATAGATAGAGAAATGTAGAGAGTTAGGTTAGAATAAATTAGGTAGAAATATTTGTAAATAGTTTTATTTTAATTTTTTTTAAATATTTATGAGTGATAAATGTGTGAAATTCAATTGAGTTGATTATTGTTGGATGCTCATATTGGATGGATTGTGCTTGATTTCAAGGAAATAAGAGTTCAATTTCACTTCAAGAGATTGGGTTTGATTATTCTCTTCTCTTCTCATTTATTTTATGCCTTTGATTATTAATTTGTCAAACCTTATACCATGTTAGGATAAATCCCCTTTCAAGGGGTGAGGGGAAACCCTTATTTGATGATATTTTAGTTTAATTAGTTTGATTACTTGAAAATTCCTTTTGAATGTTAATTTTGATCCCGCACCCTTAAATTTACGCCACGAGACGGTAAATGATTTTCGAGAGAAAATCGAAATTCTAGTTATAATACCCATTTTAGATTCGAACCAGAGATAGGGGTTTCTTAAGTGGGGTATTATAACTTGAATTTCAACTCTAAATTTATTTTCTAAGATTGACATAAATTTTAATTGATCGATCCTAGTGGGTGATTTATTAAAAGGAGTGCGGATCTATTTTCTAGAGTTGTGGGGTGTTAAAATTAATTTTCTAAAAGGTTACTATTAAAATTACATTTGCAACGAGAGTTGATTTGTAATTTTGATATTAATTTGGGAGAATTGAATTAATTAGATTAATTAGTTAGAATAGATAAAATTTGTAGTGTAATCCCATTCCTTGATTGTTCTCACCATTATTTACCTTACTTGATCTCTTATTTTAGTTTAGATTTTATTTTTCATTTTAGTAACTTTCTAGTTAGTTGTTATCATATCACATTGGTTTAGTTTAGTTTAAATCATCACCTCACCCTATTGTTTTAATATTGAAAAAACTAAAAAAATTAGAAAAGTGAAAAAGCACAAAAATAAAATAAAAAGTGAATTACAATTGAATTTGTCTCTAGCTTACTCCATTGGAAGTGGATTGATACCCTTATTTACATCTACACTTGAGATTATTATATTTAGAATGACTTTTCAATCAACGACAGAAGAAACAAATATACACTGAAAAGTTATTTTCTATCAGAATGATCAAACCTTGTTTGTCAAACATTTTGACAACACCATTACTATTGCTCAAGTTTATGTTGATGATATCATTTTTATGTCCACCTCCCCTTTAGAAGTTAAGACCTTCTCAGACATTATGCACAAAGAATTTCAAATGTCACTTATGGGGGAGCTACAATTCTTCTTAGGGCTCCAAGTTAAACAGAATTCAAAAGGATTATTTCTATCGCAATCTAAATATGCTTTATAGATTGTTTAGAAGTTTGGCCTAGAAAAAACTAAAGAACTAGGACTCCTATGAATACCTCTATCAAACTTTCTAAAGATAAGAATGGGAAATTTATTGATTCTACCTTGTACGGTAGTGTGATAGGAATCTTACTTTATCTTACAGCCTCTCGTCCTGATATCCGGTACTCTATCTGCGTGTGTGCCCGATATCAAAATAATCCTAAAGAGAGTCACCTATTTTGCGTTAAAAGAATTATCAAATACATTAAAGGAACTCTAAATTTAGGACTTTGGTACACTAAAGACACTTCTAGTACAATAGTAGGTTGCACCGATGCTGATTGGGTCAGTTGTATCAATATTAGTAAGAGTACTTCCGGAGCATGTTACTACATTGGCAACAATTTGGTAGGATAGAGTAGTAAGAAACAAAACTGCAATTCCTTGTCTACTGTCGAATCCAAATATATTGCAGCAGGAAGTTGTTGTGCACAATTACTTTGGCCAAAACAAATGCTGAAAGATTACAGTATAACTGGAGATAAGTTACATCTTTATTATGACAAACAAAGCGCGATTCATATTTCTAAAAAACTAGTTCAACACTCTCGTACCAAACATATTAAAATCAGATATCATTTCATATGCGAGTTAGTTGAATCTAAGGAGTTAGAAATAAATTACCATCCTATTGAATTGCAATTAGCTGACCTGTTTACCAAACCTTTAGACTTTCTTCGATTTGAATCTTTGCGCAAATCTATTGGTATGGTCATGACAGAACAATGATTTATCATTTCTACTAGTTTTCTTTTGCCCTTTGTCCATTTGAACCAAAATGGTGGAGAAATTTGAGTTCTCTTAGACATTGTGGTGTATTCTCAACTAAAAAGCTTGATCTTAGTTAACTTATTTTTGGGAATCAGTACCTTCATTTGCAATAGAATTTTGTTAGGGTTTTGGTCAGTATATATTTGAGTTATGTCATTTTCTCTTTCTAGTATATTGGGTAGATAGAATTTTTGTATAAGAATAGGATTTTCTTATTTATATTGTATCCCTACAAGTTCTAGATGACTCAAAGGAGATTTTGACTCATATTTCCAAATGGGGAGATTGAAGCCCTCTATATCTTTGACTCACTTGAGTCTATAGTATATAGGTGCTCATATAGTTTGGAAATAGTGACAAAATTGAGTCATACCCTTTCAAACCAAAGAACCTTAAGACTCTTCACTTTGAGTTCCTCTAATTGTCCAAAAGGTAGTACACCAACACTTCACCTAGGATTACTTCATGTGTTGAATATGTGCTTGCCTTATTCATCATTTGGTTTTGTGTGGGTTAAATCCCTATAAAATAATTTTCTATAATTTTTGGGATATTTTAAAATATTCATATAATTGTTTTAAATATTTTTTAGAAGTTAAAAACTGGTTTTTAAAAAGGTTATGGGTTGATTTATTATTTCCAAAAGCTGTTAAATTTATGCTCGGGTAGAAATCGAAAGCGTTTGAAAATTATGTGGGTGCAATTTGTATTTGTAGAAGATCAAAAACACGCGTTTAAAGTTCCATCTTAGCCTTACACGTGTTGTTTCCATAACAACTAGATTTGTGTTTTTACGCTCTCACATAACTATGCTTAACTATGAACCCTTGGATCCTTTTAATCAATGACCTGCATGGTATCTGAGATGATCCTTGTGTCGTCTGGATCAACCAATGAAGGTTAGCCTTCAAGAGGTGAAACCTTAACCCTTAGATTTGCTTCGATATTTTACACTCAATCATGAGATTTGATTTGCTTAGACATTCCAGATCCTTCCATCTCTTGATATAAATACAAGCGATATGTTATACGTTTACAATCTTTGGCTGGCCTCACTTCTGAGAGGAGAAAGAGAGAGAGAGAGAAATCAAACCCTACACTAAACTCCAGCCAAATTCTTCTAGAAAATGTTTTCTGTCTAAGAGTTTGTTTGAGATTCGAGTAGATCCATCCTCTTCTGTCCTTTATCTCTTTCCCTACTTAATCACGTTGGTTAAATCTCATTTTCTTTCATAGAATTTTGAGATTTGATCTTTATGATACATTTCACTTAGATATTGCATAGTTTTGATTTTTTCTTTCGACAATGCTTATTTTGTTGTTTGTTTTCAAACTGATATGTTTTTTTCAAACCCTAAACCAACAAAACCTTTTCTAATTTTAATTTTTTTGAATATTCAGACTAAGATCTAGTTGAGATCTTGACTACGGATTTACACTTTTATATATTTAACATTTTGTGAAATAAGTGTAAATATTTGCAAATAAAAAGTGCATAGGATCTTGCCTCATCTATATAGCAAGATTCCCTCTTGATTTATGGATATTTTAAAGATCCAAAGTCTGATATTTAGATTCAACTGATTTTGGAAATTCCTTTGCATATTTGTGATTTGTTTTAAATACTATCTGTAATTAGGTGTGTGTGTGAGTGGTATGCATGTGATTTAGAGCACATCACCACTTACACTATCACACTACTACATTGAAAGGTGTTGGTATTGAGATCTTGTACATTTTGAGTCGACGTAAATATAAAAGGAGTGGAGTTACAAAGATGAGAGAACATCAACAACATCAGAGCCTTGGGAGAAGTCAGAAAATCCAGAGGAGTTGGTATATTTTATGAACTTACAATTAGGTTTGATTGTGTGTCTTGATTGTTATATATTTTGTAAACTATTACTCTATTTTAGTGGATTTTTACTTTTGAGGTGTAGAGACCTCTGTGGATGTTTCCCCAATTGGGTGGGGTTTTACCATCTTAAAATTTCTCGTGTATACTTCATCTTCCTCTCATCCCTTTCTTAAGGCTATGTTGGTTTAATTTTCTTAAGTTTTGTTTTTAAAAACTGGTAAACCTATACCTGAAATAACTCGTTCATATTGTTTTACACATCTTGTGTTTAAAATTAGTTTTAAGGAAAGAGTTTCTTCAACAAAATGTTTGGAGCAATTTAGATAGTTTAATCTTGAATTAAACGACTTAAGTGGTATTTTTTTCAACCAAGTGGGGAGAATGTTTCGTGACCACCACACTATGGGGAGTCACAGTTCTTAACCGTTACCAACAAATTATTTTTAATTGAAAAAATATATTTGGTCAAGGTTTTGAATCGTGACCTAATAAAAAATTATAAAAAAAAGTAAAATTTATTTTTCAGCATCTAAAAAACCTGTATTTTTCAAATATGTTTGAAAAAATAAATATTTAGCTAATATGTAATAAAAGTTAACTAACGCATGCTTGCATGAATATGTAATAAAATATAATGCATGGTAGCATGTATATGTACAACACACAAAAATACAATGCATGTTTGCATGAATATGTACAACACAAATAAAAATACAACGAATGCTTGCGTGAGTACGTTCGAAATGTTCCTTCTCCAATGAGATCAGCAAACCAAACTTGAAAATGTCCCAAGTGGTAAGTAACATAGGACTTGAATTCTGAAAACAACTTTGGAATGCCTACATAGCCAAAAATGACATCAATGTCCACTTAGTTCATAAGATGAACAAAGTTGGGGTAAACCTAGAATTCAAATCTAAGTTATCTCTTTTGATTTATGAAAATATATGCCAAATGTGTTCAAAGTGTAGAAAATTATGAGAATACTCTAAATTGGAAAATGTGGTATAAGCCCCCTTTTTGAATTTTTTAATTACGAAAATATATGTGAATGCATATATGATATAAAAAGTGTGGAGTCCCTTGACTACATGGTTATATTTTCAAGACTAAGTCTAAATATTTACATGTTTTGGTCATATTTTCAAACTAGGAGTCCCATGACTATGCGGTTATTTGTTATGTATTACATTGGTCCCGTGCAAGGTGTTTGTGCCTTTTTTCGGGGCCATTTGGGGGTTGTTTTGTGTTTTCTCCCTTCAACGACATGCTTTCAAGCCTAAGTCTAACTATTTTCATGTTTTGATCATATTCTCAAACCGAAAGTCTCGTGAATACATGGCCAGTTCCTACATGTTACGTTGGTCCCATGCGAGGTGTTCGTGCTTCATGCTAGGCCATTTGGGGGATGTTTTACATTTTTTCCCTTCAACACCATGTTTTCAAGACAAAGTCTATTTTTTGCAAGTTTTGGTTATATTATTGAACCAAGAGTCTTGTGAATACACGGTCAGTTGCTAAATGTTACGTTGGTCCTGTATGAGATATTAGTGCCTCTTATAGGGCAATTTGGGGGATGTTTTGTGTTTTCGCCCATCCACAACATGTTTCTAGCCTAAGTCTAACTATTTGCATTTTTGGTCATATTCTCGAATCAGGAATCCCATAACTACATAGTCAGTTACTACATTTTACATTAATCCTGTGCGAGGTGTCTGTGCCTCTTATGGGACTGCTAAGGGCTTTTAATATTTTTTCCCTTTAATAATATTTTGTTAATCCAATGTCTAATTAATTTCAAGTTTTGGTCATTTTCTGAAAATAGGAGTCCTATGACTATGCAATCAGTTGCTATATGTTACGTTGGTCTAGTGTGAGGTGTTCTAGCCTCTCGCATGGCCGTTTAGGGGATGTTTTGCATTTTCATCCTTCAATGATAAGTTTTCAAGCCTAATGCTAACTATTTTTTTAGTTTTGGTCATACTCTCAAGCCGAAAGTCATGTGGCTACGCACTTAGTTGCTACATGTTACATTGGTTCTTTTATGAGGTGTTCGTGCCACATGCATTTCCTTTTGGGGGTTGTTTTGCAGTTTTTGCATTTAATAAAAAATTTTGAAGTCTAAGTCTAACTATTCAAAAGTTTTCTTCATATTCTTAAATCGGTAGTCCCGTGACTACGTGGCTTTTTACTACCTGTTACTTTGGTCCCGTGCAAGGTGATCTTGGGGAGCTATTTGGGGGTTGCATTAAATTTTCCCCTTTAATGGCATGTTTTTAAGACAAAGTATAACTATTTAAAATTTTGGTCATATTCTCAAACTGAGAGTCCCTTGACTATGCAATTTGTTGTTATGTGGCACATTGGTCCCGTACGAGGTGTTCGTGCATCTTGCGAGGCCGTTTGGGGGATTTTTTGCATTTTCATGCTTCAACAACATGATTTCAAGTCTAGTTCTAACTCATTGAAAGTTTGGGTTATATTCGTGGAAAGGGAGTCGCGTGACTACATGTTACGTTGGTCCCATGTGAGGTGTGCATGATTCTTACGAGGCCGTTTGGAGTGATTTTTCTCATTTTCACCCTTCAACAACATGTTTTCTAGCCTATGCCTAACTATTTACATATTCTGGTCATATTATCAAATCGAGAGTCCTATGACTATGCCGCCAGTTGCTACGTGTTACACTGGCCCTACACGAGATAGTTGTCACTCTTGTGGGGCCGTTTGATTGTTGTTTTGCATTTTTTCCCTTCAACGGCATGTTTTTAAGTCTAAGTCTAACTATTTGAAAGTTTGGGTTTTATTCTCAAACTAGGAGTCCTGTGACTATGTGGTCAATTTTTACGTGTTACGTTCGTACCGTGCAAGGTGTTCGTGAATTTATAGGGTTGTTTGGGGGATGTTTTCCATTTTCCCCTTCAATAGCATGTTATCAATCCCACGTGCAACTATTCATAAATTTTGATCATATTCTCAAACTAGAAGTCCATTGACTATGTGGTGAGTTGCTACGTGTTACATTTGCGTTCCTATTGCAAAGGGCCATTTGGGAGCTATTTTGTATTTCGCCCTTCGATGACGTGTTTTAAATCCCAACTCTAACTATTTACATGTTTTGGTACTATTCTCCAACCAGGAGTTCCGTGACTACACGATCAGTTGCTACGTATTACGTTGGTTTCGTGCAATCGAGAGTCTTATGACTATGCAGTCTATTGCTATGTGTTACGTTGATCTACGTACGAGGTGTTCGTGCCTCCCACTTGGCTATTTGGGGACTGTTTTTCATTTTCTCCCTTCAACAATACGTTTTCAGGCCAAAGTATAACATTTTGACATTTTACGGTATCGTGCCTTTGAAATTTTCTAGATGATTGAATCCACCAAATGACGCATCCGATTCCCACCCACCTTGCATCGAACTTACCATAACATGGACTATGATATCTACGGTACAGTGAAAAATATTTTAAACCTTGGCCCGAGGGAAAATACTCAAAATCTTTTGTGGAACTTGTGAGCACTTGCGATATTTTGGAAACTTGATATTTTAATTCTCATAAGGCACATATCTAGGCTCACTACATATAGGAAACTCACCATTCTCTTCGTGCTAGTTGCAGTACAATATGCAATCATACATGCACACATGAATAGATTTGTACTTCAGGCCTAAACCTTTTAAGATCTTCCTTATGATAGGATAATTTTCTAATAAAGTGTTTTGTTTTAGGAGAATGTCTTTAACCCACTTAAGAATTTTGATTATTCTCTTGCCCAAAAAATCAAATTGACTCTTCAAATTATGCAAATTGATCATTGTGTACGATATCGAGTGTAGACACCCCATTATTTTACCCCTCCACTCTCCTTAGGTCCCTAGCACCTCCCTTCATCACTATAAACCCAGGTCACGTCCCGAGTACTGACCTGGAAGCCATCGAGCACCCCCGGCTCAGTTTGACCCAAAAGTCAAACTCCTCATCTCGATCGAGACTCCATGAATCTTTGAAGGTCACTGAATACCCTTTCCAACGGTTCGCCCTGTGCACATTTTTGACTTACCATGAGGACGAATGCGTCGTTTGCATCCGAAACTTGACCTAGAGGCCACCGGGCGCTCCCGGGCCTTGTTTGACCTATGTCAACTCTTCAGCTCGACTGAGGCTGAATGAATCTTCGAAGGTCACTGAATACCCTTTCCAACGATCCATCATGTGCGTAATTATGACTTTCCATTTGGACGAAAGATCCATCTGACTCCGGAAAGCGACCGAGCGCTTCTCGGGCCCGGTTGAACAAAGTCGACTCTCCAAACCGGGTCAAACTCTTTGGAATGTCGAAGTACATCTCCTAACCTTTCCAACGGTATGCCCCGTGCGCAATTCGTACTTACCATGCGGACGAACGATCCGTTTGCGTCCTCACGATTCCCCGTCCAATGAACCGACAAACGCTTCCGAGCCATATTTGACCCAAAGTCAACTACCGAACTCGGGAGCGGTCCAAAGGACTTTCGAAGGGTCTCTGAATTACCTTTCCAACGGTATGCCCCGTGCACGATTCTGACCAACGGTTTGCCCTTGACGGCTAATTTTTCAGAAAAGCCTGAGGCACATTGGCAAATGGCAGGTCCCAGATCCTGCCTATCGGCACCTGCCGATAGGCAGTGCCGTGACAGGGCCGATCGGCAGTACCCTGGGGCTATAAAAGGAGGCTTTGGTCTCATTTGCAAAGGGATCCCAGATCTGATAGAAATCTCTCTAAAAGAATCCCAAAAACCTCTCTCGAAGGCAGCGTGATTTCAACTCTCAAATCCCTTTTTCACCTCCACTTTCCATCATATTTTTCATCAAACTTGGTGAATTAACCAGTCTCCATCATCATCCAAGTGCAAGGGCTTCTCTCCAACATCCAAAATTTAGCTCAAGATCTTCGAGAAGGTCCAACTTCCTCAACTTTCTCTTGAATTCTCTTAAATTCTCAATAACTTGTTTTTTATTATTTAGCACTTTTTATCATCTCATCTCACACATCCTAATATACCTTTTTACCTAGTATTATTGCACATCTCTTATTTTCATATAAATAAAAACCCAAAAAACAAGAAAAATAGGGTTTTCTCATAAATTCCAAATAGGGATTCTCACACTTTTTTCCACACTTTTCTCACTACTAAAACACCTTTTCCACACACACACACACACACACACACACTTACAAATAAGAGATCCCAAATTTGGATTTATGGGATAAACCCCACCCCTTTGCTTTGTATGCGAACTACATGGACTTTGATGCCTTTATAGGCTACGTAGGTGTCTCGGGGTAAAACCCGAGACTCGAGTCCTTTCTCTCACTTTTTCTCTCATTGCCTATTTTCTCTAAATCCATTTTTCTTATATATATCCTTAGTCTTAGTGACACATTACTCCATGTGCGTTATCGTTCCCTTATAGTGATCAACGTAGGGCTAACCACGTAAATCTTATTTTTCTAATATTACTTTTATAATCTTCCTATGGATGACTCGCTTTATCTTTTCCATGATACAAGCCGAGGATTCCTACCTCCATTCTATATATACACATGCACACATCTCACGAGGGGAAAACACAAAGGAAAATAGCAAATATCCATGAGAGACCGAAAGGGCGGAATGGGTGCCTAACACCTTCCCATTTCGTAACTAAGCCTCCGAACCCTTTTTGAATCATTTTTGTTTCGCACGCACCAGTATGTCTTTGGATTCCATCCTTCGGGGTGGCTTCCTCTTTTTCTTTAGTCTGTTTTGAGGAAAATAGACTCGCGACTCTGAATCTCTCTACATTTTTCACACCTCCCAAAATCGACGCCGACCGAAGTGCTCTCTCGAGAGGGGACGCGCGGGACCCGAAGGATTCCTCCTCCCTCCGCGGCGGGGATCGGCGGGGATGGCCACAGTGGCGACTCCGCTGGGGATAATTTTATTTATTTTGAGTGCTTGACTCTATTTATATGGATGTTATATTTTTTTATGCTCCCCCCCCCCCACGTATCTGCATGTTCCCCTTTCTCACATGTGTATCCCATGCTTATGCTTATGTTCACACACTTGTAGAAAATCCTCCATGTACACCTCACACCACGTACACCTAGGGTCACGTATATTCCCATGTTGCATGCATAACCTATCTATACTTGGCGTACCTTTTGGGGCACTTGTACTTCGTTCCCGGTTTGGCATAATCAAAGAAAGGCATTCTCATCATAAGATACTAATAAGAGAATCATCCATGATTCACACGACATCACCAAAGAGCATTGATATTGACCAAATCTTACCCAGTAACTGGAGGGTCACTTCGTGATGGGCGCTGGTCCGGTAGGTCACAGTTAGCCTAAGCGATATGACTCTCACCTTCCATTGGCCAAGTACCTTCGACGTATATCGGACGGTTCCCTCGCATCGTACCAGTTGACCGAAGTCATGATGGGAGGTATATCGCACGGAATTCATTCACGTACGCCGAGTATATCAAATTCTCTCTCACACGCACCATCCTCATGAGGTATATGGTGAGGCAATTCATGTACACTCAGGTATATCAAATGGCTTGTCCACACGTACCGATTGCCCGCAAGAGCAAGACATATATTGTGGAAGTCACGCCAAAGAGGGGAACCCATGACGATTCACCCAACCAACTGCATACCCGCATATAGGTGTCAAGCCTAGGACATGCACTTTAGATTGCTGGTTTCGACCCGAAACTCTGTCGAAATTCTGGGTCGATCTTTCGCCCAATTTTTGCGCATTTTTAAAATGAGACTCTGTCCGCGAGCCTAGTTACAAGTCCAAACTTTAGCTTCGCATATACTAAGAACCCCAATTTTCCAGGCTCGGATCCCGTCCGGCATTGCATTTAGGAGAATTAAATACAAGTGAGAACATAATAATCATTATAATCATGCTGAGTTCCGTCTCCAAAAACATTTCCCCCTTTTTTTTTATCAAAAATCCAAAAACATTTCCCTCTTTTTATCAAAAATCCAAAAACATTTCTCCCTTTTTATCAAAAATCCAAAAATATTTCTCCCTTTTTATCAAAAATCCAAAAATGGTTCCTTCCCTTTTCTCAAAAATAAATCTCATCCTGCGTCTTCTTAGGTTGATCGCACGCCCTTGGCCTGGCTCCCTATTGGCTTAAGTCTTCAGTCAAATCACCCCGGAGTTTCGTCTGCTCCTCTACTACTTTTTCTGAATCCGAAATCCATCCATCTTCCATGGAGAATGAAGATCAAGCACCAGTCATACAACCAAATCTTCTTACAGTTCTAGCTCAGGTCGTGGCCAAGATTGACAACCTCCAAGCTGAGGTTCGAGAAATGCAACAAAACCGAGGTCCTATTCCTCAAGAGACTAAGGCCCTGTTCCCTCGTGCTATTGATCCACCTGAGCCCATTTGGGTCACAGAAGAATATCAGCACGCTCCACGTGCCCCTCCTGCCAATGGGCCGCCGCCTGCCCAGCTTTCGATGCCAAACATTGCCCAGCCTGTAACTAACCTACTTGTGGTCGCTGATCCAAAAAAGGAGGAGTTGAACAAATTCAAAGAAGATCTTAAGATGCTCACGAAGAAGTCTGACCAAGTCAGGATCTCTGGAAATTACATGGACTACACCCATATGTCTCCTTATCCTAAAGCAAGGTTACCCGAGAAGTTCAAGATGCCAAATATCGAGAAGTTCGGGGGGAGTGGTCCCCCAATTGTTCATCTTCGCAGTTATCATCGTTCCATGACTCTGCTAGGGGCTTCCGAAGAAGTAATGGACCAAATGTTTAAACAAACTTTGAAAGACAGTGCCCTTCGATGGTTTTTATCTCTTAAGGAATCCAGAATCCGTAGCTGGGAGGATGTAGCCCGAGAATTCATGTCGCAGTACAAATACAATGAAGATCTTGAGGTCACCCTCGTGATTTAGAGTTGCTCAAACAGAACTCCGGATAATCAGTCAGTAACTTTATAGCCCGATGGAGGGAAAAAGCGGCTACCATGACCAATCGGTCGTCTGAAGAAGAACAAGTCAGCATAGTGAAGAAGAATTTCTTGCTCCATGTCCGAGCAACCATGGGAGGACAGTACTACCCCCACTTTCGAGCTCTCAGGGAGGCTGGAGTAGAAATCGAGGAAGGTCTTGCCAAAACAGAAGTTGAACCGAAGAAGATGTCCGGACAGTTTACCCCCTAGAAAATATGACAAACCTGCCAATACTACAGTCTCAACCATCAACAGCATCTCTCAACCAACCACATCATGGGCACCAAAAAGTTGACCTACTCCCATCTGAAGGGAATACACCGAGCTTCATGCTCCCCTCTCCAAAGTCTTCCAAGCCCTATTAAGCCGAAATCTTATAAAACCCTTGGATCCCCGTCCATTACCTAATCCACTTCCCAGAAACTTCAAGACCGATGCTCATTGTGCCTTCCACCAAACTACTGGCCATACCACCGACCAATGCTTCCACCTTCGGAACATAGTCCAAGATCTCATTGACCGGGGTACCATCGCCCCACCGACCAATCCTAAGTCAAACACTACTCATAACCCCCTCCCAAATCACACCAATGCCATCTTCTTAGAAGAAAACCCGAATTTCGATCCATCAACTCAAATCACACCCATATATCCCTCTAAACCTCTTCCAATTTGCCCATATTTCCTCCTACACCCTACTAGCTTCGCTGATCAAGCATTATCACTCCTTACCAGGGTCTGCATTACTGTCCGTACCCGTTCTCAAAGTGGAAGTATGGAATTATCAGATGTGTTGAACCAACTCCTAGAGTTCGGGCTGAAATTGCCCTCACAAATGATTGTCGACTGCCAGAGGTTCAGTGCGTTGTTTTTGGAAGCACGACAATGGGCCCGAGAATCAGATAGATGGGTGGTACCAACCGACGAAGTCATCTTGGATGATGTTATCCGGATCATGACGGAAGCATTCAGGCAAACCAACAGCATTTGCAGTATCACTAAGTTACTTGACACTTTGAAGCTACAAGGGCACCTGGTTCCTTCACCCTTACATATCGCCACAAAATGGGAGGACCTATATGAAGAAGCCGTTGAGGTTATGGAATGCATTGACTTCAGAAGGGAAAACATAATTATTGCCACCGGATGTGGGAAAGAATTCGAAGACTCGAGCGAAGAGCAAGCTTCAGGAGGAAATGGCTCAATAGCTGACATATGTGGGATGATATCATTTGAGGAACTCCTCGAAGAAATAGATAAGGTGGCAGAACAACCTGAAATTGATGAGGAAACTGGATTTATGTTTTTCCCCTCTTCAGTAAATCACATGACCAGATCTGGGAGACAAGGGGAAGGGCGTTGAAAACCTTCCTATGCCAGAGATGACCATTGAGGAAAGAAAGATCCTCGATCAACTGAAGAAAACTCAAGCTAACATCACTCTATGGGGGCTTTTCATGTCTTCCCAGCTACACAGAAATGCTTTGATCAAATTGCTCACTGGACTCATAGTTCCTCCCTCTACCACACCAGAAGAAGCGGTGAACCTGGTCGGATCCTTGACCTCTACCCGAATGCTTTCCTTTTCTGAAGAAGAAATCCTCAGAATCGGGCCAAGTCATAATCATGCACTCAACATTTCCGTCGAAGTTATGGGAAAGGCCGTACTACTTTCTCTCGTTGATAACGGATCCGCTTTGAATGTCTGCCCATTGAGAACCTTCAAGTGTTTAGGTCTGAAAGAAAGAGACCTCGCTCCAACCTTCTTCGCTGTGCGTGCCTACGATAATAACCGTCATGAGCTAATGGGATCCATAAAACTTACAATAGGGGTGGGACCTATAAACCCTGTCGTTGAATTCCAAGTCATAGACATCCCAACTTGTTTCAACCTGTTGCTCGGACGCCCCTGGCTCCACGGTATAAAGGGCATGTCTTCCTCACTCCATTAGAAATTGAAGTTCTTCTCCGATGGGTGAGTCATCACCATCCTGAGTGACGATGGTAACGCTGAGGGTGCAGGCACCATCAATCCAATTCTCGACATACAACATGGTTCAAATGATATGCTCCTATCAAGTTTCCGAGTTGAACCATCCCTACTCCCGGTAGGGGACGATTTCAAAGAAAGAATTTGTCCAGAATATGACCTTCATGGAAATGTCAAAGTGATTTAGATGTTCAGAAACATGAACTTCATGCCCGGACTGGGCTAGGACAAAGGCAACAGGGGATACTTGAACCCATCGAACTGAAGAAAGTTTTCCCTCCTTGCGGCTTGGGATATCAACCATCAGAATCAGAACTCAAAATGATCCGCCAGACTCGATCAAAGAGAAGGTTAGACTTTATCCGAACTATCTCGGGAGATTCTTTAAATGGATTATTCATCAAAGAGGCCAAGGATTTCCCCTTTTGCGGTTATCCAGAACCATGGTATGACCATACAGATAAGAAGATGAAGCCTGGAATGGAGATCTTCTTCGAAGATAGCTACCCATGGGCCGAAAGTTACCAATACCCGATGCAACCACTTATAAAAGATACTGAAGAGACTGAGGAAGGTGACTCCGACGATTCCTTCAACCTGCAGACACTGGGGCTGACACTTTGCATGGTTCATTCAGGCACTACATCACTGGATCCCTCTCATCTAATCAAAGCTATTGATACACCTCTCCTCAACTGGCATGCTGCGCTAGTTCTACCTCTTGAAATCCCACCTAACCCCAATGTTTACCCTATTTCTTCTATTGTTGTCCATCCTTGCTCAAATGTAATCGAGACCTCTTTTAATGAGGTTCTCAATGCTGTTTTTCCTATCAATGAAATAAATGAAGATTTTGAGTATCTTGTTGTGCCTTACATTAATTGTGTAGATTCTAATCAAACTTTTGATGATGATGATTTTGCAAATGAACAATTCTTAATTGATCTAAAAAAGGTTAATAATAAACAACATAACCGCATTCAAGTTAATGAAGAAGAGACTGTTGTTATTAATCTCGGTTTTAATAGCCAACTGCGCGAGATTAGAATAGGGGCCACCCTTGACGAGCATGAGTGCGCAAAACTCGAAGAATTTCTAAAAGAGTTCGTGGATGTCTTCGCATGGTCCTATGACGACATGCCCGATATTGATCCCAAAATAGCTCATCATGAGATCCCCATTCTCCCAGATGCCAAGCCAGTTAAACAAAAGTTGAAAAAGCTCCTCACCGAATGGTCGCTTAAGGTCAAAGAAGAGGTAATCAAACAGTTAAACGTGGGTTTCATTCGAGTAATTGAATATCCCACGTGGCTGGCCAACATTGTGCCTATATCGAAAGCAGGAGGAAATGTTCGAATGTGCGTGGACTACCTATATTTCAACAAAGCCTCTCCGAAGGATGATTATCCTCTACTCAACATCGACATGATTGTTGATAACACAACTAGTCATGCTCTCAAGTGATTCGTCCATGGGTTTGCCGGATATAACCAAATCAAGATGCACCCCGATCATTAAGAGAAAACTGCATTCATCACCCCATGGGGAACCTTTTGCTACACCGTCATGCCATTCGGTCTCAAGAATGCTGGGGCTACCTACCAAAGGACAGCCACAACCATCCTATATGATTTGATTCACAAAGAGGTCGAGGTCTATGTGGATGATATGATTATCAAGTCCAAAACCAGAGAAGGTCATGTTCCCTCTCTCCGGAAGTTCTTCGAACGACTGCGAGAGTAGCAGATGTGACTTAATCCACAAAAGTCCATCTTTTGCGTTACAAAGGGAAAACTCTTAGGATTCATGTTCAGTAAGAAGGGGATAGAAGAAGATCCCGCCAAACTAAAAGCCATACTTGAGATGCCACCTCCCCGAACAGAGAAAGAAGTCCGAGGTTTCCTTGGGAACTTACAATATATCAACTGGTTCACCAGCCAGTTAACCTCCACCTGTGAACCAATCTTCAAGCTCCACAGAAAAGATTCCACCAAGGTTTGGAACGAGGCCTTCCAAGAAGATTTTGACCGAATCAAACAATACCTAACCCAACCTCCAGTTCTCATGCCACCATAGCCTGGTCTCCCTTTTGCTCCTGTACCTAACCATAACCGACACTGCAGCTGGGGCTTTGCTAGCCTAATACCTTGAGGACTCCCGCAAAGAAAGAGCCGTCTATTATGTCAGTCGCATATTGGCTGGGTACGAGGTCAACTACACTTCTTTGGAAAAAACATGCGTCACGCTTGTTTGGGTCACCCAAAAGTTGTGGCACTACATGCTCGCCTTCCCCATCAAACTTATATCCCGAATGGATCCCATCAAATACCTGCTTGAAAAAACTCGGTTTGTCCAGTCGAATGTCCCGATGGTTAATGCTCCTAACCGAGTTCGATATCGTGTACGTCACGCAGAAAGCCGTTAAAGGATTTTCTTCCACATATTTTTACCAGTGAACTTGCTACTATTCTCAAAACAAGATATATCCACTTCTAATACTGCTGTAGCTATCACTTCAGGTATTTCTTGGTTCATTGATTCTACTAGTTGTAATAATACGACTTCTAACTCTATAATTTTCTCCTCCCAAAACTCATTCTCGAAATAATCCTTTTGTACGTGATACTAATGGCTATCATTTACATACTAGTCATATATGTCACATATCGATTTCTAGTCTTTCACTCCCTTCCACGTTTCATATTCCCAAACTCACCATCAATTTTATCTCCATTGGATAATTATGTGACCTTGGACTAAATGTTCTTTTTTCCTCTTTTGGTTGTCATGTACATGATCCACATACAAGGAAGATTATTGGGATAGGTCGTAAGGTTGGACGTATGTCTGGTTGTCATCTGCCTTCTTAATCCTCGTCATCTATCTAACATTCCTATAACTGTATCCACATATACATCCTCAACTTTTTCATCTCAACTTATGGCATTTTAGTTTACGTCGTGTGTCTATTCAGAGTCTTCGCTCCTTACTATCAACTGGTAAATTAGGATTAGATAAAACTGAGCATGTCTCTGATCTACCTTTCCAACTTGGAAAATAACCAAAACTACCATTTAATAAAAGTGATTATGTTTTTTTGGTCCTTTTGATTTTATCCACTCTAATGTTTGGGGTCCTTTTACTCATTTCATAATGGGAGGTCTAAATATATATTTTTCTCTTTATAGATGCTTAGACGTGTTTTAAATTGATAAATCTCATAAAAACCTCTCAGAATTACCCCAATTTTACTATGACTTTGCCCATATGATTCAAACTTCATTCTCTCGCCTAATTAAATTTTTTTGAACAGATAATGCCATGGAATATAGAGAAATCAATGTTCTTAAAAAAAATTCCAACATGAGACTGCTTCTCAATATTTTTATCCTAACAGGTCTTAAGAAATTAGTCATGAGGAGTGAAAATATCGTCATATATCAGACAATATTTGATCTGTCCTTATCTCCAGTTCCTATCCTGAGCATTTTTTAGCGGGGGGTGATGCTTTCACCGCAGTTTACCCAATTAATTATATTCCCATGACAGTAATTGACAACCAATCTCCTTACGACCATTTTTATGGGGCTTCCCCGGCCTACAATCTCTTAAAAGGTTTTGGTTGTGTTTGGTTTGTATTACTCCAACTTCATTATTACTCAAAACTTGAACCCTGGTATTGCCTTTATTGTTTCTTAGGATATGGAGTTGAACACAAGGGGTATAGATGTTAGGATACCATTTCTAAATGCCTTCGCATCTTTCATCATGTCATCTTTTGGGAACACAAAATGTGTTTCTCTTTCTCAAAATTTCACATGACATCTCCTTCCCCCTCTCCATTTATTAACTATACTATTGATCTTTTTCCTTCCAATACTAGCACTTCTGCTAAGCCAACTTATGAGCCAGAGATAAATATTCCTTCCCTAAACCTTACCTCACATCCTTCCAATACCGCTTCACCTTATGATCTCTTAATCATGGCTTATCCCAATGCTCTTGCCTCATTTCGTGATCCTGCCACTGATTTATCTACCCACATAACTATTAATATACTTACTCATCAATCAAATTGGATTAAAGAACCTTATTTCCATCTTTATGAGTATCATTAATTTTCCACCATTCTCTCTTTTTGTGAACCTTCATCTTATAAAGAAGCAAATTTTGACTCTTGTTAGCAGGAATATATGACTAAGGAATCATAGGGACTTCACCAAGAACATACATGGGATATTGTTAATCTTATTCCTAACAAGAGAGATACTATTTGTTAATGGGTTTACAAAATTTAAAGCCATTCGGATGGGTCTGCAGAAGGTTACAAATCTTGCCTTATTGTAAGGGTCTTCTCTGAGAATTATGGTATTGACTAAGATGAAACATTTTCTCTGGTTGCTCACCTTACCTAAGTTTGTAGTCTTCTTATTGTTGTTGCTTCTCGTAGATGGCCACTATTTTAGACGGATATAAAAACTGTGTTTCTCAATGGAAACCTTCCTAAAGAAGTTTATATAAAACCTCCTCCTAGTTATGATCATTCTCTATCAGAAGTTTTCAAACTTCATAGAGCTCTATATGGTCTAAAGCAAGCTCCTTGAGCCTGGTTTGCCAAATTTTGTTCCACCATTAGTACATTTGGGTTTAATTCTATCCCTCATGACTCCGGACTCTTTATTCTCAATACATAGTCCGGTACCACTCTTCTTATACTTTAAGTAGATGATACGATAATCACTGGTGATGATGTTGTGGGAATCTCTTCACTTAAACTTTCTCTCAGCTATTACTTTAATATGAAAGATCTTAGTCCTCTTAGGTATTTCTTGTCCCTAGAAATACTCTTTACTGCATATGGTTATTATCTCTCTTAGGCTAAGTATGCTTCTGATATAATGAATTGATCTGGTCTTGCTGATTGCAAGAGAGCTACCACAACTCTGGAAATCAATATATGTCTTACTTCTCTCGATGGTACTCCTTTAGTGATGCTAATCTCTATCCATAGTTGGTAAACAACCTTGTATATCTTACAGTTACTCATCCTAATATTACCTATGTGTTTCATAATGTTAGTTAGTTCTCATATAATCTACGGACGACTCATTATGAGGATATTTTACGTATCATTTGCTACATTAAGTGCACTATGTTTCATGGTCTTCACCTCTCTGTTCACTCATCCCTAGTTCTTCGAGCATATTCAGATGTTGATTAGACTGATGATCCACCCGATTGTCCTTTTACTACTGAATATTGATTTTGCTTGGGTGACTCTCTTATTTATTTATAAAGTAAGAAACAAGCTATCACGTCTCAATGGAGTGCAAAATCCGAATATAGAGCCCTTGTTGATAATATACATGAACTTCTTTAGTTTTGCTAGTTACTTGAAGATATGGGAGTTTCCTCTTTCACTTCCATTATCCTTTGTTGTAACAACCAAATCGCTATTCAGATTGCTCATAATGACGTCTTCCACAAACGGACCAAACATATTAAGATTGATTGTCATTTTTTACGTCAACATGTTCTTTGGACACTATTCATCTCCTTTTCGTCATTTTCACTGATCAGACTATCGATATCTTAACCAAAGTACATCCTTAAGGGCATTTTCAAGAATTATTTACCAAACTCAAGTTTGACAATACTCCACCATATTGAATTTAAGGGAGGATGTCAATGCATGTAATACCTCACTACCTCACCCGACCTCTATGTCCACTATCTTCATTCACCACATCATTATTTCCACTACCTCCACCACATTCCCCACTACCTCACCACCTCACCCCACCACTATCTCCACCACTCTTAATTTTACTCCACTTTCTTCCCTTTCCTTTCACTATATATAGGTTGGACAGAGAATGTAAACTCACACTTATATATATATATATATATAGAAAATACATATTAATTCCGTTCTCTCTTTAAACCATGTGTCTATAATAATAATGTAATAATTGCAAAGTACAACACTTGAATCCTATGACATGTATTTTGGGGGATTGTCATTAAGTCACGATTCCAAGTGCTTTTCTTAATGTGTTAAAGTTTATGACTACACCATATTATGCGAATGGTCATGACCAAAGTCCCCAACCACGCCTGCGAGTCCCGACCAAGGGCCGTGACCATTTCGGGCATGGTAATTTTTTTTGGTCACGGCCAAAATCCCTGACCAAATGAAGGATCACAGTCCTAGGGTGTCACAACAAATGCTCTTCGACTATATCCATGAGGCATACACACAGTTGGTCATGACCCATCCTTAAATATAATATTTTCATCATAGCTCAAGGTCGTAACCCATCCATCGGAATATGATAATGGTTACGAATCCGATCACAGCTCAATTTCGTGACCCATACATTTGAATATGACAATGGTCACAGCTCTGGTCATGTCTTAAGGACATGACCATCCTATGGAATCTGATAAGGGTCACAATTTTGGTCACGAATCCCGACCGTGACCCAAACTTGAACATCACGAAAATAGTCATGCCCCTAGGTCATGACCCTATTTATGTTTCAGAAATAAATAAACTTAGTCCATGACCATGTTTAACTATACTCAAAAAAATCGCACAGAATTTCCCTTATTTTCAAGACATTCCAAAACATGTGTAATGTAAACCCCGCACGACCATAATATTAAATAATAAAATATAAAAGTCCATGTCGTCATGGGACCCATGATCTGATATCCCTGAAATACTCTCAAATTATCTTCGTCCTCTAAAATCGGGGGTCCCGTGACCATGCGATCAGCTCCTACGAGCCGCATTAGTCTCGTGCAAGGTGTGGGTGCCTCTCACATGGCCGTTTAGGGGTTTTGCCCTCTAACGCCAGGTTTTTAATCCTAAGTTAAAGTATTCTCAAATTATGGAGGTGATCTCAAATCGGGTGTCCCGTGACCACGCGGTCAGTTCTAATGAGCTATATTGGTCTCATGCGAGGTTTTGGCTCCTCTCACGAGGCCGTTTGGGGGTGTGTTTCGGGGTTTCATTCTCTCACGCCATGTTTTAAGCCTAAGTGTAGATATTATTCTCAAATTATTGTCGAGCTCTCAAATATGGGGTCCCGTGACCACGTTGTTAGTGTTACGAATTACATTCGTCCCGTTCGAAGTGTTGGTGCCTCTCATGGGGCCACTTGGGGGGTGTTTCAAGTTTTTGCCCTCTAACGCCATATTTTCAATCCTAAGCATAAATTTCAATCCTAATCGATGGTTCCATGACGACGCGGTCAACTCCTACGAGTCACATTAAACCAGTGCGAGATGTGGGTGCCTCTCACGGGGCCATTTGGGGGGTGCTTTGGGGTTTTGCACTCTAACACCATGTTTTTAAGACAAAGTGTAGATATTCTCAAATTATTATCCTTCTCTCAAACGAGGAGGCAGAAAACCACATGGTCAGTTCGTACGAGTTACATTGGCCCCTTGCGAGGTGTTAATGCCTTTCACGGGGCCGTTTTTAGGGTGTTATGGGGTTTCTCCTTCTAACACCATGTTTTTCAAGCCTAAGTATAGATATTCTCAAATTATTATGATGCTCTCAAATCAGTGATCCCGTGACCACATGATGAATTTTTTCGAGTTATAGTGGTCCCGTGGGTGGTGTTGGTGCCTCTCACGGGGCCAATTTGGGGTGTTTCAGGGTTTCTCCCTCTAAAGCCGTGTTTTTAAGCCTAAGTGTAGATATTCTCAAATTATTAGTGTGCTCTCAAAACAGGGGGCACGTAACCACGTGGTTAGTACATACGAGTTACATTGGTCATAGGAGAGGTGTTGGTGCCTCTCACGGAGCTCTTTAGGGGGTCTTTTGGGGCTTCACCCTATAATGCCACATTTTAAAGCCTAAGTGTATATATTCCTAAATTATCACCGTTATCTCAAATCGGGGTTCCCGTGACCACGCGATCAGTTCATACCAGTTTCACTAGTCCCATGTGAGGTGTGGGTGCCCAACACGGGGCCGTTTGGGGGGTGTTTCGGGGTTTCGCCCTCTAATGCCATATTTTCCATGCCTAAGTATTGATAATCCCAAATTGTCATCATTCTCTCAAACATGGAGTCATGTGATCATGCGATTAGTTTCAACGAGTAACGTTGGTCTCGTGCGAGGTGTTGATGCCACTCACGGTACTGATCCAGAAATCAATACCCCCAAGTCTCAACTCGCTATGTTTCGTGCGTGGAGTGTCTCGCAAGCAAAATCCAAATAAGGAACCCCCCGATACACTACTCCTTGGAAGTATTGATTGTCAAGATTCATTATGCCCTCAATGCATGACGCGTATAACCCTAATTTACTAAAATAATATAAATAATTAATTATTCACAATTCTCAACAATGCACGACATCTCGTGCGGGGGACGCCTCGCAAGCGAAATCCAAACAAGGAACCCCCCCCCCGATACACTACTCCTTAGCACTGTCGATTTTTTAGATAAAATAATATATAAATATGAGCACTAAGGACTAACTTCTCCTCACTCCCAACATTGCACTGCGTTTCGTGCGTGGGACGTCTCGCAAGCGAAATCCAAACAAGGAACCCCCCCATACACTACTCCTTGGAAATGTTGGTCATTGAGGTCCATTGTGCCCTCGATACCCAAAGTAGTATATATACACATTAATTATCTACGCTTCGTTTTCACTTTAATACATTCATCACAATTTAATCCGGATTTGATTTCCCGGAATGAGATTCAATCAACATTCTTATATCTCTTTACTCTAGAGACAAATATATAATATCTTATCTCATATATATTCATTATACTATAGGCAACAAGTATAATAATCCATCCACCGAGCTATAATATAAATACCTTACCCATTCTCATTTACTAAGCAACTGTGGATTATCTCAAGTACACATATATGTTAATCACAATACATATATCCATATTCGGCACCCATAGGCTTAACAGTGATGCACACATAATCTACCATTATCAAAAGACCATCAAGACCATCCTATGACTATTCACTAGTCTATACATCACCAAAATCGAACATCTTACGCTTGGTTTTAGAATGCGTCTTTAATCACACACGATCTAAGTAAACAACATGTCACTAACTACTCACTCATGCTCTAATTCACATTAATACATAACGAGGGCTACGACATAGCCACATTCCCATATCTGATGGATTCAAAATCAAGCACCACCATTATCAAGGTGCAGCAAATTAACACCCCCATCATCGGGTGATAACATAAAAACCGAACTAGTGGATATATCACCAACTCAAGCGATCACACATGCATAAAATGAAAAGCCTATCGAACACTCCCTCGTGATGTTCTCACTTGACAACTCGCCTCTCGAGATTCGATAATCATTGTAGGGTTCACAACTGGTAACTGCAACTCAATTCCATCCCTTAGCACACCCATATTCACGTCCCGATCTCGACAGCCTTTAACAAATATACCGATGTTACAAAACAAGATAACCATATCTTATCGAATACCCATTCTAATCTAGGGCTTTATGATGACCACTAAACTCAAATCGTTACCAAATATGGAAAGAAAAATCCCTTGACAATTCTGGACTTCTCCAATGTCAATTCTCGTATGACCTTGGATATGGACTTCCTCATCACTAGTGTCCATAGCCAAGGCATCGCAACATTATTGATACCTTCTCAGAAGCTTGTTCGGGATAACTTGCCGAAACATTCCACTCTCAATATATGCGTACCCAACCCACTAACATATCTTGTGCATGTCTGAACACACACCTAATCGGCCTTAAGTTGATTCCATTACCGATTTTATCAGATAAGAACACTATGGAACCACTGTGTCACCCCAATACGACATCTAACACTTGTGTGGACAACGTGTAGGTTTACATGCCTACCAAACTTCCCTGATACCAATACAATATTTGAAGGATAATCACTTATCCATTCTATATTCAGACTCATGAATCTCTCAGTATACATCATCAAACAGATGAATCTAGTCCGTTCTTTTCACAAGTACGATAACACTCTTGCGTACACCAAAATTGGACCCCTCAGGTCATCCTTTGACGGGGTGGGACATACAACGATTTGGAGTAGTCCTCTCTTAAATCACAACCCTTCCTTTACATGTTCATGAGTAATAATATACTATTAATATCACAAGACTTACTTCGTTAACCATTCATTGATTAATACATCATCGAATGCCTCAATAGTCTGTCCATCACGGGTGGAACGCGATAATTTCTTCTCAGGAAAATGTCACGACAACAACTATACCACATCATTTTGAGGTACGCCATATCTAAAGCTTTACCCTTCCACATTAAAAACAAGTTCAGACAACTACACACGCAAGTGGTACTAGTAACTCGGTGGTACTACAGGGTGGGCTATGACTTATACTAATTTCCTTACGGCCATAAGAGTGATGATATTCAGAGTTGGTAATGCATACCAAATATACGGGTACTTACTCCCACTAAAGCCCCAAAATTCAATTCAATCTTTGAGTTCAACATCGGTTCTCTCGCCTACTGGTTGGCGATGAAACAACGATAGTTGCACGTGAATCGCGGTCTCATTAAATTCTTGGACCCTATGCCCTCCCAGAGTTCACGTCTCATTAAATCACCATCTTAAAAGATAGTAAGTGAACACGTATCCTAAAAATAATTTATTCAAGTGGAGCACTAGTCATAATTACAACAAGTACTCACGTATGGACCTCACGCGTACTATCATGTGGTAGATCGTAGATTCACCTCATGCGTGAGACGTCTCACGAATGAACTCCAAATAAGGAATCCTCCTTATACATGAGTCTAGCTCCGAATCGCCCGTCGAAATCGCAGCGTGAACATCTTCCAAGTCATCGAATACAAGACCTAATTGTAAGGATCTACATATCAAGGAAACGATGCGCGAAAAACGTAACAGACGCCCTCAAATCCCTAAAGGCTCTATAACCGTGCTCTGATACCAACTGTGACAACCCTGCTTTTTATATCTAATTCGGTTAGCTACGCCCAATTAAATTAAAGGGAAGCGTCAATATGTTGGAATTAGAAACATAATTTAAATAAACACAGTAAAGTAAACATGTACACTCCCATACGTGGCCAAATCACATCATAGCATGTATAGGATCCATAAGTAATATCAGTAGTGAATATAAAATGCCCAAACATACGGGCCCAAAGATAAACTAGGTAAAGAGTGTAATCTAAACCTCTCAATACTATCAAATCCCTAACAATAGGAAATCTATGATACCACACTCTAAGGAAGAGTGAAAAAATAGGATAAGGACCAGCGTCCACCACTACAAGATCCTGAGAATAGATGCGAGGTCATCCAGCTCCACGATCTACTGTCCAACGGGCCGAGGACCTATATAATACATACATACATACATATATATATATATATATATATATATATATATATATATATATATATATATATATATATATATATATATGGGAGAGGAGGAAGAAGCAAGATAGACGAACGTCAAAGCAAGAAAACAAGCTATAAGATTATAAGATGTACTTATAATGAAAGCACACTAGTCATTACTCGTCTCCAGTAATTAAGTTGTTCAATTACCCAACCAATGCTCCTATGTCGTGACTACCCAACCCAAACTCGAGTAACGTGTAGCCTCACATCGTATCATGATTAATCTGTAACACCCCGCCTAATTAAATACCGGGTGGCCAGTCCTATACCAAATTAAAACAGAATATACAGTTGGCTCATTCTTAGCATCACTGTCGAAAACATTTACAACTCACCCAATACTCAAATAAGCTGGTGTTAAAAACTTTCCAATTTAAATTTCAACAAATCCATTTTCATTTTTATAAGACGAACACAACCCATTTTATTCTACAAAACTGGTAACACAATAAATAACACAAAAGAATTTAAATGCATCTGGATTGAACATTCCCATATAATATAAATCCTTTACAATAAACCCAACAATGTTAAATGTATAAAAAGTCCCGAATATAATAGAATTTGACCTCAATAGAAATGATAACTGAATCCTTTGGGCGACATGCCCTAACTAAGAATACTGTGAATCAAAAGATGATAAGCGTCTAAGCAAAACATCCATAGCTCCATAACTCGTCAAAATCAACTATGGTTGGCGTCCCTGTTGCTGGACACCTGATATAGAGATACAATAGAAGAGAAAATATGCAAGCAAACGGGTCAGAGCCCGAATGTGTAGAGTATTTTTAAAACAGCAAGTATTTAACAAGTGCAATAAAGCATTTATTATGTACATGTTAGATCCAACTCTCACTTGCAATACTCACCTCTCAACTAGAGTGCACACTTAACGTTTCTTATTAACCTCCTAGTCAATGGTTCCTCTTTTCTAGTCTCCATATTACAATTCCATTCCCATATCATAATCCCCGTATGTCCCATACCATACGTCACATTATTATCCATACATTTCTCCTTTATGATTTAGTTTCTCATTAGCATGAATCATTAATCATTAATCTGAATCATTTCTCATTAACATGAATCATTACTCATTAATATGAATCGTTAATCATTATCATGAGTTAAGCTTTTCAATTCTATAAGCATAAACATTTACTAACTAAATTCCATTAACTTTCTATATTTACCGTTATCTACAATTAACACCGTAGATAGATTTAACCACAATATATCTATTCATTCATTTAATCCATTATATATATATTCATATATAATACAGCACCCCTAGTCACAGATGTAGTGCAATGCATTACTCTGCTATCATGTCCCATCATCGCAGGTCGCCGAATAGGGGACTGCAGGTTCGGTAAGATTCCACGAACCACAAACAACAACAAACAAATTGGAGGCGAACATAGTTCTCGTATCCATGGGTCACGCACATACCTACGTACCCACAGTCAGCGGACTTATCAACTCCCCGATAAGTCTTTCATAGACCTATGTTCTCGAGCGACAAATCAAAGATCCCATGGATTCATTAGGATATGACTGCCCTCACGCGTAAACCTCCCACCGATAGCAAGTAAGCTAGGTATGTCATACACATAATCATTAATCAATGAAATAGGTATTATCGTACCTATAATATAATATCAATAAGGTAATTATCACTACCCTAAGATATTTCCCATACGTAGCTTTATATTTCTTTTAAAATATCATATCTTTACTTCATAAATCAATTACCCTCGCACCCTATAACATCTCTCCAGTACCGACGCCGTTAAGGTTCATGCGCGGAGCGTCTCGCAAAGCGAAATCCAAACAAGGAACCCCTCCAATACACTACTACTTAACTTTGTCAATCGAGGATGTCCGAAATCCTAAACTATGCGATCGGGATAACCTCATAACCTCTTTCAACCAAATGTATTCTAAGCTCCCATCTCATAAGATTCAAATAGGATTTTCCTCTACATATATTCAGTAAGAAGTCACTAATATACTACTGGTCCATAATATTATCTCTCCCGAACTATTACGAGTTTAGTTCTCCTTTTAATTAAGGTTAAAACCGATAGTTTCAATTCTCTTATAAACACATATTCTTTCACTTAGGATTAAACTCTCTTGTAAACCTAAGGATACCCAGGTGTTATATTCAATCACCCCTACTGGTCCTATCTTTAATCCTCATACATCTCCATTTAGAATTTAACAAATGAATTCTAGCAACCGAAATTTCATTCGATATAATTTTCATCCTTTTTAATCACTTGAATATAAATCAATTTAATCCAAATCTTAACAAGGGTTCACTGATATTTTCTAAGTCCCATAATCTCCAAATAATAATCACCAAAGATCCACAAAAGGTTTGGGATAAAAATCAACATTTAAAAAGAAACAACTTTACTTAAACTGGGGAGGTCGATCGATCGATGGTAGGGGTCGATCGATCGATCACTCAGGTCCAGGCCTGCATTTTCTGCATTTCTGCAACTACGGGTTTAACAACTTTTGATCATTTAAACCTTCATCTAAATATCCCAAATGTCTTATAAACTTTACTTCATGATATAACAACATATATGAACGATTTCCAATACTCTAAACATCCTAGAATCATCAAAGGATTGGATTAAAAATCTTGTTTATATCTTTAATCCCAGAAATTTATTAGCATAACCTCTTCAAGAACATAACAATGGTTTCCATATTTTCTTCAACAAATTCATGATTAATTCGTGGATTATTAACATCCTAACACATGAGTTAAATTCCTATATCATTTCAGTTTTCCAGAAATCCATTTAATGATCCATTATTTCTTCCAAAACAATAATAATCTTCTCTTTTCATATTTTTCTAACATGGACAATATACAAACTGAATTTGCCATTATTAAACACTTGCCTTTAGTGTAGGTCTGATCCTTTGGTGTAGTTTATCTCAAGTGGTTGTCCCTTCTCCGGTCAAACTCCGGTGGTGGCTGGTGGTGGCTGGTGGTGGTGAACCTTGGTTTTTAGTTCTTCACCTTCCCAAGTGACTTTTCCCTTCCCAAGCACTCTTATTTTCTCTCTAGGAAGATGGCTGATCTTATTTGTGAAGAGGAGATGAATAACTCCCATTCACTTAATCTACAAACACTTATAATAGTTCCAAATCCGTAACACTATTCATCCCCCCTAGAAAAATGACCAAAATGACCTTTCGGGTTGTCTATTCATTCCCAAATGACCCGAGACTCAAAATTGACATCCAAATAGACTTTTCTGACTATTTCGAACCTTCCGGACGCAACGACGCAGTCAAAATGACTATTAGATCGATAGAAAAATAAATTTCCTTTTTAATTTAATAAACTAGTCCCGACACGTCCCATACCGCGTCTGACTAAAAATATAAATTACCGAATTTATATCATACAGTCATATTAATGACATCACATTTAATATGTTACCTAAATATCTTTAAGTAATATTAAGAATCATCCATTTTAATATCCACCGTTCGGATAAACCCGAATGAATTAATTAATAAGAAAATCTAATTAATCCATTAATTTAAAAAAATATAACCTATTTTAAAAGGCATTAAAATTACGGGGTATTACATACTTCCCCCCTTATAACAGAATTTCGTCCCGAAATTCAGGAATATAAGTCATAACGGTAAGGTCAACTCCGAGTATAAATCTCACATCGCAAGAAATCCAAGATGTACCGCCCATACAATACATTAACAAAATCCCTATCGATGTTATACGTCAAGCCTCACCATATAGTCGCAACTGAATCAAATTTAGATTATTCCTAATCTTCCCTATACTGTCCTCGTGACAAACTTTGGGAAAAAACGATCCTCTCGTAGTGAACAAATAAATCCTGAAGTCCCAACTACTTACCTTTTACAATTTCGAAAATTACTACCATTCAATCATCCAGGGCGCCCATACACCCTGTCGTACCACTTTCATTATAATATTTGTCGCAAAGGTTTTAAACTCATATACTAAAGACCTAACTTATTTCGACTCCCAACGGTTATTAGTTTCGTGCGTGGGGTGTCACGCAAGCGAAATCCAAACAAGAAACCACCCCGATACACTACTTCCTAAAGTAGTCGGTCATCGAAACTCCTAAGGTCCTTAGTTAATAATATATAAAAATTTTGGTTTAAAAGTAACAGGTTTATCAATTTTAAAACAAAAATTTGGTTTTATCGATTTCAATAAGGGTCTACGCATCTACTCTTTTATAGAAGACAAGATGCAGACATATGTTCTCATATACCACAAATCAATGCATGCCGATAATCAAATCATACTCGGACATGCTCTAGGTAAGTAATCCCATGATACAAATCAAACCCACGTGATAACATGTAATATATATAGGTGTTCCACACCCCTCAGTGAGTCTACATAAATAACAATGCTATAGGCTAAGTTTAGCAACCCTGCCCACACAACATCAATCACTACAAAAATCAATACGCCTCAAACTTCCTTAGATAGAAAACATAACCTCATTTGTTGAATCCCAATATTATAACTTTGCTCCGATGAGTCAAGAAAAATTTTACTCCAAATTTTCAGTTCTAGTTAAATCACACTCCACTATATACCCAAGCCTTTCAATATATTGCCTTCACATAATTCCCTCATTTCAAGAACTTCTACTGATGGCTCTCCTCAATTTTTCCATAATAGGGGTGACCTTGACTACGGTCATCATCCTCGAACATACTTCATAACCTCCTAAGCACGATCTCTACTATCCATCCAATGGCCCTCATCTTCCATACTTCTTTGTTCGATCACTCCCGAACGAAAATAAGATTCACTGATATATACGGAATCTTACCAAAGAGATCAACAATCCTAAACATAGGGCTCTACATCAAAGAACGCTAAGCTGAAAACACAGTAAGCCGTACAGATCCTAAAGGACACTAGAACCTGATGCTCTGATACCACCTGTAACACCCCGCCTAATTAAATACCGGGTGGCCAGTCCTATACCAAATTAAAACAGAATATACAGTTGGCTCATTCTTAGCATCACTGTCGAAAACATTTACAACTCACCCAATGCTCAAATAAGCTGGTGTTAAAAACTTTCCAATTTAAATTTCAACAAATCCATTTTCATTTTTATAAGACGAACACAACCCATTTTATTCTACAAAACTGGTAACACAATAAATAACACAAAAGAATTTAAATGCATCTGGATTGAACATTCCCATATATTATAAATCCTTTACAATAAACCCAACAATGTTAAATGTATAAAAAGTCCCGAATATAATAGAATTTGACCTCAATAGAAATGATAACTGAATCCTTTGGGCGACATGCCCTAACTAAGAATACTGTGAATCAAAAGATGATAAGCGTCTAAGCAAAACATCCATAGCTCCATAGCTCGTCAAAATCAACTATGGTTGGCGTCCCTGTTGCTGGACACCTGATATAGAGATACAATAGAAGAGAAAATATGCAAGCAAACGGGTCAGAGCCCGAATGTGTAGAGTATTTTTAAAACAGCAAGTATTTAACAAGTGCAATAAAGCATTTATTATGTACATGTTAGATCCAACTCTCACTTGCAATACTCACCTCTCAACTAGAGTGCACACTTAACGTTTCTTATTAACCTCCTAGTCAATGGTTCCTCTTTTCTAGTCTCCATATTACAATTCCATTCCCATATCATAATCCCCGTATGTCCCATACCATACGTCACATTATTATCCATACATTTCTCCTTTATGATTTAGTTTCTCATTAGCATGAATCATTAATCATTAATCTGAATCATTTCTCATTAACATGAATCATTACTCATTAATATGAATCGTTACTCATTATCATGAGTTAAGCTTTTCAATTCTATAAGCATAAACATTTATTAACTAAATTCCATTAACTTTCTATATTTACCGTTATCTACAATTAACACCGTAGATAGATTTAACCACAATATATCTATTCATTCATTTAATCCATTATATATATATTCATATATAATACATCACCCCTAGTCACAGATGTGGTGCAATGCATTACTCTGCTATCATGTCCCATCATCGCAGGTCACCGAATAGGGGACTACAGGTTCGGTAAGATTCCACGAACCACAAACAACAACAAACAAATTGGAGGCGAACATAGTTCTCGTATCCATGGGTCACGCACATACCTACGTACCCACAGTCAGCGGACTTATCAACTCCCCGATAAGTCTTTCATAGACCTATGTTCTCGAGCGACAAATCAAAGATCCCATGGATTCATCAGGATATGACTGCCCTCACGCGTAAACCTCCCACCGATAGCAAGTAAGCTAGGTATGTCATACACATAATCATTAATCAATCAAATAGGTATTATCATACCTATAATATAATATCAATAAGGTAATTATCACTACCCTAAGATATTTCCCATACGTAGCTTTATATTTCTTTTAAAATATCATATCTTTACTTCATAAATCAATTACCCTCGCACCCTATAACATCCCTCCACTACCGATGCCGTTAAGGTTCATGCGCGGAGCGTCTCGCGAAGCGAAATCCAAACAAGGAACCCCTCCAATACACTACTACTTAACTTTGTCAATCGAGGAGGTCCGAAATCCTAAACTATGCGATCGGGATAACCTCATAACCTCTTTCAACCAAATGTATTCTAAGCTCCCATCTCATAAGATTCAAATAGGATTTTCCTCTACATATATTCAGTAAGAAGTCACTAATATACTACTGGTCCATAACATTATCTCTCCCGAACTATTACGAGTTTAGTTCTCCTTTTAATTAAGGTTAAAACCGATAGTTTCAATTCTCTTATAAACACATATTCTTTCACTTAGGATTAAACTCTCTTGTAAACCTAAGGATACCCAGGTGTTATATTCAATCACCCCTACTGGTCCTATCTTTAATCCTCATACATCTCCATTTAGAATTTAACAAATGAATTCTAGCAACCGAAATTTCATTCGATATAATTTTCATCTTTTTTAATCACTTGAATATAAATCAATTTAATCCAAATCTTAACAAGGGTTCACTGATATTTTCTAAGTCCCATAATCTCCAAATAATAATCACCAAAGATCCACAAAAGGTTTGGGATAAAAATCAACATTTAAAAAGAAACAACTTTACTTAAACTGGGGAGGTCGATCGATCGATGGTAGGGGTCGATCGATCGATCACTCAGGTCCAGGCCTGCATTTTCTGCATTTCTGCAACTACGGGTTTAACAACTTTTGATCATTTAAACCTTCATCTAAATATCCCAAATGTCTTATAAACTTTACTTCGTGATATAACAACATATATGAACGATTTCCAATACTCTAAACATCCTAGAATCATCAAAGGATTGGATTAAAAATCTTGTTTATATCTTTAATCCCAGAAATTTATTAACATAACCTCTTCAAGAACATAACAACGGTTTCCATCTTTTCTTCAACAAATTCATGATTAATTCGTGGATTATTAACATCCTAACACATGAGTTAAATTCCTATATCATTTCAGTTTTCCAGAAATCCATTTAATGATCCATTATTTCTTCCAAAACAATAATAATCTTCTCTTTTCATATTTTTCTAACATGGACAATATACAAACTGAATTTGCCATTATTAAACACTTGCCTTTAGTGTAGGTCTGATCCTTTGGTGTAGTTTATCTCAAGTGGTTGTCCCTTCTCCGGTCAAACTCCGGTGGTGGCTGGTGGTGGTGAAACTTGGTTTTTAGTTCTTCACCTTCCCAAGTGACTTTTCCCTTCCCAAGCACTCTTATTTTCTCTCTAGGAAGATGGCTGATCTTATTTGTGAAGAGGAGATGAATAACTCCCATTCACTTAATCTACAAACACTTATAATAGTTCCAAATCCGTAACACTATTCATCCCCCCTAGAAAAATGACCAAAATGACCTTTCGGGTTGTCTATTCACTCCCAAATGACCCGAGACTCAAAATTGACATCCAAATAGACTTTTCTGACTATTTCGAACCTTCCGGACGCAACGACGCAGTCAAAATGACTATTAGATTGATAGAAAAATAAATTTCCTTTTTAATTTAATAAACTAGTCCCGACACGTCCCATACCGCGTCTGACTAAAAATATAAATTACCGAATTTATATCATACAGTCATATTAATGACATCACATTTTATATGTTACCTAAATATCTTTAAGTAATATTAAGAATCATCCATTTTAATATCCACCGTTCGGATAAACCCGAATGAATTAATTAATAAGAAAATCTAATTAATCCATTAATTTAAAAAAATATAACCTATTTTAAAAGGCATTAAAATTACAGGGTATTACATAATCATTGTTAATCACATTGCAGTATTTAACATATCAAAACATTTCCTTTAATAATAATATCAAATGCATCGATTCAGGATATTACTTTAAGACATAAGCATAATATCTCACACAACAAATCATATCGGGTCACTATCGTTGCCCGGGGGAACAAGTCATAACACTAGGCCTGCACACGAATATTCCCCAATATTACGTGGCAAGAGCAATCATACTAAGTCTTAAATCAGATGGCGTTTCAAGGTCTTTCTATCGAACCCGCATTACAACCATGTGTCCGGTTTCGGTGGTTTGTCTCCGACATGGCACTCGAGCGGAACCTAACCGGATCAATCATAAAAAAAATCGCATTCAACATGTGCCTAAATCAATCGGAGGACTAGTCTAGTGTATACTCGACAATGTACATGTAAAACTATTTCATGCTAAAGTATATATACAATCGTGTCAAGTCCCTTACTCGAGGTATACAATAGTCAGTATTTATAATATAACATAATTTACATGATTAATTTAGTAATTCAACACCAAATCATTTCAAGGTTATATATCCCTAATAACCATAAGTATGTGATCAAGTGAGGATATTAGGCACAACACCACAATTATCTTACTAACAACATGAAAAACATTATCACTCTTATTTCAACAACATGCTGCCCAGAATTTAAAATGCAGATTTGAGACTTTTCCGATCTGTTTTTGGGAAAACTTAAAACTACAAAGTTGTTTGGAACATGATTGTCTACAAGTACACGTGAGCACGCTACCCTATCTGGCTTAAAACAGACCTGAAACTAACATATAATATTCGCCCATGTTTTGGACAACATTCTGCCGAGAATTATAAAACGCCAATTTGATACTCTTTCGTTCCATTTTTAGAAAAACTTAAAACTACAAAGTTGTTCGGAACGTGATTTTATACAAGGAAATGCTAGCACGCTACCATATTCGGCTAAAAACAGACCCGAAACTAACATATAATATTCGCCCCTGTTTTCGACAACATTCTGCCCAGAATTATACAACACCAATTTGAAGCTTTTCCGATCCGTTTTTGGGAAAACTTAAATCTACAAAGTTATTCAGAACTTGATTTTCTACAAGGACACATGGGATCGCTACCATATCCTACATAAAACAGACCCGAAACTAACATATACAATTCGGATCTGTTTACGACAACTTTCTGCGCAGAACCGTAAAACGCATATTCGAGGATTTTTCGATCCGTTTTTAAAAAAACTTAAAACTACAAAATTGTTCGGAATATAATTTTCTGTCGGGCTTCGTGGATGAAACGTCCATTTTTGGAATAAAAACAGCTCAAAACAATTTTTAATATGACGATTTACTCAAGTTCATAGATTTCTCAAATTCAAGAGGTTGTTCAACAATTCTATCCCTATAATGATGTTATTGCATTTGAATCTACATGGAGGGTGATCCTAATACATTGCATATCATTTTTAACATCAATAACATATTAATTTAGGGATCCAAATACATGTTCATGTGAAATTTCATTATAGATAGATAATATACACATATAGGTTATTAACTTGCCTTAGATTGTATGGAGATGTTGATGAAGAAGATGACAACCTTCTTCTTCTTCTTTCTTCTTATTCTTCTTCTTTCTTCTTCATACTCTCTCTCTCTCTCTACCAAACCCTAGCCCTCTTTTGTGAAGTAAAAAAATGAAGACTTCTTCTCTTCCTTTCTATTTATACCTAGGGTTAGTTTATTTACAAAAATGCCATTGCCCCAAATTTAACCCTCTCGATCCTTTTACGCGTTAATTCGCTTCTAATATTTAAGTTGCATATTCGTATCTCAAAGAATTCATTATAAATTTTCATTTCCAAACATTTCGAATATATACACTGACATAGTTTTATTTCCAAACAGTTCGAATATATATACTGACATAGTTTTTTTTTTCTTTTCAATTTTAATTCAATAAAAAATGCGGGGTATTACATGTTGGTGCCTCTCACGGGGCCAATTTGGGGTGTTTCAGGGTTTCTCCCTCTAACGCCATGTTTTTAAGCCTAAGTGTAGATATTCTCAAATTATTTGTGTGCTCTCAAACCAGGGGGCACGTAACCACGCGGTTAGTGCATACGAGTTACATTGGACATAGGTGAGGTGTTGGTGCCTCTCACGGAGCTCTTTAGGGGGTCTTTTGGGGCTTCACCCTATTACGCCACAATTTTAAGCCTCAGTGTATATATTCCAAAATTATCACCGTGCTCTCAAATCAGGGTTCCCGTGACCACGCGATCAGTTTATACCAGTTTACTGGTCCCATGTGAGGTGTGGGTGCCTATCATGGGGCCGTTTGGGGGGTGTTTCGGGGTTTCGCCCTCTAACGCCATATTTTCCATGCCTAAGTATTGATAATCTCAAATTGTCATCATGCTCTCAAACTTGGAGTCCTGCGACCCGCGATTAGTTTCAACGAGTAACGTTGGTCCCGTGCGAGATTTTGGTGCCACTCATGGGGCTAATTGTGGGGTGTTTCGGGGTTTCTCCCTATAACGCCATGTTTTTCAAGCCTAAGTGTAGATATTCTCAAAGTATCATCATGCTCTTAACCCGAAAGTCTCGTGACCATGAAGTCAATTCCTACGAGTTACATTAGTAGTGTGCGTGGTGTTGGTGCCTCTCACAGGGCCCTCTGGGGGGTGTTTCGGGATTTCGACCTCTAACGCTAAGTTTTCAAGTCCAATTTTTAATATTCTCAAATTATATCCATGCTCTCAAATTGGGGGTCCCGTGACTAGGCGGTTAGTTCCTACGAGTTACACTAGTCCCGTGCGAGGTGTTGGTTCCTCTCAGGGTGTCGTTTAGGCGGTGTTTTCCTCTAACGACATGTTATCAAGCCAAAGTGTAGATATTATAACGCAATATCGGGGGTCCTATGATCACTAGGTCTCAAATCGGGGGCCCTATGATCACTAGGTCTGTTCCTATGAGTTACATTGTTATCCGTGCGAGGCGCGGATGCCTCTCACGGGGATGTTTGGGTTGTGTTTTAGGATTTTTCCCTCTAACACAATATTTTTCAAGACTAAGTGTAGATATTCTAAAATTATCTCCTTGCTCTCAAATCTAGAGTCCTGAGACACGCGGTTATTTACTACGACATACATTGGTTCCGTGCGAGGTGTTAGTGCCTCTCACGGGGACATTTGGAGGGTGTTTTAGGGTTTCGCCCTCTAACGCTATATTTTTAAGCCTAAGTGTTAATATTCTCAAATTATCCTTGAGTTCTCAAGCAGGGGGTCTCGTGGCCATGCGGTCAGTTCTTACTAGTTATATTGGTCCCGTATGAGGTCGGTGCCTCATACATGACTAGTTGTGGGGCGTATCTATTTTTCACCCTCCAACGACATATTTTGAAGCCTAAGCGTAGATATTCTTAAAATATTATCGTGCTCTCAAATAAATGATCACATGACCACGTGGTCAGTTCCTACGTGTTACATTGGTCCCGTGTGATGTGTGGGTGCCCTCACGGGGCTGTTTTGGAGTTGTTTTGGTGTTTCACCCTCTAACACCATATTTTCAATCCTATGTGTGGATTTATCAAATTAGTATCTTTCTCTCAAACCGGGGGTTTCATAACCACGCGGCCAGTGCATACAAGTTACATTGGTCCTGTACGAGATTTTGGTGCTTGTCATGAGACCGTTTCAGGGGTGTTTTGAGGTTTCACCCTCTAATGCCCTGTTTTCAAGCCTAAGTGTAGATATTCTTAGATTATTTCCATGATCTCAAACCATGTGTACCATGACCACACAGTTAGTTCTTTCGAGTTACATTAGTCCCGTGCGAGGTGTTAGTGCCTTTCACAGGGCCATTTTGGGGGTGTTTTGGTGTTTCTCCCTCCAATGCTATGTTTTCCAAACCTAATTGTAGACGTTCTATAATTATCATCGTGATCTCAAAACCTAGATCTCGTTACCACACGGTCAATTATTACGAGTTACATTGGTCCCGTGCAAGGTGGTGGTGCCTCTCACAGGGTCCTTTGGTGTGGGTTTCGGGGTTTTGCCTTGAAATACCATATTTTCAAGCATAAGTGAATATATTATTAAATTATTCCCATGCTCTCAAACCGGGGTCCCATGACTAGGCAATCAGTTGCTAAGAGTAACACCAGGCCCGTGCGAGGTGTTGGTACCTCTCATGGGGAAGTTTGGGGGGGGGGGGGGGGGTGTTTTAGGGTTTCTCTTACGAACGCCATGTTTTGAAGCCTAAGGGTATATAATCTAAAATTATTGTTGGGCTCTCTAATTGGGGGTCCCGAGACCACGCGGTCAGTTTCTATGAGTTATATTGGTCCCGTGAGAGGTGTGGGGGGCTCTCACGGGGCCATTTGGGAGGTGTTTTGGGGTTTCTCCCTCTAGCGCCATATGTTTCAAGCCCAAGTGTAGATATTCTCAAAATTATCACCATTTTCCCAAACGAGGGTCCAGTGACCATGCAATCAGTTCCTAACACTTACATTGGTCCCGTGCGAGGTGTTGGTGCATTTCACGGGTCCTTTTAGGTTTTTTCCCTCTAACACCATATTTTCAAGCCTAAGTATAGGTATTCTCAAATTATCACCCTTCTCTCAAATAGCGTGTCAGGTGACCAGGCTGTCAGTTCCTACATGTTACATTGGTCCTGTGCGAGGTGGTGGTGCTTCTCATGGTTTCATTTGGGGGGGGGGGGTATTTCGCTATACCGCCATGTTTTCATGCCTAAGTGTAGATACTCCAAAATTATTGTTGTTCTCTCAAATCGGGGGTCTCATGACCAGGCGGTCAGTTACTACGAGTTACTTGGTCCCGAGCGAGGTGCGGGGCTCCTCACGGTGCTGTTTGGGTGGTGATTCGAGGTTTCACCCTCTAATGCCATGTTTTCAATCGAAAGTGTAGATGTTGCAAATTTATCGATTTGTACGTATATTGGGGGTCCCGTGAGCACCAGGTCAGTTCTTACGAGTAACATTGGTCCTGTGCAAGGTGTGGGTCCATTTCACTAGGCCATTTGGGTGGTCTTTTGGGGTTTCTCCCTCTAACACCACATGTTTCAAGCCTAAGTGTATATATTTCTCAAATTATTGTTGCACTCTTAAATTAGGAGTCCCGAGACCACGCGATTAGTTTTTATGAGTTACATTGGTTCAATGCGAGGTGTTGTGCCTCTCATAGGGACGTTTGGGTGTTTGAAGGTTTTTCCCTCTAACGCCATGTTTTCAATCCTAGGTGTAGATTTTTTCAAATTACCACCATGGTCTCAAACCGAGGATACCGTGACCATAGGGTCAGTTCCTACACGTTACATTGGTCCCGTACAAGGTGCTGCTGCCTCTCACAGGGCCATTTGGTGGTCTTTCAGGTTTTCTCCCTCTAATGCCATCTTATCAAGCCTAAGTTTAGATATTCCCAAATTATGACTGTGCTCTCAAATTGGGGGTCCCGTGATCAAGCGGTCAGTTCCAACGAGTTACATTAGTCCAGTACGAGGTGTGGGTGCCTCTTACAGGGCCGTTTCAGGGGTGTTTTAATGTTTCACCCTACAATGCCATGCTTTCAAGCCTAATTGTTGATTTTATCAAATTATTGCCATTCTCTCAAATCGGTGGTCCCGTGACAATGCGGTCATTTCTTACGAGTTACATTGGTATCGTGTGAGGTGTTGATGCCACTCATGAGGCCGTTACGGTTATTTTTCAATATGTTGCCCTCTAAAGCCATGTTTTTCATGCTTAGGTGTAGATAATCTCAAATTATGATTGTTCTCTCAAATCATGGATCCCGCGACCATGCAGTTAGTTCCTACAAGTTATATTGGTCCCTTGTGAGGTGTTGGTGCCTCTCCTAAGGATGCTTAGGGGGTGTTTCAGTGTTTCTCCATCGAATACCATGTTTTCAAGCCTAAGTGCAGATATTCTAAAATTATTGGTGTTCTCTCAAATCAAGGGTCCCATGACCACGGGGTCAGTTACTACGAGTAACATTGGTTCCGTGTGAGGTGGGGGGCCTCTCACGAGGCCGTTTGGGTAGTGATTCAGTGTTTCTCCCTCTAACATCTTGTTTTCAATCTTATGTGTAGATGTTGCAAAATTATCGATGTGATCTAAAATCGGGGGTCCTGTGAGCACTAGGTAAGTTCTTACGAGTTATATTGGTCCCGTGTAAGGTGTGGGTGCCTCTCACGGGACCGTTTGGGTGGTGTTTCGAGGGTTCTCCCTCTAACGCCACATGTTTCAAGCCAAAGTGTTGATAATATCAAATTATTGTTCCACTCTCAAATTTGGAGTCCCGAGATCATGCGATTAGTTTTTATGAGTTACATTGGTTCCGTGCGAGGTGTTGTGCCTCACGCGGGGCCATTTGGGTGTCTGAAGGTTTCTCCTTCTAACGCCATGTTTTCAAGCCTAAGTGTAGATATTCTAAAGTTATCATCTTGCTCTCTAATCGGGGATCCCGTGACCACGTGGTCTATTTTTACAAGTTACATTGGTCCTGTACGAGGTGAGGGTACCTCCCATGGGTCCCATTGGGGTTTTTTGGGGTTTTGCCCTCTATATCCATGTTTTTAAGCCCAAATGTATATATTATCAAATTGTTTCCTTCCTCTCAAACCGAGGGTCCCTTGACTAGGCGACTAGTTCCTACGAGTTGTATTTGTCCGGTGCGAGATATTCTGAAATTATCACCACGCTCTCAAATCGCGGGTCCCATGACCACTAGGCCAGTTCCTACGAGTTACATTGGTCCCGTGAGAGGTGTGGGTGCCTCTCACGGGGCCGTTTCGGTGGTGATTCGGGGTTTCTCCCTATGAAGCCATATTTTTCTAGCCTAAGTGTTGATGTTCTTAAATTATTTTCGTACTCTCAAAGATGGAGTCCCAAGATCACGCGGTTAGGTCTTACTAGTAACATTGGTTTTATTGTCGTGCTCTCAAATCTAAGTGTAGATATTCTTAAATTATTGTCGTGCTCTCAAATCAGGGGGCCCATAACCACGATGTCAGTTCATACGAGTTACATTGGTCTCGTGCGAGGTATTGGTGCCTCTTACGGGGCCCTTTGGGGGTGTTTTGAGGTTTCTCCCTCAAACGTCGTTTTTTCAATCCTAATTGTTATTACTCCCAAATTAAGGCCACGCTCTGAAATTGAGGGTTCCGTGACCACGTAGTCGGTTCTTACGAGTTACATTGGTTCTGTGCGAAGTGTTGGTGCCTCTCATGGGGCCATTTTGGCGGTGTTTCGGGGTTTCACCCTCTAAAGCCACGTTTTTCAAGCCTAAGTGTACATATTCTCAAATTATCACTGTGCTCTCAAATTGGGGATCCCTTGACCATGCCATAAGTTCCAACGAGTTCCATTGGTTCCGTACGAGGTGATGGAGTCTCTCGCGGGGCCGATTCGGGGGTGTTTTAGGGTTTCACCCTCTAACGCCATGTTTTTTGAGCCTAAGTGTAGATATTATCAAATTATCACCTCTATCTCAAATTGGGTTCCCGAGACCACGCGGTTAGTTCCTAGTTACATTGGTCCCGTGCGAGGTGTTGATGCCTCTCACGGGGACCTTTGGTGGGTGTGTCGGGGTTTCACCCTCTAATGCCATGTTTTCAAGCCTAAGTGTAGATATTTTCAAATTATATCCATGCTCTCAAACCGGAGATCCCATGACTAAGCGGTCAGTTCCTTCAAGTACAGTGGTCATGTGCGAGTTTTTGGTGCCTCCGACGATGCCCTTTGGTGTGTGTTTCGAGGTTTCTCCCTCCAACATCATGTTTTTAAGAATAAGTCAAGATATTCTCAAATTATCGCCATGCTCTCAAATCGGGGGTCCTGCGACCAGGTGATCAATTCCTATGAGTAACACCGGACCCGTGTGAGGTGTTGGTGCTTCTCACGTGGATGTTTGAGGGGTGTTTCATGGTTTCTCCCTCGAATGCCATGTTTTCAAGCCTAAGTGTAGATATTCTAAAATAATCATTATACTCTCAAGTCGGGGTTCTCGTGACCACTAAGTCAGTTTTAACAACTTACATTGGTCCCCCGCGAGGTATGAGTGCCTCTCATGTGGCCGATTGGGTTGTGTTTCTTGGTTTTGCCCTCTAACGGCACATTTTTCATACCTAAGTGTTGATATTCTCAAATTTTCATCATGCTCTCAAACCACAAGTCCTGTGACCATGCGATTAGTTCCTACGAGTTACATTGATACCATGCGAGGTGTTTGTGCCTCTCACGGGCCCGATTGGTGGGTGTTTTAGGGTTTCGCCCTCTAACGCCATGTTTTTTTAGCCTAAGTGTAGATATTCTCAAATTATCACCTTTGTCTGAAATCGGGGTCCCTTGACCAGGCGATCAGTTCCTATGAGTGACATTGGTCCCTGATAGGTGTTGGTGCCTCTCACCGGCCTTTGGGGGGTGGGGGGTTTGGGGTTTTACCCTCTAACGACATGTTTTTCAAGCCTAAGTGTACATATTCTCATATTACCATCATGCTCTCAAATCGAGGGTACCGTCACCAAACTATCAGCTACTACGAGTTACATTGGTCCCCTTTGAGGTGGTGGTGTCTCTCATGGGTCCCTTTGGTGTGTGTTTCCATGTTTCACCCTCTAACGCCATATTTTCAAGACTAAGTGAAGATATGCTCAAATTATCACCATGCTCTCAAACTGGGGGTCCTGTGACCAGGCGATTAGTTCCTATGAGAAACACCTATCCCGTGTGAGGTATTGGTGCCTCTCACAGGGACGTTTGGGTGTTGTTTCAGGGTTTCTCCCATTAACGCCATGTTTTCAAGCCTCCCGTGACCACTAGGTCAGTTCCTATGAGTTACATTTGTCCCGTGCGAGGTCTGGGTGCCTCTCACGGGGATGTTTGGGTGGTGTTTCGGGATTTTTCCCTCTAATGCCACATTTTCAGGTCTAAGTGTTTATATTCTCAAATTTTCTTCGTGCTCTCAAACCGGGAGTCCCGACAGCACACGGTTTGTTTCTACAAGTTACATTGGTTCCGTACGAGGTGTTGGTGCCTCTCATGGGGCTGTTTGGAAGGGTTTTAAAGGTTTCCCCTCTAACACCATGTTTTTAAGCCTAAGTGTCGATATTCTCAAAATATCGTCGAGCTCTCAAATCGGGGATCCCGTGACCACGTGGTCAGTTCCTAAGAGTTACATTGGTCCTGTACGGGGTGCTGGTGTTTCTCACGGGGCCATTTGGGGGATGTTTTTGGTTTTTGCCCTCTAACTCCATGATATCAGTCCTAAGTGTAGATATTGTAAAATTATTTATGTGCTCTCAAATTGGGGGTCCGATGACCACGTGGTCAGTTCCTACGAGTTACATTGGTCCAATGTGAGGTGTGGGTAACTCTCATGGGATTGTTTGGGGGGTGTTTAGGATTTCACCCTCTAACGCCATATTTTCAGGCCTAAGTGTTGATATTCTTAAATTATTACCATGCTCTCAAACTGGGATCTCATGACCACCCAGTCAGTTCCTACGAGTTACATTGGTCTTGTGCGAGGTGTTTGTGCCCCTCACGGGGCCGTTTTGGGGGTGTTTCGAGGTTTCACCGCTAACGCCATATTTTTTAAGCCTAAGTGTATATATTCTCAAATTATCATCATGCTCTCAAACCGGGGGTCCCGTGACCACACGATCAGTTCCTGCCAGCTACATTGGTCCTGTGCGAGGTTTTGGTGCCTCGCAAGGGGATCTTTGGGGGTTGTTTTCGGGTTTCTCCCTCTAACGCCATGTTTTCGAGCCTAAGTTTGTATATTCTCAAATTATCATCATTCTCTCAAACTGGGGGTCCCGTGACCAGGTGATCAGTTTGTATGAGTAACACCGGTCTCGTGTGAGGTGCCTTGCACGGGGATGTCTGGGGGCTATTTCCAGGTTTCTCCCTTTAATGTCATGTTTTTAAGTCTAAGTGTATATATGATAAAATTATCATCGTGCTCTCAAATTTTTGGTCCCGAGACCATTTGGTCAGTTCCTACGAGTGACATTGGTCCCGTACGAGGTGTGGGTGCCTCTCATGGGGCCCTTTGGGGGTGTTTTGTGTTTTTTCCTTCTATGTTGTATTTTCAAGCCTAAGTGTATATATTCTCAAATTATAGCCATGGTCTGAAATCGAGGATCCCATGACGATGTATTCAGTTCCTACAAGTTACACTGGTACTATGTGAGGTGTTGGTGCATCTGACGGGGCCCTTTGGTGTGTGTTTCGGGGTTTCTTCCTCTAACACCTTGTTTTTAAGACTAAGTGAATATATTATTAAATTATCTACATGATCTCAAACTGGGGGTCCGTTGATAAGGCGATCAGTTCCTAGGAGCAACAGAAGTCCGGTGTGAGGTGTTGGTGCCTCTCACGGGGACATTTGGTGGATGTTTCAGGGTTTCTCCCTCCAATGCCATGCTTTCAAGCCAAAGTATAGATATTCTAAAATTATTATTGTGATCTCAAATCGGGTCTTGTAACCACTAGGTTAGTTCCTACGAGTCTCACAAGGCCATTTGGGTGGTGTTTCAGGGTTTCTCCCTCTAACGTCACAATTTTCAAGCTCAAGTGTTGAAATTCTCTAATTTTCATCATGCTCTCCAACTGGGAGTCCCGTGACCACGCCATTAGTTCCTACGAGTTACAATGGTCTCTTGTGGGGTGTTGGTGCCTCTCACCGAGCCATTTGGGTGGTGTTTCAGGTTTTCTCCCTCTGTCACCATCTTTTCGAGCTTAGGTGTAGATATTCTCAAATTATTCCAATGCTCTCAAATCGAGGACCCATGACCATGCGGTCAGTTCTTACAAGTTACATTGGTCCCGTGAAAGGTGTTGGTGCCTCTCATGGGTACCTTTGGGGGTGTTTTGGGGGTTGGCCCTCTAGCGCCATGGTTTTCAAGCCTAAGTTTAGATATTATCATATTTCTCTGAAACTGGGGCTCCCGTGACCATGTGGTCAGTTCCTACGAGTTATTTTGGTCCCGTCCGAGGTGGTGGTGCCTCTCACAGGGCCCTTTGGTGTGTGTTTCTGGGTTTCACCCTCTAACGCCATGTGTTTCAAGACTAGGTTAATATATTCTCAAATTATTGCCATGCTCTCAAGCGCGGTCCCGTGACCAGGTGATCAGTTCCTACGAGTAACACCGGTCCCGCGTGATTTGTTTGTTCCCCTCACGAGGACGTTAAGGGTGTGTTTTAGGGTTTCTCCCTCGAACGCCAAGTTTTCATGCCTAAGTGTAGATATTTAAAATTATCGTCGTGCTCTGAAATCGGAGTTCCTGAGACCATGCGGTCAGTTCCCATTCGTGCATGGTGTGGGTGCCTCTCACGGGGCCATTTAGGATGTGTTTCAAGGTTTTACCATCTAACATTATATTTTTCAATCCTAAGTGTTGATATTCTCAATTTTTTTCCAAACTCTCAAACTGGGAGTTCCGTGACCATGCGATGAGTTCTTATGAGTTACATTGGTCTCGTGCGAGGTTTTGGTCCCTCTCACATGGATGATTGGGGGTGTTTCAAGGTTTCACCTTCTAACACCATGTCTTTCAAGCCAAAGTGTTGATATTATCAAATTATCATCATTCTCCCAAATCGGGGACCCATAACAATGCGGTCAATTTCTACGCGTTACATTGGCCCCATGCGAGGTATTAGTGCCTTTCACGGGGCCCTTTGGGGGATGTTTCGGGCTTTCGCCCACTTATGACATTTTTCAAGTCAAAGTGTAGATATTCTGAAATTATCACCATTCTATTAAACTGGGGATCCCACGACCAAGTGATTAATTCCTACAAGTTACATTGGTCCTGTGCTAGGTGATGGTGCCTCATACGGTGTCTTTTGGGTGTGTTTCCGTCTAACTCTATGTTTTCAAACCTAAGTGTATATATTCAAAAATTATTGTTGTTATCTCAAATTGGGGCTTCCGTGACCACGTGGTCAGCTCCTACGAGTTACATTGGTCCCGTGCGAGGTGTGTGAGGCTCTCACGGGCTGTTTGGGTGGCTTTTTAGGGTTTGTTCTTCTAATGCCATGTTTTCAAGATTAGGTGTAGATATTCTAAAATTATAGTTTTGCTCTTAAATTGTGGGACCCGTGACAACTAGGTCATATCCTACGAGTTACATTGGTCCCGTGCGAGGTGTGGGTGCCTCTCACGAGGCTGTTTGGGTGGTGTTTTGTGGTTTCGCCCTCTAATGCAACATTTTTCAAGCCTCAGTGTAGATATTCGCAAATTATTATCGTTCTCTCAAACTGGGAGTCCCGAGACCATATGATTAGTTTCTACGAGTTACATTTGTTTCGTATGAGGTGTTGGTGCCTCCCACGGGGCCGTTTGTGGGATGTTTCGGGCTTTCACTATCTACTACCTTACTTTCAAACCTAAGTGTAGATATTTTCAAATTATCATTTTTCTCTCGAACTGGTGGTCATGCGACCAAGCAGTCAGTTCCTACTAGTTACATCGGCCCTATGCGAGGTGTAGGTGCTTCTTAAGGGGCCATTTATTCGGTGTTTCAGATTATCTCCCTCTAATGCCATGTTTTCAAGCCTAAATGTAGATATTCTCAAATTATCGCCTTGATCTCCATCTAGGGTCTCGTGAACATGCGATTAGTTGCTACGAGTTACATTGGTTCAGTGCAAGGTTTGGGTGCCTCTTACACAGCCTTTTTTTTGGAGGGGGGGGGGGGCACTATTTGGGGGTTTCACCGTCTAAAATTGTGATATTCTCAAATTATCGTCATGCTCTCAAACAGGGGGTCCTGTGACCACGTGATCAGTTCTTATGAGTTGCATTCGTCTCGTGCGAGGTGTTGGTGTCTCTCACGGGGCCGTTTTGGGGGTGTTTTGGGGTTTTGTCCTCAATGCCTTGTTTTTTAAGCCTAAGTGTAGATATTCTCAAATTATCATCGTGCTCTCAAATCGGGAGTCTCGTGACCACGCAATCAGTTTCTACAAGTCACATTGGTCCCATGCAAGGTGGTGGTGCCTCTCAAGGGGCCCTTTGGGTTGTGTTTCATAGTTTCGCCCTTTAACGCAATGTTTTCATGCTTGAGTGAATATATTTGTAAATTATCACCACGCTCTCAAACCGGGGGTCTTGTGACTAGGCTCTCAGTTCCTATGAGTAACACTAGCCCGCGTGCGGTGTTAGTGCCTCTCATGCGGACGTTTGGGGGGGTGTTTCAGGGTTTTTACCTTGAACGTCATGTTTTCAAAACTGAGTGTAGATATTATAAAATTATCATTATGCTCTCAAGTCGGGGGTCCCGTGACCATGCGATCAATTCCTACGAGTTAAAATGGTCTCGTGGAGGTGCGGATGCCTCTAACGGGCCCTTCTGGGGGTATTTAGGGTTTTCGCCCTCTAACTCCGTGTTTTCAAGACTATGTGTAGATATTTTCAAATTATCGCGGTGATCTCAAACTGGTGGTCCCGTGATTAGGTGGTCAGTTCCGACGAGTTAAACTGGTCATGTATGAGGTGTTGGTGCCTCCCACAGTGTGGTTAGGGGGTGTTTCCCTCAAACGCCATGTTTTCCAGCCTAAGTGTAGTTATTTTAAAATTATCTCCATGGTATCCAATCGAGGGTCCAGTGACCACTAGGTGAGTTCCTATGAGTTAGATTAGTCCGTGCATGCTGTGGGTGCCTCTTACGGGGCCGTCTGAGTGGTATTTGAGGGTTTCACCCTCTAACGCCATGTTTTGAAGCCTATATGTAGATATTCTGAAGTTATTTTTGAGCTCTTAAGAAAGGGGTCCTGTGACCATGCAGTCGTCTCTTACCAGTTACATTGGTCCCGTGCAGGGTGTTGGTGGGTGTTTCATGTTTTCGTCCACTAACGCCTTGTTTCAAGCCAATATGTAGATATTCTCAAATTATCATCGTGCTCTCAAACTGGGGGTCCTGTAACCACATAGTCAGTTACTATGAGTTACATTAGTCCCGTTCGAGGTGTGTGTGCATTTCATGGGGCCGTTTGGGTGGTGTTTTGTGGTTTTTCCCTCTAATGCCATGTTTTCAAACCTAAGTGTAGATATTCTCAAATTATCGCCATGCTCTCAAACAAGGGGTCGCGTGATCATGTAATTAGTTCCTATGAGTTAAGATGGTCCTGTATGATGTGTTGGTGCCTCCCACAGTGTCGTTTGGAGGTGTTTCCCCCTAATGCCATGTTTTCAAGCCTAAGTGCAGATATTCTAAAACTATCATCGTGGTCTCCAATCACGTGACCACTAGGTTAGTTCCTACAAATTACATTTGTCATGTGCATGGTGTGGGTGCCTCTCACGGGGCCGTTCGGGTGGTGTTTCAGGATTTCACCCTCTGATGCCATCTTTTCAAGTCTTAGTGTAGATGTTCTCAAACTATCACAGCGCTCTCAAATTAGGGGTCATGTGATCACGCGGTCTGTTCTTGTGAGTTACACTGGCCCCGTGCGAGGTGTGGGTGTCTCCCATGGGTCCCTTTGGGGGATGTTTTTTTTGTTTCAACTTCTAACACCATGTTTTCAAGCCTAAGTGTAAATATTCTCAAATTATTGTCGTGCTCTCAAACCGGTGGTCTTGTAACCACGCGATCAATTCATACAAGTTACATCTGTCCCGTTCGAGGTGTTGCTGCCTGTCATGAGGCCTTTTTGAGGGATGTTTTGAGGTTGCGCCCTCTAACACCCTGTTTTCAAGTCTAATTACTGATATTTTCAAATTATCGCTGCGCTCTAAAAAAGAGGGTCCCTTAACCACGAAGTCAGTTCTTGTGAGTTACATTGGTCCCGTGCGAGGTCTTGGTGCCTCTCACGCGGCCGAGTGGGGGGTGATTCAGGATTTCGCCTTCTAACACCATGTTTTTCAAACCTAAGTGTACATATTCTCAAATTATCATAGTTCTCTTAAATCGGGAGTCCCGTAACTTTACAGTTAGTTACTACGAGTTACATTGGTCCCGTGCGAGGTATTGGTGCCTGTCATGGGGCCCTTTGGAGGTGTTTCGTGGTTTTTCCCCTTACGCCGTATTTTTTAGCCTATGTGTATATATTCTCAAATTATCGGCACGTCTCAAACTGTGGGTCCCCTGACCACGTGGTTAGTTTCTATGAGTTACATTGGTCCCTTGCGAGGTGGTGGTGCCTCTCAAGGGGCCCTTTTGGGTGTGTTTCATGATTTCACCCTCTAACACCATGTTTTCATGCCTAAGAGTAAATATTAACAAATTATCAGCATGCTTTCGAATCGGGGGTCTTGAGACCACGTGGTCAGTTCCCACCAGTTACATTGGTCCGGTGCGAGGTGTGGATGCCTCTTATGGGGCTCTTTACGGGGTGTTTCGGGGTTTCTCCCTCTACGACATGTTTTCAAGACTAAGTGCATATTTTCTCAAATTATCGTCATGCTCTCAAACTCGGGGTCCCATGACCAGGTGGTCTATTCCTACGAGTTACAATGGTCATGTACGAGTTGTGGGTGCCTCCCACAGTGTCTTTTAGGGGCGTGTCCCTCTAACACCATGTTTTCAAGCCTTAGTATAGATATTATAAAATTATCGTCATGGTCTCTAATCAGGATCCCATGAGCACTAGGTTGCTTCCTACGAGTTACATTGGTCCCGTACATGGTGTGGGTTCCTCTTACAGGGCCATCCGGGTGGTGTTTGATGGTTTATCCCTCTAACGCCATGTTTTCAAGACAAAGTGTAGATATTCTGAAGTTATCTTCGAGCTCTTAAGTATGGGGTCCCATGACCACACGATTAGATCTTACCAGTTACATTGGTCCCTTGCGGGGTGTTGGTGCCTCTCATGGGGCCATTTGGGGGGTGTTTTAGGTTTTTTTCCACCACTACAAGAAAACTAATTTTTTCCGGCACTTTTTTCTCGGTATTATTCAAAAATGCTGCGAATTTTATTTTTACCAGCATTTATTTATAAGTATTGAAAATTCACGGCATTTATATTGATGTGCCGTATAAGTAGAGCATTTTTTAATGGGGATTTGTAAATTTAGGACCTATTGTAATATGTATTTTGAAAATGGGACAACAAATATTTTATTTATAGTTTTAGTCCCTATTTTTTAATAAAGGTGTTGGCGCTGACCCATTTTCATAAAACGCCAACCAATCACAACTTGCCACGTGTCTCTTTAATTTAAAAATAGGGACTAAAAATGGAAACGAAATATTTGTTGTCCTATATACATAATCAAGATTATTTTAAGTCCTAAAAATACATAATCTATTTTAGTGTTCTAAAAAATGCGCCTAGGCGCGAGGCTTTTTAGATACGCCAAGTTTTGGCCCTAGGTGTGGATCAAGGCGTGGTCAACGATAGTCAACATTTTTTAGGGTAAGGCGTGAAAAAGTGTAATTTTTTTTTGTATTTTAAAAAAATAGTATTTTAATTTACAAAGATTTCGACATATTTTTAAGGTATGTACCATTTTAGTATTTTTAGAGGGACATATACCAAATAGTCCCTCAAACATTTTTTAATACTCATTTAGTCCAAGCCTTTTTATTTTGCCTCAAAAAGTCCTTTGTCACATATTTTGGAAAGGGAGTGCCGCTGGCGCGGACCTCTAAAAATAAGAGAATATTGAGTGCTTGAGGGACTAAATGGGTTAAACTAAAAATATGTGTCCTTTTAAAAAAATATATATTTATAGTAGGGACTATTAAATAATTGACCCATTTTTAATAGCGTTGTCATAGTCAAAAAATATTAAAATATATTAAAAAATGCCTAAACGCTTTTTCACCCCTTTTTACGCCTAAGGTTCGCCTAGGGGTCTAATGCTTAAGTCTTGACCTCTACCCCTCGATCACGCCCCGCATTTTTTAAAATCTTATTATTTTTTAATTAATGCTCAAACAAATGTAATATTTTTTAGGCATTTCATAACTAATGCCACTAAATTTGGGAAAAAAATTACCTTCACTTAAATAAATATGGCGGGTCTTATTTTCTTTTAAAAGAATATCACTTTTGCCCTAGTTTTTGGCGGGTGAAGTTGCGTAGCTTGAATGGCTCTCCCGGCACGTTCTCCTCTCTCCCGTATCTTGCTCAATCTCCTAAACCTAATCCTCAACAAACCTTATCAAGTATCTACCTCAATCTCACCCAATCACTTTGCCTCAATCTCACCCATCTTGGAACGATTTTTGCTGGTCCCTTGTTATAAGAAGGATGATGGTGCTCTCATCTCACCCATATTTCAATTTTCGGAGGCTCAGATAATCACTTTCATTATTTCGGTGTATTTTTCTTTGAAGCTTTGAACGATTTTGATCTTTGAAGCTTTGCACGATTTTTGCTGTTTCCCTGTTAGAAGAACGGTTTTGTTCTTTGAAACTTTGAGGTAAGTTACGTTTTATTTTGTTTATTCCGGTGTATTCTTTTTATTTCCGTGTATTTCAGTGTATTTTTCTTATTTCTATGTATTGTTTTGGCTCTGAGAATCACTTTCTTGCATATATTGGCTTTTGATTGGGTTCTATTTGTTACTAGCAACAGAGGCAAAGAGTTTTCACAAGAAAGATATATTAGAAAGAAGAAATCCCAAAATCAAGGTAATATTTTCTTTTGTTCGTGATATGTACCTGTGAGTTTTTAAATCCATACCAGTCTCATTAGTCACCAATTAATAATATTTTGACATCTTTAATATTTAACTCTTTTTTTTTTTCCAGATTTGATATTATATAATCATGTATATGAAATAGTGTAATCTTTATTTTTTTTGTAACATTTGTGTTATACAAAATTTATGCATATAGATAATGGTTATGATAGACACTTTAAATAAGGAAAAATTAGATATAGCGGGGGATGCAAGAAACTCGAAAGGAAAAATTAGTACAAAATTGGTAGGGGGTGTTATTATGGTAATTATTGTTGTGTAATCTTTGTTTTGTTATAATTTGTATTTTTGTGAGAGAAAAAAGTACTGAATTTTTTTTAATTTTAATTGATGTGCGAGAGAAAAGTGTTTGAAATGTTTAATTTGTTAGTTGTTGCTGTGTTTTTGGTTCTATTTATATAATTAGATGAAATATTCAGTTGGATTTTCTTATCTATTTTTGGTAACTACTAATTTTTTTTCACTCTTTCATTTATTTCAATTGATTAAAAAGTCCAGTTCAACGTAAACTTAAATCACTCCCTATGATATCATCTTTGTGCAACTCTAATACCACTGTTTTAATTGATTAGTATTATTTTAACCATCTAAATCGACGTGTTTTTTTACTATAGGGGGTTGTATACATATTTTTTTTCATGTTTATGTGTGTGTGCATTCATGTGATGGTATATATGTGTCACATTTGCATTTTAGTTTGATATATACATATTATTTCTCATGTATATGTATGTGTGTATTCATGTGTGCAGGTATATATGTATCACATTAGCCTTTTAGTTTGATATTACAAAACTTACCAACTCTAAATGAAAATTAGATGGGTCTACATGTCTTTATTCGTTTATTTTAAACTATTTTAGATTTGTTAATTCATCTTACTTTTATATATGATAATGTCTAAACTGCAAGCTAGAGCTAATCGCCAGAGTGCGACAGTATACTTATTGCGCGAACAAATGTAACAACCTTTTTACAATGTTTTCAGTCATTCAACTTAGTTTGTATATGTTCCGTTTTGTAATTAATGTTGTTGTGATGGTATCTTTACAAAATTAGTTTTTTATATTGTAGTTGAATTTAGTAAGCCCCTTTATTTATTCATGCAACACGTGCTGAATTTTAAGATAACAAACAAGTTTTAATATTATTTTCTATTCTAGACATTTTGATTTAGTAGCATTTTCATATAGATTCTATGATTTAATTATGCTATCTCATTATTGACAAGGAGATTTGTTTTTCGTAATGATTATTTTTTACTAAAGTTTTTTTTTAAGCGAGGGCCTTTTGGATTATTTTGTGTTTAATCTTTTTAGCTTTTAGAAAATTAAGTCTTGATGTGAGTTGTTGTGTTGGGGTATTCATTCGTTATACATTTTTTTCGTTTAAGCTAAAATGTTTAGGCATTAGGCGTAGTCTTCTTCTTAATGTGTCATGATTCATTGCTACATTAATATTGTTTAGTAATTGATTATGTTATGAGTGAGTTTTTTAATTGTTGTTAACTAATTAAGGTTAAAATATATTGATAGTTAAGTTTCTTCATTTTATATCACTAAATATTGGTAGTTTTCATATAAGGCCACATCCAAATGGTGTTAAAATTAGAGTCTTACTATTTGTAAATTTACATAGTTTTGAAGGAGCATATTAATGATTTATGGTTTAACATTTTTTTATTATTGTATTTTTTATGAATTTTTTCTAATGAATCTAACAACAATTTAGGGATAGTGTGAGGTAATCAACAATCTTTTCAAATGGATAGCGATAAGAGTTGGATGGAGTTGTCAAGAGTTTCTCTGCCTTATATTAAAGGAGTTAATGAGTTTCTTGACTTTGCATTTGCCAATAAATACCCCGAGCTAGTGATCAAGTGCCCGTGTCAGAAATGTCGAAATACCATTAGCCATAAAAGAGAAGTTCTTTATGAGAATCTGATCGTACATGGGTTTGTTAAGAATTACACTAGGTGGATTTATCACGTAAAAGGTGCTCCATACACAATGGGAATTAGTGGAGAGGATGAAGTGCATGACTCGAATATAATAGATGATATGTGTGGACTACTACATGATATATTCGAAAATCGAAGTGAAGAGGGTATGCGATGTAACGACCCGTACGAAGACCAGGATGGGATGGATGAAAATGCATCAGCATTTTTCAAGTTACTGAAAGACGGGGAACGCGAGTTGTACCCTGGTTGCAAATCTTTCTCATCACTTTCATTTATTGTTCGGCTATTTCATATGAAAACACTTTATAAGTGGAGCCACACGTCGTTTACAGCATTGCTTCAATTCTTAAAAGAGGCACTTCCGGAGGGTGAGAAACTACCAGGTTCATACTCTCAAGTAAGAAAGATGGTTAATGATTTGGGGTTTGATTATCAAAAAATTCATGCATGTCCAAATGATTGTATGCTGTATCGGAAAGAGAAAAAAGATCGTGAGGATTGCATAGTATGTCATACATCAAGATGGAAGCAATTTTCGGGTGAGTCTGATGATGAAGAAGCTAGGGGTCGAAAAATTCCCGCAAAGGTTGTTAGGTACTTTCCATTGAAACCAAGGCTTCAGAGATTTTTTATGTCATTGAAAACATCCTCCCTCATGAGATGGAATGCGGAGGAACGCGATGACGACGGCATATTAAGACACCCGGCTGATTCTAAAGCATGGAAAACCTTCGATCAACAAAATCCAAATTTTTCTAGTGACTCGCGCAATGTTAGGCTCGGACTAGCAGCCGATGGTTTCAATCCTTTTAGAACAATGAGCATATATCATAGCATGTGGCCCGTTGTTTGATGATATAAAACTTGCCTCCGTGGATGTGTATGAAACAACCTTATCTTATACTGTCTACGTTGATTGATGGTCCACGCGGCCCAGGAAATAATATTGATGTTTACTTGCAGCCTCTCATTGACGAATTGAAGGAATTGTGGAATGATGGCATACTTACTTACGATGCATCGTCTGAAAAAATGTTTTGTATGCGTGCAGCGTTAATGTGAACAATTAATGACTTTCCTGCGTATGCAAACTTGTCAGGTTGGAGTACAAAAGGGAGATTGGCTTGTCCTTGTTGCAACAAGAACACTCGTTCACAGTGGTTAAAGAATGGGAAGAAATTTTGCTATATGGGTCATCGTCGGAGGTTGGATCACAACCATAAATTTAGAAATGATACCGTAGCTTTTGATGGGAAAGTTGAAAGAGAAGTCAAGCCCACTCAAGTATCCGGGGGTGATATCTTGGAGCAATTAGAGGCAATGGAAAGAAATAATGAGAAGGGTCACTCATCGACAACGAAGAAGAGAAAAACGAGTATCGACAGTGAAAGGAATTGTGATAGTTCTCTAAATTGGAAGAAAAAAAGCATATTCTTTCAGTTGCCATACTGGAAGGATCACTTGATTCGTCACAATCTTGATGTTATGCATGTAGAGAAAAATGTGTGCGATAACATACTTTGGACATTGTTAAATGTTGATGGAAAGTCAAAAGATAATATAAAGGCTCGTCGAGACCTTGAGAACATGGGTATTCGAAAAGTATTGCACCCTAAGAGCTTGCCAGATAGCAAAGTATATTTACCACCAGCATGCTTCACAATGAGTAAAAGTGATAAAGATATATTTTGTAAGGTTTTAAAGAATATCAAAGTCCCAGATGGTTATGCATCTAATATTTCACGGCGTGTAAACATTAAAGGCTGGAATATTTCTGGACTTAAGAGCCACGATAATCATATCATAATGCAACAACTACTCCCGTTAGCAGTACGAAAATCATTGCCTACGAATGTAGCAAAGTCTTTGATCGAATTATGTAATTTTTATCGGCAGATCTGTTCAAAGACAATGACCTTCAAAGATTATGAATATTTGCAAGATCGTGTTTCTCTTACACTCTGTCATCTAGAGAAAATATTCCCCCCAAATTTTTTCGATGTTATGGAGCATTTGACAATCCATTTAGCTGAGGAGGCAATGATTGCTGGACCAGTACAATTTCGATGGATGTATCCCATCGAGAGGTATATTTCGTGTATGCATTATGTATGTGTCATCTAAATTAATGCATATAAATACTATAATTTTTTTACAATGACGAACAGGTTTTTATTCACACTAAAAGAATATGTTCGTAACCGAAGTTGTCCAGAAGGTTCAATTGCTGAAGGATACCTAGCAGAGGAATGTACAACATTTTGTGCGAGGTACCTGGGTGATGTTGAGAGTAAGTTAAATCAACCTTTACGAAATGATGAAGCCGATGAAAACTCAAGTTCAATAGGTCGTACATTAGGTAAAGGAGTAGCATTTATGCTTGATGACACTTCGTTTTCACAAGCACATCGTTACGTGTTATTCGACTCCGCCGCAGTGAAGCCTTTTCGCGAGTAAGATAACATTTGAATGGATTTTAAACTTTATGCAATTAAATATCCCTCTACGTCATACAATTTATACATACATGTTTTACAGGAAACATATAACAATTCTAAAACAGGAGAGACCTCGTGTGGGACACTACGAAATTAATCGCATTCACAACGAAACGTTTAACAAGTGGTTTGGGGATCATGTAAGTCATCTTTGTATTTATATGTAACCACATTTTAATATGCTAATGACACATTTAATTTTTACACATCTAATTTTTATTACTCAATCATATGAAAAAATTAGGTACGGAATCTAAGTGAGGGAAAGGTGTCAAAGGAAGTTACAATTTTGTCTTCAGGCCCCTCCCAATGGGCTAGAAGATATACGGGATATATTGTAAATGGGTTTAGGTTTCGCACAAAGCAGTGTGAGAGAAGATTGAATACTCAGAATAGTGGAGTTATGCTTGATGCAACCACCGAAAGTTTTGCAAGTGCAAAGGACAAGCGACCTGTTTCCGAGGATGTAACATATTATGGAGTATTAACAGATATATTTGAATTGCGCTATTCAAATGATTTCAAGTTTGTGCTATTCAAGTGTGATTGGGTTGATACGCATTCGGGGACGACCAAGGATGATTTTGAGTTCACATTAGTGAACTTCAAACATTCACTATACAAGCATAATCGACTGTCAGATGAACCGTTTATATTAGCATCTCAGGCCAAACAAATTTGGTATGTGCGAGACCCGATTGAAGAAGATTGGCATGCTGTCGTGAAGATGACACCGAGAGATTTTTATAACATGTATGGTAAAGATACTTATGGAGATGACACAATAGACGCAGAAGTTGAGCCATACAATATCCAACAATTGGATGACACTCTAATCAACCATGATGGGGATATTACATGGGTTAGGGCTGGTGTGGAGGGAACGACTGTTAACAATATAGTTGACATTGATGGCGGTGATGATATTTGTGTTGAGATTAATGAGGATGCTTCTGAGACAGAGACTTATGAAGATGATTCAGAGGCGGACGAGGAAGCTAATGAGAGTGATATAGATGAAAGTGATGAAAATGAGGAGACCAGTGATGATTATGATACTGACATGGATGATGATGACAATTGACGCGAATTTTTCAATTATGAATGGTTTTATTTGTAAGGATGCTTAGATGTTCTTAGTTTAATATTTTAAAAATGACTAATGACTGAATGCATTTTATTTGTTTCATATCATATATATGAATGGATAAATAATGATGGAGAGTTATGTTCTTTTTGTTTTCAATTTTATTTCTATGTTTATTGATGATTAATGAATGACTGCGTTTTTTGATGATGATGAGTATTGATTATTGAGTTTGACATTCTTTTCGTATATGCCTTTTTATTCTTGATGATGATGCTTGAGTCTTATGCTTTCTTGTACAGTTTTTTACTTGGTAATGAATTGGGGAGAGATGAGTGATACCTTATATAAACAATACAAAGTAAGAAGAATTAATTAGACTCGTTGACTCGGTAAATTGGTGTTGTCTCCGCCGTTTCTATATCAAATGTAACGAGTCAAGTCTAATTTTGTGGATTTCACCAATATAGGCATGGATGACGGTTTTGGTTTAGTTGGTACCGAAACCAAGTCATCTTGGGTGTATTTGGTATGATTTTGGCCTAACACTCGGTCAGTCCAATTTTTTTCCCGGTATCAAATTCGGGAGAGACGAGTGATACCTTATATAAAGAATAAAAAGTATGAAAAAATAATTAGACTCTTTGGCTCGGTAAATTGGTGTTGTCTCCGTCGTTTCTCTATCAAACGTGGCGAGTCAAGCCTAATTGAGTGGATTTCACTAATATAGGCTTAGGTGACATTTTTGGTTTAGTTGGTACCGAAAGTTGAAACCAAGCCACCGTGGGTGTATTTATCATTGTATCTATGTAAAAAAGTAGAGAAGATTTGAATCTATGTATCTATGTACCCGACTCTTTGGTCCAAACTAAAGTGTGGTCCGATTCCATACCCAAGGTCTGCATAGATGTTATTTTGTACACTATTTGCTGAGGTATGCTAATGGATAATTTGGAGCTTTATATTTTCATTCATTCATTTAATCTGTTCCTTTCGTTCATACCTATGTTTGTAACAAGTTACATTGTTCAGGGGAGTTTGTTTTTTGCCTTAAAAATATAGTATAAGGGTGTTTACTGTAAGAATCTGTTTGCAACACCATTCATGAATCTGTTTGCAACACCATTCATGTATAACAGTGTACAAAATAGCATCTTAAGAATCTGTTTGCAACACCATTCATTTAATTTGCTGCGCGTAGAGAATGTACCCGACTCTTTGGTCCAAACTAAAGTGTGGTCCGATTCCATACCCAAACTTTATTTGCAACACCATTCATGTATAACAGTGTACAAAATAGCATCTTAAGAATCTGTTTGCAACACCATTCATTTAATTTGCTGCGCGTAGAGAATGTACCCGACTCTTTGGTCCAAACTTTATATTTTCATTCATTCATTTAATCTGTTCCTTTCGTTCATAACTATGTTTGTAACAAGTTACATTGTTCAGGGGAGTTTGTTTTTTGCCTTAAAAATATAGTATAAGGGTGTTTACTGTAAGAATCTGTTTGCAACACCATTCATGAATCTGTTTATTGAATAAACAATACAACATATTATGGTGCAAATGGTGACCGTACATTGTTTAAAATATTTTATCTGGATTTCTTATATTTGCAAAAAAATCTACTATACAATCCCTGTTAAATGTCTTTGAGCAATAACATATCAATGCGAATGTGAATCCTAAAATCTTTCCGTTTATTGCGAAATGTGAGTATTAGGAACTGCATGCTAAAGTGAAAAAAATATGGATTCTGTAGTAATATATATATCTACATTGGAACCGCGACCAATAGGCCCCTTAAATTTAATAACCACTTCTATGTATGCTTTAGGATAACAAAATCTGTGTCCCCAAATTATCAGTTTGCTTGTTGCATAGTAAGTACACATTGGTAGAATTTGAGTAGAAGATGGAGTCTACTGCTGCAGATTTGTTGCTCCCTAGAATTGCTAGATTTGTTGTAACAACTCCCTGTGAGAGTCTGGATTGGTTTCGCTAAATTTTGTTTTTGCACTCTTTACGGTATGAGAATCTTCCCATGTACTTCTCCAATTGTTCTCGGTTGGGACATGCTATCATTGAATGCCGAGTAGTACACCCCAACCTTCCTCTCAAGCCTTCTGCCCCAGATTCTAAGAAGACCTCAGATTCAAATAAAGAGAACCATAAACAGAAAATTCTATTAAGTGGGGTTGTGTGTTTTTACCTTTTGAATCTGAAGAACCATTCAGACTTAAGAGGTACCAAATAGTATTTATCCTCTCGAAAAAATTGGAAGCTCAGCGCCCTTTGAAAATTCCCCTCCCTAAGAGGGGTACCACCTTACCTACAACTTTATTTTTTTACACCAATGGTTTTAAGTACCTTAAAATAAAATAATATTTTTGGGTTACTCCAAAAGTCCCACCGATCCTCAATACTGCTTACAGTAAGGGTAGGGTTTATCATGCTGCAGACCTAAGCCTTCAATAAGGTCAGACCCCAAGTTAGTCTCCTCTTCCAGTTTGACCCCAGGTATTAGAATGTCCGCAAGGGTGCCAAATTTCAAACACTTAGTGGTATTAGTTCTCCTCTTTCTGTTGATCATGGCTTTATCCATGATCATCCATTCCTTCCATTCATTGTTTAATCAAATATAGGTCAAAGTTAGTCATCAAATAACTAATAAAGATAGTGAAAAACAAAGGTCTAAGCTACTTATAAGGGGAACCGTCAGAAAGTTGAATAGGCTTATCAGCCAAAGCAAAGACCCCTTCAATCTTTTGAGGATTAGATACACCCTTGGCCAGGTTATCCTCGCCTTTAGAGGCCTTAGGACCTTCGTCGGAACTCTAGATACATCCTTCCTCTTTCGAGAGGCCTGGGCATAAGGTTCATCCTGTGCCACAAAGGTCAGAAGCTTGGCCTCAAGTCCCATCCCATAATTAAAAAGATATCTTACAGTAACGAGGACCTTAAAGGGGGTAGAGGCTAACCCCTAAGACTAAATAATCATGATAAACTTTGATATGGTAGGCTTAAGAACTACTGCAAAAGGAAGGTAAGAATTTCAAATCTCAAAGAAGAGGTAGGTTCAAGTAATGAAACAAAAGTAAAACTTCAACTTACCAACTAATGGAGGAGTACACCAAAGAGTGTGGCAACTAATGGGCTCAGTAAAGTTAGGGTTAGCCTAAGATCCCCCATTGAAGAAGATCTCCCACGAATTCTTAAGGGAATTATGATTACTCCCAAATGTTACCATATTAGGCGTAGAGGCTAGGTAATTCAGGCCCTTATCAGTCGGCTTGCTCTGTTCTTAAATTCTATATAGTTTAAAGAACTAGGCAGGTAAAATATCACACTTCCCCCTGTTGGACTTCCTGAAAGCCAAGATCGTGTCCATCAAAGACCTCCACGAGTTAGCCACCAACTCATAAGGGGCTATGTCGATATCCTTCAATATTTTTACCACATACAGGAGCAAGGAAAATTTGTCCTTATATTAGAGGAAGAACTCATTGAAGCATACAAATGTGGCCACCGTAGAGCAGGATTTCTCATTAGGTTTTCCATCCCTCATAATAACATTCTTCAAAATTTCATAAGTCTTTTAGAGCTCATCCAAATTGTTCCCAGTGATTTGTGAGTCATATTGAGGTCCACCAAAAAATTTACGATTAAAGACCCCCTCATAGTTCATCACTTAGGGTTCTAGCCACTCCCATATTCTACTATCAAATAGCTTAATTATATCATAGATCTTAGTTGTCAGCACCTTAGTCACATGCGAGCTCCTTTCCAACACAATCTAATGATGACAAAAATCTCAATGGTCAGTTATAACTTTTCGCCTAACTTTCACAAAAGATAAGTGTTGGCCCTTTTAACCTTTTTAAGAATAAACAAGGGGATATTGATGATACCCTATTTCACACTTAGGGTTTAAAAGATCTTTTAACTCCCCAACTACCTTGGATATAAGGCAGAGGTCTTAAGTTTGGCCTCAAACCTCATATCTCAGACAGACAATTACATATCATACAAAGCCTCTTCCATTCTCAAAGGTGTGTTATGGTACTATAGCATACATCATCCATGCATTTTTACTCCTATTAAGGTTAGTCGTTCCATCCTACTTCCTTAAGAAGGCACAGAGACCAAAGAATCAAGTTTTCGTCATGATCTGTACTCAGAGCCAACCTCATATTGAACGATAATGACATCTTGGGGTCACCCAAGTCTCAGTCCTAGGATGTGGTAGCACCTGCTAATTTGGGATCAATTTTGAGCAAATCCCCGATTCTTCCAAACCTTTTGGACCTGTGGTAAGGCTCCTGTACACGGTTTAACATAGTGGGTGCAAAGAAAAATACTATTTCACCTATCGTTATTCCCCTTTTCCACATGCATTGAATGATACCATCAACATTAAATTCACTTAAAAATCGACTTACATCATCTATAATTACTTTTTCATTATGTTGATCATGAAGTGACACGTACTACCACATCATAAGGTTAAGGCTTGAGTGACCTAGGGAGGTTATTTCCCTTCAATTTGAGGGATGCTCTGAGCACAAATCATGGCAAAACTTTGATGTTGTGGTCTTTGAGATTATTTGAGGAGGTATGCTGGAATGAATAACCTTTCTAGGAGAAAGAATGTATGATTAAAGTCTATTACAGTACCATAGCTCACCCTTAAGAGTAGTGGAGGCTTTATAAGGTAAGTACTGGTATGTCTGAGGATACCCTTTGGACCTCTAACCTGCCTTGGAGGCAGTTGGGGAGTTTGGGTATCTTCTAAAGACCAAGCGTAAAATAGGGTATCTTCAAGGTTGAATAAATTTATAAGTTCTAAGATTTCGGGATCATTAGCATAACTAATTTTTCTATACTAAAGTTTTCATCCTTAACAAAATACATTTCAGAGGTATTAGGAACCTTTATGGAATATATTTCAAGTTGGAATTTCAAATCTAAGGTCTTATGACCCTTAGTAGATTTAATCTTTGGCCTTTAACACCAAAATGTTTAGGGTTTAAGTGTTTGTATAAAAAAATTAGGTCATCGGTCCTAAAAAAAAGTACAATTATTAGTCTCTTAATGATTCTAAGGTATAGTGACCCATTACAAAACCTTAGTCAGGACTTTAGAAATTGCACAAGCACGTAGAAGAGCTCTTAGGATCCTCGGATAAACTCCAACAAACTTGTTATTCATATTATTTTTCTTTACCAAGAAATCTTGGAGGGCGGCTAAAGGGTATACTTACTACTGGTAGACCTCAAAAAAATGAATGTTATGCGAGAACTCCTAATCAAAGCAAAAGTAAATCAATTATTAGGTAAAGGAAAGCATTAGAGTAAGTATGAAGCAACATGAAGCAGTACAGAAGTCAAAATTCCTAAAACCAACCCATTATTGTTCAATGATATGGGGCGGGGGTTTACATCAAAGGGCCCACATCCCAAAAGTATAAAAGAAAAAAGGAAAGTTACATAAATCAAGAATGAGATCCCATGGATATACCCATACCACACTGCTATAGAACTTATTATGAATCTTCCTTATTTCTGATTTCAGCCTCTTTTAAGTTTCATTATCTCCGTGTACACTGCTATAGAACTTATTATGAATCTTCCTTAATTCCTTAATTCTGATTTCAGCCTCTTTTGTTGGTGAGTGTGTTGCAATGTAATAGTGGAATCAGTAGGTTTCGTCCATATGCCTAAATATCTTAAAAGTTTTTGTACTGTTTCTTTGCCCCTCAACAGTCACTTATGTAGAACAATAGTCTGATAAACCTGCAGGAAGAGCCTCAGCTAAACAGTTTGGAAAGTTCTGCACCCAGTGATCATTATCAATGGGCCATGCTAAAGGCACCACATGTTTTTTTCTCGGGGACCACACATTGCTTAAAAGTGTTTGTGCATTGTGTTTTTAAAAGTAGTGCTTTGCACCCACTATGTTAAACCGTGTACAGGAGCCTTACCACAGGTCCAAAAGGTTTGGAAGAATCGGGGATTTGCTCAAAATTGATCCCAAATTAGCAGGTGCTACCACATCCTCTCGAGAACTTTGAAGCTTAATGGTTTGATTTTGAAGCGCCATAGTCCCGGGTGATAGGGGACAATGCTAATGAGATTGGTTTTCTCCCAGAGTTCCGGATCTTCAAGACATTTAATGTTGCCTGCTTGTTCCCCTTTTCATTTTTAGCAGCCTTCCACGCGTTACCTGATCCTTTGGCACGACCCTATTGCATATGAGGATACTTGGACTACTGAGGCTACCTTTTCAGCGTATCGATCCTGAGAGCTATCGCCATCATATCATGAGCTCAAGGGGGAGAGTGATGTGACGGGGTTCATATGGGGGTGGACTATTTTGCCTATATTCGATTAATTTGTTTATTGTACTTTTATATCTTTAGAGTTGGTGCTTATCTAGGGATCTTCATTTTATTCATTCTATCCTATTATAATGAGAAGTTAGAGATATATTGTGTTTACATTAGAATCAGTAAGTACTTGTAAACTCAGCTACTTAGATATTTTGCCTTTATGCTGAAAAAATTGTGTTCGAATCTCACTGTAATCCTTTTATATTGTACCTCTCATTTGAATGACCCTAATCTTAGTATGGTAAAATAGTTTTATACTAAAATTTTTGTTACAAGCAGTGGGACAGTCCTAGTATATATATAACTCTTGTAAACTCAGTGGTGAATTTTTATTATTGCAGGTTGCTATGACATCACAGAGGCACAGTAAATCACTCTCACGGGCACATTCCCGTTCACGATTGCACTCACAATCCAATCTCCAACCACCATTTCAACCAAAATCTCAGCCCAGTTCTCATTCCCTTTCAGATTCTAGCTCGACCGAACGATCAAACTCAAGTGACTGTGAAAGCGATAGTAGCTCGACGGAGAGTGAGCCGTTACATAACCAAGATGCCCATTCACATGAAGAAGGTAATCAAAGTTATTTGATTTATATGTGCTTATTTAACTGTGTAGATTGAAGTTAACCTATTTTTTCAATTTTTACGGTTTAGCTTCAGCACAATATGCCACTAAACGTAGAGGCATTGCGAAGTTGGGTGAATTATGGGGGACGGGAAAACGCTTAGAGCTTCACTTCAACAATTTCTATCAGCCAGTCGGAGATACCGCAGATAGACTATCTACCCATTTAGGCATTTTAGTTCGTGATGGGAACATGTAAAGTTTGTTTTGTAAATTTCTATATAACACAACTCTTATTAGAATACTCTTTGCAATACTGTATGTTATCTATTGACAATTTAAAGATGATTATTTAATCGATGTAAAAGGTTACTAATTTATTATTATATCGATGCTGAACAGGTTACCGTTGGCTTTCAAAGATTGGAGATGCAAGGAGTTATACCCATACAAGGAACATGTTTGGCGAGAGGTGAAGGTAAAATCAAAAGATCCCATAATTTGTGGCAAATGAAAATTTTGAATTCTTTAGGTAAAAGTCAACTATGCATGGGTTGTCTTGCCAATCACAACAATGTCAATAATAGCTCAACTCATAACTTTGAAAATGATAAAACATAATTCAAGCTAAACTCATGTGTAGTAGATGACTTATTTTTCTATACATTGTAATTATATAGGAGAACACTAATGCCCCTGAAGAATTCAAAAAAATGTGTATGAAGAAGGTTGGAAAGATATGGAATAATTGGAAAGCAGAGGTGAAGAAACATTATCGTGCCTTTGATACTGACGAAGGGAGATTGAAATATTGTCCACCTAGAGTAAAGCTAGAGCAGTGGTCACAACTTGTTAAGTATTGGGAAACTCACGAGGCAAGGGTATGAATGTATTACTACCGATAAAGTTTTATAAATTCAAGTTAAACATATATTTTAAATATATTTTTGTAACAGAAAACGAGTCGAAGAAATCGTTGAACTCGTAAGAAGCAAAGAACACCACATACTTCTGGAAGAAAGAGTCATGCGAATGTTTCTCATAAGGTGTTTTATAAAAGATTTTGATTGTGAATATTATTTTAGGTTTTCAAACTTATTTATGTAACGACTTACGAGTCATTGGGTTTATGCAGATGGAGGATGATCAAGGGAAAAAGGTTTCGTTGGTTGATGTTTACATCAAAACACATGAGAGGAGCGATGGCTCAGCCATCGATAAGGATTCCGCTGAAGCAATGGTACAAAAATATCATCCATGTTCCTTCCCTCATTTCTTAGAAAATCTCAACGACGTCATTTTACCTATTAATCAAAATTCTTATTCTATTTATCAACCATTATAAAAGGCAACATGCAGGAAATTGTGTCATATTATTAAAAGCATAATATATATCATACACGGATGAGGATTAAATTAACAATTAAATAAGTTTATTATTATTTATGAAATTTAAAATTATGCATGAAATTATTATGTTAATAAGAATCGTTTCATTTCAGTCAAAAATGAGGCAAAAAGTAGATCAACTTTCGTCAGATTGTAATGAATCCGTCAGTCGTAAAGATGAGATATTTTATGAAGTCCTAGGACCTGATAAACACGGTCATTGTCGAGCTTATGGGAATGGACCATCTCCAACTGATGTGCATGGAACTAAGCACCCGAAGGTTAATGAACAAGAGTATGAGCGACTAAGATCTGAGATTCGATTTGAATTTCAGGATAAATTTGATCATTTAGAGGCTCAGTTTGAGTTGATACGCACACACATGATGACTTGCCCTTCCGTTGTATCCAAACAGGTTAATAAGTACACACTTTTATCTTTTGTGCTTAATTATGGTGTATTTATATAAATGTATGTTCTAGTATTAAATTATGCTATTAACAGGTTCCTCAATCCTCCAACGAGCAACACATACCATCATATAGGTCTATTTTGCAACCCGAGCAACAATTAGAAGAAACCAACCAATTTCAACCTGTAGTGGTACCACAATCAAATCACTATTTAACTCCATATCAACAGACAAGTAGATAACTACTTTTTAAAATCATAATTTATGACTTTGTTTTCATGATTGAAATAATTCATTTTTTGTAGATTGCAAATTCTCAACACTTGGATGCCCCCGAGACCGCTGCTCGTGTTAGTGAGCAAACGAATGCTACTTCAATTCAGGTATGTTACTAATTTAAAGGATTTTAAAGGGAACAATATATTCGCGCTTTCTTGGAGAGTTTATGTATACTTGACATTAAGTTGTTGGCATATTTGGTTGTATATAGTCTTAAAATTATTGGGATGCCTTAAAAACAAATAAAACTCTGCTGATTTTTTCCCAGAAATATATGGTTGATGACATATTCATCTTGTTTGTAGAAAGAACCATCAAAGAAGAAGAAGAAGCACCATCAACCACGACAAAGGGTCTCAAATAATGCACTTCCTAAAATTGTAGACCTTCTTACTTCCGGACTTCCAAAAGTGGTTGTGGCACATGGATTCATTGTGAGCAAGGACCCTTCAACAAAAGTAGGGGGTACGCAACTGGGTGAAGACTTTTGGGAAGTATATATTGAGAAAACATTTGTAACAAATGAATCATTTCCTAGACCTTATGGAAACAAGTCCACAATTGGAGATGCACATCATTCAACAGTAGCGTGACATATTGCTAATGTACTAATTTTTAATTTTAATTTTTTAATTAAAATACTAAAGAATAAGTATCAATGGCTAACAATTGACTTTTTTATTTTGTAGGTCGAAGAGGATGTTTGACTTTAATGAAGAAGGATCGTACATTATATAAAATTTAGTTTCCCTGTTTCCCCCCTTTTTCTTATTGGACAAGTGATACATTTTATTTTGTGAATGGATAATTGTTCCAAGCACAATTATATTTATTTACGATGAATACTATTGGTTTTAATTTAATGACGTTTTAATTTGATAACTGCCCTCTGAATTTAATGTTATGGTAATGTATTTGCACATAAATACAATACTTCTTATAATTGATTTTTTTAACACCTGTTCCCAGTCATATATTACAAAATAATGTCAACATTTTGTTTGTTGCCGCTATATTTATTCTCAGCATTTTTTTTAGTGCCGCCAAAAGTGTGTTAAACATTTAATAGGTGTTGCAAAAGATTATTATCAACATTTTTTAATGCCGTTAAAAGGTTATTACCAGCCTTAATATAAATGCTTAAAAGTGTTACTAACTTTTTGCCGCATTTTTTAAAGTGCCGTTGTTCTTTTACCACATTGGCTACCGCACTTGTGGAAATGCCGCTATAAGTGCCGCTAACTTTTCGCGGCATTTTTTAAAATGCCGTTGTTCTTTTACCACATTTGCTACCTCACTTATGGAAATGCCGCTATAAGTGCCGCTAACTTTTCGCGGCATTTTTTAAAATGCCGTTGTTCTTTTACCACATTGGCTATTATCGCACTTGTAGAAATGCTGCAAAAAGTGCCGCAAAAAGCGTTACCGGCATTTTTAGTGCTTTTTTCGGCATTTAATTTATGCTGGGAAAAATCAGTATTCCTGTAGTGCACTAACGCCTTGTTTCAAGACTACGTGTAGATATTCTCAAATTATCATCGTGCTCTTAAACTAGGGGTCCTATGACCACGCGATCAGTTCGTACAAGGTACATTCGTCCCGTGCGAGGTGTGGGTGCCTTTCGTGGGGCCGTTTGGGGGGTCTTTTTGGTTTCACCCTCTAATGCCATGTTTTCAAACCTAAGTGTAAATATTCTAAAATTATTATCGTGCACTTAAATCGGGGGTCATGTAACTACACGGTCAGTTCATACGAGTTAGATTGGTCCCGTACAAGGTGTTAGTGCCTCTCACGAGGCCCTTTAAATGGTGTTTTGAGGTTTCGCCCTCTAACACCCTGTTTTCAAGCCTAATTATTGATCTTTTCAAATTATCTCTGCGCTAAAAAAAAGGAGGTCCCATAACCACGCAATTAGTTCTTACCAATTGCATTGGTCCTGTGGGAGGTCTTGGTGCCTCTTACATGGCCGAGTGGGAGGTGTTTCAGGGTTTCACCCTATAACACCATATTTTTCAAACCTAAGTGTACATATTGTCAAATTATAACTATTCTTTCAAATCGGGAGTCCCGTGACCTTGTAGTTAGTTCCTACGAGTTACATTGGTCCCGTGCGAGGTTTTAGTGCCTGTCATAGGGAGTTTTGGTGTTTCTCCCCTAACGCCATGTTTTCAAGCCTATGTGTAGATTCTAAAATTATCGATACACTCTCAAATTTGGGGTCCTCTGACTAGGCGGTCTATTCCTATGATTTACGCTGGTCCCATGTGAGGTGTTGGTGCCTCTCACGGTGTCGTTTGAGGGGTGTTTCTCTTCAATGCCATGTTTTCAAGACTGAGTGTAGATATTCTAAAATCATCATTGTGCTCTCAAAATCGAGGGTCCCGTGATAACTAGGTTAGTTCCTTCGAGTTGTATTTGTCACGTGCGAGGTGTGAGTGCCTCTCACGGGTCCGTTAGGGTGGTGTTTTGGGGTTTTTCGCCTTCTAAGGCCATATTTTTATAGCATAAATGTAGATATTCTCAAATTATGGTCGTTCTATGAAACCATAAGTCCCAAGATGATGTGGTTAGTTCCTATGAGTTACATTAGTTATGTGCGAGGTGTTCTTTCTCTCACAGAGTCGTTTGGGTGGTGTTTCAAGGTTTCTCTCTCAAAAGCCATGTTTTCATGCCTAAGTGTAGATATTATCAAATTAACGTCGTGCTATAAAATATGGAGTCCCAAGACCATGAAACTATTTACTTCGAGTTACATTAGTTTCGTGTATGGGGTTGATGCCTCTCACGGGGCCGTTTAGGAGGTGTTTTAAGGTCTTACCCTCTAACGCCATATTTTCAAGCCTAAATGCAGATATTCTCAAATTATTGTCGTGCACTCAAACTGAGGGTCCCCTCACCACATAGTCAGTTCTTTCGAGTTACATTCGTCCCATGTGAGGTGTTGGTGCCTCTTACGGGGTCATTTAGGGGTGTTTCCAGTTTTCTCCCTCGAACGTAGTGCTTTCAAGCCTAAGTGTAAATATACTCAAATTATCGTCGTGATCTAAAATCGGTGGTCCTGTGATGACGCAATCAGTTCCTATGGGTTACATCGGTCCCGTACCAGGTGTGAGTGTCGCTCACGAAGCCGCTTGAGGGGTGTTTTGGGGTGTCGCCCTATAACGCCACATTTTGAAGCCTAATTGATAATATTATGAAATCGTCGTGATCTCATACCGGGGGTCCCGTGACCACGCAGTCATTTTATATGAGTTACATTGGTCTCATGCAAGGTGCTGGTGCCTCTCATAGGGACGTTTTTCGGGTATTTTGGGGTTTATCCCTACAACGCCATGTTGTTCAAGCCTAAGTGCAGATATTCAGTTCTTACAAATTACATTTGTCCCATGTGAGGTGGTGAGGTGTGTTTTATGGTTTCGCCCTCTAACATCGTGTTTTCAAGGCTAAGTGTCGGTATTCTCAAATTATCATCGAGCTCTCAAACCGGAGGTCCTGTGCCCATGTTGTCACTCCTACGAGTGCATTGGTCCCGTGCGAGGTGTGGGTGCCTCTCACGGGGCATTTTGGGCCTGTTTTAGGGTTTCTCCCTCTAACGTCATGTTTTCAAGCCTAGGTGTATATATCCTAAAATTATCATCGTGCTCTCAAATCGAGGGTCCCATGACCGCGTTTTCAGTTCCTACGAGTTACATTTGTTCCGTGTTAGTCACGGGGCCGTTTAGAGGTATTTCGTGGTTTCTCCATCTAACGCCATATTTTTCAAGCCTAAGTGAATATATTCTCAAATTATCGTCGTGATCTCAAATCGGGAGTCTCGAGACCACGAGGTTAGTTTCTACAAGTTACATTAGTTCCGTGCAAAGTGTTGGTGCCTCCCATGGGGACGTTTGGAGGGTGTTTCGGGATTTCTCCATCTAATGCCTTGTTTTCAAGCCTAAGTGTAAATATTCTAAAATTATTACCGTGATATCAAATTGTGGGTCCCATGACCACGCCATCATTTCCTACAAGTTACATTCGTGCAGTGCAAGGTGTTAGTGCCTCCCACGGGTCCATTGGGGGGCGGGTATTTTGGGTTTTATCATTCTAATGCCATGCTTTCAAGCCTAAGTGTAGATATTCTTAAATTATTGTCATCCTCTCAAACCCGTAGTCCCAAGATCACGCAGTCAGTTCCAACAAGTTACATCAGTCCTGTGCGAGCTGTGGTTGCTTCTCACGGGGCTGTTTCGGCAGTATTTTGAGGTTTCACCATCTAACCCCATATTTTTAAATCCTAAGTGTAGATAGTCTCAAATTATCAACGTGATCTCAAACTGAGAGTCCCATGACCATAAAGTTAGTTCCTAAGTGTTACATTGGTTCTATCTGAAGTGTTGGTGTCTCTCACGGGGCAGTTTCGAGAAGGGGGTGTTTCAAGGTTCCCCCTCTAATGCCATGTTTGGAAGCCTAATTGTTTATATTCTCAAAATATTGTCGTGCTCTCAAACCGGGAGTCCTGAGATCACGCGATTAGTTTCTACTAGTTTCATTAGTTCCGTGTGAGGTGTTGGTGCCTCCCACGGGGCCGTTTGGGGGGTGTTTTGGGCTTTCGCCATCTAATGCGATGCTTTTAAGCCTAAGTGTAGATATTCTCAAATAATTTATGTTCTCTAAAACCGGTGGTTCTGTGACCAAGAAGTCAGTTCCTTCGAGTTACATTGATCATGTGCGAGGCGTTGGTGCCTGTCACGGTGCCATTTGGGACGTGTATCAAGGTATCACCCTCTAACGCCATGTTTTCAAGCCTAAATGTAGATATTCTCAACTTATCGTCAAGCTCTCAAACTGGGGATCCAATGACTTTGCGGTCATTTCCACCAAGTTACATTGGTCCCGTGAGGGGTTTTGGTGCCTCTCATGGGATCATTTGCAGGGTGTTTCAGGTTTTCTCCCTCTAACTCCATATTATCAAGCCTAAATGTAGATATTCTGAAATTATCACCTTGCTCTCCAACTAGGGTCCCGTGACCATGCGATCATTTGCTACAAGTAACATTGGTCTAGTGGGAGGTGTGGGTACCTCTCACAAGGTTATTTGGGTGGGGGGGGGGGGGGGTGTTGAGGTTTCGCCATCTAATGCCATGTTTTCTCGACTAATTAGTGATATTTTAAAATTATGATCGTGCTCCCAAAATGGGGTCCCATGAACATGCGATCAATTCTTACGAGTTATATTAATCTCGTGCGAGATGTTGGTGCCTCTTACGGGGCCGTTTTATGGGTGTTTCAGGGTTTCATCCTCTAACGCCTTGTTTTTCAAGCCTAAGTGTAAATATTCTCAAATTATCATCGTGCCCTCAAATCGTGGGTGCCGTGACCACACGGTCAGTTTCTACGAGTTACATTGGTTCCTTGTAAGGTGGTGGTGCCTCTCAAGGGGCCCTTTGGGGTGTGTTTCTTGGTTTCGCCCTCTAATTCTATGTTTTCAAGATTAAGTGAAGATATTCATAAATTATCGCCATGATCTCAAATCGGGGGGCCAGTGACTAGGAAGTCAGTTCCTGCGAATAAACATCGGTCCCGCGTGAGGTGGTGGTGCCTCTCACAGGAATGTTTGGGGGGTGTTTTAGGGTTTTTACCTGGAACGCCATGTTTTCAAACATGAGTGTAGATATTCTAAAATTATCATCATTCTCTAAAGTCGGGGCTTCCGTGACCACACGGTCAGTTCCTAAGAGTTAAAATGGTCTAGTGCGAGGTGTGGGTGCGTCTCATAGAGACTTTTGGGGGGTGTTTAGGGGTTTCGCCCTCTAACTCCATGTTTTCAAGCCTAAGTGTACATATTCTCAAATTATCTCAATGCTCTTAAATTGGGGGTCCCGTCGCCAAGTGGTCAGTCCCTACAAGTTATACTAGTCCCGTGCGAGGTGTTGGTGCCTCTCATGGGGCCATTTGGGGGGGTGATTCAAGTTTTCGTCCTCTAACGCAATGTTTTCAAGCCTATGGGTATATATTCTCAAATTATCACCATGCTCTCAAATCGGGGGTATTATGACCACTCGATCAGTACCTACGAGTTACATTTGTTTCGTGTAAGGTATGGGTGCCTCTCATGGGGCCGTTTCGGGGTGTTTTATGGTTTCTCCCTCTAGCACCATGTTTACAAGCCTAATTATTGATAATCTAAAATTATTAACATGCTCTCAAATCGGGGGTCCTTTAACCACACGGTCAGTTCATACGAGTTACATTGGTGCCATACGAGGTGTTGGTGACTCTCACGAGGCCCTTTAAGGGGTGTTTTGATGTTTCTCCCTCTAAGACCCTATTTTCAAGCCTAATTGTTGATATTCTCAAATTATCGTTGAACTCTCAAAAAGGCGGTTCCATAACCATGTAGTCAGTTCTTACGAGTTACATTGGTCCCATGCGAGGTCTTGATGGCTCTCACATTATCGAGTGGGAGGTGTTTCGGGGTTTTTCCCACTAACACCATTTTTTTGAACCTAAGTGTACATATTTCAAATTATCAAAATTCTCTCAGACCGGGAGTCCCATGACCTAGCAATTAGTTCCTACGAGTTACATTGTCATGTGCGAGTGTTGGTGCCTATAACGGGGCCCTTTTAGGGTTATTTCGGGGTTTTGTCCCGATTGCTATGTTTTCAAGCCTATGTGTAGATGTTATCAAATTATTAGCACGATGTCAAACCTGGGGTAATGTGACCAGGTGGTCTGTTCCTATAAGTTACACTAGTCCCATGTGAGGTGTTGGTGCCTCTCACGGTGTCATTTTGGGGGTGTCTCCCCCTAATGCACTGTTTTCAAGACTAAGTGTAGATACTCTAAAATCATAGTTGTGCTCTCAACTCGATGGTCCCGTGATCACTAGGTCAGTTCCTATGTGTTATATTTCCCCGTGCAAGGTGTGGGTGCCTCTCATAATGCCGTTAGGGTAGTGCTTTGGGGTTTCTCCCTTTAACAACATATTTTTCAAGCATAATTTTATATATTCTCATATTATCATTGTGCTCTCAAACTGGGAGTGCCAAGATGATGTGGTTAGTTTCTACGAGTTACATTGGTTCCGTGTGAGGTGTTGGTGCCTCTCACAGAGCAATTTGGGTGGTGTTTGAAGGTTTTTCCCTCTAATGCCATATTTTCATTACTAAGTGTAGATATTCTCAAATTATCATCGTTCTACCAAATCAAGAGTCCTGAAACCATGCGGTTAGTTCCTTCGAGTTACATTGGTTTCGTGTACGGTGTCGGTGCCTCTCACTGAAGGTGTTTTGATGTTTTACCCTCTAATGCCATATTTTCAAGCTTAAGTGTAGATATTCTCAAGTTATCATTGTGATCTCAAATCGAGGGTCCCGTCACAACGCAGTCAGCTCTTATGAGATACATTCATCCCGTGTGAGGTGTTAGTACCTCGCACAGGGCCATTTGGGGGGTGTTTCAGGTTTTTGAGCTCTAACGCCGTGCTTTTAAGCCTAAGTGTAAATATTCTCATGATATCATCGTGCTCTCAAACCGGGGGTCCCATGAACATGCAGTCATTTCCCTTGGGTTACATTGGTCCCGTGCGAGGTGTTGGTGACTCCCACGGGGCCGTTTGGTGGTGTTTCGGGGTTTCACCCTCGAACAACATGTTTTCAAGCCTATGTTTAGATATTCTGAAATTATTACCGTGCTCTCAAATTGGGGGTCACATGACTACACGATCAATTCCTACAAGTTACATTGGTCCCGTGCGTGGCGTGGGTGCGTCTCATAAGGCCGTTGGGGCGGTGTTTCAGGGTTTCTCCCTCTAATACCATATTTTTCAAGTCTAAGTGGAGGTATTCTCAAATTATCATCGTAATCTCAAATTGGGAGTACCATGAGCATTCAGTTAGTTCCTATATGTTAGATTGGTTCCATACGAGGTGCTAGTGCCTCTCACTAGGTCGTTTGGGTTGGGGGAGGGTGGTTTTGGGTTTTACCCTGTAACACCATGTTTTCAAGCCTAAGTGTAGATATCCTCAAATTATCTCCGAGATCTCATCACGAGGATCTCGTGACAACGCGGCCATTTTTTACGTGTTACATTCATCCCGTGCGAGGTGTTGGTGTCTTTCATGGTGCCATTCGGGGGTGTATTGGGGTTTCTCCCTCTAATGCCATGTTATAAAACCTAAGAATAGATATTCTCATATTATTTCCGTGCTCTTAAATCATGGGTCCCGTGACCATGTGGTCAGTTCCAATGAATTATATTGGTCCTACGCGAGGTGTGGATGCCGCTCACAGGGCTATTTGGGGGGTGTTTTGGGGTTTCACAATCAGACTCCACGTTTTCAAGCCTAACTGTAGAGATTCTAAAATTATTGTCGTGCTCTTAAATCGGGGTTACCATGACCATGCGATTAGTTTCTATGACATACATTGGACATGTGACCATGCGAGTAGTTCCTACGAGTTACATTGGTCTCGTTTTAGGCGTGGGTGCCTCTCAGGGGGGCCGTTTGGGTGGTGTTTTGAGGTTTTTCCCTCTAAAGATATATTTTTTAAGACTAAGTGTAGATATTCTCCAATTATCATCGTGCTCTCAAACTGGGAGTCCAGTGACCATGCGGTTAGTTCCTATGAGTTACATTGGTTCCGTGAGACGTGTTGGTGCCTCTCATGGGGCCATTTGGGGGGTGTTTTAGGGTTTTTCCCTCTAACGCCATTTTTTCAAGCCTAAGTGAAGATATTCTAAAATTATCATCTTAATCTCAAACTGGGTGTCCCGTGACCACGCGATCAGTTCCTATGGGTTACATTGGTCCTGTGCGAGGTGTGGGTGCCTCTCCCGGGGCCATTTGTGGGGGCATTTTTTGGTTCCATCCTCTAACGCCATGTTTTCAATTATAAGTGTAGATATTATCAAACCAGGGGTCCCGTAACCACGCGGTCATTTCGTACGAGTCACATTACTCCCGTATGATATCTTGGTGCCTCTCACAAGGATCTTTGGGTAGTTTATGGGGTTTCATCCTCTAGTGCCATGTATTCAAGACTAATTGGTTTTATTCTCAAATTATCATCATGCTTTCAAACAGGGGGTCTCGTGACCATGCGATCAATTCTTACGAGTTACGTTGATCCTGTGCGAGGTGATGGTGCCTTACACAGGGATGTTTGTGGGGTATTTCAGGGTTTCACCCTCTAACGCCATATTTTTCAAGTTTATGTGTAGATATTTTCAAATTATCACCGAGCTTACAAACAGGGGGTCCCATGACCACACGGTCAGTTCTACGAGTTGCATTGGTCCGGTGCGTGATGGTGGTGCCTCTCGCGAGGACTTTTGAGATAGTTTCACCCTCTAACACCATATTTCTAGGCCTAAGTGTAAATATTGTCAAATTATCACCCTTCTCTCAAACCGGGGGTCTTGTGACCATGCGCTCAGTTCGTAAGAGTTACTTTGGTCCCGTGCGTGGTGTGGGTACCTCTTACGGGGCCCCTTTTAGGGGGTTTGGGTTTTCACACTCTAACATCATGTTTTGTAGCCTAAGTCTATATATTCCCAAATTATCACCATGCTCTCAAATTGAGGGTCCCGTGACCACGCGGTCTCTCCTCCGAGATGCATTGGTCCCGTGGGAGGTGTGGGTGCCTCTTATGAGGTTTCGTCCTCTAACTCTATGTTTTCAAGCCTATATGTATATATTCTAAAATTTTCATCGTGCTCTCAAATCGGGGGTCCCATGACCATGCGGTCAGTTCCTACGAGTTACATTGGTCCATTGTGAGGTGTGGGTGTCTCTCATGGGTCCATTTGGGCAGTGTTTCGGGGTTTTACCCTGTAGCGCCAAAATTTTCAGGCCTAAGTGTATATATTCTTAAATTATCATCGTGCTCATAAATTAGGAGTCCCGCGATGGTGCGTTTAGTTCCTATGAGTTACATTAGTTTCGTGCGAGGAATTGGTACCTCTTATTGCGCCATTTTGGGGACGTTTTAGGGTTTCGAACTCAAATGCCATGTTTTTAAGCCTAAGTGTAGATTTATCAAATTATCACCAGCTCTCAAAATGGAGTCCCGTGACCACGCGATCAATTCTTATGAGTTACATTCATCTCGTGCAAGGTGTTGGTGCTTTTCACTGCGTCATTTCTGGGATGTTTTAGGGTTTCACCCTCCAATGTCATGTTTTTAAGCCTAAGTGTAGATATTCTCAAATTATCATCATGCTCTCAAATCAGGGGTCCCGTGATCATGGGGTTAGTTCCCATGATATACATTGATCTCGTGCGAGGTGTTGATGCCTGTCATGGGGCCATTTGGGGGTGTTTCAGGGTTTCGCATTCAGACGCCACATTTTCAAGACTAAGTGTAAATATTCTCAAATTATTTCCATGCTCTTCAAACTGGGCGTCCTGTGACCACACGATTAGTTACTAGAAGTTACATTGGTCACATACGAGGTTTGGGTGCCTCTCATGAGGCCATTTGAGGGGTGTTTTGGGGATTCACCCTCTAGTGCCATGTTTTCATGCCTAAGAGTAGATAATCTCAAATTATCACCATGCTCTCAAATCAGGGGTCCCATGACCACATGGTCAGTTCCTATGAGTTACATTGGTCCCGTGTGAGGTGTTGGTTCCTCTCAAGGGGTCATTTAGGTGGTGCTTCGGGGGTTTTCCCTTTAACGTCATGTTTTCAAGGCTTTATGTAGATATTCTCAAATTATCATCGTGATCTCAATCCGAAGATGCCATGACCAGACGGTCAACTTCTATATGTTACATTGGTCCTATGTGAGGTGCTAGTGCCTCTCACAAGGCCGTTTAGGGAGAGTTTCGGGGTTTTTTCCTCTAACACCATGTTTTTAACACTGATTGTAGATATTCCCATGACCATGCGGTTAGTTCCTTCTAGTTACATTGTTCTCATGCGAGGTGTTAGTGCCTCTCACGAGGGCTATTTTAGGGGTGTTTCGAGGTTTCACCCACTAACGCCTTATTTTTTAAGCCTAAGTGTAGATATTCTTAAATTATCATCGTGCTCTGAAATCGAGGTTCTCGTGACCACGTGGTCAATTGCAACAAGTTACATTGGTGCCTCTCACGGGGCCCTTTTGGGTGTGTATCGAAGTTTCTCCCTCTAATGTCATGTTTTCAAGACTAAGTTTAGATATTCTCAAATTATCGCCATGATCTCAAATCGGGGGTCCCGTGACCAAGCGATCAATTTGCATGAGTAACACCAGTCCCCTGCGATGTGTTCGTACCTCTCAAGGGGACGTTTGGGAGGGGGGGGGGTGTTTTCGTGTTTTGCCCTCGAATGCCATGATTTCAAGCCTAAATGTAGATATTCTAAAAATTATCATCGTGCTCTCAAATAGGGGTCCCGTTACCACGTGATCAGTTTTTACCTGTTACATTGGTCCCGTCAGAAGTGTGGGTGCCTCTCATGGGGCCGTTTGGGGGTGTTTTCGAGTTTCTCCCTCTAATGCCATTTTTTCAAGCTTAAGTGTTGATATTGTGAAATAGCCACCGTGCTCTTAACTCAGGAGTCATGTGACCACGCGATTAGTTCCTATGAGTTACATTGGTCCCGTAAGAGGTCGTGGTGCCTCTCACGGGTCCGAATGAGGGGGTCCCTTTAATGCCATGTTTTTCAAGCCTAAGTGTAGATATTCTCAAATTATCTCCATGCAATTAAATCGAGGATCCCGTGACCATGCGATCATTTTCTATGCGTTACATTGGCCTCGTGCGAGGTGTTGGTGCCTCTCACGGGGCCCTTTTGGGTTGTTTCAAGGTTTCTTCCTCTTTATGCCATGTTTTGAAGCCTAAGTTTAAATATTACGAACTTATCTCCATCTTCAAAAAATGGGGGACCCGTGATCAGGCGGTCACTCCTACGTGGCATTGGTTCCGTGCGAGGTGTGGGTGCCTCTCACTGGGCTGTTTGGGAGGAGGGGGATGGGTTTTCACCATTTAACGCCATATTTTAAATTCTAGTTGTAAATTTTCTCAAACTATTATCATGCTCTTAAATCAAGAGTTATATGACCACGCAGTTAGTTCCTAGGAGTTATATTCATTCCGGGTGAGGTGTTGGTGACTCTCACGGGGCAGGTGGGTGGGTGGATGGGGTGTTTCAATGTTTCTCCCTCTAACACCATATTTTCAAGCATAAGTTTAGATATTCTCAAATTATCGTCGAGCTCTCAAACGAGGGGTTTTGTGATGATGCAATTAGTTCTTAAGAGTTATATTCGTCCCGTGATGGGGCCGGTTCGCGGTGTTTTGGGGTTTCGCCCTTTAATGCCATGTTTTGAAATCTAAGTGTAGATATTCTCAAATTATCATTATTCTCTCAAACCAGGTCTCCCAAGACCATGCAGTCAGTTCCCTTGAGTTATATTGGTCTCTTGCGAGGTGTTGGTGCCTTTCACGGGGTCGTTTGGTGGTGTTTTGGGGTTTCACCCTCTAACGCCATGTTTTCAAGCCTAAGTGTAGATATTCTTAAATTACCGTCGTGCTCTCAAACTGGGGGTCCCATGTGGTAAGTTCCAATGAATTACATTGGTCCCATAAGAGGTATTTGTGCCTGTCACGGGGTCGTTTGGGGGTGTTTCGGGGTTTCGACCTCTGACGCCACATTATCAAGCCTAAGTGTAGATATTCTCAAATTATCATCGTACTCTTAAATAAGGGGTCCCGTGAACACGTAGAAAGTTTGGTCCCGTGCAACGTGTTTGTACCTCTCACGGGCTGGTTAGTGGGTGTTTAAGGGTTTCATCCTGTAATGCCATGTTTTTGTGCCTAGGTGTAGATATTCTGACATTATTGTCGTGCTCTCAAACGGGGGTCCCATGACCACACGGTCAGTTCCTACAAGTTACATTGGTCCGTTAAAGTTATGGGTGCCTCTCACGAGGCCGTTTGGGGGGGGGGGGGGGGGGGGGGTTCTCCCTCTAATGCCATATTTTCCTCCCTAAGTGTACATATTCTCAAATTATCGTCGTGCTCTTAAATCGGGGGTCCCATGACCATGCGGTCAGTTCCTACGAGTTACATTGGTCCCGTGCGTGGTGTCAATTCCTCTCATGGTTTAGGTTGTGTTTCAGGGTTTCACCCTGTAATGCCATGTTTTCCAAGCCTTTATGTTGATATTCTCAAATTATCGTCGTGATCTCTAACCGGGAGTCCCGTGACCATGCGGTTAGTTTCTATGTGTTACATTGGTCCCGTGCGAGGTGCTAGCGCCTTTTACTTCGCCCTTTGGGGGTGTTTTGAAGTTTCTCCCTCTCATGCCGTGGTTTCAAGCCTTAGTGTAGATATTCTAAAATTTTTATTATTTTCTCAAACCGGAGTTCCGTGACCACACGGTTAGTTCCTATAAGACACATTAGTCCCTGTGAGGTGTTGGTGCCTCTCATCGGGCCGTTTTGGGTGTGTTTCAAGGTTTTGCCATCTAATGCCATATTTTTCAAGCCTAAGAGTAGATATTTTCAAATTATCATGGTGCACTCAAACTGGGGGTCTCGTGACCGCGCGGTCAGTTCCTACGAGGTGGTGGTGTCTCTTACGAGGCCCCTTGGGGTGTGTTTCTGGGTTTCTACCTCTAACATTATGTTTTCAATCCTAATTGTAGATATTATCATATTATCTCCTTGCTCTCAAATCGGGGGTCCTGTGACCACGCGGTCACTTCTACAAGCTTTATTTGTCCCATGTGAGGTGTGGGTGCCTCTCACAAGGCCGTTTGAGGGGAGTTTTGGGGTTACATCCTCTAACACCAGGTTTTCAAGCCTAAGCGTAGATATTCTAAAATTATCATCGTGATCTTAAATCGGGGGTCCCGTGACCACACTAGTAGATCCTACGAGTTACATTGGCCCCGTACGAGATGTGGGTTCCTCTCACGGGTCCGTTTGGGCAGTTTTTCTGGATTTTGCCATGTAACACCATATTTTTCAAGTCTATGTATAGATATTATCAAATTATTGTCGTGCTCTCAAACCGGGAGTCCCATGACCACAAAGTTAGTTCCTTCTAGTTACATTAGTTTCGTACCAACTGTTGGTGCCCCTCACGGGCCCTTTGGAGGGGTCTTTCCAGATTTCACCCTTGAATGCCACGTTTTTGTGCCTCAGTATAGATATTCTTAAATTATTTCCATACTCTCAAATCGGGGGTCCCATGACAAGGTAGACGATTCCTATGGGTAATATCGGTCCCGTGGGAGGTGTTGGTGCCTCTTATGGGGATGTTTGAGGGGTGTTTCAGGGTTTCACCCTCGAACGCCATGTTTTCAAGCCTATGTGTAGATATTCTAACATTATCATCATGATCTTAAATCACGGGCCCCCGTGACAATGCGGGGAGTTCCTATGAGTTACATTGGTCCCATGCGAGGTTTTGGTGCCTCTCACGAGGCCATTTGGGGGTTGTTTCGGGTTTCACCCTCTAACACCATATTTTGAAGCTTAAGCCTAGATATTCTGAAATTATCACCGTGATCTAAAATTGATGGTCCTGTGAGCATGCGGTCACTCCTACGAGTTGTATTCGTCCCATGCGAGGTGTGGGAGCCTCTCACGGGGCTATTTGGGGGGTGTTTCAGGGTTTCATCCTCTAACACCAGATTTTTAAGCCCAAGTGTAAATATTCGAAAATTATAACTACGCTCTCAAATTGGTAGTGTCGTGACCATGCGGTCAGTTCCCATAAGATACATTGGTCCCGTGAGGGGTGTGGGTGCCTCTCACGGGGCCGTTTGGGGGGTGTTTTGGGGTTTTTCCCTCTAACACCATGTTTTTAAGACTAAGTGTAGATATTGTCGAGTTATTGTTGTGCTCTCAAACGAGGGGTCCTATAAGCACATTGTCAGCTTGTACGTGTTACATTAGTCCCGTGCGAGGATTTTGTGCCTCTCACGGGGAACTTGGTGGTGTATTAGGGTTTCACCCTCTAATTCCATGTTTTAAAAGCTAATTGTTGATATTCTGAAATTATCGTTGTGCTATCAAACCGGAGGTCCTGTGACCACGTGGTAAGTTCTTACAAGTTACATTGGTCCCGTGTGAGTTTTGGTGCCTCTCACGGTGCCATTTGGGCGGTAATTCAAGATTTCTCCCTCTAACATCTTGTTTTTGAAGCCTATGTGTATATATTATCAAATTATCATCAGGCTCTCAAACCAGGGGTCCCGTGACCACGCAGTGAGTTCCTACGAGTTTCATTGGTCATGTGAGAGGTGATGGTACCATTCATAGGGCATTTTAGTGTGTGTTTTGGGGTTTCGCCTACTAACACCATGTTTTTCAGGCCTAAGTGTAAAAAATATTAAATTATCTCCATGATATCAAACTAGGGGTCCTGTGACTAAGAGGTCATTTCCTACGTGTAACACTGATCCCATGTCAGGTGTTGGTGCCTCTTATAGGGCCATTTGGGGGGTCATTCATGTTTCTCCCTCGAACGTCGTGTTTTCAAGCCTAAGTGTTGATATTCTAAAATTATCATCGTTCTCTCAAATCGGGGGTCCCATGAGAACATAATCAATTCCTACAAGTTACAATGGTCCCGTGCGAGGTGTCAGTGCATCTCACAGGGCCCTTTGGGGGTGTTTCTAGATTTCACACTCTAATGCCATATTTTTAAAACCTAAGTGGTGATATTCTCAAATTATCATCGTTCTCTCAAATCGGGATGCTCGTGACCAAATGATTAGTTCCTAGGAGTTACATTTGTCCTGTGCAAGGTGTTGATGCCTCTCACAGGTCCATTTGGGGGCTGCTTCGGGGTCATCTACCGCCATGTTTTTTAGCCAAGTGGAAATATTCTCAAATTATCCCCATGATATCAAACCGGGGGTCCCGTGACAACGTGGTTAGTTCTTGCGAGTTACATTGGTCGCGTGTGAGGTGTTGGCGCCATTTACGGGGCCATTTGAGGGGTATTTTTGAGTTTCGCCTTCAAACTCCATGTTTTCAAGACAAAGTATGGATATTATCAAATTATCATTGTTCTCTCGAATCGTGGGTCCCGTTAGCACACATCTAATTCCTATGAGTTACATTGGTGCCGTGTGAGGTGTGTGTGCCTTTCGTAGGGCCATTTGTGGGGTGTTTCGGGGTTTCACCATCTAACACTATGTTTTTCAATCCTAAGTGTATATATTCTAAAATTATCACCGTTCTCTAATATCGGGGGTCCCATGACCACACAATCTGTTCTTTCGAGTTACATTGGTCCCGTGCGAGGTGCTAGTGCCTCTCACAGGACCGTTTGGGTGGTGTTTCGGGATTTCACCCCTATTCTAAATTTATCACCATGCTTCCATGTCGAGTTCCCGCGACCATGCGGTTAGTTCATATGAGTTAAATTGGTCCTGAGTGAGGTGTTGGTGCCTCTCACGGGGCCATTTGGGGGGTGTCTCGAGGTTTTGCCCTCTAACACCTTGTTTGCACGCCAAACTGTAGATATTCTCAACTTATTATCGTGCATTCAAACTTGTCGTCCCATGACCACGCGGTTAGATTCTACGAGTTACATTGGTCCCTGCAATGTGTTGGTGTCTCTAAGGGGGCCATTACGTGGTTTTTTCATGGTTTTGATCCTCTAATGCCATGTTTTTATATCTAAGTGTAGACATTCTCAAATTATCACTACATTCTTAGATCGAGGGTCCCGTGACCACGTGGTCAGTTCCTACAAGTTACATTAGTCCCATACGAGGTGTGGGTGCCTCTCACGGGGCCATTTTGGTATTTCTCCCTTTGATTCCATGTTTTCAATCCTAAGTGTAGATATTCTCAAATTATCGTCGTGCTCACAAATCGGGGGTCTCGTGACCACACAGTCAGTTCTTACGATTTACATTGGTCGGGTGTGAGGTATTGGTTCGTCTCACGGGGCCGTTTAGGGGTTATTTTGGGGTTTATCCTACTAACGCCATGTTTTTCAAGCCTATGTCTATGTATTCTCAAATTATCACTGTGATATCCAACCGGGGGTCTCGTGAGCATGCGGTCAGTTTCTATAAGTACATTGGTTATGTGCTAGGTGCTTGTGCCTCTCATGGGGCCGTTTCAGCGGTGTTTTAAGTTTTTTTCCTTCTAATCCTAAGTGTAGATATTCGCAAATTATAAACACTCTCTCAAGCCAAGGGTCCTACGACCACATTGTCAGTTCCTATGTGTTACATTGGTCCCATGCGAGGTGTTGGTGCCTCTTATGGGACGTTTGGTGGGTGTTTTGGGGTTTCTCCCTATAAATACATGTTCTTAAGCCTAAGTGTATATCATCACGCTCTCAAGTTGGGCTTGACCATGCGGTCCGGTCCTATGAGTTACATTGGTCCCATTCGAGGTGTTGGTGCCTTTTAAGGGTGCGTTTGGGGGATGTTTTGGGATTTCTCTCTCTAAGTCCATTTTTTTCAAGGTCAAGTGTAGATATTATCAAATTATTATCGTGCTCTCAAACTGAGAATCTCGTGACCTAACCATTAGTTTCTACAAGTTACATTGGTCATGTACGAGGTGTTGGTGCCTCTTACGTGGCCGTTTGGTTGGTGTTTTGAGAATTCACCATCTAACGCGATGTTTTAATGCCTAAGTGTAGATATTCTAAAATTATCACCAATATCTAAAATCGGGGTCCCGTGACCACGCAGTTAGTTCCTACGAGTTACATTAGCCCCGTACGAGGTATGGGTGGCTCTCACAGGGCCATTTAGGGGGTGTTTTGGGATATTTCTCTCTGATCCCATGTTTGCAAGCATAATTGTATATATTCTCAAATTATTATCGTTCTCTCAAATTAATAATTTCGTGATCTCACGATTAGTTTCTATGAGTTAGCTTGTTCCTGTCCAAGGTGGTATTTCCTTTTACGGGGCCATTTGGTGGGTGTTTCGGGGTTTCACCGTCTAACATGATGTTTTGATGCCTAAGTGTAGATATTTTCAAATTATCACCGACCTCTAATATTTGGGGTCTCGTAACCATGCGATGAGTTCCTTAGACTTACATTTGTCCCGTACGAGGTGTGGGTGGCTCTCACGGGGCCATTTGGGGGGTGTTTCGGGATTTCTCTCCGTGATGCCATGTTTTCAAGCCCATGTGTATATATTCTCAAACTATCTCCGTGCTCTTAAACTAGGGGTCCCATGATGATGCAATCAGTTCCTAGGAGTTACATTCATCCCGTGTGAGGTGTTGGTGCCTCTCTTGGGGCCATTTTGGGGGGTGTTTCGGGTATTCACCTTCTAACGCCTTGTTTTTAGGACTATGTGTAGATATTCTAAAATTATCATCATGATTCCAATCGGGCGTCGTATAATCCCACGGTAAGTTCTTAAGAGTTTCACTAGTCCCGTACAAGGTGTTGGTTCCTCTCACAGGGCGGGGGTGTTTCGAGTTTTCTGCCTCTAATGCCATCTTTTCAATCATATGTGTGGATATTCTATAATTATCATCATGATCTCAAACCAGGGGTCCCATGACCACGAAGTCGATTCCTACGAGTTACATTGGGGGTATGGATGCCTCTCATGGGGCCATTAGCGGGTGTTTCAGGGTTTCTCCCTCTAACGTTATGTTTTTCAAGACTAAGTGTATATAGTCTTAAATTAACATTGTGCTCATGAATCGGGGGTCTCGTCACCATACGACTAGTTCCTACGTTCTACATTGGTACCGTGCGAGGCCTTGGTGCCTCTAACGAGACCGTTTGGGGGTTGTTTTGGGGATTCATCTTCTAAGGCCATGTTCTTAATCCTATGTGTAGATATTCTAAAATTAACACTGTCCTCTCAAGTCGGGGGTCCCGTACCACACGGTCAGTTACTAAGAGTTACATTGGTACCATGTGAGGTGTTAGTGGCTCTCACATGGACGTTTGGGGAGTGTTTCGGGATTTTTCCTTCTAACGCCTTGTTTTCAAGCTGAAGTGTACATAGTCTCAAATTTTTGTTGTGCATTCAAACTGGGGGTCCCGTTACCATGTGATCTGTTTCTACGAGCTACATTAGTTCCGTGTGAGGTACTGGTGCCTCTCATGGGGCCGTTTGTTGAGGGGTTTAGGGGTTTAACCGTGTAACACAATGTTTTCATGCCTAAATGAAGATATTATTAAATTATCATTGTTCTATCAAACCGGGGGTCCCCGGCTATGGGGTTAGTTCCTACTCGTTACATTGGGCCCGTATGAGGTGTTAGTGCCTCTCACGAGGTTGTTAAGGGGTGTTTTTCAGGGTTTCACCCTCTTATGCCATGTTTTGAAGCCCAAGTGTAGATATTCTCAAATTATCTTCGGGCTCCTAAACCAGGGGTTCCATGATCAAATATGATTGACAGGGAGAAAATAATATTTTGATAATCAATACTGCTTTAAATCAACTAAAAGATCCTTCAAATTTGCGTTGTCATCAAGAACTGACTGTAACTCTTTTGAAACCTTTAATGCATCCACTCGAGTAGTCATATCTTTTAGTGCATGCACAATAATAGACCAATTGCCATTAATTATGCACTTCGGGTATAATATCTTCTTTATGTTCTAAAAGGCGCAAATAAAATTCTAGTCGAGTATGCGATCTTTACTCTTCATCTTTGATAAATCTACCATAATACTTTTGGAGTCAGTATCAACTTTACAAGCATTCGTTGTTTTCCCCACCTTTACATAATCATAGTAGAACATGGTTTTTGTGAAATCTAAGTAATCATGTTCTAGGATTTGTTGGATTATCCCAAAATAGGTAAACACCATATTCTGTGAACTTTTATCACTTTTGCTAGTGATATAGGTGGTCAAGGGTGTAATTGATATTCTATTGTTTTGTGTCAAAATATTTTCCTCATATGGATCTGAAATGAAATCAAAATCGTTGGTGCGGAATTTATTAAATACTTTCACATGAAAAGTAGGACATTTTTTTATGCGTGCAAGTCTGGAAGAGACATCACCTCTTTTTATAAGATTCATTTATTAATGAATTTGTATTAGGGCATGTTTTACCACATGTGAATAAATAACCGCACACATAAGACGTGAAAATTACCTCTTTTGACACCCGTGCCCTAAGATCATTCACAGTGAAATTTCTCCTTTGATTTTGGACATTTAAATTCTCATACTTCCTACTGGTAATTTGTAGAGTTTAGATCACAAAATATAAAAAAACATGTACTCAAAGAAGAAGAATTCAATAGATACTCACTCTCTCTAGTTTTCAACTTCATCTTTCGATTTTAAGACATAACGAGCTGCTTACTCGTATGGTAGATTTCTGAGTTTCACCTCTTTAGGGTTCCAAAATACGAATTTATCCTCAATCTTATCAGGTTCGTCGATCACTCATTATCCATGAGGATTGAGCCTCCTAAGATCTTGTCCTGGTATATGTTCCCTAGTATATAGAGATGATTCCATTGGTACGTATTCTTTAGGAATTGAGCCTCTAATATACCGTGTATTCTTTATGTAATCTTTGAAGGTTTTCATCAATCACTCAAAAGGACACATCCAACGATACATAACGGGACACATAATAAATATTCATCGTATAAATTCACAAGTAGGTGGATGTTAATATCGAAGAATGAGGGATGAAAATACTTCTCTATTACATAAAATGCCTCGGCCAAACTTGATTACGAAACTTTAATGTGAATTCTGTTTACCACTTTTGCATAAAGTGGGTTAAAGCACGAACTGATTTGCATAATTTCCCGACAGAGATCTTTGTGTTCATAAAAGCAATGTCGAAATAATAGAGGGATTAATTGGATGATTACGTGCCAGTCATGAGACTTGCACTATTTTAAGTCATTTTCAGGGTAGTTTACTACCCTACGTAAATTACCAGAATAATAAGTTGGAGTCTTCAAGTTGAACAACATGTCTAATAGGATCTTCTTCTCACAAGTAGTCAAAGTGAAAGAAGCCCAAGGGTAGAAATTCTTCATGTTGTAGGATCATTTATTAACTACAGTTTCTTCTTTATTTTCATATCCTGTAGATTTAGGCGGGCCCCATCTCCATCTTTCGAATGAGATCCATCCAAACATGTTCCTATTAAATGTTCTGAAATGTTCTTCTCTTTGTACATAACATCAACTACATCCCATACACAATGATCTTTCCAATACGACAAATCAAAAAATATTGATCGCTTTGACCATGGCTTCGCTTTACAAGGGTCGTTCGAATCCCCCTAGCTTTACGCTGTAAGTTTACAAACTGGGGGTGTTTTTTTATGTACCTATTCCCCGCACTCAAAGACACAACCTTCTCATCGATCTACTGACCAGGAAAGTTGAGCAGGCGTCATTCTGTGCTCCTGATCAATAGGCAAAAAGTTAGACATGTCGTTCCTAAAAGAGTGACTAGTTGACTGTAATCTATAATGACTTGTGTAACTCATCTTACTACTATGTTTTAACCAACAAGCTTCAGTTTCTACCCCACATATGGGACATCTATAATAACCATGAACATTACAATTGGACAAGGTCCCATAAGCTGGAAGGTCGTCGATCGCCCACATCATCATTGCTTTAAGTGCGAACTCTTCACCATCATGAGAGTTGAACGTCTTCATGCCTTTATCCCACAACTCTTTAAGTTCTTCGATTAGTGGTGCTAAGAATACATCAATATCATCGTTGGTAGCCTTCGGCCTGGGTATCAATAAAGATAACAATTTGAACTCATTTCTTATGCATAGTGTCAGAGGGAGACATAAAAGCACCATGAGAACTGCGAATAAATCTAACTAGTACTCAAATTACCGAAAGGGTTAAACCGATTGGTTGAGATTGGAAGGCAAACATTGCACGGTTCCTTTACAAATTCATGGAGTTGCACATCTGAAATTTTCCAGATGTGTGAATCAACTGTGACACCCCGCCTAATTAAACATCGGGTGATCAGGTCTTTATTAAATTAAAACAGGTTTCTCAAATGGTTCATTCTTCGCATCACTGTCGAAAACTTTTTAATTACTAATCCCCTAAGTAAAATTAGACCGGTGCCAAATTTTATCTTTCTTAAAGCAGATAAATCAACCATGCGGAACAAAGAAAAAAAGTCATTTAATATAACCCAATCAACGAAGTAAAAGTAGAACAGAACAAAAGTATTACCGAATAAACCATTGGCTAAAAATCCCAAAAAACAATAGAATAACCACTAGTCTGAAACTAACATCTGAGACTAATACCGGACCACAAGTCCATACATAAAATAGTGTGAGATCCTGTACTAGATCTGAATGAGAGATATCGTCTAGTCAAAATCCTGTAAGCATCTACTGTTCTACAGCATCGAGTCCCTGGATAGAAATCATCATACATGGCGTCCCTGTGGATGGACACCTAAAAGGTTTTGAAAATATTTTATAGAAAGAGTTAGTATTCAAAACATTTTGAAAATATTTATCAAGCATTTATCACAATATAAAATGCGGTTATTGATTACACATGTTAGGTTCTTGTACACTCTCTTGATTTTACTCACCCCTCATCTTTTGTGCACACCTAACGTTCTACACTTAGCCTACCCAGCCATATCTTCCAAGCTATCTAGGACTAAGTAATCATCTGAACTTATCTATACTTAAGTTCCAATATTTCCCACACCGTATATTCATTACATTAACATCACACGAAGGTTAATTAATACACAAGTAACATTTCCTCTATGTTATGTTTCAAAACTTCTCATTTAGTTTCACTACTAAATTTCGACAATCATCACAATTTCTATCTTCCCACTTTTAAAATTAAGTTTCACTACTTAAATTACTAATTAGATATTCTCCAACTAACGTTACACTTCGTAATTAAGTTTCACTACATAACTTACCAGTTCCGTATGTATCTTTAAATACATAATATATCAATCTACTAATACACAAAAGTAGAATATCATCAAGTATATATTTCACACATAATATATACTAAATATCAGTCATTACTATTTTGCCCTTTTTATACACGTAAAGGACCCTTGGTTCGAAATGATTCATCGACCCCAAGTAAGAATTGGTTCGGAATGATACATCGACCCGAATTATTTATATACATACATAAAGGACTCTTGGTTTGGAATAATTCATCGACCCCAAGGTAGAATTGGTTCGGAATGATACATCGACTCCAATTATTTATATACACAAATTCTGGCTCGGACTCTTTCATCACGCCACCAGTTTAAAGGTTTGGTTCGACATTTTATATCGACCCCAAACATATAATAAGTCTATGTTAGTTCGGAATGTCACATCGACCCTAACATAGTTACTCTAGGTATAAATCTCTCGAGCTAAAAGATCATATAATTCAGTAGGTACATGCCCGACCTATTAATTTTATACGTACAAAATATTTTAATCTCTTATATTTACCGTACAATGTTCGCTTTACGATTTATCTCATTAATCGCATTTATTTGAGTATTCACACAACTCTAAGGGTCCTAGTTACCCCTCACATACAATTTCAGTAGTTATTACTTACCCTACTGGTCTATTATTTAAATTGAAATTACCTCACCTCATAACTCAATTCCGAAAACCCTGATATTCTACTAAATCGAATTATTTTCGTCGGTCCATAATCCAAGCCCTACACCCAATGGCCTTAGCGGACCTCAACAATATACCTACTGGTCTTATTCTCAAACCCATATAAGTATAATATAAATCATACGGTACTCATTCATTCCCGGAAATCGACGAAGATTTAAACGCAAAAAATTCGGGAAAAACAGCTTGTGTCGATCGATCGACTGCTGGGTTCGATCGATCGATCGATCGAACAAGGACAGACGCAGTTCGTCTTCTTCATTAACCCTTTCCTCCATTAACAAATCTCCAAACTCCATTATAGTCCACAAAACTTCGACCCAATGATCCTAACATGTTTCCACATATAATAGGACAATTTCTAATGTGTCAAATACATCAAAACTCCAATTCCTTTAAAGAAATAGTGAATTAAACCTAGAATTTCTTGAAACCCTAGTTATGGTGTTCTTCACATATTTTCATTCAAAATCCAGATTTTATTCCGAAATAATCATCAAGTCTAATCTGAATATTAATCCTCTACATATGTTAAATCATTCTACATGCGATTCCTATCCCAACATGTATAAATACCATTATTCTCCTATCAAGATAATGATTTAAACAAAACTATTCAAAAACCCTACACATGGGTATTATAACTTTATAATTTTTTCAATAAACAACTTGCCTTATGATCAGTAGGGTCTGATCTCGTGGTTGTTGTTGATGATTGATGATCTTCATCCTTTAATCCTTCTTCCCCGACATGTTGATAGTGAAAATCTCCTTTGAATCATTCCCACTTCTTTCTTTTGCCTTAGAAAATTGTGTCTCTCTTCTCTCTAATGGTATTAGTGTTGTCATGGGCGTTCTAACCCAAACCCCTCTTTCATACGGCTGATAAAAAGCTCTCAAATTCGTAGGTCTCCATACCCTCTCATATTAAAAGACCAAAATGCCCCCGAACGGTCTCGGTTTAGTCCAAAATTACCCTGAGACTCAACTAGTACCTCTGAGTATACTATTTTGACTAATTTGACTCTTCCGGACTCATCTGTGGCCTCGAAATTATCATTTGAGTCAGTTAAAAATATTACTCGTTCTCATCCGAACACGGTCTACACGCATTAAGTAAATATTTACCACTCGCACTAAGTAAATATAATGAGGCAATATAAATCGGTATCTATCTCTTGATTAATATTCCATAATTACAATATTTAATAAATCTCATTAAATTACTCCTCTTACGTAATTTAAATTAAGCCGTATTTTCTCATTTAATTCTCCCATTTAATTAAATAGACTATTCGGAAATACGGGGTATTACATACTCTCCCCCTTACAAAAGATTTTTGTCCTCGAAATTAGGATAAGACTGGTATTAAGACTAAGGACCTTAAAAATCTGCATTCTCTAATACCCCAAAATGTAATCATATCATCCTAACGGTCGCCCCAAGTACATGCCTTGCTTATTATAAACCCTTATCGCATGTTACCCTTGCCGCATATATCATAATTAAGTCTGACTACTTAATTTCTCAATAGATTTCCCAATCTAACATTAACTCTTGAAATTAAGTTTCTCCTTACTTAATTTACCCTTTTGATGTATATCTCTATATATAACATCTATGTGTCTACTATCACTCATAAGTAGAATATTATAAGGTATATATTTCACACACAATACATACTATAAGAGAAATTGGTCCGGCAAAATTATCGGCCCAAATAATCCTATCATTTACATTGGTCCGAAAATCCCTCGACCCCAAGGTAAATGTAACGCATATGTTGGTTCAGACCTTCAGTCGATACTAAATTTATCATCGATCTGGTTTGGAAAATCATCGACCCCAAATCGATCCTTCATGTATTGGTCCAGAATATCATCGACCCCAATACATAATTTAAGCACACTTATTATCGTACATAAGCAGGAAATCATAAGGTATATATATATTACATATAGTATATACTATCAACATTTATTTTATAATCACCCCCCTTTTTAACACTTTTGGGGTTATTGGCTCGAAATCCCACGTCGATCACCAATTATACTGTCTCGAAATCACACTTCGACCACACTATAAGTATATATATCTCATCGCACATGAGTATACAATTTGTGAGCCATATATTTCACACTTCTTATATTCTAAAATGTCATATCCTAATAGAATGTCCTCATATCACGCGTTAAGGACTAAAAGTTCGAAATGTCTCCTTGAACCACACCTAAAAGTACACATAAGTTCTTAATAGGTACCCGTGAACCTAATCCTTATGTAAAGTCCATATAGACACTCAAACTACCTATAAATATGCTCATATAGGTATACACTCAACCTATGAATTGATTAGTGGGCTTTTCTAAAATTCCACTATCATGAGGGCGTATCATCATCCTTGCTCACTAACATTGAGTCGTAGGTAACACAACATACTCAAAATAAAACTTTATCTCTATTCCTCCCTGACCATCTCTCACAGGGTGGAATTTTAGGATTTCATCCTGATTCACAATTCATATAGAGCGGCACCGTGTACTTGTGCACTCTCCCTTTTCAACTATATACTAATCCATCCCGGTCACCCCATTCCGCTACCCCAGCGAAATGTTGGCTTAATTATGATGTTCACAGCCCATCAATAATTTATGAGTCTGTCTCCTCCTTCCATCATTGTAAACCTAGTTTCACTACCACATTTCGATTGCTTATTTCGAGTCTATCTTTCTCTATCAACTAGTGGTTCGTCTGGAGACAATCTGACTATGTTTCTTCCTCAACACCGCTTCCCACTCACGTCATCTTTCCTCAAGTGGTACTCTATTCCCCTTTCTCTCCGGGTATATTGTACTTTACAATCCATGCACTCTTCGTAATTGGCGCAGTTTTGGGGTTTGTTACTTTATAAGAATCAACATTTTAGTAACGCGTAAGTCACTCTCAACACTCAGTCGAGTAGCACCTTGAGTTACTTTTTCACAACAGTTAGGTCTCCCATATTAAGAGATAACCTTAAAATGGCTTCCCACTGATTCTTATCCCATAGGGTATGTTGGCTCTCTCAGCACATATAAGCTTGGATCATCGTCTATCCCCCATGACGTTCAATCCATTTCATTGATACGACTTGCCTCCTAACTTCCCCATCGGCGCACATATTAAACATCATTTTTCTGCATCTCTCTATTTCGGATGACTAAGAAAGACAACTGACTAGGGCGCCCATACACCCTTTTCTCCATGCACATTTGCAAAAATATTATAAACGTCACACCCATAACATGATTATCCTCAACTCTAGCCCAGTCTACATGACGTGACTGCAATCTTGCGGCTATTCTCAATACCCTATAGACCAAAAATCAAATCCTTGCCCACAAAGTCCCACTTATCCCTTCATGGTGAGGTAAGCCTTTCAGTGTTTCTCCACAACACTACCGGCTCCACTAATGCCTTAGCATCTAACAACGTCTCTTCTCCCCATGCAATCTTACTGAGCATTGTCGGAACAACACATAGTCAAGATACTCAAATTCCATTCCTCGAAAATATGTGCAACCATACTCCAATATTTCTAAAGGAGTCAACTGGAACTGCGCTTATACTATCACTAAGTCCTTAGCACTAATTACAACAACGAGCTCGATCTCTCCGCTCAGCGGTCATACGACATACCTTAACTCACATCATTTAGGTTCCTACACACCGAAATCAATTACTATCAGACGTTCATAATCTCTGAAGTCTCTCACCTATTGATGAATAATAAAAACTCGACCCTCTTTCAGGTGAGGCATCGTCATATACCCCATTCACTCGAGGCTAAAATCCATATACTTCCTTGTCCATCGCTCTGGGGATTTAGATGGTTTCCGGACATAACACGCTTGTCCTCTCCGGAATGAAAAACTTATCGGAGTTATTATTTCCTCAAATAACTTCAAGATAAAATAAAATGAGTAGCCCTACAACCCACACTAGACATCTTTACAAAAATCCCCTTACTCCAGGCCACATTGACCAGTTTGGGGTATCACTCCTCTCGAACTTGGTATCCTCGATTCTGAACACTATCATCCTGGTTCCCTTAGTTCTGCTGACCAAGAGGAATGCACTATGGGGATTAACAGTCCTGACTTAGAATGTAATCATTAAATCCTCTAGTGGGTTCCCACTTATGGCTTGCACCAGCCCCATTACATTCAGTCTTACTCTTTGACAAAATCTTTAAACTTTATTAGCTCCGCCCCTAGCAGAATTTACCCCAACCTTGTAAGAAGTACCATACGGCCTTCATATACATAAGTCATCCAAGAAGAGTTTTACCAAAATTGCAAACTATAACTCGAGAGTCCCTTCTCTCAAGGGCTCTTTTTCTCTTATACCTATCTCATCGATACAAGTTCACTTCAATGGATAAATTTATTTTCTCACGGTTGGCCTCTACCAGGCTTTCATGTGATGGGTTCAGATATTTCCATCCACTTTTCTTCTGAATCATCATTGGAGAACTTTGCAATTAAACTATACGTAAGGTCCCTCTATTTGTATAAGGACCCTCGGTCTGGATGTGGTGACTAGTAACCCCACCACGCTGCCTTAAAAATTACCTAAATTTTCACTTCTGGGTATTTCTACTCTATCCCTAAATGCCAAAACCTCTATACATTCTACTTCCATTGGTTACCATCCACAGTCGCCGTTTTATCACATTTTACAGCTCGTTCTCATCAAAAATTTCTTCAGACTCCCTCCCACTATCACTGCATTGGGCGGGTCTAGATTAGCATCCCCCCTTACCGTCGTGACACTTGGAAAATGCCTGTTATGCCTCAACAACCCTTGCAGCATCTACTTCCATTACACACTAGGAGTGACCTCGACAACGGTCATCTCTCCTATGATTACCATCTTCGAACACTCCAGGATTCATGCCGAGCTCCTCCCTCCCGCAGTCCGTCTTACGCCAATGCTGGTCCTACCGCCATGTTCGACGTACCATGCCCAATTGAACTTGTATATATAACACTACATCTATTAAATAGTAGGAGAACGTAAACTACGTATGTAAAGGAGTACAACAATCCTAAGAGAGGGCTCTATATCAATCAAACGATATGCTGAAAATGTAGTAAGCCGTGCAGATCCAATGGACACTATAACCTGACAATCTGATACCATCTGTGACACCCCTCCTAATTAAACATCGGGTGATCATGCCTTTATTAAATTAAAACAGGTTTCTCAAATGGTTCATTCTTAGCATCACTGTCGAGAACTTTTTAATTACTAATCCCCTAAGTAAAATTAGACCGGTGCCAAATTTTATCTTTCTTAAAACAAATAAATCAACCATGCGGAACAAAGAAAAAAAGTCATGTACTATAACCCAATCAACAAAGTAAAAGTACAACAGAACAAAAGTATTACCGAATAAACCATTGGCTAAAAATCCCAAAAAACAATAGAATAACCACTAGTCTGAAACTAACATCTGAGACTAATACCGGACCACAAGTCCATATATAAAATAGTGTGAGATCCTGCACTAGATCTGAATGAGAGATATCGTCTAGTCAAAATCCTGTAAGCATCTACTGTTCTACAGCATCGAGTCCCTGGATAGAAATCATCATACATGGCGTCCTTGTGGATGGACACCTAAAAGGTTTTGAAAATATTTTATAGCAAGAGTTAGTATTCAAAACATTTTGAAAATATTTATCAAGCATTTATCACAATATAAAATGCGGTTATTGATTACACATGTTAGGTTCTCGTACACTCTCTTGATTTTACTCACCCCTCATCTTTTGTGCACACCTAATGTTCTACACTTAGCCTACCCAGCCATATCTTCCAAGCTATCTAGGACTAAGTAATCATCTGAACTTATCTATACTTAAGTTCCAATATTTCCCACACAGTATATTCATTACATTAACATCACACGAAGGTTAATTAATACACAAGTAACATTTCCTCTATGTTATGTTTCAAAACTTCTCATTTAGTTTCACTACTAAATTTCGACAATCATCACAATTTCTATCTTCCCACTTTTAAAATTAAGTTTCACTACTTAAATTACTAATTAGATATTCTCCAACTAACGTTACACTTCGTAATTAAGTTTCACTACATAACTTACCAGTTCCGTATGTATCTTTAAATACATAATATATATCAATCTACTAATACACAAAAGTAGAATATCATCAAGTATATATTTCACACATAATATATACTAAATATCAGTCATTACTATTTTGCCCTTTTTATACACGTAAAGGACCCTTGGTTCGAAATGATTCATCGACCCCAAGTAAGAATTGGTTCGGAATGATACATCGACCCCAATTATTTATATACATACATAAAGGACTCTTGGTTCGGAATAATTCATCGACCCCAAGGTAGAATTGGTTCGGAATGATACATCGACCCCAATTATTTATATACACAAATTCTGGCTCGGACTCTTTCATCACGCCACCAGTTCAAAGGTTTGGTTCGACATTTTATATCGACCCCAAACATATAATAAGTCTATGTTAGTTCGGAATGTCACATCGACCCTAACATAGTTACTTTAGGTATAAATCCCTCGACCTAAAAGATCATATAATTCAGTAGGTACACGCCCGACCTATTAATTGTATACGTACGAAATATTTTAGTCTCTTATATTTATCGTACAATGTTCGCTTTATGATTTATCTCATTAATCGCATTTATGTGTGTATTCACACAATTCTAATGGTCCTAGTTACCCCTCACATACAATTTCAGTAGTTATTACTTACCCTACTGGTTTATTATTTAAATTGAATTTACCTCACCTCGTAACTCAATTCCGAATACCCCGATACTCTACTAAATCGGATTATTTTCGTCGATCCATAACCCGATCCCTACACCCAATGGCCTTATTGGACCTCAACAATATACCTACTGGTCTTATTCTCACATCCATATAAGTATAATATAAATCCTAGGGTATTCATTCATTGCTGAAAATCAATGAAGACTTAAACAAGAAAAATTTGGGAAAAATAGCTTGCGTTGATCGATCGACTGCTGGGTTCGATCGATCGATAATTCGAGATCGATCGATCGATCGAACGAACAGGGATACATGTAGTTCGTCTTCATCGTTAACCCTTTCCTCCATTAAAAAATCTCCAAACTCCATTATATTCCACCAAACTTTGACCCAATGATCCTAACATGTTTCCACATATACTAGGAGAATTTCTAACGTGTCAAATACATCAAAACTCCAATTCCTTTAAAGAAATAGTGAATTAAACCTAGAATTTCTTGAAACCCTAGTTATGGTGTTCTTCCCATATTTTCATTCAAAATCCAGATTTTATTTCGAAATAATCATCAATTATAATCTGAATATTAATCCTCTACATATGTTAAATCATTCTACATGTGATTCCTATCCCAACATGTATAAATACCATTATTCTCCTATCAAGATAATGATTTAAACAAAACTATTCAAAAACCCTACACATGGGTATTATAACTTTATAATTTTTGCAATAAACAACTTGCCTTATGATCAGTATGTCTGATTTCATGGTTGTTATTGATGATTAATGATCTTCATCCTTCAATCCTTCTTCCCCGACATCTTGGTAGTGAAAATCTCCTTTGAATCCTTCCCACTTCTTTCTTTTGCCTTAAAAAATTGTGTCTCTCTTCTCTCTAATGGTATTGGCGTTGTCATGGGTGTTCTAACCCTAACATCTCTTTCATACGGCTGATAAAAATCTCTCAAATTCGTAGGTCTCCATACCCTCTCATATTAAAAGACCAAAATGCCCCAGAACGGTCTCGGTTTAGTCCAAAATTACCTCGAGACTCAACTAGTACCTCCGAGTATACTATTTTGACTAATTTGACCCTTCCAGACTCATCTGTGACCTCGAAATTATCATTTGAGTCACTTAAAAACATTACTTATTCTCATCCCAACACGGTCTACACGCGTTAAGTAAATATTTACCACTCGCACCAAGTAAATATAATGAGGCAATATAAATCGGTATCTATCTCTTGATTAATATTCCATACTTACAATATTTAATAACTCTCATTAAATTACTCCTCTAACGTAATTTAAATTAAGCCGTATTTTATGATTTAATTCTCCCATTTCATTAAATAGACTATTCAGAAACACGGGGTATTACATCAACTAGATGACGCATTAAAGTTTCCACCAAATCGCATCGAGTGTGCTATGTCATGGCCTCCGATATCCATGATACAGTAAAAAAACGTTTTAACTGTGGCCCAAGTGGGAAATACTACAAGACCTTTTGTGGGACTTGCAAGCACTTTCGATTTTGTTTAGCTTTATCCTTTTCATTCTCATAAACCACATAGCTAGGCTCACTGCGTACAGGACATTCATCCTTCTCTTTTTTCTCGTTGCGGTACAATATGCAATCATACTTGTATGTGTGAATAGATTTGTATTTCAAACCCAAAACCTTTCAACTATTCTTCATAGCAGGATAATTTTCTGGTAATGTGTTCTCTTCTGGGAGATATCTTTAACCCACTTAAGAATTTTGAGTACGCTGTTCCTAGACAAACACAAATTGACTCTTAAAATTATGCAAACCAATAATTGGATATAATACCAAGTGATCTTCATCACAATCTTTATACAACGGTCTAACTGCATCTTCTTTCAACCGTATGTATTCCCCATCTCCCGAAAGTTCAACATAAATATTTTCATTTAGTTTGCCATAATGCGCATTATCTGTATCCATAGGTTGGTGGTTTTGATGGTTGTGGAGTTCGTACGCATCATCAATTAATTTGGTTAGTGGATGATGTGATGGAGAATCATCTACCACTTCCACACGTTGGGGTTGCATTATAGGGTTGGGTACCAACAATTCTTTCGGAACATAAGGTATATTTTTTTCACCATGGTATGTCCATATTTTTAAGTCTTGATAGATTCCCCACTTTATTAAATGCAGCTCAACGTCTTCCAATTGCTTATATTTTCCATTCATGCAATGGGTTAACGGATACGGAATCTTGTTACCTTTAAGATTTTTGGAAGCATATTTAACAAATTCTTGAATGCCATTTACATGCTTATTTATTTTTCGGTTAGTCTCTCCCATCCACACTTTGTATTGTGGTAAATCCATGTAATAATCTTCAAATTTCAGTTATGTGGTAACATGTTAAAATTCTTATTACAACTTAAACAAAAATAATATTCTTACAACTAAAACAAGAAAAGATATTATTATAACTGAAATAAAATCAATATTCTTACAATTGAAACAAATACAATATTCATATAACTGGAAAAAAACCAATATTCGTACAACTGAAACAAAAAAATGTTTTTACAACTGAAACGAAAGAAAATATTATTACATCTTGGCCAACAGATAAACTAGCCAAGCAATAAAAGATTTTACATAATTCCTCAATTCCATCCCTTCCCCATTGTCCATGTGCACAGGTACATCTCCACAGCCATTGTATATTTCATCGATCGGTATTTAAGCCTCACCCCTCTCTAAAGGTAGGTCGTGTATAGGAGTTTCGACAACCATGGAGAATAGTGTGCACACCAATACAACCCTCTTATTTCTCAAGTCTTTGATATAGCACTTTTCGCCACAGTCACTGTGACTTATTGATGATTATCCATGTCTCGTGATAGGCGGAGGCACGGGGAATGGGAATGTTGAAGGAGTTAACATTTGTGAGGGGAATGTTGGATGAGGCTACATTTGGGAGGGGAATGTTGGATGAGGCGACATTTGATAAGGGAAAGTTTAAACGAAAGTATAGGGGAAACCTTGAGGATGAGGTTAAGGATAACCTTGAGGAGGAGGCATTGAGACCCTATAATTTTGAAAAAGGGACACAAGTTTCCAAATTTGATTCATTAACATTCCCAGGTTAGTTTTGATATCATTTACATCCCCATCGGTCTTGAACAATCATTCTTTGTTGGATGAGACATGATTCTTGACCGAAGAAAACTCATCCATGAGAGGTGTAGTATATTGAAATTTTCTTTTTGGCATATGTGATCCAACACCTCTCATCCTCCCCCTTTTGTCATTTCCAAAGGTCAGGGTCAGGGCATCATTTTAAAGGTTTAAGTCATCAACTGACTGCTGATGGCATATATTGATTCTAGAATCTCACCCAAGTGCGCCATGAATTTATTATCTTTGTCACGTCAAGAAGGAATGAATAAGTTGGACCAATTTGGTTTTTCACCTGAATCACACCCATTAATTCTTCAAATTCTCATATGATTCGGATCCCAGCTTCTGGTTATCATTTTTTGTGCCCTATTTTTTTGTTTTGCTCCTTTTGGACCAACTTTTTCTCCTTCGCCTCATTCTCCAAAATATTATTCCACTTCTCCACCGAAATTTCAACATTGACAGGCACTCTCTCTTTCCAAGAAAAAATATTAAAGCTTGTTGCCTCCTACAGGAAATGTTTCTTCCGAAGGTTTCTCCAGTATGTCCTTAATGATTCAGTAACCCGAGATAGAACCTTATTCTTGGAACGATAGAGAAATGAGAAATACTTACAGAGTTGATCATATATATCATCTTTGACGGCTGATCAATAAGGTTCCATCTATCTCGTCCACTCACTCCCACATTCATTTTTCCCAGCAACAACCACCGAACTTTAAAGTTTGGCACGCCATTCCTATCACCTCTCAAGTTATTCCTGATAAGATAGAACCCAATGGTCTTCTTTTTTTATTGAGAAGGAGGCGTTGAGAGCGTGTGATAGGGGCGTTGGAGCAACGGGAGTGCTGGATGAGGACCCCAGAGCACTTGAAGTTGGACTTGGTGAGGAAGGAGGCATTGGTGGAGTTGCGGAGTTATGGATTTCCCATCCATTGTTGTTGAGAATTCGAGTTTTGACGAGATGGTAAACCTTATTGTTGTGTCATCTCGGTACTTGGTACCCTGGGGGTTGTTTCCTCTCGGCATGATCTACGAAAATGAAAAACCATCAATGTACTAAATAATTATAATAATATGAAATTATAACCAATTAATCAAGATTATGACTATATATATATATATATATATATATATATATATATATATGTATATACCTTTTCAGACTAAGATATTAGAATATGTTCAATGTGTCTGATCTCCATCCATTCGATATTAGTTTTTAAGAACCTATGATTTTTTGCACATGGCTAACTAGGAGGAGGGGTATCTATAAATCATGTGTTGATATATGTGACATGAATTCTAAATCCTATATTTTTCAACTCGTTGACAAGATTCAATTTAGTGTGAATATGGCGTAAGACATCACAATCTCTGTCAATACTCTCTGTACGTAGTTATGTCCATAACGGGTGGATTTTTTTTCTTTCCTTCTCCCATAACGTAACCAAGTCCAGGTCTACGTCGTGATTATGTGTGTGAAATATATTTTTTATAACGTCATCCCAGTGTTCTAGTAGGGAAAATAGAATACGATCGAATAGGTAATCTTGTTGGAGATTAACTCCACGATTTACAAGGTAGTTAAGGTGTTCGATCTTCTTATTTCCATACCTATAAATAGGAGTACCCTTTATATGGAGCTCACAAATAAAAGAGTTATGTTTGCGGTCCAATTGTAACCTCTCCCACTCTTGTTTCCAGTGATTTCACTGTTCCTCATTTTTCCGGATAAAAATATACGAGGCATGAATATGAGTCCTACAATTAAGGTATAAGGTTATATGAGGGATATAATTAATTAATTACTATTAATTAAAACATCTGAGGTATTAGGGTATATTAGTTTGACTAGTGTTTTGATACATTCAAACATATAAGGGTGTATTAATTTGATTAAGGTGTTGAGAACGGAAGGGATTTTGAGTTAGTGGGTGAGGAACCTAAAATACTCAATTAATTTCAAGATCTAAATAAATACCAAACCCTAAATGACAATAACCTTAAACTGTTTTCAGTCAATACTAATAATACTCAATTAATTTTAAACTCTAAATAAATTTCATGCCCTAAATGACAACACTCTTAAATAATGCAATTTATTTTAATCCTACACTAACCACGTTAAATCAATACTAATAATATTCAAAGATTTTCAAACTCAAAATAAATTTCAAGTCCTAAATAATACTACCCTTAAATAATGCAATTTATTTTAATCCCCAAGTTACCACATTCAGTCAATACCAATAATACTCAATTAATTTCAAACTCTATATAACAATTCCCAATCAATGTTAACAATGCCCAATGAATTTCAATCCTTAAATATAATATACCCAATCAAAATATGAAATTATAAAACATACCTTTTTGGAAAAAAAATACACATATATACACACACACATACACACACATATACACACGTACACACACACATACAAACACACACACACACACACACACACACACATATATATATATATATATATATATATATATATATATATATATATATATATATATATATATATATATATATAGCTATACACACACATTCACACACATATACACACACATACACACGCATATACATACATACACACACATACACATATAAACACACATAAACACACATATACATACATATACATTAGAGTTTAACACATAAATACAAAAATTAGGGTTTACCTTTGAGATTGAGAGAGACTAGGGTTTAATGGTGGGAATGTAAATTGTCAAAATGCAAGAGAGAGAAAGAGCGATAGAGATTGACTCAGGAAGAAATGAAATGGAGGCAGGGGATTATATTAAAAGGACCCTGGTCACGGGCTAGGGTCGTGACCTAAAACCATGACCCTTAATTTTTTTCCATATCAGTGTGTAGACAACCATAGGGTCATAACCCTCAGTCGTGACCCACGCGCATGAACAAATTGAGATTATCATGGTCAAAAGTCGTGACCCAACGGGTGTGCGTTATTGCCTTGGTCATGACCCTTGTTGGTGACCCTATCGTGACCAAACTTGGAGGGAACTTTGGTGCGAATTTGGCGCAATGGTGGTCACAACCTAGTCATGACCTCGTCACGACCGATGTTCGTGATCCGTACTGGTCAGGGATTTGGTTTGTGATCACTTCCAAGAGCATCCATGGCTATATTGGCTCATCGATATGGTCACGCCAATGTTGATGTGGTCACGAGTTTGGTCGTGATCCCCATGGGGTGACCATTCGTAGGATTTGGTGTAGTGTATGGTTGTCCTAGGGAGGAGTGTTTTTGTTTTTAGAAAACAATTTACCGATATTACACTAAAACTTTATTAATCAAAACTATAATTTTCTACATCCACTTTTTATAAAATTTATACCTTGTTAATCTTATCATCCAAATAAAGTAACATAATATTGAGTACTCCCTCCTTCTTGATTTAATATTGCATTATAATTTTTTAGAGTTATTCCGGAATTAAGAATTCCCATTTCTTTCTAATATACAATTAATGAACAAAATGTCAGTACAACTAATATATTTTGATCCTGTCCAATTATTTATGGTGTTAAATAAGCACAAAAGTCAAATCAAGACACTTTAATTGATACATAGTGAGTATAAAAGCCATAAAATAAATAATAACTCATGTTATCATTTCAAGGGATCGTAAGTAATTAGTCTCATTTTTAAGTTTCACTTGTAGCCACTCCTTTTTAGTTGTTGAACCTATTGTAACAACTATGAGATGAGTGCCATTCTCTATGAAAAGAAAGAGAGGTGGTTACAGAGCAGTTATTAGTAATTTTTGGTGGTTATATGACTTACTATAATTTCAAAAATACATAGGATTAGATCGTCACAAATCTTTGGAGATGAGAGTAAAATGAAAACAAAGCTATAATTCCAATGACATGGTACATTAACTTACAAATCAATGTTATTGTGTTGAGTAATTAAAATATAGTTAAATTGGCATAGTCCATCTTACACTAAGACAAGTACGTATATACAATAATCATGAGAAAATTTAACAAAATTACAATATTATAGAAGCAAATTCCACAATCAAATTTGTTGTAATAAAGAACAGTAGCGTAAATAGAGCACTGTAGTGCAAGTACTAACATTAACACACTAGCATAGTGCGTTATGAAAACAATGTTATATTTCCTAAAGATTAATTTTACATTGAATATAATTTCAGATTACACCGGCCAAAAATCAAGGTTATGTTAAGTAAAATTCCATGTTAAACAATCTCATTATCTAGAATCCAATGTTACAATGCATCAATTACCAGCCACTGCTACATTATAATAACTTGCTAGAATTCAACATGAGTTTTGTTGGTCACAATTTCACATTACACAATTAACTTAGTTTGAATTATAACACAATTAACTTGATTCGATGCCTGATTTGTTATAATTAAATGAACAGAACATATCATAGTTCAAATAGATATAACATGTATAATTTAGTTTAATTATAATTAAATAAGATACTAGTTGCAATAAAATATCAATTGTTTAAAAAAGGAATATTATGGTTTATCAAGGCTGTGATTTACACAGTACATTTTTAAGCAGTGTGTTTAGTTTTTCGGACATGAACTATATGCCAATGGCCTAAAAATCAAGACAATGTGATTTCTGGAGAGAGAAACAAGAGAGTTCTTGTAGTTTAAGAATTGAAGAATGAAAACAAAATATAATACAAGACGTATTTATATGAGAGGAGTCATTTGCTAATCAAGTAGTTAGCTAAAATGACTAATATGACCAGTTAAAAATAAAAGAATGCCTTGTTAGTTCTAAACATGCTTGGAGGCTAATTAAGGAAAGAAAATGACTAAAAAGAGCTAAAAAAAGAGAATTTAAAAGAAAAATGAAAAATGAAAACAAAATAATCATTGGATTACCATCACTCTCATCCACTCAAAAAGAGTTCATCCATGGACTCAAAGGGAAGGACAACATAGTATCCATCTAAAATTGTAATCAATGCATAGCCCACAGGATGCTCGGTCTCATCAATATACTCCGGTGAGTGATCCATCGCTAATAGGGCCGACGACATGGAAAACAACAATTTGAAGCTTGGTGTCCTACATTGCCACAATGAAAGCACCAAAATATGGAAGGACCTGAATGTGTCGTAGTGAAAGTAGTGGTAGCTAGAGTAGTGGCAGAAGATGTCGACGTTAATACTATAGGGGAAGAAAAATTTAGTAAAGGTGGAGGTCGGGATGATAGAGGAACTGTCGGTGCTTCATGATAGGTCTCGACCTTGGTAACATATTCTACCGCCTTCAAAAATTTCGATATCTCTCTCAACCCAAGATCGTATTGAATATGTGGATGGAGCCCCATAATATAACGGTTGATTCCTTGATCCTCAGTCATGAGAAAATGAGCTCTAATGAAAGGGAGATGGAATTTCTCTATATACTCCACTACGAAAGACATATCCTATCGGAGTGACTGGATACGCGGAAAGAGGTCATGCTCATATGTCGGGGGTATGAATGAGGCTTGAAGAGAGACCTTGAGGTCAATCCAATCCTGAATGGGAGGGAGACCTGCATCTATCCTACAATAGCAAAGATCATTCCACGAAACTCGAGAAAAACCCCAAAAATTTGTTGGATATGAGGAGAACACATGAGTAGAACCGAATCTTTTATAGTCGAAAACTAATCCATAGCGTCTAGCCAATCAACCATGTTGTCCCGGGAAAATCTGCCATTGAACATAAAAACATCTATGAGAATATCCCCATGGAAACTTTGAGAAAGTAAATGGAGCACTAATGAAAGAAGGATTCCATTTTGATGATCTATCAGACCCATCGCTTCACTCATCGCATGTGCCACGTAATCAATAGGAACCGATGGCATATGGGTAAGTGATGGATAAGGAGGAGGATCATGTTGGTCTATGGGAGCTACTGGGGGACCGCGCTGATAGTGGGGGAAAATGCCAATTAAGTTTCCACGTTCTCCATATTAGAAGCACTGCTAATCCTATAGTTGAATGAAGCAATGGGCGTAGGGTGTGGTTGGGGGAATCCACTCAAAGACACTACGCGTAAGAGGAGGAAGAGGAATAGACGTAAAGTGGAGAAAGATCACGATGGGAAAGTGTATGATGGGATAACGGGGGAGGTGGTATGTATGGTGTTGGGTGAGTTTATGGACGCGAATAAATGTTTTTATTATCAAAAATACCAAAATCATATGGGTCAGGTGGTTTGGGTGGTCGAAGAGCGTATTGATTAGGTGGATGGTTAAGGGGAATTGCGTTTGGGATTTTGGGAAACTTGGGTAGGGTTATTTTTTTGGGTGGTTGCACATGATTGAGTAAAAGTAGGATTTCTTGGGTTATTTGGTTGAGTTTTGGTAGAAAAAATTATAATGTGGTCCAGGTTCAGAACGGGTTTATGGATGGGGTCGGTGTAACAGTTAGGAGATTGGGGCAATGTTTTGATAAAATCTATAGGGTTTAGGGTTTCAACAAGGTGAGAATAAGATAAATTTTGTGTGGAATTTGATTCGTGTCCAAAATACGGTTGGTTAGGGTTTTATTTATGCCAAAAATATAGGAGAAATTTGCAACGATGTTATGGGGGTTTTCGGGGTAGTAATGACCTCAATGTGAATTGTGGATTAGAGTTTTAACCCGGGCAACTTTTTTTTATGAATTTTTGTTGCCGATGGGACAAAAAGTATCGTGAGAGGTTGTGTTCGGGTCAAAGGGTACCGAAATCTGAATGGAGAGGGCGGAGGAAGGGTAATTGGATGGGTTTTGTAGGAAGGGGGTCATTATTGGTTCGTAACTAGGGTTTTGTGGTGTATGGGTGTCAGTAAGGCCGTAGGTAACTCAACAGTTAGGGTTCATCAGATCGGTAGTAGGTTGATGGGGGTCGGCCACTAGATGGGAGGTTAGACCCACGAGAAATGTCATGTTAAGGTTTTCTTTGAGTTTTTTGAGTTGCGATTTATAGTTCTTGGGCCGGATTTAGATCGCGGTAGTGGATAGGTTGTTGTCAATCCAATTTGTGCATATCGGCAGTGGGGTGTTATCGATCGATGATGGTAGGATGTTGGGCAGTTTTTTAGGTGGAAATCTGGCATGTTGTAATTTCGGGACCAATGGTGGATGAACTGGTGTTTTGCAATTTGGATAAAAGTTGCAAAATAGCACCCATTTGTTTTTTCAGCTCACGATTATTCTCTTTAAATTCTTGATTGGTTTGTTTTAATTCTTGGTTGCTATGTCTTAAATCTTCGTTAATCTTATCTCGAATTCACGTCGTCCTCTTCGGGACCATTGATAATGTAGAGCACGATTTGATATTCCACACACCGATACACACTAACACCAATGTTTGGAATGACACCCTCTTTGATACCAATTTGACGTGAAATACATACCAACGACCTGAAAATCAAGACAATGTGATTTTAGAGGGAGAAATAACAGAATCCTTATATTTCAATAATTTAAGAATGAGTACAAATGAGAATGCTATAATAACCCTTACTTTTGAGTAATTGAATTTATTTTAATTTACCATGTGAAGTAATTACATAAAATATTGGAGGATGGAGTAAATAATATCTAAGTGAGTAAAAGATAATATTTACTAGATTCTTGCATATTTACATTTATGTGAACGTAAATAGACACATGTTTTATTTTGTAATGTCGTGTGTTAAAAACGACAGTTATGGTTTAAAATGAAGTGGGATATGAAAATGATTTATATTATTCCGGATGTCAGTTTAGAGGGCGTAGTTAGTCCCAAAATGTTCGAGATAGTCAAAATAAGTGCAATATTATATTTTTGGAGTTTCGGGAATTTTTAACAGGTTATGAGTTAATTTTGTAGTTATGAGTCATTTTAATGGTGTATTAACATTTAAGGTTAGAATTAAGTGTTAAGTGCACGATTTAAGAAAATTGTGGAGAAAAAGAAGAGAAAGGAGAAAAATTGAAGAAATTGGGGTGTGATCTTGCATCTACCTCCCGGGAATCCGAGATTTCATCTTAAGGCAAGTTTCTAACTTGCTAATATACGATTTAATGTGAGTAATTTGTTGCGATAGTTGTGTAATTGGAGAAAGGGAACAAATATTAGGTTTTTTGATAAACTTTGGATGTTTAACCGTTGAATCTTTGAGTTCTATGGATTAAGATAATTATATGGATTTATTGGGGTGTAAAATTGTTGTGGTTATGTGGATGGGTGATGAGAATGGAGTAAGTGTAAGAATAAGGACTTTATGTTTTGGATTCGAGGGTCTACTAGGCACAATCGATCGCGGTCCTAGGACCGGTCGACCGGCCTTCAGGGGGAAGCCTAGTACTTTCTTATATAAGTATAATATTTGAGCGCAGTCGATCGCGGTCCCAGGACCGGTCGGCCGGTCTTCCCAAAATTAGACTACTGCATTCTTTTGTAGACAAAACCATTGAGGCGAGGTCGACTGCAGTTCCATGACCGGTCGACCGGTCCCCTGTTTTTCACTCTTAAATCCATAATTCTTTCTAGCTTCTTTCTTTTAAGATAGGGACTTACGAACCTTCTTGAATGAAATAAAACTAGAGTATTAGAGTCTAGTAGTAAGGTATTTAAGAACCTGAGTAGAAATGAGAGTTGGGGTTTAGTTCAGGAATCAATTTAGTTAGTTAAATTAGAGGAAGACAAATGATTCTTTACTAGAATGAACTAGTCTATACCTAAGGAGAATTAGTGTGAGTTAATGTTGACTTTTAGAATTGTATTGAATAATTTCATACATGAGGGGTTATAGATGGAATGTCAATAAAGGGAGATTTATATTGGGGATAATTAAACATTAAGGTTTATAATGATGATATTAAACGCTTACGGCTCCGGATAAAATGTAATTCATATTTGATAAAGTAAATAACTTGTGAATGATAAATTTTCATATACACACTTCTCTAAATGCTATCATAGGGAAAGTTACACGTATGAGGCGAAGTCCCCTAGCTAGTTAATGCAGGGTGAATATAGTCCTCAGCCATAGGACCGGTTATATTATATTGTCTGATTATTGTTCGAAGTGAGGTAATTTTGAGTGTGGTTATGACTCACTGTCGAAGGTATACGTTCGTTTCTCGACGTTATGAGATGTAGGATTCCCATGTTGTCTTGGTGATAGGACCTGGAAGAGAATAGTTATTTAGGTGTGCGTCCAGTGGGGAAACCCGGAAAGGCGGTCTTAGAATCGTTATATGTTGTGAAATATAACTATTCATATTAAAGTGGGATATGATTGATCGCAAAGCACTCTATGAATTAAACTGCTTTGAAAATGTCTCCCAAAGAGATATGGAACGTTGAAATTAAATTTGTCCAAAAAGGGAATTGAATCATATTTCGTAATATTTTTATTCATATTCTATTGCATAATTAAAATTTGTTCATGCTTTTAGATTGAGTAGTTAGATTCTTATCATTATTCAAGATGATTAGATTGTCCATAACTGTCATGCATTTTATTCACATGCTGATCATATAAAATCAGGCCCTGACCTGTTCATATTTCTTTGTTCTGCATAAATCTAACATTCACCCAGGTACTCCGCCACAAGGACGCCCGTGTTGACTTTTCTATCCCAATGTCTTGGAGTTGTAGCACCTTGCGGATGTTACGGGATATTTTGATATTGACGCTTTCATCTTTTCTATTCTAGTTATCATCGGTTAAATGTGTGGGAGAGTTGCCCTAGTTTTGTACTTATATGATATTATGAAATGTTATACTTTAATACTGAGTGTAACCTTGTTGTAAGTGTCTGTTAATCGACATCTTATTCGGTTAGTTAGATGTATATGATGGTTGATAGATTATTTTTCTTTAGTTATATCAACCTTCTTTTCAATTGGGATTGTTTAAATGATTTCTTTACCTTACTAAATCAATTTTGACAATCTGTTTTCTAAAATAATGGGTGGGTGTCTCGTATAATTATTATACTACTGTGATGCTAAGAATGAACCATCTATGATTCCTATTAATATTGGAGTATCGGGATGGCCAACTCTTATTTTAATAAGCGGGGTGTCACGGATGGTATCAGAGCATCAGGTTCTAGAGTCTTTAGGATCTAAGTAGACTTATCGTGTTCTACCATAACGTTCTTTGATATAGAGCCCTATTAATAGGACTGTTTTGATTTTTATGATTGTGATCTTCTGTGAAGATAGTTTTTCTACATGGTATTCAAATTCTATTATTTCTTTTCTCAGATGCCGCCTAAGAGGGGTCACCCTGCGAGAAGAAATAGATTTTTAGAAGATGATGTATGTCCTACACCAACACAACAAGGAACTATAAATTCCACTGAGGTAGCTAATATAGCTGCACAGGCGGTCAATGCTGTAATGACTGTCATGGTTAAATAATTTCCCCAAGCCCAACAACCAATGGCGCAAGGGGTGCAAGCTCAGACGGGACCTTCTCCATGGGAAAGGGTCAGAGAGTCTTTCTTGAAGGTTCATCCCCTAGAATTCCAGGGTAGTTCTGATGTAGTAGTTATAAATCAGTGGAAAAAGGATACGCAGCGCCATCTTCATATGGTAGACTGTAGTGAGGATTGGAAGCAAATCCTTGCTACCTTTAAACTAGTTGGAGAAGCATTGCAATGGTGGGAGTCGATGACCACTCCCGAATAAATTGATACAATGATGATATCAGACTTTTGGGTTTTATTTGATCGAAAGTACTTTCCTCCAGCAGTTCAGAAGGAAATGAGGAGGAAACTTCAAGATATAGTTCAAGGTGAGCATTTTGTGGATGAATACGAGGAGGAATTCACTCGTTTGGCTAGTTTTGTGCCACATGAGGTGACTCCAGAGGAGAGGAAAATATCAAATCTTATTGGATGCTTACACTGGAGAATCCGACAACACTTGCTCGGGAATCCAGCTTTACAAACATTCGGGGACGTTATGAATGTCGCTTTACTATATTATCAAGATCATCGATTGCATGCACAAGGAAGTAAGAAAGCTTCAGTTGTTGGACAAACAAGTAAGCCAGGAGGAAATGGTACGGAAGGGGGAGCACTATCCTCATCCTAATCATCGAGAGGTAAGCAAAAGGAGAGGGATGCCCAGCAAGGGGATTTGTCCAAAAGACAACATTTTTGGGGACATAATTTCGGTAGTGGAAATTTTAGGCACGGTTACGGTGACCAGTAATAACAGCAAGTAGACTAGGTAGGTTGAGGTAACAATCGGGTTCAAGGCCATTCGAGCAAAGGCCTTGGGAATTTAGAAACAATAGAGGCCGTAATTAGGAAAATACGGCAGGTCGTTGTTTTCTTTTTGGGGAGTCGGGCCATTATAGGAAATCTTGTCTACAGTTCACTAGGGGACAGTTTCATAGAATTCTGCACCATCAACAGGTACAGTTACCACCACCAGGGCTCAATCCATTCATCCCTCCCTAACTGGGACAATTACAGTATAGTCGTGTATACCACCTACAGGATGCTATGCTTCCTCCAGCCCTGTCAGTGCCGCCGATAATTGAGGTTAAGCTTATCATTCGTGGACATATAGGTCGGGTACTATTTGATACGGGGGCGAAACATTCCTTTATTTCTAGAAGTTTTGCTCAGTCTAGGGGGTTAATAAAAATCTGCGAAGAGTATTTTTACTAGTGTTGAATCTTATATGGGTGATGGTTACCTTATTTTCTTTATTTGTAATGGGGTAGAGATCAATCTTGGCAATTTGTGTTTAGAGGCCGATTTCATTGTCCTTGATAGGGCAAGGTATGAGGTCATCTTGGGTATGGATTGGTTAATGAAATATCATGCAATAATAAATTGTTATGGGAAAAGTATAGTTTTGCAATTCCAAGGTAAGAAATGTTTTTAGTGGCTATGCCTCTTTCGGAGGGGGTTCTAGCAAGTATTTATATTTTATTTTGAAGGAGACTTCTCGGGATGTAGTCATTCCCTTAGATTCAATTTCCATTGTTAGAGAGTTTGCGGATGTTTTTTAGGAGATACCGGGTTTGCCTCCAAGTAAGGAGATTGATTTAGTACCGGGAACATGACCAATTGCTAGAGCTCCGTACCGTATGTCACCTGTTGAGATGAGGGAGTTAAGAGATCAGATTCAAACGTTATTGGAGAATGGATTTATGAGTCATAGTACGTCGCTATGGGGAGCTCTTGTATTATTTATAAAGAAGAGAGATGGTTCCCTCCGATTGTTTGTTGATTAACGGGAATTGAATAAGGTTACCATCAGGAACAAATACCCACTACCTTGGATCAATGATTTGTTTGATCAATTAAGGGGATCATCGTACTTCTCTAAAATATATTTGAGGATGGGGTATCACCAGCTGCAGATACGAGAGCAGGATGTGTCCAAAACTGCATTCCTAACTAATGCTCCTGCCGTGTTTATGCTTTTTGGACTAACCAATGCTCATGTCGTGTTTATGGATCTCATGAATAGAGTGTTTTGAGACTTCCCGGACCAGTTTGTTATCGTGTTTATTGATGACATCCTAGTGCATTCTCAAATCGAGGCCGATCATGCTAAGCATTTACGATTGGTTTTACAGACGTTGAGGGATCATCAATTGTATGCAAAATTTGAGAAGTGTTGTTTCTGTCTATAGGAAGTGTAGTTTCTGGGTCATATTGTGACAACTCAGGGTATTTTGATGGATTTGAGTAAAGTTATTGTGGTGAGGGAATGGGCCCATGACACCTACAGAAATTCGCAGTTTTTTGGGTTTGGCTGCCTATTACCGCCGATTTATTAAGGGCTTTTCTAAGATTGCTAGCCCTTTGATAAATTTGACTCGGAAGGGAGTGAGGTTTGTGTGGGATGATTATTGTCAACTAGCTTTTGACGAGATGAAAGATAGGTTAACTTCTGCTCCAGTACTTGCGTTACCGAGGCCAGGGTGGAATATTGGGTTTATACTGACGCATCTCTACAATGGTTGGGAGGTTTGTTACAACAAGAGCATCGAGATATTTCTTATGCATCTCTGAAGCGAAAGCCACATGAGAAGAATTATCCAGTTCATGATTTGGAACTTGCTGCAGTGGTTTTTGCCTTGAAGACTTGGAGACATTACCTCCTGGGGGAGAAGTTTAGTCTTTTCACGGACCACAAATCGTTGCAATATTTATTTTCACAGAAGTATTTGAATATGAGAAAATGTTGATGGTTGGAGTTTGTGAAAGACTACCAATTTGATATTCATTATCAACCGGGTAAGGCTAATGTAGTGGCGGATGCATTGAGTCGAAAACCCGAGGGGGAATCAGCAAGAGTATGGAAGGATAAATGGAAAGAGCTTAGCCAGGAGGATGCTATTATAAGGGCATTTATATCAGTATTGACCATTAGACCTACGATGATGACAAGAGTTGTGGAAGCCCAAAGAAGGGACAAATATTTTTTGGACCGTATACGCCAATTGTTAACCGAGGGAGAGAAATCCTACTCTATAAGTTATGAGGGTGGGTTACATTTCCATGGGCGGCTTGTTGTCCCGGACGAAGGGGATTTGAGGTGGGCCGTAATGACAAAATCTTATGGGTCCATGTTTGCAGTACATCCTGGTGGAGACAAAATGTACCAAGACATGCGCCGTTAATATTAGTGGTCGAGTATGAAATGTGACATTTATGAATGTGTTTCCCAATGTACTACTTGTCAACTGGTGAAAATAGATCATCAACGACCGACAGGATTGCTACAACCCTTATAAAAATCGGTGTGAAAGTGGGAACGCATCTCGATGGATTTCATCACGAGATTGCCAGCGTCACAGAACGGTCACGATTCCATTTGGGTGATTGTCGATCATTTAACTAAGTTGGCACATTTCTTACCGGTACGTACATATTATAACGCGGCTCGCTATGCTCAGTTATTTATTGCGGAAATTGTCAGACTCCATGAGGTGCCCATTAATATAGTCTCTGATCGAGATAAGATCTTTATTTCCCATTTTTGGCAAAGTTTCTAAGAAGCTATGGGGACCGAATTGAAGTTCAGTACCTCTTATCACCCTCAAACAGATGGACAGACTGAACGTGTCAACTAAATGTTGGAGGACATGCTTAGAATTTGTGTGCTTGATTTTAAAAGAGGTTGCGAACAATATCTTCCCTTAGTCGAATTTGCTTACAATAATTCATACCAATTTACTATCGGGTTGGCACCCTATGAAACATTATACGGTCGACCATGTAGATCATTACTTGTTGGTTGTAAGTAGGATATAATAAATTTCTTGGACCTAAAATGATCTAAGATACTTCTTCCAAGATTGAGCTCATACACATTCGTATCCGAATAGCTCAAGATCATCATAAGAGTTATGTCTATGCAAATAGAAGTCACGTGGAACTCGAAGTTGGAGATCAGGTTTTGGTACGGGTATCACCAATGAAAGGTATAACGCGATTTGGGAAGAAAGGGAAACTTGTGCCTCGCTATGTAAGCCTTTTTCCCATTATTATTAAAGTAGGCCCTGTAGCTTATCAACTTGATTTTCCGAAACGCCTACAACAGATTCATGATGTGTTTCATATATCTTCATTTAAAATGTACAGAAGGTGTGAAGGAGCTCACTGGCATATTCCCTTAGATGATATCGATTTGCAGCCCAATATTTCATACGAGGAACCACTAGTGGCAATTTTAGATCACGGGGAGCGTAGGCTAAGATCTAGAGTTGTACTTTTGGTTCGGGTCCAATGGGGACATCACAATGTTAAGGAGTCAACTTTGGAATGTGAGGACGATATGCGAGAAAAGTATCCACATCTCTTTTTACAAGGTACACCTGAATTTTGAGGGCAAAATTCCCTTATAGGGGAGGGGAGTATGTAATAACCCTTACTTTTGAGTAATGCAATTTATATTAATTTACCATGTGAGGTAATTATATAAAATTTTGGAGGATGGAGTAAATAATATCTAAGTGAGTAAAAGATAATCTTTACTATATTCTTGCATATTTACTATTATGTGAATGTAAATAGCATCATGTTTTATTTTGTAATGTCGTGTGTTAAAAACGACAGTTATGGTTTAAAATGAAGTGGAATATGAAAATGACTTATATTATTCTGGATGCCAGTTTAGATGGCATAGTTAGTCTCGAAATGTTTGAGATAGTCAAAATAAGTGCCATATTGTATTTTTGGAGTTCCGGGCAATTTTTACAGGTTATGACTTAATTGTGTAGTTACGAGTCATTTTAATGGTGTATTAACATTTAAGGTTAGAAACAAGTGTTAAGTGCATGATTTAAGTTTTCCAACCCTTTTATTCCTCTTATATCTTCCTAAACATAGAGAGAAAGAGAGAGAACTAAAATTGTGGAGAAAATGAAGAGAAATGAGAAGAATTGAAGAAATTAGGGTGTGATCTTGCATCCACCTCCCGGGAATCCGAGATTTCAGCTTAACGCGAGTTTCGAACTTGCTAATATATGATTTAATGTGAGTAGTTTGTTGTGATAGTTGTGTAATTGAAGAAAGGGAGCAAATATTAGGTTTTTTGATAAATTTTGGATGTTTAACCGTTGAATCTTGGAGTTGTATGGATTAAGATAATTATATGGATTTATTGGGGTGTAAAATTGTAGTTGTTATGCAGTTCGGTGATGAGAATGAAGTAAGTGTAGGAATAAGGAGTTTATGTTTTTGATTCAATCTTATAGAAGAAGATAAATTCGAGGGTCTACTAGGCGAAGTCGACCACGGTCCCAGGACCGGTCGACCGGGCCTTCAGGGGAAAGCCTACCACTTTCTTATATAAGTATAAAATTTGACCACGATCGACCGTGGTCCCAAGACCGGTCGATCGGGCTTCCCAAACTGATCCTACTGCATTCTTTTGTAGACAAAACCATTGAGGCGCGATCGACCGCGGTTCCATGACCAGTCGACCGGTCCTCTGTTTTTCACTCTTAAATCCCTAATTATTTCTGGCTTCTTTCTTTTAAGATAAGGACTTAGGAGCCTTCTTGAATGAAGTAAAACTAGTGTATTAGAGTCTAGTAATAAGTTATTTAAGAAACTGAGTAGAAATGAGAGTTGGGGTTTAGTTTAGGAATAAATTTAGTTAGTTAAATTAGAGGAAGACAAATGATTCTTTATTAGAATGAACTAGTCTATACCTAAGGAGAATTAGAGTGAGTTAATGTCAACTTTTAGAATTGTATTGAAGAATATAATACATGAGGGGTTTTAGATGGAAAGTTAATAAAGGGAGATTTATATTGGGATAATTAAACATTAAGGTTTATAATGATGACATTGAACACTTACGGCTCCGGATAAAATGTAATGCATACTTGATAAAGTAAATAACTTGTGAATGATAAATTTGCATATACATACCTCTGTAAATGCTATCATAGGGAAAGTTACGTGCATAAGGTGAAGTCCCCTGGCTAGTGAATGTAGGGCGAATATAGTCCTCGGCCATAGGACCGGTTATATTATATTGTGTGATTATTGTTCTAAGTAAGGTAATTCCGGGTGTGGTTATAACTCATTGTCAAAGGTATATGGTCGCTTCTTAATGTTATGCGATGTAGGATGCCCAAGTTGTCTTGGTGATAGGCCCTGGAAGATGATAGCTATTTAGGGGCGCATCCAATGGGGAAACCCGGAAAGACGGTCTTAGAATCGTTATATGTTGTGAAATATAACTATTCATATTAAAGTGGGATATGATTGATAGCAAAGCACTCTATGAATTAAACTTCTTTAAAAACGTCTCCTAAAGAGATATGGAACGTTGAAATGAAATTTGTCCAAAAAGGGAATCGAATCCTATTTCGTAATATTTTTATTCATATTCTATTGCATAATTAAAATGTGTTCATGCTTTTAGATTGAGTAGTTAGATTCTTTTCATTATTCATGATGATTAGATTATCCATAACTGTCATGCATTTTATTCACATGGTGATCATATAAAATCCGTCCCTGACCTGTTCATATTTCTTTGTTTTGCATGAATCTAACATTCACCCAGGTGCTCCGCCGCAAGGACGCCCATGTTGACTTTTCTATCCCAGTGTCTTGGAGTTGTAACACCTTACGGATGTTACGGGATATTTTGTTATAGATGCTTCCATCGTCTCTATTCTAGTTATGATCGGATACATGTGCGGGCGTGTTGCCCAAGTTTTGTACTTGTATGATATTATGAAATGTTATAATTTAATACTCAGTGTAACCTTGTTGTAAGTGTCTGTTAACCGGTAGCTTATTCGTTTAGTTAGATCTATATGATGGTTGATAGATTATATGTCTTTAGTTATATCCACCTTCTTTTATGTTGGGATTGTTTAAATGCTTTCTTTACCTTACTAAATAAATTGTGACAATCCATTTTCTAAAATAATGGGTGGTTGTCTTATATAATTATTATATTACTATGCTGCTACGAATGGACCATCTATGATTCCTGTTAATATTGGAGTATCGGGCTGGCCACCTCTTATTTCAATAAGCGGGGTGTCATAAATATAAGAGGTATTTATATGAGAGGAATTACATGCTAAATACATAATTAGCTAAAATGATTAAAAGGATCAACTAAAAATAAAAATATATATAATTAGTCCCAAACATGCTTGGAGGTTAATTAAGGAAAGAAAATGACTAAAAATAGCTAAAAAGAGAAAGTAGAAATAAAAATGTAAAATAAAAGGAAGCTAATAACTAGATTCCCATCATTTCAAGAAGGCTGTGTCTAAATTTTTTACTGCTACGGTGTTGTTAGGCTTTTAGGGTTCAAGGGTCTTATCTCAGCGAAATAGGTTCACTAGCATACTTCCAATTTTGTTTGTTATATGGTACCATTTTCTGACGATTTTTAAATCATTATACTTGTAATTGTACACTTTTATCTTTTAAATAATTTATATTTTTGTAATTCTCTCACTAATATGTATAAAAAAAAATATAGTAAATGTAAAATACTTAATATGAATATAATTAGTTTTCATATATTATTATGTGGTAGTTCAACATGATATAGTTGCATTAATGTACAAATCAATTACGTTGTTACATTGCTGAAAGAGATTACAAATGGTTTCATTTGTGCAAATGTAATGTCATCATAACACAATTTCAAAGTTACACTGGATTACTTATCAAAAATAAAAGTTACATTAGTTTCAAGAGATTACATTAGCACAATGTAAGTGTTAATAATATCACACTAGAAGACTTACATTATGATAAAAAAAATTACATTGGCATAAGATAAATCTTATGTTAAATAAAACTCCATGTTACATTGTTTCACTAACTACAGATGGTATTATGAATAATATTTTACGATTCAACATTTAGCTTTATTGTAATCACAGTTTGACATTACATAATTAAATTGTTAAAATGTGGAGGAATTGGATAAAAGGGATAGTGGAGAAAATGGACATAATGATGCCCCCACCAATTCCTTTCTCTTTCTGCGGCCTCTCTCTTTTCTCCCTCAGTCTCTCAGCAAATCATTCCAATTCTTCTTCATCTGCTACTATAAGAACATCCCATTGTAGAAGGTAAAAATCACCCAGTAATCTTACTTGTAACAAGTAAGATTAGAAAGAAAAATACAGAGTGTATTTTCATACTGGTGTTGTTTGTATAAGTCATAATAATACAATGTAAGTATTTTTCAGAGTGCGAGGGATACATTGTATGTAAGTCAAAAAAATATAGAGCGAGTATTTTCAGAGTGTGAGCGGTGTGTGTTTTGTTAACAATAAAGTGGGTGTGAGCTCCAGATGTAGCCCAATTGGTGAACCATATAAATACTTGTGTTGTGTACTTGTGTGTAAATTTTTCTACACTTATACTGTCCATTTAATTTTTGCATTCAGTATATTTTCTTAACCCATTAAATTCCAAGATCCTAAATATTTGAAAATATTAGCAGCATCTAATTTTTAATTATAGTATTCGACGAAAATCACTATGCTTAATGTCCCAACATAAACTAGTTAAAATTTTAACATTTTAGTGATATATTACTAAATAATAATTAAATGTTATACATTCATTTTATTAGGAAGATCCAGTTGGAATCCCCCAACCCCACGCTAACAAACCCCTAATAAAAAAAAATATACATTAGGTACAATTTAGTGTTGAGTTCATTACATTTCTAATAGTACATTAGTTATTATTCAATGTAGTTTTTTTTCATAAAATGGATGAAGACTGCTATCCTAGATAGGGTTAATTTTGTAATAAGTTTCTTTACTTTTCTACTATTGTGATGTTCTTATTGTTCAAGGGGCTGATCTCACCAGAATTAGATTCACAGGTATACTTCCAATTTTATATGTTGGAGGTCAGACATTTTAGTTTAAAAAATAGAATTGATCCCAACACAAACGCTAAAAATATAATAATATCCCCCTTGATGTCAGTAGGAATGTCTCCATATAAACCTGTAAACGGGTCGTGTCAGGTCGTGTACGAATCGGGTTAATAGGTTAACGGGTCAAAATATTATTAACTCGTACACGACCCATTAAGACTAACGGGGTGAAGGCAATACCCAAACACGATTCGTTAATATTAATGGGTACACGACCTGAACCATTAGCACCTGCTAATATTAACGAATCAGTTTGGGTCTAAACGGGTGACGGGTTAGGTGACCCTATACTACCCGTTAGTCTTGATTAATTTAGAAATAATTGGTTTTAATGATTGTTCTTATTGGGGAGAGGTTAGGTGACCCTATAGTACCGTTTGTATTAAAGAATTTACAAATAATGGGATTTTAATGGTTATTCTTATTGGGTACAGATTGAGTGATCCTATAGTACCCTTTAATATTAAAGGATTTATAAATAATGGGGTTTTAATGGTTATTCTTATTTAGTACGGGTTGGGTAACCCTATAGCACCCGTTAGTGTTGATGGGTACAAATGGTTACAGGAAAATTTTCAAATCTGAACCATTAGTGTTAACCGGTCTACCGGTCTACCGTTCTAACCTATTAATGACGCAAACCCAATAAAATTAAACTCATTACTTATAATTTCATGACGAATAGTGTCGTGTAAATGGACTATCTTATTTGTTAACAGTTATATCCATATCCATGTGTAATAGTAGTACATATACAATTCATGTGAAAGATAAGTGGTGGTTTACCTTTTAGTCATTCGCCAATAAATTTGTACTAACATATTTACAATTTATTAAAATAAATGTTTAGATCCCTCCATATAAAAAAATATCTAATTTCAAAACACCTAAAAAAAATCTTCCTCACCATTGCAACTCGAATTCTACACAGTTAACATGCAAAAATCATCCAAAAAGCCTAAACTGTTTTTCTCTCATGAAAAAAATATTCTTCCACTCATCAAAACACCAATTAATAGATCCAAACTACCTTTACTTAATATATCATCTAAAACTTAATTCAATTTAATACACAATCATATCAAATGAATCGGATCATCGTTTGAAAGAAAAAAAAATCAAAATCACTATAAACATTATTGGCATGTCATTAAGGATTTACAATCAAAACACACAATCCTCTACCAACATTAATCTAATTATTACCGATGACTCGACACGATCGCAGTCCTCCGTAACTCACTTCCACCAATTACACACCATTTATCTCCCAATTTTGAGAGTGGTGAAACTTTCCTTATGATTAACCATAATATTGGTAAATTACACGTAATTTCCATGTCTTTTAATGAAATTCATCCATATTACACGCAACTGACATCAATTACTTGTCATTTTATCAATATGACATTGCTTAATCCTAGTCTTTACATAGTACACATGGGATTTGAATTAATTAATCATCAATCATATTTGTAAGTACCTAAAAGGAACAATGTACACACATAGTCATGCGAATTTAGGTGTATATTCATGTATGATAACTCGCTTTTTGTGAATATGTCATTATTGTAAAAACTCATCAATAAAAAATTCTTTTGGACCTACAACATACAATAAAACATTTATATGTCAAGCAATGGGTATAAATTAAACTTCTTGATGAGGGAAAGATAAAAAATAAGACTAGTATAATTTTTAAAGGAATATTTTTCTAATTAATGTGCTAAATAAATAAAATGATAAAGTGAGCTAATTGTAAGGAGTAGACAATTATGATCTAACTCAATGGGGTAGAATTCACCGCCTATATTATTTATTTTTATAATTGGTTTATCTAATTGAAATACCCCAACACATATCTAAATTTATAAATCAACTTTCGTTGTAAATGTGAAATTAAACAGCCTTTTTAGATGATTAATATGAAAATTTCAAAACTATATTAAAAAAATAGATTTAAACATTTTCTAATAAATCATCCGATACGAAAAAATCACTAGAAGTATTTAAACCTTTAAAATTAAGTTCTAGAGTTCAGAAATTCAAATTATTATATTGCGTATCTCTATTTTAAATAATACATGAATATTATAAGTCGAATGTGCTCATTTCTATCGAAAATATTTCACCCTCTCTCGAGGTGTAAATATAAATTATAAAATTTCACTATTAATATTCAAAGGGCCATAAAAATAAATAAATTGAAAATAAAAGTAATTAAGCTAAGAGTTTTATCTTATCCCTCGAATGGGATATTTAGTCACTCATTTGTTATTATGACATATAAAATATAATAATAGCATAATAAATGGCATAAAACCAATAATACAAAATGGGAACACATATTAAACAAAGTCTCCATATATTTGATATTAACTCCCAATCTTTAAAAATAATCTCACCATCAAATCTGAGTTTTACAATACTGAAAAACATCGCTCAACTCGCAATTTATCTCTCACGGAATATTTTTCCTCACTTAACTCACAAAAAAAAATACAAAAGAAGAGCTAAAAATGTAAGGATAAATTTTCAATCGAGTCAATTTGTAGGTAATTGGCATAATTGTAGAAAAACATGTTTGAGTGATAGGATAGACTTTAAGTTGAGGCCATGATCCTATGACGTTGTTTGATAAAGATGTAGCGGCCAACATTTAAAGAATGGATATTCTAAATTATGTTTACCGTGCCATATTTGTCTTCAAATATGTCGAGGGTCGTACAGGTATTAACGTATATAGTTTATGAGTCCTTGGAATCTTTAATAAGGGTGTTATGTTTTAAAAATTGATTCGAACTTAATTTTTCAAAAATATGTTTTCTAAGTTTACTATAGGCAGAGTTTATAAAACTTCATTCAGATCGTTCTGAAACGACCTAATGATTACTAGAAAGGACCAAAGGGTACTCGCTAATGTGTATTAGGTTATTTAAAAACTCTTTTAAACTCTCTGATATAAAATCAGTTATAAGTTATAAGTTAGAAAACACTCAGGCACACAAGTAAGTAAAAGTGGTGATGCTAGATATAAAAATAATTACCTATAAGAATGAGATTAGGAAAAGTGGAAGTTGGCATAATATTTGTTCTGCAGGAGCCCACCGTGGTGGTAATCCCCGTGTCCTTAGTCCCAGTACGAATCACGCACATGAGTCCACTATATTACCAATTACAAGATACAGATTACGGTCCCCAAGTACACAATGAATTAAACTAAGTAAATACACACCCGTATAACCAGCCTAGTCTAAAATAACCCAACTTGACTGAAAATCAATCAACCCAATAATACCTAGGTAATAGTGCTACAACATACATAACACACCCAAGAACACTAATACCATAGTTTAGAAAAAAAAAATCAGCAACACCATTGTAAATGAAATAGTTAGGACAATACAAAACCAGTACACCAAGGCACAAACTAAACAACTCCACAATACTGAATCTTACTAAACAACCGAGATAGTGAAAACTTGAGATACACGCACACTACACACTCAACACCCGAGAATTCGTGCAGAGAATATGTGTAGATGTACACACATATGTAAACAATGATAATAAGATGATATTGAATTAATCGGTACTAAGAGAATAATTAAATATTAAGTCACTAGACACAAGTCAGGTCTTCCTTAATATTTAATATTCAAATAAAGATTATTTCTAAAATAATTTTGTTGGAGAAAATGCCCACAAATGAAATAGGAAATAAAATTTCAACAATTGTGTAACACAAAAATTAGGACTTAATTAAAGTCAACACAATAAAGTTAGAAATATTTTAGTTAAGTCCAAATAGCAAAATTCCATAACACAAAAAGTAATCACAAAGATTAAATTCCAATTTTAGCTCAAACCAATACTATAACAAGGTTTGGATCAAAATATCATACACACACTAAAACCACCTAAGTATAAAAGAATACAACAAAAATTATTCAACTTAGACAATAAAAAGTGTATGAGTCAATTGATTCAATTCGAGTCAAATGAGTACGAGATAAAGAGTGTAGCACTCGACTCAATAAAATAGGATAGGTTTAACTCAAATAAAGTTTAAATAAATAAATATGTGATTTAAAGACACACACTAATTAAACCCAACTAAATAAAGTGAACACACAAAAGTTCAACTTAGAGGGTGTAACTAGTTAGAGGCAAAAATCAAGTATCTTTAATACATAAATAATTTAAATCATATTTAGATTAAAAAATTATTTTGATAAAAAATGTGTGTGACCCAAAACAGCTTCCAAGTTGTTATGATTAGATAATAAGTGCACCCAAACACTAAAATGGGTGTAAATAAAATCTTAATGCCAAACACCCAAAGAAAAATAGCCTTAGTCCAAAGCAATCCAAATTAAATAAGTCCGCACAACTACCCAAACAGGACTAAAAGTCCAAATTAGTCCATATAGAAATTTAGTCCAAATAGTTTTTTAAATCTTAACGAGTTAAGTCTAGTTTCCACACAGACATACACAAAAAATTCAAATCTAGAACTAAACATCCTAATAAAATTTTAGTACAAAAAAGTTTAGTCCAAATTTGTGTCCAAAAAATTAAATCCAAGATAAGCCACGATTTTGAACAAACCAAATCAACCACCAAACGAGTTAATCTGTCTAAACGACTATATATATATATATATATATATATATATATATATATATATATATATATATATATATACATATATATATATATATATATATATATATATAATAGTATATATTATGTACATATTGTGGTGACAATTATTATGCAATACAAATAAATACGGGAGAAGCAATTACCAAGGAAGAACAAGGAAAATAAAATGCCAATCACACAACAAAGGATGTACGTGGTTCGGCAAAGATGTGTCTACGTCCATGGTGGTGCAGTCAGTATTATTTCTATATACTCTGGAGAGTGATTACAAAGAATACAACTTGTCCCTTTGCCCCGGACCTAAGGCTTAATATATACATGTAGGTGAGTGGAGGTGATGGGTTCCTCCATGTTTTCCATCTCCCCTATAACTTCCCTTTATGGGATCGTGGGGGGAGACCAGATAAATATAAAAGATGAGGGGCCTGGACTTTGGGCCGCCAGGACTGGGCTACTCGTCCAGGCCCATAGTTCTAATTTCCGGGTACCCACAATTACCCTTAAATTTGTTGTGCCATGTTTATGGGCTCAATAGATTTAAATGATTAGCCATAATGGCTGTGTTGCAATTCCTCGAGAGCTATGGAGTTGGTTTTGGCGGAAGCCTCTTCGATTACTGTGCACTATGATTAGATTTTGAAGGCTTGTTGGAATTGCCACATTTTCCCCCGTCGCTTCAGCCTTTCCAGTATTCTTCTATCTTCTGAGAACTCTAGCGCCTCATACCTTCTCCTCTCAATATCCATTCCCATTGCTTCTTAGTTTTCTTGAGCTCGTGCTTGTTCATCACTTGAACCTATCTTCTGTGTTGTAAGTTTCCTATGCCTTTTCTTTGTACTTTCTCTTTTGGTTTGTAGCTTTTCATGAGTCTTCCAATGTCGAAGATTGGAAATAGGTCAATCTCTGAATCTAGGAAGTTCTACAATATCCCTGAGTGGGTAGATATTGAGTGTTGTGCCTCCCCTCCTAGGAACGTTAGGGATATAGAGGATGCCCACTACATCCATGTCTTGTTGCTTTCCCAGGGGGGCTTACTTTTCCCCCTAATGATCTATTTTTGCACTTTTTTAGCTATTTTAATATTGTTCCCGCACAATGCTTGCCCAATGTATGGAAAATAGTGAACGGCGTGCATAGGATAAATCAATTGTATGGCACTAGGTTAGGTCTTATTGAGGTCTGCTTTTGTTACTCCTTTTCTCGAACTAGTTCGGGTGTCCTGTACCTCAAAGCTAGGAGCCCTGACAGGGTATTGGTAGTAAATTTACCTGATTCCCATAAGGACTACTGGCAAGAAGGTTTCCTTATTAGGAATTGGCAGTTTTCTCCCCAATTTGAAGGGTCGAGGTCTGAGAGGTTCACTGTTCCTTTTTACAGGAAGGAATATATAGGTACACATTGTACTTTTGCTTCAACCTTTACTAATTTGTGACTTTTCTAACCCCTCTCTGCTTTTTCTTCCATAGCGAGCTCAAAGAATTTGGATCCTGCTCTCAGCGAGGTGCGCATCTCAGAGTTGGTAAAATCTTGGAGTATCAGGGAGCCTTTGGGTGATGGCGACCATGCTAGGTATGTTGGATTTTTGCTCAAGTATAAGAATGTTGGCTCCAGCTTCATAGCGTGGCCTGTGGATAGTGTACCAGAGTTTGATTCTTTCGGATAGACTACTACTGAGCCTATCCAGTTGGACGAAGAGGAGAGAAGCTCTGAGAGTGAGCCTGTAGGAGCTGCGAGTAATTTAGGTGAAGGGAACTTTGACAGTAGCAGTTCCTCTGACTGTCAGGAGGATTCAGGAGCCCGAGGATCGTCGAGTACTTCCAGCAGTTCAGGTGAAGAGATGCCTCCAAGGAAGAACTTGATCAGAGATGATGATGATGAGGACCACGTGCTTCTTGCACAAAGGTCAAAGAAACAAAAGTCCACTTCTCGAGTCATGGCTACTGGTTCTCGGTCTTTTACTAAGGAGCAAGAGAGGAAGAGGAGAGAGGAAGAGCAGGTGAGAGAGAGGGAGAGAAAAAAGGAGGAGGAAAGAAATAAGGTGGAGGAAAAGAAGAGGATGGAGGAGAAAAATAGAATGGAGAAGGAGAAACAGGAAGAGAGGAGAAAGATGGAGTCAAGGACGAAGGATGGGCAAGCCTTGTTCCCGGTGTATGCTTTGCCCGAGGGGGCCTCAGTTACCATTTCTCCTCAACTGGCTCCTGCGCTGCTCGAGAGGGAAGTTCTCCCTACAGATCGCCAGAGGGTGCTGGGGTCTGATCAATTGGCCCTACAAGCTAGCCAGAGGCTAGCCTTGGTAAGATCCTCTCCATTTTTTAATTCTTTAACAAGTTTTAGTTATTTCTCCTTCTTGATCTCTACTTTATTTCTTGCAGTTTGTGACTGACTTCGCCGTGCTCTATCGCTCTCGCGAAGAGTTGGTGAGAAGGAATGGCGAGCTGAAGTATCAGAAGTCCACTCTGGAAGTCAGAGGTTCTCAGCTGGAGGCTGGTTTAAAGACTGTTGACGCCGCCCGAGCTTCCTCTGATCTGGCCCTCATCAATTCTAGTCGAGATAGGGATGCGGAGATTAAGGAGCTGAACGAGCTGAGGCATGCCTATAACCTACTCTGCTCGAGCAGGCTGGATGTCGTGGAGGAGAACAAGTTTTTGACTGAGCAGTTAAAGGAGAAAGAGTCCCAGGTAGCCACCATCAAGGAGGATTTATACAACTCCGGGTGGACTGCTTCTTACGAAGATGCCGAGGTTGAGATATGTTACATCAACCGTCTAAACTTCAAGAAGGGCTGGAACGAGGCCCTCTTAGCTGCTGGTGTTGATGCTGAGTCTCCTCTGTTCGACGAGCAAGACCCAGGTCCTAAGCCAACTATGGACGAAGAAGCCCCTGCTCCAGCCATCGAGGGTGTTGATCTTGTCTCTCAGACAATTCCTGTCGGTTCTTATCCTGCCCAGGCGACTGAGGGCATCCTTGCAGAGGGGGATGCCTCTGCTGCTGCTGAGAAGGGGAAGCAGCCATCCATCTCTGGGCAGCCTAAGGTTGCTAGTTAATCTACTTTTAGGACTATTTTTGTACTTCTGCTTGTAATTTTCCCAATTTCTGCTCGATGTACTTAACTTTTATCAATGAAATGAAAAAGCTTCTTTTTCCAATGCATTGATTGATTTTTCTCTCCATTTCCCTTTTATGTCTTGTAGTTGACTGATGTAGAAGAGTATATTCCTGCCACATCTCATTTGGGCAAGACTCTTGGTCCCACTGCCAGTCCTCAGGTTCATCAGGCCTTTGTCCGGCTTTATAAATCTCTTAGGTCAAGGAATCAAAAGTATGAGGATCAATCTGAGCTTGTGGACAAGTTGAAGGACAGGCTCCAGGAGATGGAAGAGGTTGGTGCTTCAGTGCAAGAAAAGGTGAATTCGTTGAGAAAAAAGCTTCTCGATGCTTCCGAGATCAACCAGGTTGGGGAGATACTTCAGCAAGAAAATGAAGCTTTAAGGAAAGAGGTCTCGCATCTTAGGGAGCATGTGCCGAGAATCTCTACTGTAGTATTGCGAGGCTCTTCGTCTTCATGAGCTGGATATACTCCTCCTATGCCGCGAGGTTCCACTCATCCTCCCCTTCCGCGAGCTGGTAGGATCACTTGGGGTAGGAACAGGGAAGCAAAAGAACAGCGTGATAAGGAGATGGAGGAGCTCCGCGATGATGTCCAACGAGCATATGTAATTGCTTCTAGTCTTCAAAGTGACGTTACCCGATTGCGGAACTTATTCAAGAAAGTTCCTCGGCAAGCGTGGGCTCACGATTACAATCAAGGCTGGCTTGATGCTCCAACAAGACTATCTGAGTTCAAGGAACTTTCTTTCATCAGAGGGTGGTTAAGTGCCTTGAAAGAGCTGCAGGTCTCGAGGAACTCAGTGTTATGTATCGTCACGAGATGTCTTCCTCCACTCTGATGCCCAGCCCATTCAGGAGGGACGATCGATGGATCCCCATCGATGCTATTCCTCGGTAATTATTGGAGTTGGACGCAAATGAGGTTGTGGAAGAGCTAGCCCCTGCTCTAGGCGACGGGCGAAAAGCTAGAGTGGATGATTATCTTGCTCGGAGGCTTCCATCCCCTTGAGATTTTGCAAGTTGTTATTCTTTTGTACTTTTGATAATGTAAATGCTTTGGGCGAGCTTCGCCGACTAAACATGTATTATCATTGTTGTAAATATAAGGGATTAATGAAAAGTTCGTGTTTTGGGCAATTTTGCCGAATAAACGTGTTCATCCAATCTTTTTATATTCATGCTGCTTCATAATCCTTTTTGTTTTATCATGCAAGTGTCCCCCCACTCCAGTATAATACCAAAATACCATTATGCCCCATTTTACCTTTTAGGTTGTGTCGTCACACTCCCTTAGGCCTAAGTAGGGCAATTGGAGAGGACACACCTGGTATTGGATGTCTTCATCCGATCATGATTTTGTTCAACCAAAGTAGGTTTGATGGACAGTATAAAATCTGGTCGCATTGCCTAAGAATCCTCTGTAGGGCTTTATATATTGCCAGGGGCAATGCTAAGAGGTCTCTCGTGTTTCATGACGATGACCTGAGGAGGGGTATTCCCCTGCTATATCGACCATCGTGCCTGTGATTTTGAAAAGATATGTGATAAAATGCAACTATTACTGATCAGAGGGTAATCAATTACGTAACTTTCATTAGTAATAAGGTAAATGAACTGTCCTTTCACATAACAAATACAAGAAAAAGATTCGACAATAGAATCTAAAAATAGAATTTCTTGAGATTAGCTGCATTCCATGCTCGTGGTATCTCTCTGCCCTCCATCGTTTCCAAATGATAGGCACCTTTCAAGTCGTCTTTAGTTATTTTAAAGGGCCCTTCCCAGTTTGGGCCTAGCTTACCGTCTGATGATTTCACCGTGTTGCCCAGGACTTTTCTTAAAACATAGTCCCCAACTTGGAATCTTCTCGGGTTAACCCTTTTATGGTAGTGCCTTGCGAGCTATTGCTGATAGATCGCAAGCTTCACCAGGGCAAATTCTCTACGCTCGTCGACGAGGTCAAGTTCAGCGAGAAATGCCTCATCATTCTGGCCTTGTTCGACAAGGTCGGATCTCATTGTTGGCAGACCCACTTCTAGTGGGATGACTTCTTCCATGCCATATGTTAGTGAAAATGGGGTTTCTCATGTTGCTCGCCGAGGAGTGGTTCGGTATGCCCATAGGATATGGGGTAGCTCGATTACCCATGCTCCTTTGGCTCGCTCTAATCGCTTTTTCAATCCATCGATCACAGTTTTGTTAGAAGCTTCTTCTTGTCCATTGCTCTAAGGGTAGGCCACCGAACTGAAGTGGTGCCTGATCCCGTATTCGTTACAGAAGTCCTGAAAGGGGCCACTCTCAAATTGTGTCCCATTATCAGTGATGATGGTTATGGGGATTCCGAATCGAGTGATTATATTCCTCCATATGAACCTTATCATGTCAGCATCTCGGATGTTCTCCAATGGTTCTGCCTCGATCCATTTGGTGAAGTAGTCAGTTGCAACTAACAGGTATTTGCGATTGCCGACAGCGATGGGCAGTGGTCCCACAATGTCCATTCCCCATTGGGCAAAGGGCCATGGGATGGTCAGGGATTTTAGGTCACTGGTGGGTTGGTGGACCATAGGAGCGTGGAGTTGTCATTTCAGGCATTTGCGGATATATACTGTGGAGTCCTTTTGCATATATGGCCACCAATAGCCTTCCTTCATTACTCGAAAGGCTAAAGACCTTCCTACGACATGACTTCCGCAGATTCCTTCATAAAGCTCGCGCAGCACTTGCTCGACATCGCCTGGGTGAACGCATCTAAGGTAGGGAACGGAGAAGGACTTCTTATACAAGTCACCTCCTATAGATAAGTGAAAGCGAGCAGCTTTGACTCTTATCTGGTGGGCAATTTTCTTGTCCTCTGGGAGCGTGCCCTCCTTTAAATAGTCTTTTAAGGGGTCCATCCAGCTGGGGGTTGATCCCAGCTGGAGTATTTGATCCACGTTTGGCAGCTTGTTGTTGTGGTTAATGCTCGGACAAATGAGGAAATCAATGGGAATGACCCTTTTAAGGCTAGAATCAACTGCCGAACTCAGGGATGCCAAGGCATCAGCATGACTGTTTTGCCCCCTGGGAAACTGCTGGATGTTAATCTCTTCAAAGCTTGTCATTAATTTTTTCACCAAGGCGAGGTAGTCTTCCATTTTTTCATCCTTCGCATTATAATCTCCACTTATCTGGTTGGAGACTAGTTGCGAATCGCCGAACACCTGTAAACGTTTTGCTCCCAGAGTTTGCACTTTTTGGAGACCGGCTATTAGGGCTTCGTACTCTGCTTCATTGTTGGAGGCTACAAATCCTAGCCTGATTCCTTGCTCAAGGATTGTGTTTTCTGGAGTGATGAGAACAATGCCTACCCCTACCCCCTTTGAGTTGGAGGCTCCATCAACGAATAGTTTCCAGGTTTCCACTGTTGCTTGGTTATTTTGCTTTATTGGATGAGGCTGGTCGGAGAGTTCTTCGCCAGTGAGTTCGGCTATGAAATCATCAAGGATCTGTCCCTTTTTAGTTATCCTTGGTTGAAATTGGATGTCAAATCGGCCGAGATCGACTGACCACTTAGACAATCTGCCCGACAAATCCGCTTTCCTTAGGACCGCCTTGAGGGGGTACGATGTAAGGACGATGATAGTATGAGCTTCGAAATAATGCTTCATCTTCCTCGAGGCTATTACTAGGGCAAAGGAGAGCTTCTCCAATGGCAAGTACCTTTGCTCGACGTCTAATAAGGTTTTTCTCGAGTAATAAACGGGGTTTTGGATCCCCGCCACCTCGTATATTAGCGCAGAGCTGACGATGTGATTGGATACAGATAGGTACAGGTACAAAGAATCCATTTGCTGTGGTATGACAAGGAGTGGTGGAGTGCTTAGGTAAGATTTAAGCTCATTCAATGCTCGCGAGCAATCTGGGCTCCATTCTATCGGTTTACTCCCCTTTAGGAGCTGAAAAAAAGGCTTGCACTTCTCGAAGGATTTGGAAATGAAGTGATTTAAGGCAGCGAGCATTCCAGTGAGCTTCTGCACGTCCCGAATTGTGCGAGGAGGTTTCACCCTATTGATTGCATCGATCTGGTCTGGATTAGCTTCTATGCCTCGCTTAATGACCAAGTACCCAAGAAATTTTCCTAACTGGACACCGAAGGAACACTTACTCGCATTAAGTTTCATCCGGTACTTCCTCAGGGTTTCGAAGGTACTTGACAGGTCCGAGATGTGATTTTCTTTCTTCTTGCTCTTAACGAGCATCTCATCGATGTAGACCTCCATTGTGTCTCCCATTTGACCCCTGAACATTTTAGTAACCAGCCGCAGATAGGTTGCCCTAGCATTTTTTAGCCCAAAAGGCATGACCTTGTAACAATATAACCCAACTGTCGTGATGAACGCTGTTTTGTCCTGGTCTGGGGCATACAAGGGGATCTGGTGATATCCTGAGTACGCGTCCAGGAAACTCATTCGCTCGTGAGCTGCGGTGGCATTTACTAGTTGGTCTATCTTTGGGAGAGGGAAACTATCCTTGGGGCATGCTTTGTTGAGGTAAGTGAAGTCGATGCAAACTCTCCACTTCCTATTATTCTTCGGAACTACTACTGGGTTGGACAACCACTTGGGGAATTTCACTTCCCCTATGGATCCTGCATCCAGCAGTTTTTTTACTTCCTTTTCTATTGCTTTAGCCTTCTCAGGTGAAGTTCGCCGTGCCTTCTGTGTGATTGGCTTGAATGTGGGGTCAATGTGCAACTGATGATAGACCATACTAGGATTGATTCTGGGCAGCTCGTACGGTTCCCATGAGAAAACATCTATGTTGCGCCTCAGTAAGGTCGTCAACTCCTTCTTCTCTTCGTCGGTGAGAGATTCTGCTATCAAGAAGACTCTGCTACTGTAACCATCTTCGGCCATAATTTCTACTAGGTCCTCAACGACACGCTCAGAGGGGAGGAGCTCGGTCTCCTCTACTCCGGGTCTTCCATACTTTAATTGCTATTTGGAAGGTGTTTCACCTTCTTCATCTTTCTTGCTGGGTTGACCGACCTTCTTCTCTGGCTTTGGTCAGATGGCTGCTATGAAGCTCCTTCTTACCATCGCTTAGTCGCTGTGGATCTCCATTACTCCTTGCTCGATTACATACTTGAGCTTCTGATGGTAGGTCGAGGGGACTCCCTTCATCGCATGAAGCCATCCCCTGTTGAGGATGGCCTGGTACAGTAAGTCGATGTCAACTACCAAAAACTCGATCATCTTGGAGATGTTTCCAGCACGCACTGGCAGCACTATCTTGCCGAGGGGCATGGTCATTTTTCCAGCGAAGTTGACCAAAGGAACAGTAGCTTCCTTCAGGTCGGCGATGCTCAACTTCAACTTCCTGAATAGGTCGAGGTACATTACTTTGGATGAGCTTCCTTGATCGACGAGCAACTTGTCAATGTCAAAGTTGGCTATCCTGAGTGTAATGACCAGAGCATCATGATGTGGGGTCCTTACTCCCACCAGATCTTCATCCGTGAAAACAATATGCTTGTTATAGTTGACGTCCTCCGCTCGCCGATGCTTTCCTGACTGGGACTTTGCTGGATCGATTTGAAAGGCCTGCATTACCGCCGTAAGTTTTTTCACTTCCATCCGAGCTGAGTTCCCTTGTATCTGCTTGATGTCAGATGCTCCATGGATTACTGCGAACTCATGTCCAGCATCGTCCTCCAGCACATTGTCGGGTCTCGCTTCTCTGTTAGCAGCCACTTTCTCTGCCTTTTTTTCCACAAAGTCATTCAAGTGCCCAGACTTGTCCAACTCCTCGAGGTGAGACTTAAGAGCTTTGCAGTGCTCGGTCTTATGTCCTCCCTCTTTGTTTAAAGCGCATCTTAATGCGTTGTTCCTCTTCGAGGGATCTCCTCCCATTTTCCGGGGCCATTTGATGAACGACTCATCTTTGAACTTTGTGAGAATTTTGTAAATTGGTTCTTTGAAGACTGTGTTGACTGCCTGGAATCCTTTCGACGTGTCAGGGTTTCCTCCATTCTTGGAGCCATTTTTTCCCCCACTCTTTCCTCCTTTCTTCTAGCTCTCAGTTTTCTCACTTCCCTTGGTAGTGAGTTTAGCTCGACCGTTTTCTCCTGCATTAAGGCGGGTGATATCTTCCACCTTTGCGTATTTCTCGATTCGGGCCATTAGGTCGTCAATAGTCATATCTTCCTTCTTCGTCAGGGACTGGTAGAGGAGGGAAGAACTAGGAAGCCCAATTTTGAAGGAATCCACTGTCACTTCCTCCGCGCAGTCCTCGATCTCATTGAATAACTCCCAGTACCTTTTCGCATAGTCTCGTAGGGTTTCTTGAGTCATTTTCTTCATTGTTAGAAGAGCATCCATCCTTTTGGGGTGGGAGCTAATGGTAATGAATCGGGCTGTAAAGAGTTTGGCTAGGGATTTGAAATTCTTGATCGAACGGTGGGGGAGCCTTTCGAACCACTTATGTGCTACATCATGCAGGCTAGAGGGAAAAATGCGGCACATCAGGGCATCTCGGTGATTCCATAGGGTCATTGCCTGTCGATATTGCCTGATGTGATTGATGGGATCAGCTTTCCCGTCGTAGATCTTGAACCTTGGAATGGAAAATTTCTTAGGATCCTCTTCCTCTTCGATTTCCCTCGTGAAGGGTGACTTCATCTGGGTTTTGAGAGCTCTCCTCGTGAGTTCTCTGGTTAATCTTGTTCCGTTATGAGCAGGATGTTGGTCCATCTCTCTGCGGATTAGGTCTCATATGTTCTCGTCACTGCGAGCTGGGCTCTGGTAGCGGCGAGCTCTTCGCAGCTGTTCGCGGAGGTCGTCGTCTGATTCTCCACCTTCGACCTTTTGAGATCCTCGCCTAGGGCTCCTTCCTCGGCTGCGAGACTTGTTCTCCTGAGGGCTAGGAGTGCGATATGGCCGTCTCCTGGTATCATGACGTATTTCCCTCTCTAATATTTCCAGTCTTCTTTTCAAGCGAGCATTATTAGCCTCGTATCTGCGAGAAGACTCCCTCTTCTCGCGGAGCCTTGCCTCATATGCATCAATCAATCGGGATATCTGCGTGGACCTCGCTGGTGCCTGACTTTCTTGTGAGGCTGGACTTTTCAGGCAAGCTCTCTGATCTGAACGCCGGACTTCAGACATAATCCTGCGAGGAGCAGGTGGCTCTCGAATATCTCCTGCTTGAGGGGCATTGCTGCTGTGACTAGACATCTTAAACCCCTTTCTTGGTGTGGTCACTTCTCAGGGAAAGATGAACGCTTCCCACATATGGCGCCAATTGTGGTGACAATTATTATGCAATACAAATAAATACGGGAGAAGCAATTACCAAGGAAGAACAAGGAAAATAAAATGTCAATCACACAACAAAGGATGTACGTGGTTCGGCAAAGATGTGCCAACGTCCACGGTGGTGCAGTCAGTATTATTTCTATATACTCTGGAGAGTGATTACAGAGAATACAACTTGTCCCTTTGCCCCGGACCTAGGGTTTAATATATACATGTACATGTAGGTGAATGGAGGTGATTGGTTCCTCCATGTTTTCCATCTCCCCTATAACTTCCCTTCACGGGATCGTGGGGGGGGGAGATCGGATCAATATAAAAGATGAGGGGCCTGGACTTTGGGCCACCAGGACTGAGCTACTCATCCAGGCCCATAGTTCTAATTTCCGGGTACCCACACATATATATCAGCGTGTGTATGTATGCATATTTAAAAGAGGGGATAAGAAATCTCATAAAAAATTAGGGACACCGCTGGAAGCAGCTAACAAAAACTCGAACAACGCAAACCCACCAAAACGAGTCGCAAGAACAAGCCGAAAAATCGTACCACCTCAAACAGAGATCCACCACCATATAATAAAAAACATCGCCGAAAATAACTACTAGATGCCCGGAATTAGAATTGAAAAATGGTTCGAGCCCCCAAAGAAGAACTCAACACGGAAGCTACAAAAAATCCCAAACATAACAAAGTAATCATAAATAAAATGGGAGGTAAATAGGGATGTCAGTAGAAGCTCTTAGAGAGACAAAAATGAAAACCCTAAACTCAAAGTAACACACCAAAAATTATAAATCCCCAAGAATAGGAAGGGGTAAAAGGGAAATAAAAGCAAGGACACAAACGGTCAAAACAGCAGGCCAAAGCCCTACGTAGAACCTTGATCCTCACAAAATGACAGACCTCGAGACACACAAGACCTCAAAACCGTAAATGGTTTTGAAACAAACGAACGGCACAAAAAATAAGTTGTCAAAATAATGTTGTGTTAAATGATAAATAATTAAACTACACTTAAGGTTTAATTACCAAGATTTATTTAATACAAAAAAAAGTTTAAACCTCGTAGAAAAGATAATATAAAAAATTATTCAAGCTTAAAATACGCACAAAAGGTATTTTAGATATATAAAGATATCAACACTCGTATATAAGAGTATAAAAATACTTATCACAAAGAATACAAATGAAATTGTATTTTGACCAAAACAAATTGTATACTACACAAAAATTATTTTTATTAAAAATAATTTATAAATTAAATCAATATAGGAAAATATGATTTAAGTTATGAAAAATAGATTTTAATAAAAAAAAATGTAGTAGCATAAAAAATGCATATCTCAAAATTGAACCAACACAAAGAGACTTAGGTTTTCATGTTCAAACGACATCTTACTATCGTTCGAACGACATATCAAGGTCGTTTGAAGTTCAAACGTACATCAAACGAAGCTTATTGTTTTTGTTTTTATAGGGTCATTAGAAAAGAAATGAAATATCGATCGAACAAGATCTATAACTCGTTAAAACGACAGCTTCAAAGCATTCGAATGTCGTGACGTATTGATTTTTCTATAAAGTGTTTTTTATAATCATTTTCTTTTTTAGATGAAGAACTTTTGATGAAAACAAAATGCAGACATGTTATCAAAAGTTCCAACTCCAAAGTTTCACCATTTTTTTTTACAGGATCCAAGATTCATAAATCATACTTGGAGATCTTGTTTGGGCACCTAGTTTGTTTCTTCTATCATTAGAATAATTTATTTTCATGCGGTGGTCTCCGTACGTGCTGATTGAGGTGAAAAGGCGATATATTATGTGTTTTGGATCGTAGATGGTTATCGAGCTACATCAGTGGATACCGAGGTATGCATGGACTCGTGTGATGTGGACCTAACGTTGGTGTACTCCTAAATTGCATTGTGGATGAGTGGTTGAAGATAAACGAGCGTTAAGACTTTTGGGGGATCGAGTCATTGTGTAGGTATACTATCTATTCTTTCCAAAATCATATCATAGTGACTGTGTAGCTGGGTCGTCCGATTTTTTCCCTTAGTGGTATCCTTGTACATTGTTGTTTGTGGTTTGATTTATTTAATTATCTCCTATCACCTAGATGCTTGTTTAGGGTAAAAAATATATAGTTCGGTAAATCGATTTTCATAAGAAAGGTTTGATTGGTTCTAAGTTTAATTAGGTAAATTTTGTTCAAAGGTTCAATCATAAAAATTGGAAAAATATAAAAACATTGTTATCCGATCTGGTCGCGCTAACTTACTGTGTAGATCCTATTTAGTGCATTTTGGGTGGTTATTTATTCTCTCTCTTGGCTTGTTTTCTGTCTCTCAATGGATTCTGATTTGAATTTGAAGTTTACCGAAAGAAGTAAAATGCTTGAAAATCATTTTAAAAATATTCTATAACTTTTGCAAATTGTTTTAAATCAAATAGATATCGTTCGTGGGAAGTTTATTGCCATGGACCATGACTTTAGAAAATTAAATGGTAGAGTCTAATTTTTGGAGAAAGAATTAAAGGACTTGAAAAATGGTAGGATTTATGTTTGTGCCAATGAGGATAAAAATAATGTTATTGATGATTATAAAGCATGTGAGAAGTCTCTTACGAATAAGTTTGCTTTCATTAAGGGGAAGTGGATAACCTTCTAGGGGTAATTAAAATTTTAAAGAATCAGTCCCTAAAATTGAAAGAGTTTAATTCTTTTCTTGAATCTAAAATTTTTAAGTTAAAAGATGATACAAAAGACTCTAGTAGTTTGGGTAGTGATGGTACTGTCTCACATGTTTCTAATGCTTCGAGTGTTATAGTCAAAACCATAGATTGTTTTAGAGGGTCAACCACATCCTAGGGTGTTAGAAAAGGTCAACCCAAAGTTCTCATTCCTCATCGTATTTACACGTGTACACATTATGGTAGGAAAGGTCACCTTATGAGTTTTTGCTATGATATTAGAAAAGACCCTAGAAAGTTGAGCTTGGGTGTCCTATCAGTTCCCAAAATCCATAACATTAGGTATGTGATGCGACTAAAAATGTGTCTCAGGAATGCGTTCACTCTAGGCTCAAGTGCAAGCCTATCGCTCAAGTAATAATCCCAGTAAGTCGGGTCTCGATCCTCAGGGAAAAAGGACAACAGCATTGTGAAATAAGAAAAGGAAAAGGAAAATATGGAGATACCCTAACTTTGACTCTAAAAAGAAAAGGAAAATTGATTTGGTTTTGAGATTGATTACAACTAAATGCGATAATCAAAATAAGAAAAGATGCAACTACACTGATCTTCCTAAATTAAGAATGAACGATGATTTGAAACTTTTTGTTTTAAATGATGAGAGAAATAGGACGGGAATACAATCCCCCAAACCTAGTGTAATGTAGTGATAATATTAATCATAAATTTATCTGATTGATCTGACCCGGAATTTAGTACTCCCAAGCATTATGTATACGAGGTTCAAGCTCGCGTCATACCTAATATGAGGATGAGTAAATCAGTATCGCGCTAGTGACACTCAAATTGCACTCTAAATCATCACGAGTACCTAGAGGTAAACGAGATATAAAGATCTACAATTGTTGTGTAACTACGCAATACGATCATAACCAATCACTAAATTCATCGGATTAATTTTATACACACATTAACACATCAGGCTGGGTTCATGTACCCCGGCCTTGGAAAATCTAGCCTAACATGTTAAATTTAATGGATACAATGATTGATATGCAAGAATTCGTAATTACTCTAAGAAAAATGGTAATTAGATGTAGAAAAGAATTATAATTAACCCAAGAAATAACTGAAACAATGCATGAAACTGATACTCACAAAAATCACTGAATAAATCTTCAATCTTTGAATTAAACCTGCAATTATTAGCTAAACTAGGGTTTCTGGAAAAAGAGAGGAAAAGTCCTACTAATTCTCCGTCCCCATGACAATAATAAATTGGGTTTTTATACCCTACAACAATTTTGGAGTTCAGCTGCACTAGGAGTCTTTTTAGGAAGAGATAGGATTCGCAAATCTCGAAGCCCGGACCGGTCCGGGCCTTAGGCGGACCGGTCTGCCCCGAAGGAGGATCGATTATTTTTATTTTGGGGCGGACCGGTCCGGGGTTAGACCGGTTCCTTTTATTTTTGCCTTCTTCGGTTTCCTCGTGGTCCGGGGTCTTCTGAAGTTTGGCAAGGCAGACCGGTCCGGGGTAGGGGCGGAACGGTCCGGCTATTTGACTTTTTGGTTCCTCTTTGACTGGTCTTAACTTTTGTTCTGGGATCTTGATTAAGGTGTCGTTTCTTCCTATGTATTCTTGAATGAAATGTCTTCAACTTCTCTTAGGTACCTCATCTGAATTTCGGGTGGAAATTCCACTTTTGCCCTTTTGACTTTTCCTTCTTTATTTCTTGATTCTTCCGGTTTCTTTCTTCCATTTCTTTACATCAAATTCCTGTAAAATCACTACAAAATACCAGAAACTCGGTGTACTCATTAGGATCGGTCAGTATCATGATTATGAGATAAATCCAACTCAGTTACGTTGTTCGAGGTGCTATAAGTAACTAAATCAAGGGATAAATTAGGAAGAATTTATGCCTAATGAGTATGCACCTGTCTATGTTAGAAAATCTATTTTAGAGACACGAAATGTTAGGTTGGTTAATTCTCACATGATGATTAACATTCAATATCATATGGATGATTGCTTGAATGTCTTTATTTGTCATACTCTAGTTGTGCTTCATGATATATATTTTCCAGTGAATTTGTTTTTGACAAATAGAAAAAGATTTTCGGTTTTGTGTATTTTAGCTTTACACATTTGTGTGGAATATTGGTGTGTTTGAATCCAATTCATTATGAAATTTCCATGTAGCTAGGAGATTTGGTTATGACTTTAGATACTTATATTGATCTTAACCATGTTTATAGAGTTGTTTTGAACTTGATTTGCTTTATGGATTTGACTTTGTTTATGTCTACACACACACATGTATGAGCTAGTTGGATTTTGACTTCATGATGTATATTTGAGCTTGGTGAGATGTTATCCCATCAATTTTTTCATATACATGTTTATGTGACTATGGGGGAGTTATGAATATAAGAACCGTGGCTCATGAGAGTTTGTTTATTAATTACAAAAATATGAGTAAACACTAGAAAGGGCTGCGAAAGGCAAGTGAACTTTTATTGAAAGCCACCATTTGAAAAGAGCCCAAGAAAAATATAATGCAATATAAAGAACATATATTCCAAAAAGGGGCCAAATAGTTTAGTTTAATTGATCATTCGAATGATAGCACTTCAAAAGGAAAGAATTAAAAAGAATTAAAATATATGTCATGTTTATCTTTTGAGTGACTTTAGTTGAAGGTCAATGGGTTTTCACAATCATACTTAATTTTGGTTATTTTTTCCGATTATATTGATTTGTATACTCTTTAATATTCTAGGCTTGGGTGCATTATGGTTGTTTTGTTCATTAAATTCAACTTTAATTGTCTCGTAAGGATAAAGCTTAGTTTGATAATGTTTTGCATTTAACTAGAACTTCATGAATGTATTTGAGTGTTTAGGTTATAATTCTTTTGTTACGAGTTCACACCCACTTATTCTATCCCACATGTTTAGGCGCTTTGATACTTTGCTAGTGTGTAAATCTTATGTATTTTGTGTCATGTTTTGTGATCGTTTATACCTATATATGTATGCCGGAATTTATTTGATGTTTTTTGCATATATTATATATGGTATTGGATTTTGTGTTTTTGTGCTTTATATCCAGTCTATATTTATCACTTTCTTGATCCTTTGGATAATTTGTGTTTTATTTGTCATGTTGCGTGCTTGTTACACTTTGCATCGTTGCATGATTTATTCCCATGTCCCTTTGCTTAGTTTTGGTATCTTATGATCACACATTTAGGGGGATAATCGGTTTTGGGGAGTATTTATTTATGCAATCTTACTTCGTCTATTCCTGAATAAAAAGAGGGAGAATTGATATATTTCCTTTGCATGATTAAGATATCTTTATCTTAAGGGGTGATTCGGTATAAATATTTTTTATTTATCCCCTTAATTTAGGTACCTTTGTGAACCCGAGTAGTGCAAGTGATATGTATTTCACTCTCATTTATGCTACTAACCTTCGTTGGCAAGTATTTCATGTTTTTTGTTTCTCTTATGTGTTTTACAGGTTAATTTTGAAAGCAGTACAAAAGAGAAATCGAAATTGTGGAAGAAAGGCTAGGAAGGAAAGTTTAAGGGCATTTTTGTAATTTTGTAGCCTGATCTCGGAGGTGGAAGAAAGGCTAGGAAAGAAAGTATTTTTCTTTTTTGTTTTGTCCTCGAATAGCCAAATGGTGCGATTTGTAAGGACAAATTTCTGATCGAATCAGTTTCTATTTAATTGGCATAATTTGGGACAAAACATTTGAGTCACAGGATGGACTTTGAGTTTATGATCCCATGAGTCTACGACGTTGTTTGATGAAGATGTAGTGACAAATATTCAAATAATGGATAGTCTAAGCTATTTTTAACGTGCCATGTTTGTCTCCACATATGCTGAGTGTCTTGCGAGTATGAACATATATAGTTTATGAATCCTTGGAATTTTTAATATGGGTGTTTTATTTTTAAAAATTATTTAGAAGTTAATTTTTTGAGAATATATTTTCTGAGTTTACTATAGGCGGAGTTTTAAAAAATTCCTTGAGATCTTTTAAATGGTATCTCATTGTCGTTCGAACGACATATCAAGGTTGTTCGAAGTATGCTTTCAAACGTACATCAAACGAAGCTTACTATCTTGGTTTTTATATGGTTATTATAAGCGAGATGAAATCTTATTCGAACGAGATATATATCCCGTTAGAATGAAAAATTCAAATCGTTCGAATGACGTGCCGCCTCAATTTTTCTATAAAAGGTTTTTTAGGCTAAGTTTTCTTTTTAAGATTAAGAACTTTTGACAAAAACGAAAGGCGGACATGTTGTCAAAAGTTCCAACTCCAAAGTTTCACCTTTTTTGTTTACAAGATCCAAGATTCATAAACCATATACTTTGAGATCTGGTTTGGGCACCTAGTGTGTTTATTATAATATTATAAGAACTTTTTTTTGTGCGGTGGACTCCATATGTGCTGATTGCGGTGAAAATGCAGTGGGTTCCGTGTTCTGAGTCGTAGATGGTTGTCTAGTTGCATTGGTGGATTTTGAGGTACAAGTGGAATCGAGTGATGTGGACCTGGTAACGTGGACTCTCGTGTTGCATTGTGGAGGACTGGTTAAATATAGAACAACATCAAGACTTGCGGGAATCGAGTAGTTGTGCAAGTTTACTATCTATTCTTTGTAAAACCATATCACAATGATTTTCTGGCTCAGTCGTTCGAGGTTTTTTCCCTTAGTGGTTTCCTCGTACATCGGCGTTTTGTGGTTTGATTTATTTAATTTATTTGCTATCACCTAGATGGATATTTAGGCTAAAAAGATAAAATTTGGTAAATAGGTTTGAACAAGAAAGGTTTAACTGGTGCTAATTTTCATTGGGTAAATCTTGTTCAAAGATTCAATCATCAAAATTGGAAAAACATAAAAATATTGAACTTATGTTTATTTGAACCATTCAATCACTCTAAAAAAATTACTCTTACACTTCTCCTAATAGGGCACCACAAAACTACTCCTAAAAATACAATAGAAAATGAGCTGCAACTCAGTCACTACAAAAAGTATTACACTTCAAAATGATTTATTTCACTATAATTCAAATTTTGTGGCTAAAGGATCACTTTTAGAAACTCAATTTAAATTGCGGTCATTATATAAGCGTTAGCCACGAAATAAAAAATTTCGTTGCCAAATTCTCAATAAAAATTAGGCACCACGACTACTCGCACTGGATATAATACGCGAAATTTTTAACAATGAAATAACTAAAATGAACCACAAAATATCTCGAGGTAAAATAATTTTGTTTGTTACAAAATATTTTTCTAGCCAAAAATAATTTTGTATTCACCACATTTATAGATTTGTGGCCAAAATATAAATAAAATTCCTAAACCTAATTAAACACACAAAAGTCAAATATCATTCCCACTCCTCTCATATTCCCATCTCCCGTTTTCCACTCAAATTCCCTAAACTACTGTTGCTCCCCTTTTGGTCGCCACTCCACCTCTCCCCGCAGCTCATCCTCTCGCCGCCTCTCCATTTCCTCCACCGTTGATAAATCTCTATCTATCTCTGGATTAAAAATCTTTGGTTTGCATCTGTTTGAATCTATTTAAAAATTTGGCATTCTCACGGGTTGCGTGACATGGGTATTTGAATGTGTTTGCTCGCTATTTCAAATTAAGTTACCCTAGGTGCTTTCATGCTATGAATGCATTTTTTATCTCTTTTGTCCATTTAATCCATGGATAGTCATAAAAATTTTGTATTGGAGATTTTGTGCCCTAGGACCATCAATATATATTTCTTTATATCGGTGTTGGACAACTCATGTTTGGTTTATTATTTATTGTTATAATTTCCAATAGGTATATTTTTGTTGGTCATCAGTTGAGGGTATGGTTTTGTATAATGGTTGAGAAAATTTCAACGGTGTAAAATTTTTTGAGTGAGTGAAATTAATGTGTGTATATATTTAAGAATTGTATTTATTAACTCCTTTTCGACATTCGATTTATATTTGTTCTTACTTGTTTTTCTTTAAGAAAATAATTCAAAACTGTCCCGTCCAAAAAAAAATTTGACGGGTTCTTATCATGGAATAAGAAAAGGATTCAAAATTGTCCAATCGAAGCTCTGAAAGCTTGCATAATTTTTTATCTTTGGGTTTCAAATTTTTATGCCTAGGTAGATCATCCCCCCCCCCCCCCCCCCCCACCCACCCACCACCACCACCACACACACAAATGCACTTTTGAAAGAACTTTCATATAAAGATTTTAACTAGTGTTTGTTTCAAGTTTTATTTGGAGTTTTACATTAGTTTAATTCACTTATAATGTTTACGTTTTAATAAATGAGTTCATATTGTTTTCTGTTTGAAATGTTAATGAATAAAGGAAAACAAAAAGCATAAAAGATAAAAATAAAATGCATAGGTTCGATAACGGATTTGGGAATCTAAACTTAAAAATAATTATAAAGAAGGTTTTTATACTTTAATATTCTATTATTAAATAACTTGGTGTCTCTCAAAATTTATTTTCATGCATTTTTATGCATGCTAATGTTTGTAAATTCATGTAGTTTAATTTTTTCTTTATGAAATAAATTAATAAGTGTTGGATTCAGAGGAAGATACATATGGGATCAAATGGTGACATAAGGTGTCCGTGTTGTGACTGCCTGAACATTGATATTAGAAATATTGATGATGTGGTGGATCATCTTTATTTAAAATATATTTTTACGACTTGTACACACTTGATATATCATGGGTAATGTTCTAAAAACATGATGTATGATAGTTCTCATCGTGTTATCAATGAAAGTGATGGAGGAGTGACGGATTATGACGAGGAAGAAGGTGACGAAATGAACAAAATGTTAGAGGAGGTGCATAGGGTAACTTTTTTAGATATTCGTTGAGACGAAGCATTTGACGTTGATTTTCTTATACATATTGGTGAGGGGGAGAAAAGTTTTGAGAAATTGTTAAGGAATGCAAAGCACTAATAATACCCAAATTGCACAAAATTCTCCACGCTATCCTTGTTTGTGAAGTTTCTTCACATGAAGTTTCTAAATCGTTAGAGTAATAAATCAATTAACATGTTACTCGATCTATTAAAGGAAGCTTTTACCACTCATGAGACATTTCAAAAGTTTGATTATGAGGTGACAAAATTTTTGCATGACTTGGGTTTAGGATACATATCGATTCATGCATGAAAAAAAGATTGTGCACTATTCTATAAGGAGTTTGAAAATAGGCAAGAGTGTACAATTTGTGGGGAATTTAGGTGGAAGACTTATGATGGCAAGGGTGAGTGATTTACTCACAAGATCCTTCATTACTTCCCGATAAATCAAGACTCCAAAGATTATTCATGTTGATAAAAATTGTTGATGATATGAGGTGGCACAAAGAGAAGCGTAATGATGACAATGTGTTAAGGCATCCGGTCGAGTCTAGTTCTTGGAAGGAATCTGATAAGGAGCACGAGTGGTTTTTATAATATCCTCGAAATATAAGGCTTGACCTAACAAGTGATGATTTTAACCCGTTTGGTAACATGCACAATTCATATAGCAACTCAGAAGTTATACTAATTCTATACAATTTGCCTCCTTGAAAATGCATGAGAGATCCATTTCCATGATGTCATCGCTCATTTCGGGGACTAAAGCACCCATTAAGGAACTGGATGTGTATCTACATCCCTTAATAGATTAATTGAAGGAGTTGTGGGAAGTTAGGACTGAGATATACTTGGCATCCACTGAGAAGACTTTTCGAATGCATGCAATAGTTATATGGACTATAAAAGACTATCCCACATAATATAATTTATCCATCTGGAGAATTAAAGGATATATGGCATGTCCTAATTGTAATATGAATACATCTTTATAAGAGTTAAGAAGTAATATTTTTTATATGCACCACCACTATTATTTGGAGTTGAACTATGGATAATGGAAGAGTAAAATATTTAATGGTATGTCGAAGCTCCAGTTAGAGCTTACGGAGTTAGATGGGGATGACGTGTTAGGATAATTGAATTTCAGGGAATAAGAAGAGAAAATGAACACCCGAAGAATTAGACTGGGCTAAAAAATCATTTTCTTTGAACTACCATATTAGCGAGCATTGAAGTTGCCACACAACCTTGATGTGATGCACGTTAAAAAAAAATATGTGAGTGTTTTGGAAACATTATTGAATATTGAAGGGAAAACAAAAGACACTTACAAAGATAAATTAGCTTTGGAGGATATGAAAATAAGGAAGGAATTTCATTTGAAGATAAACAATGACACATATATGATGCCACTATCTTGTTACACACTTTCGAAGTGGGAACAATAAGGTTTTTGTGAGTTATTGAAATTAGTTATATTTTAAGATGATTATGCTTCTAATATCTCTCGGTGTGTGAATGTTAATGATGGTAAGGTATCGTGGTTGAAGATTCATGATTGTCTTGTTCTATTGCAACGATTATTACCCGTTCGAATTCGTGGATATTTGCATAAAGATGTAAATACTATATTAGTGGAGCTTGTAAAGTTTTTCAAGGACTTGTGTTGTAAGACATTGGATGTTAAAGAACTATGAGAGTGTTCAATTATCGAATGGCGTTAGCTTATTGAATTGAACTGACAATCCACCCAAAATTTTAATCCTTTAGGCCTAGAACATGCAACTATGTGATTCAAAACATAAACCAAGCCATACAAGTAATGAAAAAAGAGTTTCAAGAAAAATCCCCTCAGGGAAAAACCTTTTATTCACTTTATAAAATTTACAAATCGAAACTTACACATTCTATAAAGGAATCTATAATGATATTCTCAAGAACCACACAACCGCCTCCTTCTTTTAGCAATTATCCTCGCAAGAATCACAAGAACCACAGTCCTCTGTCTTCAGCAGTGAATACCCTCGGGTCTCACAAGTCAGCTATGGAGATGCCTTCTCCACAAAGGTTGTGTATGCAAGGATACAAACTATAGGGTTTAAACTTGATTCACTCAGATATATTTTGGAAATGTGATGTCACGACCCCATCCCAAAATTAGTAGTAGGGAACGAGTGTCTTCACATGCCACCAAGGCAACAAATATTTTGATTTAATTGTTTCCTTAAATAAGTGCAACGAAAATATTATCACATGGTTATGCATTGTAAATTACTGAAAGTAAAGGAATTATGTCATCAGAGCTTCCTAAAGGAAACTTCATATATATTAAAAGTAACAACGAGTTACAGACTTAAGAGAAAAATTTTAAACTTATTACAAGAGAGCCAGATATGCTCTAAATAAACATTTTACAAAAATATCTCTAAAAGCTAAATCTTCAATATATTCCTTTTTTGTTCCGTCCGCGAGCCTAAACATTTCTTGAAAAATGGGTATTTATACAACATCAGCTAAAAGCCGAATGAGGATCAATCTCCACACATTCTAGGGTTTTTAGAAAATAGATACCTATTCAAGTCAAAAGAGAAGGCATATACATATATATATAGGAACTTGTAGTAAATAGATATATATTTTGAAATTAAAGTATATGTATCACAATTGGATAGCTCAGAATAAGACGAATGCAACAAATCAAATGTGATATCTTTTTCTTCCAATCATATCATTTTGATGGCCAAGTACACTCTAATACCGTATTCTTCTACCGTATCATTTCCTGGTAGTTGAGGGTCAATCGAACTAGTTCGTCACAACGCCTTATTTAGGGCCCACTAGCGATAACCCGGCTAGGAAGGTCAATCAGTGAAGAGGTCCCTTAGGTCGAATCTTATTTCCAATATTCCATCTCATTTTCAATACTCATTTCAATCCGTCTGTCAATATGGAGAGATATAAACATATCACAAATGAATCAATCATCGGTATCAGATGCATTTTTAGAATAACATAATTTCACAAAATACATAGTTTTCATAATATTATATAATTTAAATGTACAAGAAATGACATAGATTATTCACCTAAAATAGAGGCTCGAAAATATAGATATTGAGTCCTGAATCACACGTTAATCTAATAAATACAATAAAGGTTTAAGTACGTATTCTAAATAAAGCCCAATTTTAAATATTATATTTTAATCCTAAAATAACTTGCTGAAAAAGGTTACTAAAACCATTTCTCAAATTTTTATATTCATTCATCGTATTTAAGGAATTCAATTCATAGTTCTTCCTAATCAGTCGGTTCCCAGTAGAGATGGAGGGTAATAGGGGCACCAATTAAATACCATCTCATCTAGACAGAACTTCACCGGGCCTGACTTTGGAATTACTTAAATGCGATTCCATAATAATGAGCAATTTCTTTAAAAAGAATCATTTTTTAAAAGCGTATAATTTCAAACAAGTTTACAAATATTGAAAATAAAAAAATAAAACTTGGGGTTCTTCTAAATTTTAAGTTTTGATTAGTGAATCCTTTAGTGTATTTTGCCATCATAACTACTAAGTAAGGCTATAAAATAATAAATTAAAATTATAATGATGCATTATAACATTAGGATTACATTAAGATGAATATCCCTAAGAACTTCTTCTTAAATGTTTCCACGCTTTCTCTCTCTACTTCTCTCTATAATTCTCAAGGAATTTCGTGTGTTTTTCAAATGATCCCAAAGGCCCTATTTATAGTTTTCCAAAGATATCACAATGTTGACATGTGTCCATGCAGACCATGCTTTTACAATGGCGAGTCAGCATTGACGTGTCGCCTAACGAAGGCATCTTGCAGTCTTATTTCACTGTACTGCGACACGTGTTTTAGCTTCTCCTCTAACAATGACACGTGTTTTGGCTTCTCCTCTAATGATGACATGTGTTTTGGCTTCAATTTGACCCATTTTACAGTTGATTCTTTAAATTTAAAAATGAGATTTGTGATATTAAGAATAAAAAATATCACATTTGTAATATTATAACATTTTCAAATAGTAAGTAAGACGCAATTATAGAAATGATTATATATATCGGCATACAAAAAATGGGGTCATTACATCCTACCCTCCTTATAAAAAGTTTGGTCCCCAAACTTTACTTACATTAATATCCAAAAAGGTATGGATATCACCCCTTTATTTCATCTTCTCGCTCCCATGTTGATTCTTCAACATAATGATTCCTCCATAATACGTTGACTAGTGGAATAACCTTGGTTCGTAATATTTTATCTTTATGGTCCAAGATTTTCACTAAATGCTCAATGTACGACAAATATTCTCTAACTTGAAGAGGCTCATGACTTAATATGTGTTTTGGATATAGGACATAATTCTTTATCATTTATATGTGAAACACATTATTTACACTAGATATTTCAGGTGGCAAGGCTATTTTATATGCAAAAACTCCTATCTTTTCAAGGATTTCAAAAGGTCCTATGTATTTTGGTCTCAACTTTCCTTTCTCCCCGAATCATATTACTCCCTTTGAAGGAAATACTCACAAGAACACATAATCTTCTCTTTGGAATTCTAACTGTTGGTGTCGATTGTCAAAATAATTCTTCTGATGACTTTGAACGATTCAAATTTGGTCTTGTATCAATTTCACTTTCTCTGTTGTGATCTGAATCAATTCTGGTCCCAATATTTTTCTTTCTCCAAATTCTACCCAACACGCGGGAGAACGACACCATATACCATATAGTGCTTCATATGGAGCCATTTGAATACTTGCTTGATGATTATTATTATAGGAAAACTCCACTAATGGTAAATGTTCATCCCAATTCCCATTCAAATCGAGTACACAAGCCCTAAGCATATCCTCTAAGGTTTAAATGGTTCTCTAAAATTGTCCATCTGTTTGAGGATAAAAAGTGATGCTGAAATTGAATTTTTTTCACATAGCTGCTTGTAGGCTTTTCCAGAAGCGAGAAACGAATCTAGGGTCACGATAAAAAACAATTAAAATTAGGGTTCCATGAAGCCTAATAATTTACTGCACATACAACTTGGCTAACTTTTCTAATTAATGGGTAATCTTAATGGAAATAAAATGAGAAGATTTAGTTAACCTATCATTAATTATCCATATAGAATCATTACCAATTGAACTCCTTGGTAAACTTCTCACAAAATCTGTAGTAATATGTTCCCATTTCCATTAAGGGATAGGTAGAGGTTGTAATAATCCTAATGGTTTCTGATGTTAATCTTTTACTTGTTGACAAAGCAAATAGTGAGATATAAATTCTTCTATCTCCCTTTCATATGATTCCACCAAAACACTTCTCGTAGATCTCTATACATCTTGGTATTTCCTGGATGAAATGTAAATCTCGAGAAATGAGTGTCTTCCAAAATTTTCCTCTTTAGTTAGGCATCACGTGGAACACACACACTATTTCCAAACCTCAATATATCATCCCATATCGCAAATTCAATTCTCTTCCCTTCAGTAACCTCTTCTCTGATCTTCTTCAGTTGTGGGTCATTTACTTGTGCAATTTTGATCATTTCCATCAACGTGGGTTGTACTTGTAAGGTTGCAATTATTCCTCCTTTGCTATAAATACGTACATCTATTTCTATACTTCTTAAATTTTTAAATAGAGCTTCCTGGATGGTAATAAGACATGCTAAATTTGGTGTAGACTTTATACCTAAAGCGTCGGCTACTACATTAGCTTTCCCCGGGTGATAGTGAATATTTAAATCGTAATCCTTCATCAATTATAACCACCTCCTTTGTCTCATGTTCAATTATTTCTGAGTAAACATATATTTCAAACTCTTATGATTGGTATAAATCTCAGAAGTCTCACCATATAAATAGTTTCTTCAAATCTAAAGAGCAAAAATTACAGCAGTTAATTCTAAGTCATGGGTTGGATAATTCTGTTCATGTGGTTTTAATTTTATCGAGGCATAAGCTACTACTTTTCCATTTTGCATTAACACACATCCCAATCCATTTTTTAAAGCATCAATATAAATCACCAATCCTCTTGTCCCTAAAGGAATTGTCAAAATTGGGGCAGTTACTAATCGATTATTAAGTTCTTGAAAACTATTCTCAACTTCCTTAGACAATTCATATGTTACCTTCTTTTGTGTTAACCTGGATAGAGGTTTGGCAATGCTAGAAAATCCTTCAATAAATCTTCGATAATAACTTGTTAATCCAAGTAAACTACGAATCTCTATTACATTAGTTGGTCTAGGACAATCTAGTATAGCCTCGATCTTTTGAGGGTCAAACGACACTCCCTTCTTGGAAATGACATGACCTAGAAAAGAAACACTAGGCAACCAAAACTCACACTTCTTTAATTTCGCATATATTTTCTCCATCCTAAGGATTTGTAATACTATCTCTAAATGCGTCTCGTGTTTTTCAATACTCTTAGAATAATTAAAGATGCCATCAATGAAAACAACCACAGATTGATCTAAATATTTCCTAAACACTCTATTCATTATATCCATAAAAATGGTTGGTGAATTAGTAAGTCCAAATGGCATCACAAGATATTCATAGTGACCATATCTAGTAAGAAAAGATGATTTTGAAATATCATCTTCCTTAATCTTCAATTTATGATATCCTGACCTAAGGTCAATCTTAGAAAATACTTGCGCACTAGTACTTGATCAAATAAATCATCTATACGAGGTAGGGGGTATTTATTATTAATTTTTACCTTGTTCAGTTCACGATAATCTATACATAACCTCATCGTCCCATCCTTATTTTTAACAAATAACACTAGAGCACCCCAAGGGGATATACTTGGTCTAATAAAACCCTTGTCTAACAGATCTTGTAATTGAACTTTTAATTCCCTTAATTCTAAAGGTTCCATGCGATAAGGTGATTTTGAGATTGGTTTAGCTCCCGGAATAAGGTCAATCATAAACTCTATTTCTCTACTAGGACATAGACTGGGTAAATCATCCGAAAAAACATATGAAAAATGTTTATCTATAGGGATCTCTTCTAAACTTGGATCTTTCATTTGCAGATCAATAACACTTATAAGAAATCCTTGACATCCCTTCTTAAGATAATTATAGGCCTGCATTGTAGAGATAATACACATGGGAGATAGGATGCCAGTTCCTTCAAATCTGAATTTTGGTTGGTTAGGAATTTGGAAAGTAACTCTCTTCTCAAAACAATCTACATTAGCATGATATGATGTTAACCAATCCATCCCCCAAATAACTTCAAAATCTCTTATGTCTAAAACTATGAAATTGACAAATAGTTTGTGACTATTGATATCTATAGGGCAAGATTTATATACTAATGTAACCATCAATATATCACAAGAAGGATTAGAAACGTGTATGTTATGATTCAAGGGTTCAGGAATATTAGGAAAGCAATTAACAAAACATAAAGACACGAATGAATGGGTAGAACTAGGATCTATTAAAACTTGAAAAGGTTATGCACATATAGAAGGTGTACCTGACACTACTGCATTAGAATCCTTTGCATCAAAAAGATTAAAAATTCTACCTTTTGTGACATGATACTTATTGTCATTAAAAGTCTTTGTTGGCGCCTTCCCTTTGTTAGGGCAATCTCTCATTTTATGTCCCTCTTGGCCACACCCAAAGCAATTTCCTGTTTCCAGGTAACATGGTTGCCCTCTATGAATATTACCACATCGTTGGCATCTATCAACATTAAAGGGTTTTTTCATAAAAGGTCACCATGTATTGGGTATCGTCGTAAAGGGTTTATTATTGGGGTTCCTTCCTCTTTGTTCCCCAAACTTCCTCTTCCCTTATCTAATAAGATTATATTCTTAACTGTCCTTCTCAGCTATCGTTGCTCTAGTCACCACGTCAGTATATGATGTCAACTTCACGATGGAAATTCAACTACGAATATTCAACCTTAACCCAAGTTCAAACTTCTTGGTCATTAAAACATCAGTTATCAAAACATGACGTGCAAAACGGGATAACTCGATAAACTACACCTCGTATTGACTAACCATCATATTTCCTTCCACTAAACTCATGAAGTCAACTGGTTTTTGGTCTTGTACAATTTCAGGAAAGTATTTATCGTAAAATATCACTAAGAAGTCATTCCAACCTATAGGATTATTCCTTTCCTCGTATATTCTCTTAGTCATTCTCCACCAATGTTCGAATTCACCTTCTAACATAAACGTTCCAAATGAAACTCTTTGTTTATCAGTACACTTCAGAACATCGAGTATCTTTTCTATTTGCATAACCCAACTTTCTGCTTCAGTGGGGTTAGGAGTAACTTTAAAAGATGGCGGAATCAACTTCTTAAACTGTTCAATAGTAGATTTATTTAGTTCACATTCTTCGCTAGACTTTCAATTGCCTTGTATACACCTTCCAATCGTTCAATACTAGAATCACTAGTTCCCATAGATGATCTTCTCTTGGCATTTTCTACAGTCATGGAAAAACGTAAGATCTATTATACTATATCAATATTGAAAACTAAAAGACCAGTTATAAATAATATAACACATAGGGAGGGTTATCACATAAATGAGATATTTAATACTATCTCCAAACGATGGAAACATGAAATCTATAACGCTCGAAACCTATATTCAGTAGTCAATGGGTTCATAACCTATGCTCTGATACAACCTCTGTCACGAACCCATCCCAAAATTAGTAGTAGGGAACGAGTGTCTTGACATGCCACCAAGGCAACAAATATTCCGATTTAATTATTTCCTTAATAAAATGCAACGAAAATTTGATCACATGGTTATGAATCGTAAAATAATGAAAGTAAAGGAATTACATCATCAGAGCTTTCTAAAGGAAACTTCATATATATCAAAAGTAACAACGAGTTACAAACTTAGGAGGAAATTTTTATACTTATTACAAGGGAGCCAGACATGCTCTAAATAATAATTTTACAAAAAGATCTCTAAAAGCTAAATCTTCAATATAGTCCTTCTTCATTCTGTCCGTGAGCCTAAACGTTTCCTGAAAAATGGTTATTTATACAACATCAGCTAAAATTCGAATGAGGTTCAAGCTCCAGACATTCTAGGGTTTTCAAAAAATAGATACATATTCAAGTCAAAAGAGAAGTCATATACATATCTGGATAGAAACTTGCAGTAAATATATATATATATATATTGAAATTATAGTATATATATCACAATTGGATAGCTCAGAATAAGACGAATGCAACAAATCAAATGTGATGTCTTTTTCTTTCAATCATATGATTTTGATGACCAAGTACACTCTAATACCGTATTATTCTACCGTACTATTCCCCGGTAGTTGAGGGTCAATCGAACTACTTCGTCACAATGCCTTATTTAGGGCACATCAGCGATAACCGAGCGAGGAAGGTCAGTCAATAAAGAGGTCCCTTATGCTGAATCTTATTTCCAATATTCCATCTCATTTTCAATACTCATTTCAACCATTATGTCTATATGGAGAGATATAAACATATCACAAATGAATCAATCATCGGTATCAAATGCATTTTGAGAACAAAAGCATTTCACAAAATACATAGTTTTCATAATATCATATAATTTAAATGTGCAAGAAATCACATAGAGTACTCACCTAAAATAGAGGCTCGAAAATATGGATATTGAGTCTTGGATCACACGTTAATCTAATATATACAATAAAGGTTTAATTATGTATTCTAAATAAAGCCCAATTATAAATATTGTGTCTTAATCCTAAAATAACTTGCTGAAAAAGGTTACTAAAACCATTTCTCAATTTTTTATTTTCATTCATCGTATTTAAAGAATTCAATTCATAGTCCTTCCTAACCAGTCGGTTCCCAGTAGAGATGGAGGGTCACAGGGGCACCACTTAAATACCATCTCATCTAGACAGAACATTTCCAGATTTATTCCCAATAGAGATAGAGGGTCACTAGGGAACCTCTTAAATACCATCTCATCTAGAAAGAATTTCATTGGGCCTAACTTTGGAATTACTTAAATGGGATTCCATAATAACGAGAAATTTCTTTAAAAATAATCATTTTTTAAAAGCGTATAATTTCAAACAAGTTTACATATATTGGAAATAAAATCAACTTGGATTTCTCCTAAATTTTAAGTTTTGATTGGTGAATCCTTTAGTGTATTTTACTAGTATAACTACTAAGTAAATATATAAAATAATAAATTAAAATTATTATAACATTAAGATTACCTTAAGATGAATATCCCTAAGAACTTCTTCTTAAAAGTTTCCATGCTTTCTCTCACTACTTCTCTCTATAATTGTCAAGGAATTTGGTGTGAGTTTCAAATGATCCCAAAGGCCCTATTTATAGTTTCCAAAGATATCACGACTTTGACACGTGTCCATGCCGACCAAGCTTTTACAATGGCGAGTCTGCGTTGTCGTCTTGTGTAACGGAGGCGTCTTGCAGTCTTATTTCACTAGACTGTGACATATGTTTTAACTTCTCATCTAACGACGACACGTGTTTTGTCTTCTCCTCTAATGACGACATGGGTACATTGGAGGTGTCAAAACCAAGCACGAGGTGTCGAGCACGAGGTGGAAAGGTATTAAGTCTATAAGGGTCATTTTACACCTGAAGGGCATTTTGGTAATTTCACACCATACATTTTCAATATTTTATAGAGGTCCTTAAAAATATTTTATTTGCAAAAAGGTCCTTTTTTATTTTCATTTTCGTCCCTAAAACATTCTTAATTAAAATCAAATCCCTAAAGTTTTAGAAGATTACATTTTCTATCCCAAAACTTATCACTTCGCTTAGGATGTGCTATAAAACTTCAATTTGACCCATTTTACAGTTGATTCTTCAAATTTAAAAATGGGCCTTGTCATATTAAGAATCCATAATATCACATTTGTAATATTATAACATTTTCAAATAGTAAGTAAGACGCAATTGTTGAAATGATATATATATTGGCATATAAAAATGGGGTCATTACATGTGATTTGTGCATCAAAAGATTTTTCAAACTCAAAAGGTTGAAAACTTTTCCAAAATATGTTCATAAACTATTATGAAAAAGTCTTAACGAAAATAAACACAATATAGGTATTTATAAGACGAACACAATTTTTGAGCCAGCGAATTCGTTTGAATGAGAAAGTAGGCTCATTTGAACGAGAGAGGAACCTCGTTATAACGATAATAGGTCGTTATCTTGAAACCCTAATCTCATTTGAACGAGCTTTAAGGGAGCTTCGAACGATCTAAAACAGTATTCCCTCATGATATGTTCGACCGAAGGAACCTTCAAACGACCACTTCAAATGAAAAGCCAGTCTCATTTGAACGAGATTCCTATCTCGTTTGAACAAAATGCGCGTCCTTTGAATATTTTGAAATAAAGAAAACTGCCTCAATTTTTCAATAAAAAATCATGTTTCCTATTTTAATAAAATTCAAACACCCCCAAAAAAATTCAAGGAATATATTCAAACTTAATAGCATTATACCTTCATAGAACTAAGATGCTTGAACATTGGAGATGTTGGATCATCAGACTTAGTGTCGGGTCGAATCAAACGATAGCAGAATATGCTAAAAACTTATGTAAGCTTAAGCTATTTGAGCAATGAGAGAAAATAGGCTCTTACAAATCACCTCCTTTTTGATATTCCAGAAAAAACATAAAACTGAAATCCAAATAACAAATAAATCCCCTAAGATGAATATAATATCCTAATATCCTCCCAAACCCTAAAATAGACAGGTACAAGATAGAGTTTTTTTACAATCTCGACTTCTTCTTTGCTTCTCTTGGGCTCTTTGTCTTCATTGAGTGTAATCTAAAAAATGATGTTTCAAAAGTAACTACACACATGAAACAAAGAAAATACCCCATGATGCATTGAGTTTGACATATCAAATAAATGCATAAAGATACAAAAATATAAATATCTCCCCCATAAATCAAACTCTCCCTCGTAATTTGTTCTCCCCCTTTTGTTTTGTCTGAAATAGACAAGGAGTAAAAATTAATCATGAAAAATATAGGGAAAATAACCAAGCATAAAAAGATATTATCACAATAAGATATGAATGAGTAATCATGCAATGATAATCTCAAATGATATCACAATGTATTTTTTGTTTTTAAAATTTTTTCCAATATTTTTTGTTACAAAAATAACACACCATAGAGAAACACAAAAATAATCGAATCATGAAAATAGAATGTAGGGGTTTGAACACATTCTATAGGTTAATCAATATAGACATATATAAAATATGTGCATAAATTAAACGTCTTAAAGAAAATAAACACAAAACATGTATTTATAAGATGAACCCAATTTTCGAGGCAGTAAATTTGTTCAAACGAGAAAGCAAGCTCATTTAAATGAGAAAATAACCTCGTTATAATTACAACAAGGTCGTTATAATTACAACAAGGTCGTTATAATTAAACCATAATATCATTTGAATGAGTTTTCAACAAGCTTCGAACGATGTAAAATAGTACTCCCTCGTGAGATGTTCGACCGAAGGAATTTTCAAACGACCACTTTAAACGAAAAGCCAATCTCATTTGAATGAGATTTGCGTACTTTAAATATATTTTAAATAAAGAGAAACTTCCATGATTTTTAAATATAAAATATCATTTCGAGTTTTAATAAAATTCAAACATACCAAAATAAATTAAAGGATTAAATTCAAACTTAATATCATTATACCTTTACAGAATGGAGATGATTTAAGGTTAGAGATATTGGATCTTCGAACTTCGTGTTGGCTCAAATCAAATGGTAGCGAGATATGCCAAAAACTAATATAAGCCTAAGCTATTTTAGAAATGAGAGAAAATATGCTCTTACACGTCTCCCCCTTTTTTCTATTCCGGTATAAACATAAAACAAAAATTTATAAATAAACCCCCTAGGATGAGTATAATATCATAGTATCCTCCTAAACCCTAAAATTGATAGGTAAGATATAGAGTTGTCTTCAATACTCCACTTTTTCTTGAGCACACTTAATGGGTATTTGCGTAATAAAGCCTTCCCAGAAGGTTCCATAGTAGAGGCTTATATTGTTAATGGGTGTCTGATTTTTCTTCTATGTACCTTAATGTGATTGAAACTAAATTCAATCGAGCAAAAAGATATAACTCATGTTGATATAATTATTGACCCCTGATAAATGTTTGGAGGTATTTAATCTTGATGGAAGGACATTATTATGGGATGAAATCATACATGTTGTAATGTTGGGAAATTTTCAAAAATATATCTAATGAAAAAATTCAATTTTTTTCATTAGACGCATAACAACCAACTTGAGTGAAATGAGAAATATGATTAAGTGTAATATTTAAATTCCAGAATGATGAGAATAAATTAAATTTGACATACATAGGATATTTTATAACAACATCAATTATCTTTCAAATAGTATAACAGTGCATTGGAGTTTATTGTTCATATATAGGATATCTTGGATCCAATTGAGTTAGACATACATATGATATCTTGGACCAAATGGTGCTCCATGATTTTTCAATCATCGTAAAAGTAAAAATAGTTGATACACTATGTTATGTTGGAGTTTAGTGTTGCATATATCTCGTTATTATAATGTGTGATAGGTGGTGATCTAGGTGAAACATGAATTTTTGTTCGTAGATGTGGAGATGATCCCTTAATTTGTGCTTGATTTTGAATTATTTCATGATACAAACCTATTTAATAATGTTTACCAAATATATGCATTAAATATAGACACAATAGTAGCATGTGCATTGAAATATAGTACTTGTTCATGGACCTATTTCAATGTCATTCGATTAAATTTGTGTATAGTTTCCATTGTAGCAAAGAGAGTTCGTGGACCAACAAAAGGTAAGGGGTTGCAAAACAATGATCAAAGAAACAGGGAAGAAGATGTGTATGGAATTTCCAAAGAGAAAGGGAGGCCTCTTGAAATGCAGCAGTCTGCAAACTTTCCAATGAGCTTGGGATTATTTCTTGGAATCTAATCCCAGTGCCAACTAAATGGAAAGCACTTACTAAGAGTGCTAAGCGACAAGCGTCTGAAAGACTTAAATGTAAGTAAATAATTTATTAAGGCTTATATATTATATTATATATATCTCCTTTTATCGTGACCATTACTAATAAATTTTCAGGAGAGAATTAAAATTGACTTGGATAAGTATGCAAAGCAAAGTTGTGAAGATTTAATGAAAGGGAGGAGTATGTCTCATAGAAGTAAGCTCCGTAAATATTATTTTCAATTTGGATCAGGGGAGGAGGCACGAGAAAATATCCTTTTCGATACCACCAAGGCAAATTGGAATGAGTTGTGTAATTTATATGCTGATCCAAAATATGTGATCTAAACTTATTTTAAAGACCCTCTATTATATAATACGTAAATTATTTTATTCACTGTGGAGATATAATATTTTTACAATATATGTTGTAGTGGAGATGTGACATAATGAAAATAATAAAGAAAATCTAACAAGGGGTCTAAGTCATTCGTGGTTGTTCGTTATGAATTGGTAATATATAGTGATTTTAGATCTGAATTTTCTCTTATAAAAACGATTAATAATTATTTACATTATAATTATACAGAGAGGTGGGGATGATGATGCTAAACCTGATAGGATCGTGTTCTTTAATGCGACCCATTGCAAAGATGATAAATGGACTTCTCATGAATATAAAGCGATTTATGTAAGTAAATTATAATTAATACTTTTCCTTTTACATGTCCATGCGAGTGAATGATTTGGAATGTTGTATTTTAAGTCTTTTGAACTTAAACTCAAGTTCGATAAAACTAGTTATTATGATGAAATATTGGTTTAAAAATTCATATATATTGACTTGGAGGTCAGGTTTAGATATGTTGGAATATTGTTTTGGTGTTTATTATATTTTGATGAATTTAAAAGGTTTGTTTTCATGTAAAAACAAAGGAGACTTTGTGGATTTTTTTTAAAACTTAAATTGTTTTGAAAATGATTAACTAATAATTTCCTTTAGTGTTTTCAGGATGAGATGAAATGCCTCGAGTCACAATATGCATTCGGGGAGGTACATTATTAAGCCAAGATGAGATAGATGATGAAGTGCTAGGCACGAGAACAGGATATACAAATGGTCTTAGGCATGGTCCCAAACTAACTAATTTCGAAATAACTTTGCAAAAAAAAATCCACAACTGGATGAGGCTCTTAATCAATCATCTAAAGTTCAACAAGATTTACTGGAGCGTCGTCAACCAAATGAGACAGAGTCAGCAGCTCAACGTAAGGAGGCATCATCTCAACGAGAAACCATAGAGACCATTCTAGCTAGTTAAGCTCAATTTGATAAGATCATTCAAGCCTTACTCACTTCAAGAGGAGTTTATTCCACATCTTTTGGCTAAGTCTATTTTATTAGTAAAAATTGGATGACACGTTTTGTTGTTGACAACATTTTGTTTCACAGTTTTTGTTGGATTTGAAATAGACGTATTTTATGAATTTGACTTAATTTTTAGAATTATATGCTAAATGTTGAGAAAGTTAATGTTTATTATTATATGTACGGATTTATCAAATTTGTCAATGTGTTACTTGTAGAAAATTTGATATGATGTCATTCATTTGAAGGCTATTAGTTATAAAAAACTGTGACAACTAAACTTATTAATTTTATTATTGATTAAATGATAATAACCATTGATATCTAAAAATGGAATAACTCCATCTTTATAATCACAGATAAAAATAACATAAGTAATGCAAATCATACACACAAGAGATAAGGATTGTATAGTGGTTCAGTTGTAAAATAGAGTACATCCACTTTTGTTGTTATTCAGTAGGGTTATAATAGCTCAGTGTGGTGTGCATATGAGTGGTTCGAGTTTTCCTTTGAGCTAAAGGATTAGTTTGTATTTATAAGGGTGGAAAAACCCTAAAGACGGAACACCTTTATATTGCCAGACATTTCCATCTGTGTACAACAAAAACTCTTGGAATTTAGTGTTGGTTGGCATTTCCATCTGAGTAACCATTGATATTCATGTTGGTTGGCGTTGTGGAGTTAGTCTACATTCCAGCCGATAAAGTGTCTCCCAAGATGATCAAGTAGGTTATTCAGCCACATTGGGTGAGAGGTGAACATTAATCATTGGTCCACGTGGGATTATAAATTTTACATACAACAAAATCCCTTAATGATCCATGATTGATGATTCATGAAAGTATGGAGTTTAGCCCAGAAAGTTGCCCAACGTACTGCTTGAGTGTTGGGTCGACATCTGGCCTCCCATACTGATAATAATTTCTACTGGCACCGTTTGATAATGGAATTTTTGTAAATAATTTGAGCTTTTTTTGAACCTCCAAGGGACATAGTCATCTTTTGAGGCTTTGAAAAACGGGCAGTCGGATGTAGCTATACAGTTCATTCAGTTAATCATTTTGTTCCCATTTTTTGAGGCAACCGATAAACAGGCATGAAGTTTACCTCTTTCTTTCTACTTGAAATCTTTTAGCTATATCTTTGCTTTCGAGTTTTTATCTATGCGATCGTTTCCTTCTTCAGTCCTTGCCATCGTCTTTGATTCCCTATAAACCTTGTTTTCCATTTCCTCTGTTTTATCATCTTTTTTACCATGGTTCACATTGTTGATGTGAACTCTTTATACGAGTTTAGACAAAAAAGGAAAATCCCATCTTAAGTAGACTTATGGATACCCAGGGGTCCCATTGACGTTTATTCCCTTTATGAGGGTCACTGGATCCCAACCTTGTTTATAGTTGAGTGTGGTATGAGCTTTCCTCCAAATCCCCTTTTTCTTCAATTTTGTCAATATTTTGACGTAGTTCCTTCTTGAGTAGCCCCCAACACTTGAAGAGCTGTGAATGGGGTTTATAAATTAAAAAAACATTATGGTACCTATATTGGGATTTTAGAGTTTATGTTTTGTTATAAGTGGGTCACTATTGGAGAGAGTACCTATTATTTGAAGACTAGACAAGAAAGTAGAACCTTAGTAGTAAATATGCCTGAATCTAATAAGAATTAGTATGAATATGTTATTATTGTTAAGAAATAGCAATATGCTCCTCTCCCAACTAGGGTGCCTTATACTAGTCCCAGATGTCCCCAATCAGGACGTGGCATATGTTATCACTATGTTAATTATTTTTCCTTTTTTGATTTGCATTTCTGATATATGTTCACTAACTTTGTTGTTTATTTTTTATGCAGAGGAAAGTAAAAAAAGGTGCGCCCAAAAAGGGAAATCAACCTCAATGATCTCAATTTTTTGTGGGGCTTGAACAATTAGTTTGGAGAAGAACATCCCAGGGTTGCATCATTGTTGTTGGAATATAAAGTTCCACCACATCTTTTTTTGCCCAACCTATAGTTGCCCTGCCCTCAATTATTGTCAACCTTGAAGGGGATCATGTACTAACTTCTTCAGCCACTGAGGCTGCTGGTGTTGAAGTTATTCCAGTGGGACTTCTTCCTCATTTGAGTCTTTGAACATTTTTGAAATTGCTATTTCTCTATGTATAACTATGACTAAGAGTAAGATACCTAAACTTATGGGTCCTTTATTTCCTACCCCCAAGAAGGTTGCTGATACCAATAAGAAGCTAGTTAAAAATAAGTCTAAGGCCATTTATTAGAGGCCTATTAGTGTTGATGATACTTAAACTGAGCAGCACTGATAGAAAGAACTCTTGCGTGTATGTTTGTCGTTTCTTGAAAAGTCCTTCTAATCAAAACCTCAATTACCTACAAAATATAACAATCTCAAGTTTAGAGGTAAGTAAGGGTATCAATCCACTTTCTAGGGGGTAAGCTAGAGACAAATTCAATTGTAATTCACTTTTTGATTTTCTTTTTGGGCTTTTTACTTTTCTATTTTTTTTAGCTTTTTCAAACATTAAAACAATTGGGTGAGGTCATGATTTAAACTAAACTACACTAAATTTGATATGATAACAACTAACTAGATAGTTACTAAAATGAAAAATAAAGTCTAATACTAAAATAAGAGATAGAGTGAGGTAAATAATTGTGAGAACAATCAAGGAGTGGGATTACACCACAAATTTTAGCTATTATAATTAATTAATTGAATTCTCCCAAATTAATATCAAAATTACAAACCAACTCTCGTTGCAAGTGTAATTATAATAGTAATCTTTTCGAAAATTAAGTTTAACACCCCACAACTTTAGAAAAATAGATCTACGCTCCTTTTAATTAATAACCCGCTAGGATCGATCAATTAGAATTTATGTAAATCTTACAAAATAAATTTAGAGTTGAAATTCAAGTTATAATACCTCACATAAGAAACCCTTATCTCTAGTTCGAATCTAAAATGGGTATTATAACTAGAATTTCGATTTTCTCTCGAAAATCATTTACCCTCCCTCGAGGCGTAAATCTAAGGGTGAGGGGTCAAAATTAACATTCAAATGGACTTTCCAAGTAATTAAACTAATTAAAATAAAACAACATCAAATAAGGGTTTTACCCCACCCCTTGAAAGGGGATTTAGCCTAACATGGTATCAAACATAATAAACAAATATTCAATAGGCATTAATATAATAAAAGAGAAGGGTAAGAGGATAAATCTTCAAACAAGTCTCCTTGATTTGCAAAATTGGACTCTAATCCTCCATTGAAATTGAGCAACATCCATTCAAAATGAACTTTACACAATATTCAATTACATACAAACACTCATTTGAATCACTCAACAATTAATTTCTCACAAATATCTTGAAAAAAATATAAAAACAAAACTATTTACAAATATTTCTACCTAATTTATTCTAACCTAACTCTCTACAATTCTCTAGAATTTTCTCTCTCTATTTGATGATGATCCCCCCAAATTGTGTCTTGAGTCTTCTATTTATACATGTAAAACATGGAGCTAAAGGGGGTATTTTCGTAATGGGCTAGGGTGAACATGTGGGAGAGGTGTGAGGATATGTTTGAGGGTATTTTTGGGCTTAATAGAAGGTGCATGTGGATGGTGAGGTTATGAGAGAGTGGGGATAAGATGGGGGGCATAATGGGAAGGGGGGTAAAAGAGGTTTTATTTGGCACATGGGTTTAATTGAGTTTATTATTTGGTTTGTTTGGCTTTGGCTTGGCAGATCGTGGCTTGGGGAGAACTGGGTATTTGGGTTTTCAAATGGGTTTGGGGGATATTGGCGAGAGTAGGTTCGGGTTTCAGTGGTATCACCGGTGGTCACCGGACAAGGGCTGTCGGTTGGTTAGTTAGCGGTTGGACAGGCCGGGGTGTTCCAGGCGGAGGCTGCAGTGGCATAACGCCGGAGATAGGTCGCCGGATACAACAGTGGTAGGGGTGACGCAGCGAGTTCCGGGTTGGGACTCGTGGTGGAGGGAATGTGGTCTCGATGGATTCGGGTAGGGGATTATGCGCCGCTGGATGGAAACGGGTAGGCTCGCCACTGGGGCCGGTGGGCTCGTCGGCTGTTGGTTGTTGTGGTCGGCGCCGGTGCAGCGCCGACGGGTTAGCCTGGGGTAGGGGGTGCTTTAGAGATAGAGAGGGAGAGTGATGGGTATGTGTTGCGTGTGTATTAATAGAGATGGTGGAAGAGAGAGGGTGTGTAGGTGGAGAAGATGAAGTGGTGTGTATGTGGTGTGGTAGAGTGTAGGAATGTTAGGTGAAGGTGAGTGTTTGAGGTGTAGGATAAGTTTGTGTGTGTGTGTATAATTTCAACACCTAAAATAATAAAAAGACTCAATTAAAATTAATAAAACTAAAACTAAAAAGTAAAATCTAACTAAAATAAATAAAACAAACTAAAAAAATAAAAATATTAAAACTAAAAATAAAATCCTATGCTATTAAAAACTAAAATAATAAAACAAAAGAAATAAAAAATGAAAAATCAAATTTAAAATAAAGTCCTAAAAAATATAAAATCTAATAAACTAAAAATAAACTACTAAAACTAATCCTAATAAAATAAGACTAAACTAAAAGATAATAAAATTCAAAATAAGATAAAATTATACTAATAAAAATAAAATAGAAAAATAGAAAACAAAACCTAGAAAATACTAAATAAATCTAAAATAAATTCTAAAAATAAAAATGACTCAAACTAAAAATCTAAAAATTATAAACAAGGGACAAACAAAACACACACATGGTTTAGGGTAGGTTTAGGGTAGGTTAGGGTAATGGAATAAGGTATTTAGCTCCATTTTAACTGCAAATTGTTCCAAAATATATCTTCTGACACCGCAACTACAATTATGCCTGCATAATGAACAATTAAGCGCATAAGACCCATATTGCCGAGAATTAGCAACTAAACTACATCTATTTGGAGTATAAATTGTACAGTTTTGGGTGCTTATCACACCACCCCCAAACAGAGTGTTGCTAGTCCTCGAGCAATAAGATAGAGAGAAAGAGAAAGATAAGAAACCAAAAGTGTAGCACTTTTGCGGGCACTTGCGATTTCACTTAGCATGTGCTACAAGGCTTTAAACCTGTAGGTTTCCCTACAGGACGAGTTGTGTCTCGTGAGGGTTTGCAGGGAATATACCCACAAAATTCTTCTTTTGCAAAAAGGCAGTCAATCTCTTATTAGATATAGAATAATCGCGCAATCCATCACAAGAAATATTTTCAAAAATACAAGTTAGATGTGTAAAAATTTTAGCTAAGTAAATACCCAAGTCACATCCTTCCTACAACTCAACGTGTGTAGTGTGAATCAGTCAAAACGGGTCGCATATCACAAGAGTAATTCCTAGATTGCCTTGTTCGAATCAACGCTTCAACTTCAAAATCTCACTAGATATAACTCTCTCAAACGAACTCTCGAGATTAGGGATAGTGTATCGCTCTTGTGCGTGAGGAGGTGAGTAAATGTAATCAAGTTCAAATGTCTCACACACATATATGAAGGAACGAACAATAAGAAAGAAAAATGATCTCATGAAAGAATTCTAATCACTATAGTGAGAACGTCGAGTTATTCACCACGTTGACTTTCATTTGCCCGAACACCTAGGGGGAAATATGGATGATTATGGGTGGGGGGGAAATGAAATGAGGTAGGATGGGATGAGATGAGGTAAGGATGGTTGGATGGTGTATGATGGGAATATGATGGATGCGAGAAGAGTGTACTATACATTAGGCACAAATGTCTTTATTACTAACTACAAACTCTCTTTCTTTTCTTTTCTCTCTTTTTTTTTTCTCTTCTTTTTTTTCGATTTTTCTTTTCTTTTTCTCTATTTTTTTTCTCTTTTCCTATTTTTATGTTTTTCTCTTTTTTTTTTCTTTTCTTTTTCTCTCACTTTTCAAACCAACAATGAAGACATTTACATTTGAAATCACACTCTTTTATTTGGAAATGATGATGGATGGTATAAATCGAGGTGATAAGTGATGGTGTGGGGAAATATATGGATGGTGATGGGAATATATGGGAATATGATGGGTGAGTGAATGAAAAATGTGATATGGAAAATTTGTAGGTGTATGGATGAGAATCTAGTATTTGGAACAAATTTCAAGACACGCATTTTTTACAACTCGAAAAAGATGTCATTCTCAGTGATCAAGCCAAAAATGAAGAATAATGATATCATACAACAATTTAGGTGCGGACCCAAAAGAAGTTGAATCAACTTGTGACTCGGAGATTGCATAAAACACTCTAAATGGGTGAAAGGCACAAATCTCATGGCTAAAGTCTCTACTAGTGATACTTAAGGTTCTCTTTAGAATTGTAGTACTCCTCAACTCTAAACCGTAGTGACGTGATAAGTGCGCAAATTTTGTTGAGTCTAGAAATTCATGGCGCAACATGCCTTGTTACGTATTACATAATCTACTTAGAAAAAATATTCTCTAGCTTGATTCCTAGACTTTAAAAGATGGATGATTGAAAATTCACATCAATGAATGAGATGAAAGAAACTGCACGAAATTTTAAAATTCAGGTTTAAAACTCAAAATTTTCAAAATAGGTACGATTTTGATAAAATTCCCCACCCCCAAACAAAAAGGAACATCGTCCTCGATGTTAAGTAAAATGATTTTTAAAATTGAGAGCATAAGGTAGGAAAGATATTACCAGAACGAACCGCTAATGAAGTGGAAAGATGTAGCCAATAATAAACCTGAATAAATGAGAAGAGAAAAAATGTACAAGTCTATACAGCATGGGAAGCATAGGGTGATGTGAAACACCACCCCAAACAGGATGAGACTAGTACAAGAAATGTGGGCTGCCTCCTGATAGCGCTAAGTTTAATGTCTTCACCCAGACCGAACCAATCTCACCCTAAAGATAGGATCTATGAAAGATCGGGGTGGCAGAAAAATGGGTGATGAGAATCACCCCCAAACAAGACTGAAGCGTCAGTATTGTTGGAAACATGCTAAAAGGGTCAATGCACTTGTATAGAAAAATGCATCACGCGATGCAAATCATCGGTGGACCATGGGTGGGTGGGGATCAGGGTAAGGGTGAGGGTGAATAGGAATCGGTCACGGGCCTCACTGAACCGAAAGGGGAGGGAAACTAGGGCCCTATAAGAATGGTGCTCTAATTGGTGAGGGAAGCGAAATGGTGTAGAAAGTGGAATGGGGTGGGGCTCATAAAAATCACACGACCATTCTATAAATGGGCGATGATATTGGTCGCGACGTGACACGCCAGGGAGCCATTGAGAAGAAAAATCAACACCACAAGGAAGTGGCAGGCATAAAATAACAAGCTCGGTGTCACGATGGTAGAGAGTATCACCGCAAATACTCTTGTAGATGGAGGATGGTTTCAGGTTATGATCTAAATATGTAGATGGAAACTTGAAATGTGCAAAATCAAGATCCAAACCAAGTGGTGGGGTGGAAAGGATAATGGGTGGGTCGGGTGGGACAAATGGTGGAGGAAGATGATCCAACTCAAGAGTGGGAGACACACACTCATTGGGAGGAGTAAATGAATGCTCACAAGGGAGTGTGGTATCAAAAGATGGAGTGATCAACTTCTTAATAAGATTAGTATCAGGGAATGTGGTGTATGGGTAAGACGAGGTACCAAGATCTAAGATAGAAGAATCACTAGAAATATCGGACTCAAAGGGAGCCATACATGGTGGGACATCATCCATATCCGGATAGTTAGGAACTATCACAGATTCTCTCTCGAAAAAATCGTGAGCACTCGTAGCCGGAGATCACCTAGGATAAATGGGTTCCTCGGGAACATAAGGGTGAAGCTCAATAGGTGTAGACTCGGGCATATGTTTGGATATGACAGGAAAGTGAGGGGGAACCTCAAAGTGGGGTTCATGTGGACATGGTGGGATTTCATCAGGCTCGCTATCGAAAGGTAAGTCAACACAATTTTCGACTTGGGACCCGGACCATGGAATGGTCTCAACTTCGAGGTTCTCGGGTTGGTAGGGTTGGTCAGACTCAGAATTCGTGTCATAAGAGGACACATCATCGTCACACTCGGTGGCAACAATGGGTGGGGCCATGGGAATATCCGACTCTCGTGCACACTCCAATTCATTAAACCTTTGTTCAAGCCTTTGGAGAGCTTGAGTTTGAATTTCTTGCTCTTGCTAAAGTATGAACTTTTGCAAGAGGGTTTCGAGAGTGGAGGTGGATGATAGTGGTCGAATGATGGGTGGTGGCGGTGGGTGACGTGTACACAACTCGCTACTATCATGAGTGTATGGAGAGTACTCAAAGGAAGTGTGTGAGGTGGGGCCAAGTTCATCATACACGAAAGGATCGCTTTCGGGATGGACAAATGGGTGATACTCATGGGGTGCGTAGTGAGGGAACTGATCGTGAACAGGTGCACAAGGTTGCCATGACGACTGTTGGAACGTGTGAGGATCCACAACATCGGGTTGGGATACGTATTGAGTGGAAGGTTGATCAAACCTCCACGAATAGCTTGGGTACTCACACCACTTGGGATTGGGTACATCGGGATAATAGACCGCATTGGGTTCCAGAATAGTGTCATATGGATTCACATGTTCCACGGTGAATTTAGATGGATATGTAATGTAAGGGTACTCATGGGACATGTGATGGGCATAATAACAGTGGGTGCACAACAAAGGAGGAGGCACGTCGACACTTGACACCGAGGGTGATGGAATATGTGGTACGTGCATGGATTGGTCAAGAGTACCAATGGTACTCGTGAGAGAGGTGAAACGACTAAGAATATCATAAAGAGACGGCGCGGGATCACTCTCACACGTGTCACGTGTCAATGAAAAATGACCAAAGTAGTCCCGTAAAGGACGTTCTTCGGCCATGAGGAGAAATTTTTTTTTTTTAATTTTGAATTTTTTCAAAAGGAAAGAAAATATTTTTGGATATTTATAAAAATAAGAAAAAGAAAATATTATAGGAGTTTTGTGAAAAATAAATGAAAAATATTTTTGGATTTTTCTAAAATGAAAGAAAGAAAATATATTTGGATTGTTTATAAAAATAATAAAAGAAAATATTTTTTTGGGGTTTTGTGAAAAATAGAGAAAGAAAATATTTTTCGATTTTTTTTTGTTTTTTTTGGAAGAAAAGGTGGGGAAATGGGTGGACTCCGAATTTGGACGAACTATCTAAAATTCGACTACCGAAAAATGAATTGGACATACGCAAGCCAAGGAGAAATCCTAACTAGCACATAGACAATTTGTATCTTTAAATTTAGGTAAGAGGGTAGTCAAATTTTAATTAAGTCTGCGGGTGATAAAAATTCACGAAAATTATCTAAGTGATTGTCTTTGCAAAAGTGTTCTCCTAGTGGGCTACCTAGTTGATTGATTTTAAATTTAGTGATGGCTAGGGTAGCACACAATGGTAAGCGAGTGAGTCGGGTGATGAAATCCCTTCTCGTGAGTGACCAGGTGTAGGTCTTAGTAAATTAATCCATCACACCATTCGAAAATAAATGCAAGAATAAAATCACATAAGAGCACACAAAGCACACACAATAATGGACTCGCTAACAGGAGAGGCGCGAGGGTTTGAAAAATATACCTCCCATGGTTTTTATGTCGTGGGGTGCCGAAAAATTTGAGTAGACTGGGGGAGATCACGCCTAACTCAGTCGTCCCCAGGAGTCCTACCGCTCCAAGATAGAGAGGATTCTAAATCCTTGCCTTTGGATGCCCTCTCTCTACCTTGTTCGGTTTCCATATCACGTTTGTCTTTAATTATTACAATTTTAAATGGAAAATAGATGGTGTCTCTAAGCACCGCAATACAAGCCAAGAATAGAATAATCCTAAATACCTTCTAAAAATATAAAAAATGGTACAAAAAATAAAAAATAAAAAAAAAGTGCAAAAAATAAATGAACTACAATATGAAATCCGCTCCGAACTTCACAATCCCAAGAATGGCAATGGCGCCATTTGATAGAAAAAACTTTTCATCTCCCCAGCAATGGCGCCATTTGATAGAAAGAACTCTTGCGTGTATATTTGTCGTTGCTTGAAAAGTCCTTCTAATCAAAATCTCAATTACCTACAAAATATAACGATCTCAAGTGTAGAGGTAAGTAAGGGTATCAATCCACTTTCTAGGGGGTAAGCTAGAGAGAAATTCAATTGTAATTCACTTTTTATTTTCTTTTTGGACTTTTTACATTTCTACTTTTTTTATCTTTTTCAAATATTAAAACAATTGGGTGAGGTGATGATTTAAACTAAACTAAACTAAATTTGATATGATAAGAACTAACTAGAAAGTTAGTAAAATGAAAAATAAAGTCTAACACTAAAATAAGAGATAAAGTGAGGTAAATAATTGTGAGAATAATCAAGGAGTGGGATTACACCACAAATTTTAGCTATTCTAATTAATTAATTTAATTAATTGAATTCTCCAAAATTAATATCAAAATTACAAACCAACTCTCGTTGCAAGTGTAATTATAATAGTAATCTTTTAGAAAATTAAGTTTAACACCCCACAACTCTAGAAAATAGATCTACACTCCTTTTAATTAATCACCCGCTAGGATCGATCAATTAGAATTTATGTAAATCTTATGAAATAAATTTAGAGTTGAAATTCAAGTTATAATACCCCACTTAAGAAACCCCTATCTCTAGTTCGAATCTAAAATAGGTATTATAACTAGAATTTCGATTTTCTCTCCAAAATCATTTACCCTCTCTTGAGGCGTAAATCTAAGGGTGAGGGATCAAAATTAACATTCAAAGGGACTTTCCAAGTAATTAAACGAATTAAAATAAAACAACATTAAATAAGGTTTTACCCCCTCCCTTGAAAGGGGATTTAGCCTAACATGGTATCAAACATAATAAACAAATATTCAATTGGCATTAATATAATAAAAGAGAAGCGAAAGAGAACAAATCTTCAAACAAGTCTCCTTGATTTGCAAAATTGGACTCTAATCCTCCATTGAAATTAAGCAACATCCATTAAAAATGAGCTTTCCACAATATTCAATTACATACAAACACTCATTTAAATCACTCAACAATTAATTTCTCACAAATATCTAGAAAAAAATATAAAAACAAAACTATTTACAAATATTTCTACCTAATTTATTCTAACCTAACTCTCTACAATTCTCTATAATTTTCTCTCTCTATTTGATGATGATCCCCCCAAATTGTGTCTTGAGTCTTCTATTTATACATGGAAAACATGGAGCTAAAGGGGGTATTTTCGTAATGGGCTAGGGTGAACATGTGGGAGAGGTGTGAGGATATGTTTGAGGGTATTTTTGGGCTTAATAGAAGGTGCATGTGGATGGTGAGGTTATGAGAGAGTGGGGCTAAGATGGGGGCATAATGGGAAGGGGGGTAAAAGAGGTTTTATTTGGCACATGGGTTTAATTGAGTTTATTATTTGGTTTGTTTGGCTTTGGCTTGGCAGATCGTGGCTTGGGGAGAACTGGGTATTTGGGTTTTCAAATGGGTTTGGGGGATATTGGCCGGAGTAGGGTCGGGTTTCAGTGGTATCACCGATGGTCGCCGGACAAGGGCTGTCGGTTGGTTAGTTAGCGGTTGGACAGGCCGGGGTGTTCCAGGCGGAGGCTGCAGTGGCATAACGCGGGAAATAGGTCGCCGGATACAGGAGCGGGTTCCGGGTTTGGACTCTTGGTTGAGGGCATGTGGGCTCGATGGATTCGGGTTGGAGATTACGCGTCGCTGGATGGAAATGGGTAGGGTCGCCACTAGGGCAGGTGGGCTCTTCGGCTGTTGGTTGTTGTGGTCGGCGCCGGTGCAGTGCGGGCTGGTTAGGCTGGGGTAGGGGGTGGTTTAGAGATAGAGAGGGAGAGTGATGGGTATGTGTTGCGTGTGTCTTAATAGAGATGGTGGAAGAGAGAGAGGGTGTGTAGGTGGAGAAGATGAAGTGGTGGGTATGTGGTGTGGTAGGGTGTAGGAACGTTATGTGAGGGTCAGTGTTTGGGGTATAGGATAAGTTTGTGTGTGTGTGTATAATATCAACACCTAAAATAATAAAAAGACTCAATTAAAATCAATAAAACTAAAACTAAAAAGTAAAATCTAACTAAAAAAATAAAACAAACTAAAAAAATAAAAATATTAAAACTAAAAATAAAATCCTAAGCTATTAAAAACTAAAATAATAAAACAAAAGAAATAAAAAATGAAAAATCAAATAAAAAATAAAGTCCTAAAAAATATAAAATCTAATAAACTAAAAATAAACTACTAAAACTAATCCTAATAAAATAAGACTAAACTAAAAGATAATAAAATTCAAAATAAGATAAAATTATACTAATAAAAATAAAATAGAAAAATAGAAAACAAAACCTAGAAAATACTAAATAAATCTAAAATAAATTCTAAAAATAAAAATGACTCAAACTAAAAATCTAAAAAATATAAACAAGGGACCAAAAAAACACACACATGGTTTAGGGTAGGTTAGGGTAATGGAATAAGGTATTTAGCTCCATTTTAACTACAAATTGCTCCAAAATATATCTTTTGACACCGCAACTGCAATTAAGCCTGCATAATGAACAATTAAGTGCATAAGACCCATATTACCGATAATTAGCAACTAAACTACATCTATTTGGAGTATAAATTGTACAGTTTTGGGTGCTTATCACACCACCCCCAAACAGAGCGTTGCTAGTCCTCGAGCAATAAGATAGAGAGAAAGAGAAAGATAAGAAACCAAAAGGTTAGAATCACTCAACAATTAATTTCTCCCAAATATCTAAAAAAAAATACAAAAACCAAACTATTTATAAATATTTCTACCTAATTTATTCTAACCTAACTCTCTACAATTCTCTAGAATTTTCTCTCTCTATTTGATGATGATCCCCCCAAATGGTGGCTTGAGTCTTCTAGTTATACATGGCAAACATGGAGCTAAAGGGGGTATTTTTGGTAATGGGCTAGGGTGAACATGTGGGAGAGGTGTGAGGATATGTTTGAGGGTATTTTTGGACTTAATAGAAGGTGCATGTGGATGGTGAGGTTATGAGGGAGTGGGAATAAGTTGGGGGCATAATAGGAAGTGGGGTAAAAGAGGTTTTATTTGGCACATGGGTTTAATTGAGTTTATTATTTGGTTTGTTTGGCTTTGTCTTGGCAGATCGTGGCTTGGGGATACATGGGTATTTGGGTTTTCAAATGGGTTTGGGGGATATTGGTCGGAGTAGGGTCGGGTTTCAGTGGTATCATCGGTGGTCGCCGGACAAGCGTTGTCGACCGGTTGGTTGGTGGTTGGACAGGCAGGGGTGTTCTAGGCGGAGGCTGCAGTGGCACAACGCCTGAGATAGGTCGCTGGAGACAGCGGCGGTAGGGAGTGACGCAGCGGGTTCCGGGTTTGAACTTTGGGTGGAGGGCAGGTGGGCTCGATGGATTCGGGTAGGGGATTAGGCGCCGCTGGATGGAAATGGGTAGGGTCACCACTGGGGCAGGTGGGCTCGCCGACTGTTTGTTGTTGTGGTCGGCGTCTGGGCAGCGCGGGCGGGTTAGGCTGGGGTAGGGGTGGTTTAGAGATAGAGAGGGAGAGTGATGGGTATGTGTTTTGTGTGTGTTAATGGAGATGGTGGAAGAGAGAGAGGGTGTGTAGGTGGAGAAGATGAAGTGGTGGGTATGTGGTGTGGTAGGGTGTAGGAACCTTAGGTGAGGGTGAGTGTTTGGGGTGTAGGATAAGTTTGTGTGTGTGTGTGTATAATTTGAACACCTAAAATAACAAAAAGACTCAATTAAAATTAATAAAACTAAAAAGTAAAATCTAACAAAAAAAAAATTAAAAAAAACTTAAAAAATAAAAATATTAAAACTAAAAATAAAATCCTTAGCTATTAAAAACTAAAATAATAAAACAAAAGAAATGAAAAATCAAAAATCAAATAAAAACTAAAGTCCTAAAAAATATAAAATCTAATAAACTAAAAATAAACTAGTAAAACTAATCCTAATAAAATCAGACTAAACTAAAAGCTAATAAAATTCAAAATAAGATAAAATTATACTAATAAAAATAAAATAGAAAAATAGAAAATAAAACCTAGAAAATACTAAATAAATCTAAAAAAAATTCAAAAAAAAAATGACTCAAACTAAAAATCTAAAAAATATAAACAAGGGACAAACAAAACACACACATTGTTTAGGCTAGGTTAGTGTAATGGAATAAGGTCTTTAGCTCCATTTTAACTGCAAATTTCTCCGAAATATATCTTTTGACACCGCAACTGCAATTAAGCTTGCATAATGAAAAATTAAGCGCATAAGAGCTATATTGCCGAGAATTAGCAACTAAAGTACATCTATTTGGGGTGTAAATTGTACAGTTTTGGGTGCTTATCAAGCACTAATTTAAGGGGATGAAGAAAGGCTTTGCTTGATCCTTTAAAACAGCTTCGAATACATCAGTCGAGCAGTAACCCTTAGATACAAAAAAGATCACCCACCAATAGGAGTTGGTGAGATAAATTTACGCTAACCTTGATATTGGGTCAGTCCTTTTCCCTATTAACCCTGGACTGGCTAGGGGTTTGATAAAGTATAAAACACTCCCTACTGATAGAGCTGCATCAGTCCCTATGTTCAGGTCCTGACTGACTCAAAGATCTTACCAGATCTTGGCATTACTAAACTTCTTCTGCTTATTTATTTATGATAATGAATTCCTTCTGATATTTGAACTTTTTCCCTTTTTTTGTTATTTCTAGTTGATTTTAACCAGATTATGGAGAAGGATGACCCACTACGTTCTTTTCATGGAGAAGTTAAAGAGGTCTTTGAAGGTCTGAAGAATTCTTTGACAGGGTCCCGACGAGCTTTGGAGACAAAGTAAAAGTCTTGGGAAAAAGAGTTAAGGAAGGCCAATAATAGGGCCAATACTATGAAAGTTTGGATAAAATCTATCGAGGAAAGAACTGAAGTTGTAGAGAAAAAATTGACTGATGTTGAAGACAGGGAAAAAGTATTTTATGATAAACTCTCAATTTCCACAACTAGGGAACAAACTATTGAGGGTAAAGTGGCCGCTTTGAAGGCCAAAGGCACAGATGCTTTGGATAAAGGATGGGAGAAGGATATCGGTGATGCCTCTACTTAGGTTAAGTGTGCTAAGAAATGGTCCTTCAAGTAAGACTTGACTAAAGCTCTAAAGGTGGTTGGCACGGAAGAAAGCTCTAAACTCTTTGCATGACATAACCCTGGCACCCCTCTTAACTTGGGTGAGGAGTTTGACAATAAATAAGGGTTAGGAGGATCTTTTTTGTACCTATTGAGTCTTCAATAGTTCCCAGCACTAATGCCGACCAACCAAATACTGGTAAGGATTAGTCCCAGGACAAGGATAAAGTCTAATAAGATTATAATTTTTTTGTTTTTCTTTGCCTTTTCTTTCTTGATGATGTATCCTCTTTTGTACTTCAGCTATCAATTAATGAAAGAGAAAGTTTTCATCTTCAATTGTTGTCTATACCTCAAAATGATTTGATGTTTTTGTCGAACTGTGTTGTTTTATTTATTATCTTGTTTGATCCTTTGAATTTCCACAAACCCGTGTATTTGCAACTTTCCAGTTTGATGCTAGGAAGAAAGCTACAGTTAATCTGACGTGCTCAAATGAATTAAAAATCTTTTAGAAGATGCTCATGTTCCCATGTCTTAAGAAGACTTAGTTGGGGTTGCTCGACCTCGATGTCTCCGACCAAGTCAGGGAGTCACATATCCATCTTTATTGTTTTTTTTACATGTCTATTGATAATAATGCAAGATATTATGAAATGATTGAGAAGGTGAAATTTGATCACAAACTATACCTTGCTCTACTCCATTATGATTATGAGGCCAAGTACAAAGCATTAAGTGAAAGCTGGGGTTTTGACAAGAAGTTGAAGGACATTACTTCTTCTCTGAGCAAGAAGGAGCTTTCCTTATAACAAGATTTGGATAATTCTAGGTCCATTGATGCAATATTATAAAAGAGAATAATGTCTTGAGAGATGAAATGGATAACCTGAAGAGATCAACAGCTACTGGTCCTAATGAGGGTGCTTACTTGTTAGAGAATGGAAATGAAAGACTGGTGGAAGAACAGGAAGCTTTGAAGAAGAAAAAGATTAATCCTAGGCAAACTTCTAAGCAAAGGACAATTATTTGACCAACCATTGAGGAAGAAATAACCAACAAAACTATTGGCGACCAAGTTGCCCAGTCGAAAGCCAAAAACTCTATTTTTGCCGACCAAGCTGCCCAGCTGAAAGCCAAACATATTATCATTAAGTAACTTCAAAATCAGGTGGAGAGGTTAACATTTCAATTTCACAAACATCCCAGTGAAGTTTCGATGGAGGGTTATAATGAAGCCTTAGTCCACATGGATCATTATCTTTCTCAGAGCAGTAGTGAAGGCTACAAATAGGGATGGATCAACTTGCTAATTTTGTTGAAGTTTGATCAAAATAGTTATTTATGGCATCAGAATGGCCGAGGTTTTTGGATTGGGACAAACCTCCATTCAAATTGGACACTAAATGGATTGCTCCTTATTTTATTCCCCAATGTCTTATAAGTAAATATTTAGGGGATTATGGCCTTTGTGATGAGCTTGAGATAGTTCTCCCTCCTCATTCAATTGATAGGCCGAGCAACAACAATAAGCAGATGTTAAGGGATTTTAACATAATTAACGCTCCATATACCCTTGATGATCCTCATACAGGAATGGACAAGGCACAAGGAAATCATCCACGAGAATAAGAATAAATTATATTTCTTGTATTGGAATTTTCTCACTTATTCGTAATACATATTGATCAATGGAATGGATTCACTTTGAATTATATTTATTTAAGATTATGGTTGTTGTTAATCTCTTTTTTCGACTAGGTAAACTATATAAAGATTAGTTAACCGGCTTATAGATTGAATAACCTGCTCAAGTATTTAATATATGATTCATGTTTTAATTATGTATGCGCACTGAGATTCGACTAATGCACTTAGATAAAACTGTGAATATCTTTATTATTCTAAGTTGTAGCATTAGTTAATAGTGGCAACCAAGTGTATTAGGAATATATAATTATTCCAGTAATTTAACCTGGTCAGGTAAAACCTCTAATTAAGAAATTTACTGACTTCTTATTCCTGACTTGTCGAGGAAAAAACATACATGAAGTTTAACTTTTCTGAAGTTGGAAAAGTTTAAACCATGTTTGTTGGAAAGGAACTTTTTAAGAACATTTTAGAAGTTGGAAAAGTTTGAACCATGCTCTTTTTTGGGAGGAACTTTTTGAAAACTTTACTGAAGTCGAAAAACTTTTAACCATGCCCTTTTCAGGGAGGAGCTTTTTGAAAACTTTTCCAAAGTTGGAAAAGTTTGAACCTTGCCCTTTTTGATGAGGAACTTTTAAAAAAATATGAATAAAAATTGTTCAAATTAATTAAGTGTAGGCACTATTCTACGAAAAAGAAAACAAAAATGATGTATAATGGAGAAAATTTAAAATTTCATTAATTTGAATAAGCAATTGCATTAAGAACGAAATTTAAAAGCTGAATTATTGATAAATGGTCTGCGTTCCAAGGATTCTTGAATTATTTTCCTTTCAAAGTCTCCAATCGCTAGGTTCCTGGTCGGATAATTTTTTAGATGCAGTATTGACCATGCCAATTAGGGTCCAACTTGTTATTCTTCTGGATTAATTTCTTTAGTACTAGGTCTCCTTGCTTTAGGTAGGTCGTCTTGACCCTTTAATTATAAAATCTTGCAGTCCTTTGTTGATAGGCAGCTATCCGAATAACAACATCATATCGGACTTCTTTTATCATTTCCAGATCTACTACCCTCATAAGGTCACTCCTCAGTGAATCAAAGTTCAATACCCTGTGAGAGGGTAGACATATTTCCACTGTAACGATAGCCTTGGTGCCAAAAGATAGCATGTATGGAGTTTCTCCAATTGTTATTCTTGGATTAGTGATGTATGCCCAAAGGATGCTATGGAGCTCATTAATCCAGTTTTCTTTATCTTCATCCAACCTTTTTTTTAGCCCATCAAGCAAAGTTTTGTTGGTGATTTTTATTTTACCATTGCATAGCCTAGATGCCGAATGAAGCTTCTGGATGCCTGGTCGAATACAATACTCTTCAAATTCTTCATTATCAAATCGAGTGCCATGGTCTGTGATGAAAGCATAAGGCATGTCATATCTACAAATGATTTACTTCCATATAAACTAGAGCAGTCTCGGATAAGGCATGTCGATAAGGGGCTCAGCCTCCACCCACTTGGTAAAATAATCAAAGGCTACAACCAGGTACTTGAATATTTCCTTCGTGGTAAATAATGGTTCGACCAAGTCAATTCCCCATACAACGAAAGTCCATGGAGAATTAATGGGTGTTAGTATTACTCCTGATCTTCTGTGTATAGTAGAAATTTTTTGGCATTTATCACACTTCTTGGTGAAAGAAACACAATCTACTTTCATCGTCGCCCAGTAGTAACCTTGTAATGCTATATTTTGCCGTAGGGATGTGCTACACATGAGTTTTCATGCATCTCTTTGATCAAATAATTCACTTTATTTAGCTGAATACGACGAAGTAATAAAATAGTGTATCCTCTCCTTTATAGGACACCTTTTTCTAACATATGACTGGTTGCCTTGTACTTTATCTTCCTTGCTCCTTCTAGTCAGGCGACAATGTTCCTCGTTTGATGTATTCTCTAATTGGGTCCATCCATGAGGGACCTATTTCCACATACATAATGTTGGTTTCCATTCCATCAATGCTTCCGTGGGTAAGAATTTCCACTTGGATTGTTCATCTAAGTTCTGTTAAAGTTATTGAAGCAAGCCGAGCAAGAACATCTTCTTGGGCATTCTCAAGTCTTGGAATCCTCATCATTTTGACTGAATTAATCAATGAGACAACCTCTAATTCTTTTTTATGATATCTCATCATAGTATCTCCTTTGACACCATAAATTTGCTGCACTTGATTAACAATTAGTTGAGAATCACTATATACCAATACCTGGTCAGCACTCAGCGATGAAGCCAATTCCAGCCTTGTGGTAAAATCTTGGTATTTGGCCTCATTATTGGAAGCCTTGAATTGGAATCTCATAGCATATTCCACATCCAGAGTGTTGATGATGAGGCCTGCTCCTCTTTCAATAGAACTTGAGGATCTATCTACAAATAACTACTAAGTTAGGATGTCCTCAGAGAACTCTTCTTCTATCAGTTGTTGATTTTTGAATACCTTCTTGCTTTGCTGTAATTTTTCTTGAGTAATCGATGACTCAGGTCAGTTGGTCATAATCTTTATTTACTTTTGGGCTAATCTCTCTTCCATAGAAGTCTGATCGGTAGGTAAACGTGGATTATGGCGCTCCTCTACATATGTGAATTCAGCAATAAAGTTTTCCACTTCTTGGCCTTTTATTGCAACTCTATGTTTAGAAAACACTTCGCACTCTCCCAATTATACTACCCAACACATTAACCTCTTAGACTTTTTGGCTTTGTGAAACGCTTGTCGTAGAGGCAAATTCGTATAGACAATAATAGCATGGGCTTTGAAGTATGGCCTTATCCTTCTAGATGCTTTAATAAACGCTAGGGATAACTTCTCCAAGCGTGGATACCAGATTTTGACTCCTCTAAATGCCTTTTTGGTGTAATAAACTGGTCTTTAGACTCCATGATCTAGTCGGATCAAGCCTTAACTTGCAGTCGACTCTGAAATAGGTAAGTGTAAGTATAGTTTTTCTCCCAGAACAGGTCGAGAAAATAGTGGGGGTACCCAAATACTTCTTCATCTCAAGGAAGGCTTTTTCATATTCATCATTCCAAACGAAATTATTTTAAAGCACCTTGAAAAATAGAAGACACCTATAAGTTACTCGGGACACAAAACGATTTAATGCAGTTACTCTTCCTGTTAGCTTTTGAACTTCTTTCTTATTGGTTGAGGAATGCATTTCAAGAAAGGCTTTAATCTTGTCGGGGTTTAATTTTATTCCCCTTTGATTAACAGTGTACGTTTGGAACATCCTTTCCTATACTATAAAGATGTATTTGGTTAGATTGAGCTTCATCGAGTGCTTATCCAATTAATCAAAGGTTTAAGCCAATTTTTCTAGGTGGTTGGTAGCATGTTTGCTCTTATAAGCATGTCATCTACATGGACCTCCATGTTTTTTTCGATCTGATCCTCAACAACCTTGGTCACAAGTCTGTAATAGGTAGCTTCAGCATTTTTCAAACCAAAAGACATGATACTATAACAATAAGTTCCTCGAATGGTAATGAATGAATTACTTTCCTTATCTTCGGGCTTTATCTTAATCTGGTTGTAACCAGAATAAGCATTTATAAAACTGAGTAACTCATGGCCTACTGTAGCATCGACCAATTGATTAATCCTTCGTAAAGAAAAATGATCTTTTATACATGGTTTATTATTATTTGAAAAATCTACACACATACGCCACTTGTTATTTTTCTTCTTAACCATCACCACATTATCCAACCAATGATGGTATTTAACATCTTAAATCAATTGTGCTCTTTATAGTTTCTATACTTCCTCTTGCATTACTACATTCTTCTTGGGACTGTTGACTCTCCGCCTTTGCCTGATCGGTTTAGAACCTAGATAAATATTGAGATTATGGCACATGAAGTTTGGATCAATACATTTCATATCTTCATGGATCCAAGTAAAAACACTTTTCCTTTCTGTAAAGAACGTGATAAAATGTTGTTTGAGAGAAGGAGATAACTTAGAACTGATTGGAGTGGTTCTTTCTAGTTTCTCGCCATATAATAAAATAACTTATATTTCTTCCATAACTTGTCCCTTTACTACCTTCTCTTCGTCTTGATGATCCAAAGTATCAATCTGGAAAGTGGTGGTGTTATTCAGTTGCATCTCTTATTGGTAGGTTGACGTCTAACAATACTCTATGGCATCTTTTTTACTGCCATTTACTATGTTGACTCCATAATCCATTGGAAACTTCATGCACTGTAGATGGCGCAGAATATAACTGCTTGATTCCCACTCTTCCTAGGATGAAGTTGTAAGCTAACGGGATATTCTTACCTAATACAAAGAAGCGAATTATTTCTCTCTTGCTCATCATCCAGGTTACGACCAAGACTTCTAGCTTGATGGTTACTAATGGTTATAATTTCTCTCCTGCAAATTTAATGATAGGTTTATGATATGGTTCTAACTTGCTGATCTTCAGTCCTAGACTATCAAAACAGTTATAAAACATTACATTGGTTGAGCTCCCATTGTCAACTAAGATCCTTGTAACTCTTCCATAATGAAATATTCACGTGATAACTAACGAAACATCATGAGGATAGAGAATATCATTCATTTAATTCTTGGAAAACCTAATCACTAGCGTGTCTTCATTAACTTTCCTCGGTTAACTATCACTCAATTCGAACATATCAATTTGTCTAACAGTTAGGCGTGGTTTGACTTCATTCAGATAAGCTTTCATTTCTGCTATGGAATCTCCTCCTCCAAACCACGACCTGTAATAAAATTCCATCCAAAGGATATCATGCCGACCTCAAATTCTAGTTCATTAGGATTCTTCGACAAGTCTGGATCTTCTTCAATATCATCGTTTCTTGCTCTCTTGTTATCACCCCTTGCTCGCGCTTGAGATTCTTCCCTCTTTTGATCATTTCTATTTCCATTCTGATCAACAAACTTTCTCAACTTTCCTTGTTGAATAAGATTTTCAATCTTATTCTTTAGCTTAATGCAACTGTTAGTGTTGTGCCCATGATCCCTATAGAATTCGCAGTACTTGGACTTGTCCCTCTTGTTGGGGGGTATTTTCAACTTTCTAGGCCAATTCAAATCTCTGTTTCGTTTGATCTCTAAAGGATATGGTGAACACCCTTGTTGAGTGGGGTATATTCATCATACTTCTTGATCGAATCCAACTTCTTATCTTTCTGATCATTTTTGAAAGAATTGGTATTATTTTTCTGCCCTTGTCCCTTGGACTCAGGAGTTTCCTTAGCTAACATAGCCTCCTAGCATTTATAATTTTCCCAAATTTAGCCATTAGTTCTTTCATGGTTTTGGGTGGATTCTTCGCTAAAGCATAGTAAAAATCTTTAGCAAGCAACCCACTCATAAGTGATACAATGGTTATTTTCTCCTCATAATCTACCACATCTTATTTTTTATTGTTAAAGAGAGTAATATATTTTATAGTACTTTCTCCTGGCTTTTGTTGCACAGTCAGAAGATGAGTGACACTATTGATCGGCTTAGCTCCAAAACAAAAGTTATCAATGAAAAACTTAGCTAGGTGATGAAAAATAGAGATTTTACCTATGTGGAGATTATTATACAAAATCTGAATTGATCATAGATGGAACTGGATAAAACTCTATATCTCATTTCATCGGGCACTGAGTAGATGTCGACAATAGCTTGATATTTTGGGGTGTTCAAGACTAGATCAGTTTCCCCATCATATTTGGGGGTAACCACTGGTGGTTTAAACTTGGAAGGTATGGGGTACTCCACGATTGCTTGGATGAAAGGTTATCTTTTCATGAAGCTCCTTTGTAATTCATTATTTATTTTCTCCATTTTCCCTAGTTGATTTTCCAACCGTTGCATGAGTCCTTTCTAGGAATATTCTTCTGGTTTAGACTTGTCCGAGGTAGATTTAGCGGCTTTATTGTGGCTATGTGTTGAACTCTCCTCCTGGGAGGTTGGCTCGGTACACATAGAGCCCCTTATACTGGCCTTAGATATAGTGGGACCTTCTAGATATTCACGACGACGATCCTACTTCCTATGATTTCCTCTGGTTACTCGGGGGCCTAGCCAATCAAAATCAGACTCCCTGCTGAGCCTATCCAAGACACTTGGTCTTTCTTTTGAAAAAGATCCACCATCATAGTAATTAGTTGACCGCATTGACAAAGTTGTGCCAGGATGATATAACCTATCACGAGAAGAACGAGAATGATAACTTATTTCATGCCTAACTGGTGGTGGTGGCATATCCCTTCTGGAATTAGAGGACTTAAATTGCATGGTGCGAGCTAACTTCGTAACAGTTTCCTTCTTGGCTTATTGACATTTAGCAAGGTTAAGAAGAATTCCCTGTAAATCTGCCACACTAGGACGAGTAAATTGAATGATGATGTTGCCTTCATTATGAGCTCTATTTTAGGATCATTTGTTTATTTAGAGATAAAGAAGAGAAACAAATGATAGAGAACGATGACAAACAAACGTTCCCATCGAGGGTGCCAATCTGTTCATGTCTGAAATTGGACTAACTCCAATGTTATAATAACAGATAAAAATAAGAAAAGTGACTTAAACCATATACATAAGAGATAAGGATTTTATAGTGGTTCATCTGTAAAACAGACTACGTCCACTGTTGTTGTTATTCAGTAGGGTTTACAATAACTCAGTATGGTGTTCATATGAGTGATTCGATTTGTCCCTTGAGCTAAAGGATTAGTTTGTATTTATAGGGGTGCAAAACCCTAAAGATGGAATGCCTTTATATTGTCAGGCATATACATCTACGCACAATAAGTAAAACTCCTGGAATTCAGTGTTGGTTGGCATTCCTATTCGAGTAACCATTGATATTCCTATTAGTTGGTGTTCTAGAGTTGGTTGGAATTCCAGTCGACTAAGTGTCTCCCAGGCCAATCAAGTAGGTTGTTCGACTACGTTGGATGATAGGTGTACATTCATCACTCATCCATGTGGGATTGTAATTTTTTCATACAACAATTCCATTAGCGAAAACGGGGAAAATGGGAATATTATTATTATCATTAGCCAAGATTTTTATTTTTTTGTCAATTGTTCTAAAACTTGTTGCTACAATTTTTTGGGGGAAAAACTCTACCTATAGGGAACGAAATCTCACATTTGCCAACACAAAATAGTGAACCAATAGCAACACTAAATTTTGTTGTTGAAGAACAATCTTAGGCCACGATTTTAATTTCGTTGCCAATAAGTATACAATTTTCCACAAAACATAAATTTGTTGCCAAATACATTTAACCGCGGGGCTTTTTCTACGACTATGCCATGAAAAAAATTCGTGGAAAAATCATTTAACTACTAAATTACTTATTTTGGGACTAAGTTTTTCGTGGAAAATCACATGACTTGTTATGATGAGTCTCCGAACTCTATCCTCATAGTGCACAACTCTCATTTTATATCCTATATCTCTCTATACACATGCATGTAAATCTGTGTGTCTTGGGCAGTCCACAAAATCATAGGGAACAACTGAAAATGAACTCCCATATATATGCATGCACACACACACACATACACACACACAATTACCACACACACACACACACACACACATATATATATATGGAGAGGTTCACAAGTAAACCTAAAAGATGAACTTTTTAATGAACCTTAACAAAATAACCCCTAAGAACTCATTAATTTTAATTTCTATGTTTTAATTGGTTCGCGCCAACGGCAAAGAACACGCGTGTCGATCGATCCCCAACTCCCTTAACACCCCACCCTCGCCCCCGCCCCCACCCCCACCTCAACCACCACCATCACCATAACAACCCTTATAGCAGCCATTAAGGCAGCAGGGATGCCATGGGGGTGGGGGGGAGGTTGGGGATCAATCGACACACGTGTTCGTTGCCACTGGCGCAGACCAATTACGACATAGGAATTAAAATTAATTAATTGTTAGGTGTTATTTTGGTAAGGTTCATTAAAAAGTTCATTTTTAGGTTCACTTGTGAAGCTCTCCCTGTATACATATATGCATATATTTGAAAAATACAGAGGCATGGGGTGGGGTGGGGTGGGGCAGTAGCTATAGGTCGGAAAAAATGAGTTGGTTGGTGTGTTTACTTTATTTGTTGGGTTTGTGGAAAAAGAAAGCACGTGAGGTTTTCTGATTCTTAAAAATACCACCCACATGTCTACTCATAAATACATATAAATATCCATATATGTATATACATATAAAGCATATATATGTTAAAAAATTGTTCTATATATATATATATATATATATATATATATATATATATATATATATATGAGATGGGCAGCATCACAAGAATCATTATAATTCCTCTATTAAGAGAGTTATACGTTTCTTTTCCCTCTCTCTCTCATCCCCTTGTAAACCTTAATTGGGGTTTGCATGGATCCACCTCCTGCACCCACCCTAGATGCAGGATCTTTAACCTTTCCCCCTCTGCAGTTAAACAAACTCTCACTACTTGCTAGCCACCACGCATTGAACCAAAAAGATTATCCCAATCTTTTATATCAACCTGCGAAGACCAAAACTTTTGGCTCCATGACAGCCTCAAAAGTTAAGAAACTCGTGACTTTTCAAGAGATCTCACAGCACAAGGGAGAACCAGCAATTCTTTATGAAGAGTCAACCCTACAGGAGATGGCAGCTCCCTTCAAATATACGGTTGTGGGGAAATTATCTCATGGACGTGTGACACCCTGCCTAATTAAATACCGGGAGATCACTCCTTTATTAAATTAAATCAAGGTAAACAGTTGGTTCATTCTCAGCATCACTGTCGATAAAAATAAATTTTTCCAATTTAACACCCTAAATAATTAAGCTAAGTGTCAAAACCATTTTCATACATAACTTTCAAAATTTTATTTAAAGAAAAAGATTTATTTATTTATAAACAACCTTTCTACAATTAAGAATCACACCACAATAAACCTGGAACACAATCCAATTAATTTAAAACATTCGTATATCGAATGTCAATCATGCGAAATATAAAGTAACATAATACAAACTGAATAAATCCCATAGTGACAATACTAGAAATAACTGAAGTACAAATGTCCCAATAACAATGAAATAATGGAAAGGGCGACACATGCCCAATAAATGAGAATGCTAGAAGTGGAGTCAATAAAGTAAGCCGTCTACGCAAGTGACCTGCAACTCCCACCTAAGCTGCAGCACGTTCCTTTCAAGGAATCCTAAGCAAGATACGTGTATTCATCTTTAAATTTGTATGTATGATTTAAATTGTTTAGCAAGTATTTAAATTGATACAGGCCAATGCAACAACATTTTAGAGCGACACTCTCTTGAGAAATTCTCACCTCTCTTCTAATGTGCACGCCTATCGTACTAACCTTCCCAACGGTTTATTTTATCATTTTATCATACTAACCTTCCCAATAATTTAGCTTATCTTAACTTACTCATAAGATTTCAAAACCGAACAATATCATTGTTTAAAAAGGATACTTCCAATTAATAGCACAACTCTCGTTTTAGCTTTATTAATTTATAAAGTTTCCCAGTGTCATATTATACTTTCACAAAACAAGTATCTACTATTTGAGTCATCAACCATGTCCTACTTATCAAATCACAGTAGGCAGTTTCAAATTTCCAAATCTCATATATATATTAACTACTCGCATAATATATATAAAATAACAGCACCCCAAATAAAACTATGGTGCGTGCATACTTCTACTATCCAAACCCCATACCACTCATATCAAGGGGAATACAAGTTCGGAATCACTCTCGAACTGTATTAACACATACACAAACAATATCGAGGCGAAGCATAGATTCCAAGTCTCTAAGAGGATGGAACATACTCGCGTCTCTTAGGACCGTCTGAACTATCGATTCGATAGCCTGTACCAAGGATATCTATCTTCTCGGGTACAAGTCAATATCCCCCATAAAGGTCCCATCGAGATAAGACTGTCCCAGCGCGGTAACCTCAAGGATAGAAAGTAGCGCGATATGTTTTTCACATGTATATAATATATGTACACACAATCATATAAATATACCACTTTTATCATTTTAATACAGGTTCCTCTCGTCACCCATAATTACAACATTTATCCTTAATTTCACATTATTAGTATTACGTATAAGGTTTCATCTCTAACCTTAACTCGAAGGGTTTTCTCACTTATTTCGTGACACTCGTGGACTCTATTCTTCCAAGTAGAAAATTCAGTAAGTGTCCTTATTACGTTTCAACGTAACTCTCTTACGCGCCTCACCCTTTAATATAACAATTTACTAACCCTAGAGTAAATATCCCATAAATACCATTCTCGTCGAATATTAATGATCCCAACATTTATTCATACGCCCTACTGGTCCCCCATGTCTCCCAAATCATTATACTAAGAATGCCCAAGAATTATATCACGACAATTCGATTTTTAAATCATTTACAAAGGGAAATAGGAGTCTTCCAGGAGGGGTCGATCGATCGAGGTTTGGGGCTCGATCGATCGAACCTTCGATCGATCGAAGCTCTGGGCTCGATCGATCGATCAAGCAGGTCTGCGAAATCTGAAGAATTGCAGTTACGGGTTTCATCTCCAAAATTACACCAAATCCATATTTTCAAGTTCCAATCGTCCCAAAATTAATACTACTAACCTTATATCATCATAACAGGTATATTCAACGTAAAACATATCAATTTACATCACTAAACATGGATTTATCATGCCAAAATTCATTTAAAACTCAAGAACCCTAAAAATCTCTAACTCATGATTCTAATCTGTTTAATCCCAGAATTTCCTTCTTATTTACACCAAAATTTTGTGGGTTATCTTTCTACATCACAAGAGACTTCCAGAATAAGGTTTAAGTCTTTACTACATGCCAATTCCTATCACAATTTGGGTTTTCTTCCATATTTTCCATCCCTAATCATTCCTAAACTAATATGGAAATTGCACCAACGAAAATAGCAAGATAAACACTTGCCTGGGATTTTCAGAAGTCTGGATTGCGGTTGATTTTGGTGTGGTTGCGTTCCCCTTCTCGCGATCTACGCGTTGGTGGTGGCGGCGGTGCAAACCGGTGACTTTTTGGCCTTGAATTGCCTTGATAGCTCTCTCTCCTCTCTTCTCCAATGGCCGTTCTAGGGTTTTGAATATTCTAACCCTAGATGACTAACCTAAATGGCTGATATAGGTTGCTGAATTTCGTGGGTTTAATTACCCAAGAATGTAAAATGACCAAAATGCCCTCCCGGGTTACTAATTAGGCCTAAAAACGCCCCGAGATCCAAACTACACCCCCGGGTATACTTTTCTGACTATCTCGACCCTTCCGGACGCGTTGGCGCACTCAAAACGACTATACGGGCAACTTAAAAAATAATCACTTTTTATTTATCAAAATTTAGTCCCGACGCGACACGAGCACGTTCCGACTTAAATTTCCGAAATTGTCATTTAACTCACTCATGACATTCAATATAACCAATATAATATATTACTTTGCTCATTAGTAATATTCAACCAATTTTCCCATAATTACTAACTCTCGTCACGTTAATAATTATAACATAATTAATTTTTGGATTTTTATTAAATAATTCACTCACATTAAATTTAATAAATCCCCAAATTAATATAGCATAAAAATACGGGGTATTACATACTTCCCCCCTAATAATGGAATTTCGTCCCGAAATTCGGAAAATAAGGCATACCTGGTAAAAACAACTCTGGATATCTTTCGCGCATATCTGCCTCGCGCTCCCAAGTGGATTCCTCCACATTATGATGTTCCCACTGGACCCGCACAAGTGGAACTATCTTCGACCTCAATCTCCTATCACTATAGTGTAGGATAGCCACCGGTCTCTCCTCGTAAGAGCTATCAGGCTGTAAGTCGATCTCATCTATCGGAATGTGAGTATGGGCCATATTATCCCGAAGATATCGTCTCAACAACGAGATGTGGAATACATCGTGGATGCGATGTAAATGTTCTTGCAGTCCCAACCTGTATGCAACCGGCCCAATCCTCTCGATGATGGGAAATGGTCTCACGTACCTCGGATCCAACTTCCTCTTCTTCCCGAACCTCATCACTCCCTTCATAGGAGATACAGGCAATAACACTTGGTCCCCCACATTAAACTCTCGGAAGAACCGTTTCGCATCGGTGTAGCTCTTTTGCCTGTCCTGGGCTACCCGAATGCGACTCTTGATCATCTCAATCCTCGCGGAGGTCTTCGGAATCACCTCTGGTCCTAGAAACTTGTTATCCCCCACTTCGAGCCAACAAGATGGGGAACGACAAGGCTTGCCGTACAAAGCCTCAAATGGATACATACCATTCGTAAACTGATAAGAGTTATTATAAGCAAACTCTACCAGTGGAAGATGTGGCTCCCAACCTCCTCCAAAATTGAGAACACACATGCGTAGCATATCCTCTAACATCTGATTAGTATGCTCTATTTGTCCATCTGTCTGTGGGTGGTAAGCTGAACTCAACCTCAAATCAGTACCCATAGCGTCCTGAAAGCTTTCCCAGAAACGTGACACAAAAATCTTGTCTCTATCTGACACAATATTCAGGGGCACCCCATGTAATCTGACAATCTCAGAAATGAACAACTGAGCATACTGACCCGTGGTGTAATCTGTCTGCACCGGCAGAAAATGAGCCACCTTGGTCAAACGGTCTACAATCACCCAGATAAAATCGTGGCCCCGCTGTGATGTAGGCAACCTTGTAATAAAATCCATGGAAATACTCTCCCACTTCCACGCGGGTACTTCCAATGGTTGAAGCAATCCTGATGGTTTCTGGTGGTCCACCTTTACCAATTGGTAGGTAGAAAACTTGGACACGAACTTGGCGATGTCCTTCTTCATCCCGCTCCACCAGTATTGACGCCTCATATCCTGGTACATCTTATCACCTCCCAGATGTACTGCAAATCGGGACCCATGAGAATGAGTCATCACTGCATGATGTAATTCTGCTCCTTCTGGAACCACCAATCTCCCATTAAACCGCAAACCTCCATCGAAACTAACAGAATAGGACTCAGCACCCTCGGCTAGAAGTCGCACAATCTGCTCCTGGCAAAACAGGTATGTGGTCTGTACCTGTATCACCCTCGTAACAATCTCGGGTGTGACTGACATCACGGATATGAAAGAACGTTCTACTGCATCCTGGTGACCCAACTCCTTCCACTTTGCTTTCCAGACGTCTGCTACTTCGTCTACCGGTCTACGACTCAACGCATCAGCAACTACGTTGGCCTTTCCCGGATGATACTGTATGTCGAACTGGTAGTCCTTCACAAACTCTAGCCATCTGCGTTGACGCATATTCAGCTCTCGCTGAGTGAACAGGTACTGCAACGACTTGTGGTCTGTGAACAAACGAAATTTCTCTCCCAACAAATAGTGCCTCCATATCCTCAATGCAAAGACTACCGCTGCTAACTCCAGGTCGTGGGTGGGGTAATTCTTCTCATGCGGCTTAAGCTTGAGGGAGGTAAAAGCTATAGCCTTCTTTTCCTGCTGAAGTACTCCCCCAAGTCCCCGTAAGGACGCATCGGTGTAAACCAGGTACTCCACACCTGGCTTCGGTAACGCAAGGACTGGGGCTGAAGTAAGCTTGTCTTTGAGCTCGTCGAAATCCAACTGACAAGCGTCATCCCAAACATATGGTACCCCCTTGCGAGTCAGATTCGTCAATGGACCCTCTATTTTGGAGAATCCCCGAATGAATCTCTTGTAGTAACCGGCTAACCCCAAGAAACTACGCACTTCCGTAGGTGTCATGGGTTGTCCCCACTCCCTCACCGCTGATACTTTACTCGGGTCAACTGCTATCCCCTTCTCAGAAACAACATGCCCCAAGAACTGTACCTCTCACAACCAGAATCCACACTTCTCGTACTTAGCATACAACTGATGCTCACGTAGAGTCTGAAGAACCTGCCTCAAGTGCTCGGCATGATCCTCCTCGGAGTGTGAATATATCAAGATGTCATCTATGAAGACGATGACAAACTTATCCAATAATTCTCTGAATACTCGGTTCATCAAGTCCATGAAAACGGCTAGGGCATTTATGAGTCCGAACGGCATCACCCTGAACTCATAGGACCCATATCTCGATAAGAAGGCAGTCTTTGAAACATCCTTCTTTCTAATACATAACTGATGGTACCCCGACCTCATATCTATCTTCAAAAAGAATGTTGCTCCCCTCAACTGGTCTAACAGATCATCGATTCGAGGCAACGGATACTTATTCCGTATCGTTACCTTGTTCAACTCTCGGTAGTCCATACACAATCTCAGTGAACCATCTCTCTTCTTAACAAACAACACTGGAGCGCCCCAAGGTGAGGTAGTCCTATAAATAAAGCCCTGACCTAATAGCTTCTCTATCTGATCTCGTAGCTCTCGCATCTCTGCCGGAGCCATACGGTACGGTGCGCGTGCTATAGGTCTCGTATCTGGCAATAAAACTATAACAAAGTCTATCTCACGACTGGGTGGTAGGCCTGGTATCTCCTGAAACACATTGAAATACTCCCTGACAACTGGGATCGAATCCAAGGGAATCACAACCTCCTTAGAGGTATCCTCCTCTATGTAATACAAATGAGCGGTCGAACCTCCCTCTGGGCGAGGATTCGCCACTACAAAAATCTCTTGCCCCGGAATGGCAAAAACAATGCTCCCACCGAAGCAATCAATCATGGCTCTATAAGCTGCGAGTCAATCCATACCAATAATCACATCATGCTCGTGCATGTCTAAGACTAACATGTCTGCAGGTAATACCAAGGTACCAATCTCTACCCCCACTCCCCGACATATAAAGAAAATAAGTGGCCCACTCCCCAGTGGTGAGTCCACACACGTCACTGTGCTCTCTGTTGTGGCTAACAACCCTAAGGCCTTCGCAAAATGCGTAGCTATAAAATAATGCGTTGCCCCCGTATCAAACAAAACCCGACCCATAGTACCATGGATAGGAAACATACCCTCAATCGCGGGTGGTGCCAGTGGAGTTGCTGCCTGGTGGACCTTATTGACATGTCCATACTGTAATTTCCCCTGCTGCACTGGAGCTGCTGGAATGGCTGGTAGGGATGGCACCTGAGCTGGAGCTGGGAGGGCAGGTGGAAAAAGTGGTCTCTGTGGCTCATTACGGGCTCCCTGCTGCTGTGGAGTCCTATCGCCCTCTGGGCAATCCTGACGCCTATGGCCATGTTTACCGCACCCAAAACATCGGCCTTTGAAGTTACCTCCCCTTTGACCCTGATGTCCACGACCCTGTTGACCGTTACCTCCACGCCACTGGCCCTGTTGGCCCTGATGTGCACGCTGTTGGCCCTGATGGCCCTACTGCTGTCCCTGCTGTCGGATTTGGCCCTGCTGGCCCTGATGATTAGGCTGGCCCTGCTGGCCCTGCCTATAGCCCCCATATCCCTGCCTAGGATCACCGGAATGGAATCGCTTAGCAGGGTCCCCCTGATGGGAACTCTGCTCGTGCTGACGAGTCTGTCCATGAGTTGGTGCCCCACTGGCACTATTACCCCCGATCCTGCCCTGCTGGCTGGACTCTCCTGCTCTCTTGCTTCCCTGCAGATGGAAGCGGTGATCCTGGCAATGTAGCAACGCGGAATTGAGTACATCAGTGAAAGTACTCAGGGATAAATTCCCAATAAGGTGCTGACGGATCCTCCAAGCTAACCCGTCGACAAACAGCATAATCTTCTTGCTCTCAGTAGGTGCCTCATCTGGCACAATGGTGAGAAGTCTCGTGAACTCCTCCTCATACTCCGCTACGGTAAGACTCTCCTGTTTCAGATTCAGTAATCTCCGCCTCATCTCAGTCTGCACTGCGGGTGGAAAATACTTTCTGTCAAACCGCTCCCAGAACATCTGAATAGGGATCGTGTCCCTCTCCTCCAAAGTGGTAGTGGACTCCCACCACTGTAATGCGGCTCCCACCAGCTTAAAGGAAGCCAATAACTGATTTTGCACGTCAGTGCACTCATACATACGGAGATGCCGCTGGATGTCTTTCTTCCATTGGCTAACTGTGACAATATCGGAGCTACCAAAGAACTCAGGGGGATGCGCTTTCTGAAAAGCATCCCGAACCCTCTCCCATGCAGATGGAAGTTGTGCTGGTACTGGCGCCACTGCCTGAACCTGGGGTGGAGCCTGCTGAATCACCGCTATCTCGGCAGTCACCACCTGAGCAATAATGGCGGCCACTTCATTTGCATTCATTGTGCCTTGTGCCGGAACTGCTGGCTGCTCGGCCTGGGCACACCTATCTTTCGGAGCACGTCTCAGAGGCATCTGAAACGTGAACAAGTTTATTAGTCTATAGTTATTATCAAATCTCAAATAGCTGAAGACTTAAACGTAATAGCAAGAATACAACAATCCTAAAAATAGGGCTCTATAGCAACAACGTTAAGCTGAAAGCGAAATAAGCCGTACAGATCCTATGGACACTAGAACCTGATGCTTTGATACTACCTGTGACACCCCGCCTAATTAAATACCGGGCGATCACTCCTTTATTAAATTAAATCAAGGTAAACAGTTGGTTCATTCTCAGCATCACTGTCGATAAAAATAAATTTTTCCAATTTAACACCCTAAATAATTAAGCTAAGTGTCAAAACCATTTTCATACATAACTTTCAAAATTTTATTTAAAGAAAAAGATTTATTTATTTATAAACAACCTTTCTACAATTAAGAATCACACCACAATAAACCTGGAACACAATCCAATTAATTTAAAACATTCGTAAATCGAATGTCAATCATGCGAAATATAAAGTAACACAATACAAACTGAATAAATCCCATAGTGACAATACTAGAAATAACTGAAGTACAAATGTCCCAATAACAATGAAATAATGGAAAGGGCGACACATGCCCAATAAATGAGAATGCTAGAAGTGGAGTCAATAAAGGAAGCCGTCTACGCAAGTGACCTGCAACTCCCACCTAAGCTGCAGCACGTTCCTTTCAAGGAATCCTAAGCAATACGCCCCTGTGGCTGGGCACCTGAAATATATACATATATATACAAGAGAGAGAGAGAAAAAGAAACGGGTTAGAGCCCGATAGTGTGTATGATTTAAAATTTGTTTAGCAAGTATTTAAATTGATACAGGCCAATGCAACAACATATTAGAGCGACACTCTCTTGAGAAATTCTCACCTCCCTTCTAATGTGCATGCCTATCGTACTAACCTTCCCAACGGTTTATTTTATCATTTTATCATACTAACCTTCCCAATAATTTAGCTTATCTTAAATTACTCATAAGATTTCAAAACCGAACAATATCATTGTTTAAAAAGGATACTTCCAATTAATAGCACAACTCTCATTTTAGCTTTATTAATTTATAAAGTTTCCCAGTGTCATATTATACTTTCACAAAACAAGTATGTACTATTTGAGTCATCAACCATGTCCTACTTATCAAATCACAGTAGGCAGTTTCAAATTCCCAAATCTCATATATATATTAACTACTCGCATAATATATATAAAATAACAGCACCCCAAATAAAACTATGGTGCGTGCATACTTCTACTATCCAAACCCCATACCACTAATATCAAGGGGAATACAAGTTCGGAATCACTCTCGAACTGTATTAACACATACACAAACAATATCGAGGCGAACCATAGATTCCAAGTCTCTAAGAGGATGGCACATACTCGCGTCTCTTAGGACCGTCTGAACTATCGATTCGATAGCCTGTACCAAGGATATCTATCTTCTAGGGTACAAGTCAATATCCCCCATAAAGGTCCCATCGAGATAAGACTATCCCAGTGCGGTAACCTCAAGGATAGCAAGTAGCGCGGTATGTTTTTCACATGTATATAATATATGTACACACAATCATATAAATATACCACTTTTATCATTTTAATATAGGTTCCCCTCGTCACCGATAATTACAACATTGATCCTTAATTTCACATTATTAGTATTACGTATAAGGTTTAATCTCTAACCTTAACTCGAAGGGTTTTCTCACTTACTTCGTGACACTCGTGGACTCTATTCTTCCAAGTAGAAAATTCAGTAGGTGTCATTATTACATTTCAACGTAACCCTCTTCTGCGCCTCACCCTTTAATATAACAATTTACTAACCCTAAAGTAAATATCCCATAAATACCATTCTCGTTGAATATTAATGATCCCAACATTTATTCATACGCCCTACTGGTCCCCCATGTCTCCCAAATCATTATACTAAGAATGCCCAAGAATTATATCACGACAATTCGATTTTTAAATCATTTACAAAGGGAAATAGGAGTCTGCCAGGAGGGGTCGATCGATCGAGGTTTGGGGCTCGATCGATCGAACCTTCGATCGATCGAAGCTCTGGGCTCGATCGATCGATCAAGCAGGTCTGTGAAATCTGCAGAATTGCAGTTACGGGTTTCATCTCCAAAATTACACCAAATGCATATTTTCAAGTTCCAATCGTCCCATAATTAATACTACTAACCTTATATCATCATAACAGGTATATTCAACGTAAAACATATCAATTTACATCACTAAACATGGATTTATCATGCCATAATTCATTTAAAACTCAAGAACCCTAAAAATCTCTAACTCATGATTCTAATCTGTTTAATCCCAGAATTTCCTTCTTATTTACACCAAAATTTCGTATGTTATCTTTCTACATCACAAGAGACTTCCAGAATAAGGTTTAAGTCTTTACTACATGCCAATTCCTATCACAATTTGGGTTTTCTTCCATATTTTCCATCCCTATTCATTCCTAAACTAATATGAAAATTTCACCAACGAAAATAGCAAGATAAACACTTGCCTGGGATTTTCAGAAGTCTGGATTGCGGCTGATTTTGGTGGTGGCGGCGGTGCAAACCGGTGACTTTTTGGCCTTGAATTGCCTTGAGAGCTCTCTGTCCTCTCTTCTCCAATGGCCGTTCTAGGGTTCTGAATATTCTAACCCTAAATGAATAACCTAAATGGCTGATATAGGTTGCTGAATTTCGTGGGTTTAATTACCCATGAATGTAAAATGACCAAAATGCCCTCTCGGGTTACTAATTAGGCCTAAAAACGCCCCGAGACCCAAACTGCATCCCCGGGTATACTTTTCTGACTATATCGACCCTTCCGGACGCGTTGGCGCACTCAAAATGACTATACGGGCAACTTATAAAATAATCACTTTTTATTTATCAAAATTTAGTCCCGACGCGACACGAGCACGTTCCGACTTAAATTTCCGAAATTGTCATTTAGCTCACTCATGACATTCAATATAACCAATATAGTATATTACTTTGCTCATTAGTAATATTCAACCAATTTTCTCATAATTACTAACTCTCGTCACGTTAATAATTATAACATAATTAATTTCTGGATTTTTATTAAATAATTCACTCACATTAAATTTAATAAATCCCCAAATTAATATAGCATAAAAATACGGGGTATTACAGGACGTCCGTCAATTGATGATATTCGTAAGTTCTTTTCTTCGTTGCTTCTTAAAGAAATTTTTAATGTAGACCTGATAGACCAAAAGCATATTCTCATAAGACTGGAGAATGAAGAAGCTTTCCATAGACTTTGGTTAAGAGAAACATGGTATATCCATAAGTATCCTATGCGATCCTTCAAATGGGAAATAGATTTCCATCCAGGCAAAGAATCTACAACTGTTCCATCTTGGATATTACTGCCCCTTCTCCCTATCCACCTATATAATAGGGATGCCCTATTATCTATTGCACATGTGGTGCGGAATCCTCTCAAGATTGATCATGCGACTGAAAACCTATCAAGACCTAGTCAAGTTGGGGTTTGTGTTGAAGTTGACTTAAAGAAGACTCTTCCATCGAGAGTATGGATAGGGAACAAGGAGAAGGGGTCTGGATTTTGGCAAACTATTGTGTATGAAGATCTTCCCCCATTTTTTTATTATTGTGAGAAAAAAGGCCATAAAAAGGAAAGCTGCTATATGAAGAGTAAAGAGTTAGAAGTAAATCATCAAGTAGGAAATAAGGAGATGAATCAGAGGATCAAAACAAATGTATGCGGAAAGAAGAAGAAACCTGGAAGTACAAAAGAATCGGTAATCAGATATTTTTAAAATCAAGTAAAAGGTTCTAATCTTGATATAGAAGAAGGAGAATTCTTACTCAAGCAGATAGAGACAGGTAAACCTCTCAAACAAAGCCTTATAACCACCTTTCTTTCAGTGGGGAATAAAGATAGTCAGCAGAAGAATCCTCTTGTTACTCCAGTTGCACTACCTCAAATAGGGAATGAGAGGTCAAATTTGAAGATGGCCTCAATTGAAGCAATAGAAATATCTCATAATCAATTGGAGGAAGTTGTTAATAATAAACCCGATAGTGTACAACCCACAGTCCAAAATATAGATATCTAACATCCTCTTGCTATGCTTAGTAATAATGATATCCCTGAAGGAATTTCTCAAGGTGGTGGTATCCAAGTCTATAAAGACATTCTGAGTCAAAAGGCATTAGTAAGTCTCCTGATTTTAGTAGTGATCATGATGAGGGATTCACTGTGGTTAGAAGGAAGAATAAGACTCTAAAAGAAAAAAAAATATTGGATGCTCTTTATGGAACTGTAAGAATACTCAGGTCCCACTCTAAATCCTCTTCCAAAACGTTTTGAATGATAGGGGCAATTCTTTGGAATGTCAGGGGTATAGCCAAGAAGGGAGCAATCAGAAGGCTTATAAGGCTTAAGAGACTGCATAATCCTCTAATGATGATAATTATGGAGCCTAAATAAAAAATACAGAAGAATAAATTGTACTGTCTTGAACTAGGGTATGACACATGTCTGTCAAACCTTAATAGTATAATTTGTTTTTTTTTTAAAGGAGATTACTTGGGAGATCATATCTGAAATGAATCAATGTATCACATTTAATATTTCTATATCTGACTATGTGGATAAGATGCAATGCAGCCTTATTTACGCTAGTTGTAATAGAATGGAGGGAAGATTGTTGTGGGACTATTTGAATAGTTGCAGAACCTCTAAGTGCTGGAGGATAAGTGGAGATTGTAACATTATTGCAGATATGAATGAGAAAGCTGGTGGCAACGCAGTAAATATGGGAGCTATTCATGAATTTCATGAATGTATTGAAGAGAATGGGCTCACTGATGTGGGTTATATAGGATCAAAGTTTACATGGCATAAAAAAAGGGATCCAGTGCACAACATATAGTGTATATTAGATAGAGTCCTAGTTAATCAAACATGTTTGGACTCTAATTTAAATTGGAGTGTGTCTCATTTGCATAGGAGTATGTCTAATCATTCTCCTCCCCTGTCAATAGGAGAAGCTACAGTTAATCAATTTACCAAGTCCTTTAGTTTCTTAAATTTTTGGACAAAGGAAAAGGAGTGTGTTGAGATCGTGGAGAAGTGTTGGAAGAAAGTAGTTTGTTCAGATCCTATAGTCAGTATATCACAAAATCTCAAAGAGATAAGGAGAAACCAAAGTATGTGGTGTAAAATAAAATATGGGGACATATTCCAGAAAGAGAGAAATGCAGAAGATGTCATTCTACAAGCTGAAATGCTATATGAACAAGATCCCACAGAAGAACATAGAGAGGAATTAAGCAAAGCAACATCTTTCTATAATTTAAAGCTGAAAACTGAAGAAGAATTCTAGAGTAAGAAAGAAAATGTCAGGTGGGCTAATGAAGGGGATAAGGATACTTGCTATTTCCATATGATGATTAAATGTAGGAGGAAAAGAATGAACATTATGAAGGTAAGAAATATGGAGGGTGAATCATTGGATAGTCAAGAAGATATAAAATAAGATGCAGTTTAGTACTTCACTAACCAGTTTTAATTACCAGTCGAGTGGGATCCTTGGGGACAAGAAAAGGTGTTAGATGTTATTCCTAAGTTGATATCAGAGGAAATGAATGTCTCTATAACTCAGTGGACAGAGATGGATGAAGTTGAGAGAGCAGTTAAAGGCTTAAATGCAAGTGGCAGTCCTGGAGTGGATGGTTTCAACGGTTATATTTTTACATTCTTTTGGGAGGAGATAAAAGAAGACATTTTGAAACCAGACCAATTCTTCTTTACAGGTCATTTTCTTCCAAAGATATGTACTTCTACAAGGATAGCTCTTATTCTAAAGGTAGAGAATCGCCAATCCTTCAATGACTTCAAGCCTATAAGTATGCATAATTTCTTCAATAAGATCTTCTCTAGAATTCTAAACGATAGAGTGTATCAAGGGCTTCCTCTCATTATTTCCCCAATGCAATCACGATTTATTAGAGGGAGATCCATCTATGAAAATGTGTTACTTTCCCAAGAATGCATGTCTAGAATAAATCATAAGAATAAGGGAGGAAATGTCATAATGAAATTGGATATGTTCAAGGCTTATGATCGAGTATCTTGGGGGGTTTTAATAAATGTTATGAGAAGCATGGGTTTTTGTGAATAGTGGATGGATTTAGTGTGGAGAGTCATTTCAAATAATTGAATAAATGTAGTGGTAAATGGAGAAAATGTGGAATTTTTTTCATGCAACAAGAGGTTTAAGGCAAGGGGATCCCTTATCCCCTAGACTCTTTATTATTATGGCAGAAGCATTAACTATAAATATCCATAAAATGGTGTTGCATAAAAGTTATGTGGGATATAAAATGCCCATTGGAAGTCCCAAATTTAATTATCTGTCTTTTCTAGATGATATAATAATTTTCTCTTCTGGCATGAAGAAAAATATGAAAAAGGTAATGGAGGTTTTGAGCTTATATGAGCAGGCTTCAGGGCAGTTGATCAGTATTACCAAAAGTTTTCTTGGTGTTTATGATAACATCAAACCTATCTCTCGACCATTTCTAAGTCAGTGCACTGGAATGAAATTAAAAAAAGTCCCATAACATATCTTGGTTGTCCTCTATACACGGGAAGAAAGAGAATAATATACTTTGAGAATATGACCCAAAAGATGAGGAAAGTTCTATCTGGGTGGAAAACAAAATGCTTGTCTTCAGTAGGTAAATTGGTGCTCATAAAGGCAGTGCTTGTATCTATGCAGCTATATTGATTATTAGTGTTGTCTCCCCAAAAAGCTATCTATACTAAGTTTCATATCCTCATGGACAGATACTTTTGGAGCTCAAAATTTAGGGAACAAAGGCACCAGTGGTGTAAATGGGAGAATATCACAAGGCCAACTCTAGAAGGTGGATTAAGCATCAAGAATTTATATGATATTGGATACGTTGTGAGCATGAAAGTGTGGTGAAACTTCAGATCAAAGGACTCTTTATGGGTTCAATTTATAAGGGTTGCCTACTGCAAAAATGAGCATCCTATGTCTGCTCCTAGAAGAAATAGTCCTCACGCATGGAATAGAATGTGCATTGTAAGAGAAAAAGATGAAGAGAATATGTCTTGGAAGGTAGGGTTAGGATATATAAGTATTTTTAAGGATAATTAGGGAGTGAAAGACTGTAAAAACATTGCCATTTTAGAAGATAAAAAAGTTAATTACTTTTGAGAGTCAGGGAATAATTGGGACAAGGGGCTCATAGAGGAAAATTTATATTCAGATGTGTAATCAAATATCTTAAAGTTTAATGAGATATTTGAGGATCATCCTGATAAAGAGATTTGGCTCCCAACTTGTACTGGTGCATTTTCCATGACTTCAGCATGGGATTTAGCTAGACCCAATCACTACCATCTTCTAAGTTCCAAATTCATTTGACATCCAACTATTCCAGTAAAAATATCAGTTTTTATGTGGAAGATTTTGAATAAATTTCTTTCTACTGATGATAACATTTGATCTATTGGAATTCGTGGTCCTTCAAAGTACCACTGCTATGCATCCCCTCAAGAAGAGTCTATAGATCATATCTTTGAAGAATGTGAAGTAGCAAATCAGGCGTGGAAGTCGATATGTCAAGTGTATTGAGTGAGGAGAGAAAAAGGTGGAATCAGGAGTCAACTATGTCAATGGTGAATTTATGGCCAACAAACTGATCCTACCGTGAATAATCTCCTACCAGCAGTAGTGTGTTGGTTCTTAGTAATCACATAAACAAATGCAGATATGAAGCAATTTCTACTAATCATTTGTCTATTTTGTATCAGGTACATCATTTGAAGAATTTGTTGACTGTTAAGAAGCCTCACCAAAATCATCCTCAGAGATTGCAGGTCAAGTGGAAGTGTCCTCCATCAAGAAAACTAAAACTTAATACAGATGGAAGTGCCATTGGGATTATTGGACAGGGAGGTGGAGGGGGTATTCCAAGAATGAAAAAGGGGAGATAATATGGACTTTTATATCTTCTTATGAAGGTGTTACTAATATGGAGGCAGAGGCAAAAGATCTTAAAAATGGTTTGGAATTCTTCATGGACTTAAAGGACTATGAGATTATAATTGAAAGTGATTCAAAATTTTTAATAGATATCCTGTAAGGTAGAGCTTTAATTCCATGGAGAATAAGGTGGACTGTTCATCAAATTCTTCAAATGCTAAAGAATATCAAGTACTCCCTAACTCATATATAAAGAGAGGGTAATCAAATTGCAGATTTCTTAGCTAAAGAAGGGAGTATAGACAGGAAAGACATGTTTTCTAACAACCTTGAAGACTTCCCAAAGGCCCTCAGAGGCAAGATTACAATTGAAAAATGGGGGGGTTTCCAAATTTTAAGAATGTTTAGGTTCTCTTGGGCATTAATTTTCTCTTTATGTGGATTCCAGCTAGCTCTTATATCTTCTTTTCTATCTATAAATCTTGTAAGGGATCTAGTTTATAAAGATCCTCATTTATTTTCATGCACACACACACACACATATATATATATATATATATATATGAGAGATAATGGGTAAGAACCAAGAAAAATTTCTCGGGTATGGGTAATGGATGTGGTGGCTCAGGTTTAAAACTGTCAAGTTAGTTAGTTCGATTTGTGGGTAAAGAAGTTTTGGCATGAGGGTATAGAGGATTGTGGGTTCGTTTGTGTTTTGGGGTTTTGTGTGGTTTTATATTTGGGTTGAGGTTGTGGTAGGTCATTCAGTTAGGTCAGGGGACTGTCCGGGTTAATGGATTTAGACGTAAGTTTATGGGGTAAACAACTGGGTTCGGGAAGGGGTTGGAGGATCCATGTTCAGATATATTCGTCGAAGCTGGGGATTCAGCTGGTAGGCACGAAGTAGGTGATCGGTTTGGTCAGTTAATGTTGGAAAATTGGACTTAAAAAGCTGTCCAGATTTTTTTGGAAAGAATTATGAGCAACTTTGAGCTTTAATTTAGGCGGGGCCCACACGACGATAATTGTGGGACCATATATGAACGCGTTCCCCTTCGAAAGGAGATTAGTGTAGTATATTCACATGTCCAATTTTACTAAGATATGAATGATAAATATGTCCCCAAAGTGACGCATAAAGCAATAAAGGTTAATGAATTGTTTATGTTTTAACTCTTGTCCCACATTGGAAGAGTAGTGGAAAATTGATGAGTTAGTAAAACCCAAATGATGGACTAAATCTTGGATGCCTTTAGGCTATCCCAACTCTTTGAAGGGGATAGGGCCTACACTACGCATGTGTTGGGCTTAGGCCAAAAGCCGACACGCGTGCGCACCGTCCATCCGTCCGGTCGGCCTGCTGGGTTCGGTTCGGGCTTGGGCTTGGGCTTGAGCTTGATCTTATAAACATCTCCGGTATTTTTGGGTCCGATCTAATTAACTCTGTGGGCTCTAATTTAATTAAATGCCAATAGTCAATATTTAATTAAGTGTTGGTTGACAGTTAAAAATGTTTTGACTGTTCCCAACAGTCAAAACCAAGGCTATAAATAAAAACCTATCCCTCCAGTTTTAAGGGATAAAAAAAAATATTCGAAAATGCATGCAAACTATTTACTTTTGCTAGAAAATATTTTACCTCATTTCCGCACTGCATAGTCCTATCTATTCCGATTGAGTACAAAACACAGATTTGTGTTCATTGGAATTAATTATTGTTATGCTACTTAATTAATTCAAAAATTCATTCTATCTGTAGTGGCAATTATTAATTAACCTTGGATCATATTGGGGGGAATAAATTTTCCCAAAGGAGATTGTTCTACAGGGCTCAGATTTCATATTGTTCGTGTATTTTTATTTTTATTCTGCAATATCAAGTAAGTTATTCTTTTTCTGTAATTTCATTTTAATTCTATGATTATTTTTTCTTTAATAGTTATGTACTATTTCATAATTAATTAGTAGACGTAACAATCTTAAGGCAAATTTATTTTGTTCTACTATTTAAATTATGTACAAAAAAAAATTAATTACAGAATTTTATCAGTGTATAATAAATCTGTTTTTATAGAAAATTAGTATTAAAGTATTGTTTTATTACACAATTTAATAAAACAGTGCAGTTTATTTTATTGTTACAAAAATTTTAAACTTATGTCAGTTTACATTTATAATTTTTTTTAAATCTGTTTTGTACAAATTTTGTAAATTCTTATTTTTTTTTAAATGTGTTTATATAAGTTTTTGTTATTTTATTAAAAAATCTCTATTCTTTTTTATAAGGAATTTTTTTAATAACATTAAAAACAATTTGACACATTTTTTTTAATTTAGACTACTGAAAACTAGTGTTTAATAATTTAGTTTAAATCAGTGACATAGAATTCTGAATAATGGTTAGAAATTTTGTTTTGTTCTATATTATATAATTCCAAAATTATTTAGCATTCTTGTCGGAATTCAGTCAATCTTAATTATATTTGGAGGATATTGGTAGACAAAATTGTGTATTCTGTTTTGATACTTTCATTACAAATCAATACTATCATTGATAAAAAATTATGTTTTTGTAACAAAAATGGAATTAGAAAATACAATCACTGTTCCACCACCTACCATGAACATTTCACCTATGGTGAATGTGACACATGCTCCTTTTGTTGCCCCCATAACAATGCCACATGGGGAGAAATCGAAAAAAATTATCGGGGCTGATTTCAAACGTTTGCAAGGACAGATGTACTTTTACCTCACGACCTTCCAATTGGCAAGGTTCGTGTATGAGGATTGTCCACCTTTGAAATAAGGCAATGAGACTGAAAAGGTTGCTGCTGTTGAAGCATGAAAATATTCTGATTATCTATGCCGTAACTACATCCTGACGTACTTAGACAAGACACTGTATCACGTGTACATCACTATGAAGACCGCAAAATATTTATGGAATTCTTTGGAGAAGAAGTACAAAACTGAAGATGCTAGTACGAAGAAATTCATCGTGGGCCGTTTTTTAGACTTCAAAATGATTGACTCCAAGACGGTTATTGCACAAGTTCAAGAACTTCAGGTTATTTTTCTTGACATTCATGCTGAAGGAATGTCAGTTAGTGACACATTTCAAGTGGTTGCAATAATTGAAAAATTGCCTCCATCTTGGAATTTGTTCAAAAATTATCTGAAGCACAAACGAATTTAGGAATGTTGAAGAATTGGTAGTTCGACTGCGAATTTAGGAAGACAACTATGAGTCTCAAAAGAAAAGTGGGAAGAACATCATGGAGTCCAAGGCTCATGTGGTTGAAGGTCCTAAATACAAACATAAGCATGATGGGGAAGGAACATCTAAGCAAAGAAAGAAATTCAAAGGAAAATGCTACAATTGCGGTAAGCCTAGATACTGCTCAGGCGAGTGTCGCAAACCAAAGAACGCTAAGAAGAAAAATGCTCAAGAAAATGTCACGGAGGGTGAGAAAATTTCGGATGGTATCACAGACATAAATCTTTATGTTATTGTCTCTGAATGTAACTTGGAAGGAAATACCAAGGAATGCTGGGTGAATACTGGGGCTACTCGCCACATTTCTCCAGATAAATGGATGTTCACTAATTATAAAGCTTTGGAAAATGAGGGGACTCTCTTTATAGGAAACTCTTCGAGCTCTAAAGTTATGGAAGAAGGAAAGAATATTCTGAAGATGACCTCCGAAAAAGAGCTTACCCTTAACAATGTGTTGCATGTGTCTGACATCCGAAAAAAAAAGATTTCCGAATCTCTTCAAAGCAAGAATCGGTTAAATCTTGTGCTTGTTTCTGATAAATTTGTATTGTCTAAAAATGATGTGTATGTGGGAAAGGGCTACCTGTCTGAGGGGCTCTTTAAAATGAATGTAATGACATTGATGCCTAAGGCATACCCTATGAATGAAATTCGTAGTTCTACTTATTTGATTGAGTCTTCTAATATTTAACATGGTAGATTAGGAAATGTTAATTTTGATACCTTGCGTACATTAATTAACTTGGATTTTTTACCAAAATTTAATATTGATAAAAATCATAAATGTGATATTTGTGTGGAATCAAAATTAGCTAGATTACCTTTTCATTTATTGAAAAGGTCACCTAACCACTAGATTTAATTCACATCGATAATTGTGATTTAAAATTTATACAAACTATAGGTGGTAAAAAGTATTTCATTACTTTCATTGACAATTGCACAAAATATTGCTATGTATATTTATTACATTGTAAAGATGACGCTATTAATGCATTTAAACAATACAAGAATAAAGTTGAGAATCAATTAAGCAAAAGGATCCAAGCTATTAGGAGTGATAGAGGAGGTGAATATGAATATCCATTTGATGATTTTTTTTTTGAAAATGGAATTATTCATCAAACCACCACTCATTACTCTTCTCAATCGAATGGTATTGCTGAACACAAAAGTCGTACATTGAAAGAGATGATGAACTCTATGTTAATAAGTTTAGGAACTCCCCAGAACTTGTGGGGGGAAACCTTATTATCTACTAATTATATTCTTAAAAAAGTACCACACAAGAAAACTCATAAGATGCCTTAGCAGTTATGGAAAGGTCGAATACCTTGCTATAATTATTTACGAGTGTGTAATGGTGCCTAAACCTAAAAAGGTAAAAATAGGGCGAAAGATCGTTGACTATGTATTGATCGGTTATGCTACTAATAGCAGTGCATATAGTTTCTTACTTTGTAAATCTGAGATTTTGGATATTCGTCTAAATACGATTATTGAATCGAGGGATGCTTCATTTTTTGAAAATCAATTCCCGTATAACATGACCCGAAAATCTGGTCCTTCTAAAAGTATAAATAAAGCTACTACAAGTGGTACTCATCAACCTATTGAAACAATAGAGAATGAACCAAGACGTAGTAAAAGAGCTAGAACCTTGACTTATTTCGGTCCGGATTTTCTAACATATCAGCTAGAAAATGAACCTCAATCGTACAGAGAAGCTATATCCTTACTTGGTGCTTCTAATTGGAAAGAAGCAATTACTAGTGAAATTGAATCTATATTACAAAATCACACATGGGAACTAGTGATCTTCCACCTGGTTCAAAACCGTTTGGATCTTCAAAAAGAAATTAAAGGCTGATGGATCAATTGATAAATATAAAGCTAGACTTGTAGCTAAAGGCTATAGGCAAAAGTAAAGGTTGGATTACTTCGATACATATTCACCGGTAACAAGAATTACATTCATTCAAATGTTAATAGTAATAGATGCTATTAATGGACTTGAAATACATGAAATGGATGTAAAAACATCATTCTTAAACGGTGAACTAGACGAGGAAATTTATATGGAGCAACCTGAAGGGTTCAAGGCTCCCGGACAACAAGGAAAAATATGTAAGCTTGTTAAATCACTTTATGGATTAAAACAAGAACCTAAGAAATATCATGAAAAAATTTGATAATGCAATTTTATCAAATGGATTCAAAATTAATGAATGCGATAAATGTGTTTATTTTAAATACACTCAAAATGGATATGTCATTGTGTGCCTCTATGTTGATGATATGCTTATCATTGGAAGTAATTCAAAAATTATCAAAAATACAAAACAAATGTTGAGTAGTCAATCTGACATGAAAGATTTGGGAATCGCCAATGTTATATTAGGAATTAAAATTTCTAAAACATCAGATGGACTTATATTATCTCAATCTCATTACATAGAGAAAGTACTTGAAAAATTCAAGAAGTATGATATCAGTCCTACCAAGACACCTGTAGATGTAAATTTACATCTAACAAGAAATAATGGTGAAAGCATATCTCAACTAGAATATTCTCGTATTATCGATAGTTTAATGTATATCATGAGTTGTACTCGACTAGATATACAATACTCTATAAGTAAGCTAAGTCGATTTACGAGTAATCCAGGGAGAGATCACTGGAAGGCAATATTGAGAGTTTTGGGTTATTTGAAATACACTCAAAACTATGGACTGCACTACTCAAAATATCCAGCTGTTCTTGAAGGACATTGCGATGCAAAATTGGATATTTGATACAAAAGATTCTAAGTCTACCAGTGGTTATGTGTTTACCCTTGGATGTGCAGACGTATCTTGGAAATCCTCAAAACAAACATGAATTTCTGGATCTACAATGGAATCCGAATTCATTGCACTAGACAAAGCTAGAGAAGAAGACGAATGGCTTCAAAATTTCTTAGAGGATGTTCCAAATTAGTCTCAACTTGTGCCCGCAATATGTATATATTTCCATAGTCAATCGGCAATTGGAAGGTCACATAATCACATGTATAACGGAAAGTCACGACATATTCGTAGTCGACACATTACCGTTAGACAAATTCTCTCAAATAGAATTATTTCCATTGACTATGGAAAGTCAAAAGATAATATAGAGGATCCACTAATGGAAGGTTTAAACCGAGAGCAAGTTGAAAGATAATCGAGAGGAATGGGTCTAAATCCTATAAATAAATAAGAATCAATATAGTGGCAACCCATCCTAGCTCACTAGAGATCCCAAGATCTAGGTTCAATGGGCAAACCGAACTACATTGTATTCAGTAAGCACTGGAGGATAATTAATCCTATTCATTCCAAAGATGAGATAGTGCACATCTGTCATGAAATTAGGATAAGTTATGTTTTTAATGACATCCATATCTTAGTATGTCTAAGTGGGGTATTATAGGATACTCATTATGGAAGTCACCTACGTGAGTAAGAAGGGGGCACTTCTATGAGAATAATGAAAGGAAAATTCTCTAAAATACTCACGAAAACGAGTGGTGTTCATGGACAAAATGAACACAAACATGAGAACCAACTGTGTTGAAGAATAATTGTGTGAATACTATTGTCTAGGTTTACAAAAATGGTTGACGGATCAAAGACGTGAAGTCTACTTCTTAACCAAGTAAATCCGATTGTATATCACTAAGGAAAGTTCAAGGCCACTAGGCTACTTGTACAGATGCAATAAATCTTTAGTTTTACTCAACCTGTGTTTGCATCTGCATCAGCATCTGTTTCGTTTCTATTTATAGCAATATATCATTCATGTGGGGGATTGTTGGAAAATTGGACTTAAAAAGTTGTCCAGATTTTTTGGGACAGAATTATGAGCAACTTTGAGCTCAAATTTAGGTGGGACCCACACAATGATAATTATGGTACCATATACGAACGCATTATCCTTCGCAAGGAAATTAGCATAGTATATTCACATGTCCAATTTCATTAAGTTATGAATGATAAATATGTCCCCAAAGTGACTCATAAAGAAATGAAGGTTAATGAATTGGGTATGGTTTAACTCTTGTCCGACATTGGAAGAGTAGTGAAAAATTGATGAGTCAATAAAACCCAAATGATGGACTAAGGCTTGGATGCCTTTGGGGTATCTCAACTCTTTGAAGAGGAGAGGGCCTACACTATGCATGTGTTGGGCTTGGGCCAAAATCCCACACGGGTGCGCGTGCCATCCATTCGTCCGTCCGGTCGGCCGGCTCTATTCGGTTCGGGATTGGGCTTATAAAAATCTCCTATATTTCTAGGTCGGATCTAATTAACTATCTAGGCTTTAATTTAATTAATTAATTACAAAATTAATTAAATGCCAACAGTCAGCAGTTAATTAACTGTTGGTTGATAGTTAAAACCATTTTGACTCTTCCCAATAGTCAAAACCAAGGCTATAAATAAAAACCTATCCCTCTAGTGTGACACCCCGACTAATTAAATACCGGGTAGCTACTCCTTTATTAAATTAATTCAAAATGCCAAGTTGGTCCAGTTAATAACATCACTGTCGAAAACATTTTAAATATTACTAACCACCTAGTATTTAAAAAGTAAGTGCCAAATTTTATTTAAAGTCTGATTAACATGCAACAAGTGTAAAAAGAATAATAACAACATTCACCATACTGAAATAAATACAATGACCATCACATAAAGTAAATAAAGTCTGGAGGAAAACTCCTCACTACAATCTCACAACTGATAAATAAACTAAATACTGAATCAATACATGCCAAGGTCTGAAAACTGTAAATAGAAATGTAACTCTAATAGAAATGGGCAACATGCCCTACAACTGATAAATGCTGAAACTGGAATCCAAACGATAGAAGCGTCTAACAGCAAATCCCTGTAGCTTCCACAAACAACTCCAGCTCGTCCTCAGAGTGAGAATCCTATGCTTGGTGTCCTTGTGGCTGGGCACCTAAAATGGTTTTACAAATAAAAAATAGATTTGAAAAGCAAACGGGTCAGAGCTCGAATGTGGAGTTATATTTTAAAAACCTGCAAGTGCTTTAAAAATATTTAAAACATTAAATGCAAAGTACATGTTAGGACGTGCACTCACATGATATTCTCACCTCTTGTCTAACTGTGCTCTCCTAACGTAAGTACCCATCTAGAGTGATACAAACTACTAGCTAAGTGACAACATATCTAGCTAGACTATCATAGGTCCTACCCTTATTACTCGGTTCTATTAACATATAACACTCGTAATTAAGTAGGGGTTTAACGTAAACTCAGATGTAATATATTACTATCAGCTAACTCGTTATGTTTCTCGAAACAATATTGTAATTATTCACAACAATAACATGAAGGTTCTCATTAATTAAGTGTATATTATTCACATCATATATACAAAATACAAGCACCCCGAGAACTAGGCTGCGGTGCACACATACTCTGCTATCCATCCCGGTACATCACGTACATAAGGATTACATATTCCGAATCTCTCAGGAATAGTTCACAGATAACACAAATCACAAATAGTGGAGGCGAACACAGTCACATCACATGGGTCACGCACATACCTACGCTCCCACGATCAGCGAACTTATTAATATCCCAATAAGTCTTTCTATGACCTATGTTCATCAAGGTAGCCAGTCTAAATCCGGGCAACACAAGGATTAGAGGTCCCAAAGCGAACGCAAACCTCCCGTGATAGCAAGTATGGTAGGTATGTCATACACATAATACATATACCAATACTAAGTAAACACACGTCTTAGTAATCCCGTAGTTTAATCGTAGTACATATCGCATTCTCGTACCAACTTATAATTATCACAATTTATTCTATTTCGGTTTATAATTATACGCGTCATAATTAATTCTCATGTCGTAGTAGACACTCACGTCTCAACCCAAACCGTCCATTTAATATAACTCTCGTATATGACTTCCTCCTCATAAATACCCAAAGGTCCCAATTCTATCATTACATCATCATCGGAATGCTATCTATATCCTCGAACAAGTTTACGGGACTCCAAAAATCAAAACAGTCCAAAAAGGACCAAACTGTCAACTCGTTAGAAGTCTCGTTCGAACGAGGCTGTTCGAACGAGATTCCTCTGTCAACTCGTTAGAAGTCTCGTTCGAATGAGATTGTTCGAACGAGATTCCAGTTCATTCGAACGAACTGTACCTTCTAACGAGATCTCGTTCGAACGAAGTTATCGAACGAGGATCCCATTCATTAGAATGACTGGTCAATTCGTTAGAATCTCGTTCGAACGACCTGGGTAGGGGCTTCTAACGACCTGCCAGATTCGTCCTAGATTTCTCTAAGTTTCGTTTTTCACAATTTTTACTCCACAAATCTTCTCCAAAGTTCATCCCAACAACGTTTTAGGGTCTCTAATTCATCCTAAACATATTCAAGTCAACTCCTAACATGTTTTCAAGGATTAAATCTCTTTAACATCAATAAAAATATAAATCTCTACACTTTCTCCCCAATTATTTCAAGAACATGAACCCTAACTTTTGAATCATGAATTAACTCACTATAAATCCGTTTTAATTCCTTCCTATCACAGATATCATGAGAATAATTATCTACCTATCATTCTACATGCAATTTTCCTCCATATTTTCAAGTTCTAAGCTCCAAACTACATGGGTTTTCATTATCTTTCAAGAACAGTTGTAATTCATCAATTTTCTAACATGGAAGAAACATTCTACGAATTTAAATATGATTAAAACACTTGCCTTGATTGGATTTCTGATTTTGGTGTTGGTTTGGTGAAGATTTCTGCAGAATTCCTTCTCTCCAAGCTTCTCCTCCAATGGTGGCTTAAGCTGGCTAGGGTTTTCTTTGGGAAAATTTGTAAACCTAATGATAGCCTCCGTAGCTTAATGGGTTAATATGGGTTGGTTAGTGGGTTTAGTGGGTTAAATCCACATCAGATTAAAACTCCCAATTTTCGTCACTTTTAATTCCTCAAAATGTAAAATTACCAAAATACCCTTTATGATGCCGGTACGGCCTAAAAATACCCCGGGACCCAAACTATACCCCCGGCTAGTGTTTTCTGACTATCTTGACCCTTTCAGACGCGTTGGTGCACTCAAAACGACCATACGGTTTATATATTTTAAATTCACTTTTATACTCAAAATATTACACCGTGACGCGACGGTCTCACCCGTCTCAACAAAATTTCTAAAATGCCATATATAAATCTCACGACAAATTTCATAATTCCAAATTCATATATAATCATATATGCACATAATTAAATACCAACTCACATCTCGTTAGTATTAATAACCCGGATTAATTTCCAATTAATACGCATTTAATTAATTAATCCCAAAAATAAATATAGCCAAAAGTACGGGGTATTACATACTTCCCCCTAATAACTGAATTTCGTCCCGAAATTCGAAACTAGAAAGTACCTGCTAAAAATAACTCTGGATAACGTTCGCGCATCTCATCCTCGTACTCCCATGTGGACTCCTCGACATTGTGATGTCGCCACTGAACTCGTACTAACGGAACTATCTTTGACCTCAGTTTCCTCTCGCTTTGGTCCAAAATAGCAATTGGTCTATCCTCGTAGGAGCTATCCGTCTGGAGATCGATGTCCTCCACAGCAATGTGAGAATGGGCCAAATTATCTCTAAGGTATTTCCTCAGCGAGGAAATATAGAACACATCGTGAATCCGATGCAAATGCTCCGGTAGTCCAAGTCTATATGCAACCGGTCCGATCCGCTCAATAATAGGAAAAGGCCCCACATACCTCGGTGCCAACTTCCCCTTCTTCCCGAATCGCATAATCCCCTTCATCGGAGATACCCTGAGCAAAACTTGGTCCCCTACTTGGAACTCCCTGAAAAACCTCTCCGCATCAGCGTAACTCTTCTGCCTGGCTTGAGCTACCCGAATGCGACTCCGAATCAACTCAATCCTTGCCGAAGTATCCTGAATCACTTCCGGTCCAAGCAGTTTGTTGTCCCCACCTCTAACCAACATGCTGGGGAACGACAAGGCCTACCGTACAATGCTTCAAACGGAGCCATGCCAATAGTGAACTGATAGGAGTTGTTGTAAGCAAACTCCACCAGTGGAAGGTACTGCTCCCATCCACCTCCAAAGTCAATAATGCACATGCGTAGCATGTCCTCCAACATCTGATTTGTGCGCTCGGTCTGCCCATCGGTCTGCGGATGATAAGCCGTACTTAACCGCAATTCCGTGCCCATGGCCTCCTGGAAACTCTCCTAAAACCGCGAAACAAATATCTTGTCTCTGTCAGACACGATATTTAAGGGCACACCGTGAAGTCTCACAATCTCTGCAATGAAGAGCTGGGCATACTGTCCCGTAGTGTAGTCAGTCCTTACGGGTAAAAAGTGAGCGACTTTGGAGAATCTGTCAACAATTACCCAAACGGAGTCGTGACCCCTCTGCGACGTAGGCAACCCCGTGATAAAGTCCATGGATATGCTCTCCCACATCCACACCGGGAACTCCAACGGCTGTAGCAATCCTGCGGGTCTCTGATGGTCCACTTTTACAAGCTGACAAGTGGCGCATTTCGAAACAAACTCAGCGATATCTCTCTTCATACCGCTCCACTAATACTGGCGTCTCATGTCTTGGTACATTTTTTCCCCTCCAGGATGTACCGCGAACCGTGAGCCGTGCGACTCTTCCATCACATCGTGTCGCAATTCCTCCCCTTCCGGAACTACCAATCTCCCATTGAAGCGTAATCCCCCGTCTGAGCTAACGGTATAGGACTCGGCTCCCTCTGCTAGTAATCGAACTATCTGCTCCTGATAGAACGAGTCATTAGCCTGTGCCCGTACTACCTTCGTGACAATCTGCGGTGTAATGATCATCACAGACATGAAAGATCGGGCCACTGCATCCTGGTGTCCCAATTCCTTCCACTTAGCCTTCCACACCTCTGCCACCTCGTATGCTGGTCTACGGCTAACCGTGTCTGCTACCACGTTAGCCTTCCCCGGGTGATACTGGATGTCGAACTAGTATTCTTTCACAAACTCAAGCCACCTCCTTTACCGCATGTTCAACTCTTTCTGCGTGAACAGGTATTGTAGGGACTTGTGGTCCGTGAACAGTTGGAATTTCTCCCCCAAAAGATAGTGCCTCCAAATCCGTAGGGCAAATACCACTGCTGCCAACTCCAAATCATGCGTGGGGTAATTCTTCTCATGAGGCTTAAGCTTACGGGAAGCATAAGCTATGGCTTGTCTCTCCTGCTGCAATACACCTCCCAGTCCTTGCAAAGACGCATCGGTGTAAACCAAATACTCAACTCCCGGTCTTGGCAATGCTAACACAGGTGCTGAGGTCAATTTGTCCTTCAATTCATCGAAAGCCAACTGACAGGCATCACTCCAGATGTAGGCCACACCCTTACGAGTCAGATGTGTCAAAGGACCTTCTATCTCCGAGAAACCCCGAATAAACCTCCTGTAGTATCCTACTAGACCCAAGAAACTACGAATCTCAGTCGACGTCGTGGGCTGTCCCCATTCCCTCACCGCTGATACTTTCCCCGGATCAACAGATATTCCCCGGTCGGAAATAATATGCCCCAAAAATTGGACTTCTTTTAGCCAAAACCCGCACTTCTCATATTTTGCATACAACGTGTTCTGACGAAGTGTCTGCAAAACCTGCCTCAAATGCTCGGCGTGCTCCTCCTCTGTCTGGGAGTAAACCAGAATGTCATCAATGAAGACAATGACAAACTGATCTAGAAAATCCCTGAACACTATGTTCATCAAGTCCATAAACACAGCTAGAGCGTTGGTCAAACCAAAAGGCATAACTCGAAACTCGTAAGAACCATATCTCGATAAGAACGCAGTCTTCGAGACATCCTCCTCCCTGATACGTAACTAATGGTATCCCGATCTCAAATCAATCTTCGAGAAGAAAGAAGCTCCTCTCAACTGGTCGAATAAGTCATCGATTCGAGGCAACGGATACTTATTCCGTATCGTGGCCTTATTAAACTCTCGGTAGTCCACAAACAACCTCAGTGACCCGTCCCTCTTCTTCACAAACAAAACTGGAGTGCCCCAAGGTGAGTTACTCCTGCGAATAAAGCCCTGGCCTAACAGCTGCTCTATTTGATCCCGTAGCCCTCGCATCTCTGCCAGAGCCATACGGTACGGTGCGCGTGCTATAGGTCTCGTACCCGGTAGCAAATCTATAACAAAGTCTATCTCTCGACTTGGTGGTAAGCCTGGTATCTCCTGAAACACATCTGAATACTCCCTGACTACTGGGATATAATCTAAAGGAATCACTACCTCCTTAGAGGTATCCTCCTCAATGTAATACAGATGAGCAGTCGATCCTCCCTCTGGGCGAGGCATCGCCACTACAAACATCTCTTGCCCCGGAATGGCAAAAACAATGCTCCCGCTGAAGCAATCAATCATGGCCCTATAAGCTATGAGCTAATCCATACCAATGATCCCATCGTGAACATGCATATCTAATACCAACATGTCTGCAGGTAATACCAAACCACCAATCTCTACCCCCACTCCCCGGCATATAAAGAAAATAAGTGACCCACTCCCCAATGGTGAGTCGACACACGTCACTGTGCTCTCTGCCGTAGCTAACAATCCTAAAGCTTTCGCGAATTGTGTAGCTATAAAACAATATGTAGCACCCGTATCAAACAATACCCGACCCATAGTGCCATGGATAGGAAACGTACCCTCAATCGCGGGCGGTGCCTGAGGAACTGCAGCTTGGTGGACGTTGTAGACACGTCCATACTGTAGCTGCCCCTGCTGGGCTGGGACTGCTGGAATGGATGGCAATGCTGCCATCTGTGGCGGTGCGGGGAGAGCGGCGGGAAACATAGGCCTCTTTGGCTCCTGGCGAGCACCCTGCTCCTGCTGCTGTGGGGCCCTGCCACTATCAGGACAATCCTGTCGCTTATGGCCAGTCTTGCCACAAATAAAACACTTCCCTGGGAAGTTCCCTCCTCTCTGTCCCTGCTGTCCCTGGCCCTGGTGGCCGTTACCGTTCCTCCCTTGGCCCTGCTGGCCCTGGTGAAACTGCTGCCCATTCTGCCCCTGTTGGCCCTGATGGCCGTTTGGACCCTGATGGCCCTGGCGGAAACCTCCCTGTCCCTGTCTGTAGTTCCCTGACCGGAACCTCTTATTATCCCCCTGTTGGGAGCCCTGCTCATTCTGTCTCTGCCCCTGACTAGATTGTGCCCTGCTGGCACCATGTCCTCCAGTCCTTCCCTGATGGCTAGACTCCCCCGACCTCTTGCCCTCGACCATATGAAAATGGTGGTCCTGGCAGTGTAACAATGCAGCGTTAACCACATCAGAATAAGTGGCCAATGATAGGTTCCCTAGCAGATGCTGACGGATCCTCCAAGTCAACCCGTCGGTGAACTTCTCAATCTTCTTCTTCTCTGTTGGTATCTCATCTGGAACGATATTCAACAGATTCGTGAACTCGGCCTCATACTCGGCCACAGTCTTGCCCTCCTGCCTCAAACTCATCAATCTCCTCCTCATTTTCGTATGAACAGCTGACGGAAAGTACTTGCGGTCGAACCGCACCCATAACTCCTGAATCGTGAGAGTATCCCCCTCCTCCATGGTGGTAATAGACTCCCACCACTGTAGTGAAGATCCAACTAGCTTGAAAGTAGCTAGCACCTGCTTCTGAACGTCCTTGCACTCATACATCCTTAAGTGCCTCTGCATGTCCTTCCTCCATTGGCTCGAGACTACCACATCTGAGCTACCTGCAAACTCTGGCGGATGCGCTTTCTGGAAAGCGTCACGTACACGATCCCAAGCAGACGGGAATGCATTAGCCTGAACTGGCGCGGCAACCGGCGCCTGAGGTGGTGCCTGCTGAACAACGGCAATGGCGGCATTTACCGCTTGGGCTACTATAGCTGCAACCTCAGCGGCGTTCATCATGCCCTGAATTGGAGCGGGCTAGGGTTCGGGTGTTGCATCCCTGGGAACTCGTTGTGCACGTCGTGGAGGCATCTGAAATAAGAACAAGGTTTATAAGTTCACTATTTATAAACTTAAAATAGCTGAAGAACGAAGCATACACAAAAAGAGTACAACAGTCCTAAAATATAGGGCTCTATATTAAAGAAACTTAGCGGAAACATAATAGCCGTACAGATCCTAAAGGACACTAGAACCTGATGCTCTGATACCATTTGTGACACCCCGACTAATTAAATACCGAGTAACTACTCCTTTATTAAATTAATTCAAAATGCCAAGTTGGTCCAGTTAATAGCATCACTGTCGAAAACATTTTAAAGATTACTAACCACCTAGTATTTAAAAAGTAAGTGCCAAATTTTATTTAAAGTCTGATTAACATGCAACAAGTGTAAAAAGAATAATAACAACATTCACCATACTGAAATAAATAGAATGACCATCACATAAAGTAAATAAAGTCTGGAGGAAAACTCCTCACTACAATCCCACAACTGATAAATAAACTAAATACTGAATCAATACATGCCAACGTTTGAAAGCTGTAAATAGAAATGTAACTCTAATAGAAATGGGCAACATGCCCTACAACTGATAAATGCTAAAACTGGAATCCAAACGATAGAAGCGTCTAACAGCAAATCCCTGTAGCTTCCACAAACAGCTCCAGCTCGTCCTCAGAGTGAGAATCCTATGCTTGGTGTCCTTGTGGCTGGGCACCTAAAATGGTTTTACAAAGAAAAAATAGATTTGAAAAGCAAACGGGTCAGAGCCCGAATGTGGAGTTATATTTTAAAAACCTGCAAGTGCTTTAAAAACATTTAAAACATTAAATGCAAAGTACATGTTAGGACGTGCACTCACATGATATTCTCACCTCTCGTCTAACTGTGCACTCCTAACGTAATTACCCATCTAGAGTGATACAAACTACTAGCTAAGTGACAACATATCTAGCTAGACTATCATAGGTCCTACCCTTATTACTCAGTTCTATTAACATATAACGCTCGTAATTAAGTAGGGGTTTAACGTAAACTCAGATGTAATATATTACTATCAGCTAACTCGTTATGTTTCTTGAAACAATATTGTAATTATTCACAACAATAACATGAAGGTTCTCATTAATTAAGTGTATATTATTCACATCATATATACAAAATACAAGCACCCCGAGAACTAGGCTGCGGTGCACACATACTCTGCTATCCATCCCCGTACATCACGTACATAAGGATTACATATTCCGAATCTCTCAGGAATAGTTCATAGATAACACAAATCACAAATAGTGGAGGCGAACACAGTCACATCACGTGGGTCACGCACATACCTACGCTCCCACGATCAGCGGACTTATTAATATCCCAATAAGTCTTTCTATGACCTATGTTCATCAAGGTAACCAGTCTAAATCCGGGAAACACAAGGATTAGAGGGCCCTAAGCGAACGCAAACCTCCCGTGATAGCAAGTATGGTAGGTATGTCATAGACATAATACATATACCAATACTAAGTAAACACATGTCTTAGTAATCCCGTAGTTTAATCGTAGTACATATCGCATTCTCGTACCAACTTATAATTATCACAATTTATACTATTCCGGTTTATAATTATACGCGCCATAATTAATTCTCACATTGTAGTAGACACTCACGTCTCAACCCAAACCGTCCATTTAATATAACTCTCGTATATGATTTCCTCCTCATAAATACCCAAAAGTCCCAATTCTATCATTACATCATCATCGGAATGCTATATATATCCTCGAACAAGTTTACGGGACTCCAAAAATCAAAACAGTCCAAAAAGGACCAAACTGTCAACTCGTTAGAAGTCTCGTTCGAACGAGGCTGTTCGAACGAGATTCCTCTGTCAACTCGTTAGAAGTCTCGTTCGAACGAGACTGTTCGAATGAGATTCCAGTTCGTTCGAACGAACCGTACCTTCTAACGAGATCTCGTTCGAATGAAGTTATCGAACGAGGATCCCTTTCATTAGAACGACTGGTCAATTCGTTAGAAGCTCGTTCGAACGAGTTTGTTCGAACGAGTTCGTTCGAACGAGTTCGTTCGAACGACCTTGGTAGGGGCTTCTAACGACCTGCCAGATTCGTCCCAGATTTCTCTAAGTTTCGTTTTTCACCATTTTTACTCCTCAAATCTTCTCCAAAGTTCATCCCAACAACGTTTTAGGGTCTCTAATTCATCCTAAACATATTCAAGTCAACTCCTAACATGTTTTCAAGGATTAAATCTCTTTAACATCAATAAAAATATAAATCTCTGCACTTTTTCCCCAATTATTTCAAGAACATGAACCCTAACTTATGAATCATGAATTAACTCACTATAAATCCGTTTTAATTCCTTCCTATCACAGATATCATGAGAATAATTATCTACCTATCATTCTACATGCAATTTTCCTCCATATTTTCAAGTTCTAAGCTCCAAACTACATGGGTTTTCATTATATTTCAAGAACAGTTGTAATTCATCAATTTTCTAACATGGAAGAAACATTCTACGAATTTAAATATGATTAAAACACTTGCCTTGATTGGATTTATGATTTTGGTGTTGGTTTGGTGAAGATTTCTGCAGAATTCCCTCTCTCCAAGCTTCTCCTCCAATGGTGGCTTAAGGTGGCTAGGGTTTTCTTTGGGAAAATTTGTAAACCTAATGATAGCCTCCGTAGCTTAATGGGTTAATATGGGTTGGTTAGTGGGTTTAGTGGGTTAAATCCACATCAGATTAAAACTCCCAATTTTCGTCACTTTTAATTCCTCAAAATGTAAAATTACCAAAATACCCTTTATGATGCCGGTACGGCCTAAAAATACCCCGGGACCCAAACTATACCCCCGGCTAGTGTTTTCTGACTATCTCGACCCTTTCAGACGCGTTGGTGCACTCAAAACGACCATACGGTTTATAGATTTTAAATTCACTTTTATACTCAAAATATTACACCGTGACGCGACGGTCTCACCCGTCTCAACAAAATTTCTAAAATGCCGTATATAAATCTCACGACAAATTTCATAATTCCAAATTCATATATAATCATATATGCACATAATTAAATACCAACTCACATCTCGTTAGTATTTATAACCCGGATTAATTTCCAATTAATACGCATTTAATTAATTAATCCCAAAAATAAATATAGCCAAAAGTACGGGGTATTACATACTTCCCCCCTAATAACTGAATTTCGTCCCGAAATTCGAAACTAGAAAGTACCTGCTAAAAATAACTCTGGATAACGTTCGCGCATCTCATCCTCGTGCTCCCATGTGGACTCCTCGACATTGTGATGTCGCCACTGAACTCGTACTAACGGAACTATCTTTGACCTCAGTTTCCTCTCGCTTTGGTCCAAAATAGCAATTGGTCCCTCCTGGTAGGAGCTATCCATCTGGAGATCGATGTCCTCCACAACAATGTGAGAATGGGCCAAATTATCTCTAAGGTATTTCCTCAGCGAGGAAATATGGAACACATTGTGAATCCGATGCAAATGCTCCGGTAGTCCAAGTCTATACGCAACCGATTCGATCCACTCAATAATAGGAAACGGCCCCACATACCTCGGTTCCAACTTCCCCTTCTTCCCGAATCGCATAATCCCCTTCATCGGAGATACCCTGAGCAAAACTTGGTCCCCTACTTGGAACTCCCTGAAAAACCTCTTCGCATCAGCGTAACTCTTCTGCCTGTCTTGAGCTACCCGAATGCGACTCCGAATCAACTCAATCCTTGCCGAAGTATCCTGAATCACTTCTGGTCCAAGCAGTTTGTTGTCCCCCACCTCCAACCAACATGCTGGGGAACGACAAGGCCTACCGTACAATGCTTCAAACGGAGCCATGCTAATAGTGAACTGATAGGAGTTGTTGTAAGCAAACTCCACCAGTGGAAGGTACTGCTCTCATCCACCTCCAAAGTCAATAATGCACATGCGTAGCATGTCCTCCAACATCTGATTTGTGCGCTCGGTCTGCCCATCGGTCTGCGGATGATAAGCCGTACTTAACCGCAATTCCGTGCCCATGGCCTCCTGGAAACTCTCCCAAAACAGCGAAACAAATATCTTGTCTCTGTCAGACACGATATTTAAGGGCACACCGTGAAGTCTCACAATCTCTGCAATGAAGAGTTGGGCATACTGTCCCGTAGTGTAGTCAGTCCTTACGGGTAAAAAGTGAGCGACTTTGGACAATCTGTCAACAATTACCCAAACGGAGTCGTGACCCCTCTGCGACGTAGGAAACCCCGTGATAAAGTCCATGGATATGCTCTCCCACATCCACACCGGGACCTCCAACGGCTGTAGCAATCCTGCGGGTCTTTGATGGTCCACTTTTATAAGCTGACAAGTGGCGCATTTCGAAACAAACTCAGCGATATCTCTCTTCATACCGCTCCACCAATACTGGCGTCTCATGTCTTGGTACATTTTGTCCCCTCCGGGATATACCGCGAACCATGAGCCGTGCGACTCTTCCATCACATCGTGTCGCAATTCCTCCCCTTCCGGAACTACCAATCTCCCATTGAAGCGTAATCCCCCGTCTAAGCTAATGGTATAGGACTCGGCTCCCTCTGCTAGTAATCGAACTATCTGCTCCTGATAGAACGAGTCATTAGCCTGTTCCCGTACTACCTTCGTGACAATCTGCGGTGTAACGGTCATCACAGACATGAAAGATCGGGCCACTGCATCCTGGTGTCCCAATTCCTTCCACTTAGCCTTCCACACCTCTGCCACCTCGTATGCTGGTCTACGTCTCAACGCGTCTGCTACCACGTTAGCCCTTCCCCGGGTGATACTGGATGTCGAACTAGTAGTCTTTCACAAACTCAAGCCACCTCCTTTGCCGCATGTTCAACTCTTTCTGCGTGAACATGTATTGTATGGACTTGTGGTCCGTGAACAGTTGGAATTTCTCCCCCAAAATATAGTGCCTCCAAATCCGTAGGGGAAATACCACTGCTGCCAACTCCAAATCATGCGTGGGGTAATTCTTCTCATGAGGCTTAAGCTTACGGGAAGCATAAGCTATGGCTTGTCTCTCCTGCTGCAATACACCTCCCAGTCCTTGCAAAGACGCATCGGTGTAAACCAAATACTCAACTCCCGGTCTTGGCAATGCTAACACAGGTGCTGAGGTCAATTTGTCCTTCAATTCATCGAATGCCAACTGACAGGCATCACTCCAGATGTAGGGCACACCCTTACGAGTCAGATGTGTCAAAGGACCTTCTATCTCCGAGAAACCCCGAATAAACCTCCTGTAGTATCCTACTAGACCCAAGAAACTACGAATCTCACTCGACGTCGTGGGATGTCCCCACTCCCTCACCGCTGATACTTTCCCCGGATCAATAGATATTCCCCGGTCGGAAATAATATGCCCCAAAAACTGGACTTCTTTCAGCCAAAACCCGCACTTCTCATATTTTGCATACAACTTGTTCTGACGAAGTGTCTGCAAAACCTGCCTCAAATGCTCGGCGTGCTCCTCCTCTGTCTGGGAGTAAACCAGAATGTCATCAATGAAGACAATGACAAACTGATCTAGAAAATCCCTGAACACTCTGTTCATCAAGTCCATAAACACAGCTGGAGCATTGGTCAAACCAAAAGGCATAACCCGAAACTCGTAAGAACCATATCTCGACAAGAACGCAGTCTTCGAGACATCCTCCTCCCTGATACGTAACTAATGGTATCCCGATCTCAAATCAATCTTCGAGAAGAAATAATCTCCTCTCAACTGGTCGAATAAGTCATCGATTCGAGGCAACGGATACTTATTCCGTATCGTGACCTTATTAAACTCTCGGTAGTCCACACACAACCTCAGTGACCCGTCCCTCTTCTTCACAAACAAAACTGGAGCGCCCCAAGGTGAGTTACTCCTGCGAATAAAGCCGTGGCCTAACAGCTTCTCTATCTGATCCCGTAGCTCTCGCATCTCTGCCGGAGCCATACGGTACGGTGCGCGTGCTATAGGTCTCGTACCCGGTAGCAAATCTATAACAAAGTCTATCTCTCGACTGGGTGGTAAGCCTGGTATCTCCTGAAACACATCTGAATACTCCCTGACTACTAGGATAGAATCTAAAGGAATCACTACCTCCTTAGAGGTATTCTCCTCAATGTAATACAGATGAGCGGTCGATCCTCCCTCTGGGCGAGGCATCGCCACTACAAACATCTCTTGCCTCGGAATGGCAAAAACAATGCTCCCGCTGAAGCAATCAATCATAGCCCTATAAGCTATGAGCCAATCCATACCGATGATCACATCGTGAACATGCATATCTAATACCAACATGTCTGCAGGTAATACCAAACCCCCAATCTCTACCCCCACTCCCCGGCATATAAAGAAAATAAGTGACCCACTCCCCAATGGTGAGTCAACACACGTCACTGTGCTCTCTGCCGTAGCTAACAATCCTAAAGCTTTCGCAAAGTGTGTAGCTATAAAACAATGTGTAGCACCCGTATCAAACAATACCCGACCCATAGTGCCATGGATAGGAAACGTACCCTCAATCGCGGGCGGTGCCTGAGGAACTGCAGCCTGGTGGATGTTGTAGACACGTATATACTGTAGCTGCCCCTGCTGGGCTGGGACTGCTGGAATGGGTAGAAATGCTGCCATCTGTGGCGGTGCGGGGAGAGCGGCGGGAAACATAGGCCTCTGTGGCTCCTGGCGAGCACCCTGCTCCTGCTGCTGTGGGGCCCTGCCACTATCAGGACAATCCTGTCGCTTATGGCCAGTCATGCCACAAACAAAACACTTCCCTGGGAAGTTCCCTCCTCTCTGTCCCTGCTGTCCCCGGCCCTGGTGGTCGTTACCATTCCTCCCTTGGCCCTGCTGGCCCTGGTGAAACTGCTGCCCATTCTGCCCCTGTTGGCCCTGATGGCCGTTTGGACCCTGATGGCCCTGGCGGAAACCTCCCTGTCCCTGTCTGTAGTTCCCTGACCGGAACCTCTTATTATCCCCCTGTTGGGAGCCCTGCTCATTCTGTCTCTGCCCCTGACCAGATTGTGCCCCGCTGGCACCATGTCCTCCAGTCCTTCACTGATGGCTAGACTCCCCCGACCTCTTGCCCTCGGCCATATGAAAACGGTGGTCCTGGCAGTGTAACAATGCAGCGTTAACCACATCAGAATAAGTGGCCAATGATAGGTTCCCTAGCAGATGCTGACAGATCCTCCAAGTCAACCCGTCGGTGAACTTCTCAATCTTCTTCTTCTCTGTTGGTATCTCATCTGGAACGATATTCAACAGATTCGTGAACTCGGCCTCATACTCGGCCACAGTCTTGCCCTCCTGCCTCAAACTCATCAATCTCCTCCTCATTTTCGTATGAACAGCTGACGGAAAGTACTTGCGGTCGAACCGCACCCAGAACTCCTGAATCGTGAGAGTATCCCTCTCCTCCATGGTGGTAATAGACTCCCACCACTGTAGTGCAGATCCAACTAGCTTGAAAGTAGCTAGCACATGCTTCTGAACGTCCTTGCACTCATACATCCTTAAGTGCCTCTGTATGTCCTTCCTCCATTGGCTCGAGACTACCACATCTGAGCTACCTGCAAACTCTGGCGGATGCGCTTTCTGAAAAGCGTCACGTACACGATCCCAAGCAGACGGGAATGCATTAGCCTGAACTGGCGCGGCAACCGGCGCCTGAGGTGGTGCCTGCTGAACAAAGGCAATGGAGGCATTTACCGCTTGGGCTACTATAGCTGCAACCTCAGCGGCGTTCATCATGCCCTGAATTGGAGCGGGCTAGGGTTCGGGCGTTACATCCCTGGGAACTCGTCGTGCACGTCGTGGAGGCATCTGAAATAAGAACAAAGTTTATAAGTTCGCTGTTTATAAACTTAAAATAGCTGAAGAACGAAGCATACACAAAAAGAGTACAACAGTCCTAAAATATAGGGCTCTATATTAAAGAAACTTAGCGGAAACATAATAGCCGTACAGATCCTAAAGGACACTAGAACCTGATGCTCTGATACCACTTGTGACACCCCGACTAATTAAATACCGGGTAACTACTCCTTTATTAAATTAATTCAAAATGCCAAGTTGGTCCAGTTAATAGCATCACTGTCGAAAACATTTTAAAGATTACTAACCACCTAGTATTTAAAAAGTAAGTGCCAAATTTTATTTAAAGTCTGATTAACATGCAACAAGTGTAAAAAGAATAATAACAACATTCACCATACTGAAATAAATACAATGACCATCACATAAAGTGAATAAAGTCTGGAGGAAAACTCCTCACTACAATCCCACAACTGATAAATAAACTAAATACTGAATCAATACATGCCAAGGTCTGAAAACTGTAAATAGAAATGTAACTCTAATAGAAATGGGCAACATGCCCTACAACTGATAAATGCTGAAACTGGAATCCAAACGATAGAAGCGTCTAACAGAAAATCCCTGTAGCTTCCACAAACAGCTCCAGCTCGTCCTCAGAGTGATAATCCTATGCTTGGTGTCCTTGTGGATGGGCACCTAAAATGGTTTTACAAAGAAAAAATAGATTTGAAAAGCAAACGGGTCAGAGCCCGAATGTGGAGTTATATTTTAAAAACCTCCAAGTGCTTTAAAAACATTTAAAACATTAAATGCAAAGTACATGTTAGGACGTGCACTCACATGATATTCTCACCTCTCGTCTAACTGTGCACTCCTAACGTAATTACCCATCTAGAGTGATACAAACTACTAGCTAAGTGACAACATATCTAGCTAGACTATCATAGGTCCTACCCTTATTACTCGGTTCTATTAACATATAACGCTCGTAATTAAGTAGGTGTTTAACGTAAACTCAGATGTAATATATTACTATCAGCTAACTCGTTATGTTTCTCGAAACAATATTGTAATTATTCACAACAATAACATGAAGGTTCTCATTAATTAAGTGTATATTATTCACATCATATATACAAAATACAAGCACCCCGAGAACTAGGCTGCGGTGCACACATACTCTGCTATCCATCCCGGTACATCACGTACATAAGGATTACATATTCCGAATCTCTCAGGAATAGTTCACAGATAACACAAATCATAAATAGTGGAGGCGAACACAGTCACATCACGTGGGTCACGCACATACCTACGCTCCCACGATCAGCGGACTTATTAATATCCCAATAAGTCTTTCTATGACCTATGTTCATCAAGGTAACCAGTCTAAATCCGGGCAACACAAGGATTAGAGGGCCCAAAGCGAATGCAAACCTCCCGTGATAGCAAGTATGGTAGGTATGTCATACACATAATACATATACCAATACTAAGTAAACACACGTCTTAGTAATCCCGTAGTTTAATCGTAGTAAATATCGCATTCTCATACCAACTTATAATTATCACAATTTATACTATTCCGATTTATAATTATACGCGCCATAATTAATTCTCACGTTGTAGTAGACACTCACGTCTCAACCCAAACTGTCCATTTAATATAACTCTCGTATATGATTTCCTCCTCATAAATACCCAAAAGTCCCAATTCTATCATTACATCATCATCGGAATGCTATCTATATCCTCGAACAAGTTTACGGGACTCCAAAAATCAAAACAGTCCAAAAAGGACCAAACTGTCAACTTGTTAGAAGTCTCGTTCGAACGAGGCTGTTCGAACGAGATTCCTCTATCAACTCGTTAGAAGTCTCGTTCGAACGAGACTGTTCGAATGAGATTCCAGTTCGTTCGAACGAACCGTACCTTCTAACGAGATCTCGTTCGAATGAAGTTATCGAACGAGGATCCCTTTCGTTAGAACGACTGGTCAATTCGTTAGAAGCTCGTTCGAACGAGTTCGTTCGAACGAGTTCGTTCGAACGACCTGGGTAGGGGCTTCTAACGACCTGCCAGATTCGTCCCAGATTTCTCTAAGTTTCGTTTTTCACCATTTTTACTCCTCAAATCTTCTCCAAAGTTCATCCCAACAACGTTTTAGGGTCTCTAATTCATCCTAAACATATTCAAGTCAACTCCTAACATGTTTTCAAGGATTAAATCTCTTTAACATCAATAAAAATATAAATCTCTACACTTTTTCCCCAATTATTTCAAAAACATGAACCCTAACTTTTGAATCATGAATTAACTCACTATAAATCCGTTTTAATTCCTTCCTATCACAGATATCATGAGAATAATTATCTACCTATCATTCTACATGCAATTTCCCTCCATATTTTCAAGTTCTAAGGTCCAAACTACATGGGTTTTCATTATATTTCAAGAACAGTTGTAATTCATCAATTTTCTAACATGGAAGAAACATTCTATGAATTTAAATATGATTAAAACACTTGCCTTGATTGGATTTCTGATTTTGGTGTTGGTTTGGTGAAGATTTCTGCAGAATTCCCTCTCTCCAAGCTTCTCCTCCAATGGTGGCTTAAGGTGGCTAGGGTTTTCTTTGGGAAAATTTGTAAACCTAATGATAGCCTCCGTAGCTTAATGGGTTAATATGGGTTGGTTAGTGGGTTTAGTGGGTTAAATCCACATCAGATTAAAACTCCCAATTTTCGTCACTTTTAATTTCTCAAAATATAAAATTACCAAAATACCCTTTATGATGCCGGTATGGCCTAAAAATACCCCGGGACCCAAACTATACCCCCGGCTAGTGTTTTCTGACTATCTCGACCCTTCCAGACGCGTTGGTGCACTCAAAACGACCATACAATTTATAGATTTTAAATCCACTTTTATACTCAAAATTTTACACCGTGACGCGGCGGTCTCACGCGTCTCAACAAAATTTCTAAAATGTCGTATATAAATCTCACGACAAATTTCATAATTCCAAATTCATATATAATCATATATGCACATAATTAAATTACAACTCACATCTCGTTAGTATTTATAACCCGGATTAATTTCCAATTAATACGCATTTAATTAATTAATCCCAAAAATAAATATAGCTAAAAGTACGGGGTATTACATCTTGTTTTAAGGGTTGAAAAAAAAAATTGAAAATGCATCCAAACTATTTACTTCTTCCAGAAAATATTTTCCCTCATTTCTGCACTGCGTAGTCCTGTCTGTTCCGGTTGAGTACAAAACACAAATTTATGTTCATTGGAATTAATTACGGTCATGTTGCTTAATTAATTCTAAAATCCATTCTATCTTGGGAGGCAATTATTCATTAACCTTAGAGCATACTGGGGGGAATAAATTTTCCTTAAAGAGACTATTCTATAGGGCTCAAATTTCATATTATTCTTGTATTTTTATTTTTATTCTATAATATAAAGTAAGTTATTCTCATTTCTGTAATTTCATTTTAATTTTGTGATTATATTTTCTTTAATAATTATGTACTATTTCATAAATAAATAGTAGACATAACAGTTAATGGTTAATGGGTTTGGTTGGTTGGGGTTGAGTTGGGATGGTAAGATGGTCATGGGTTGGAGCTCTACTGGCTCGCCAGGTGGGTGCTTTGTGTTAGTAAGTGGATGGTGGTTTAGAAAGAGATGATATAAATGTGTGGTTTTGGTGTAAATGGTGAAGTGGGCTAGATAAGTGATAAGAGAGGAGCGAGAACAATAAAATCTAACAGTTGTGTGAATAATGTGAGGTGAGAGAGGTCATCTAGTGTGTGAGAGTGTGGTAAATGGGTGTGGGTGAGGAAAGTCAATACGGTGTGTGGGGGTGTATGGAAAATGGGTATAAGTCAGGGTAATATTTGAGTGTGTGTCTATATGGGATTAATGTGTGTGTACTTTATTATATATAAGAAAATGAATAGTAAAATGTATATATTCATAACACACACAAAATAATAAAATACTAATATAAAAAACTAAAACACATATATAAAAAAACTCAATTAAATGATTAAATTATGAAATAAATAACACTAAAAAATATAAAATAAAATTAAAAAAATTAGTGACACATCCATATATGTACATACATGAACATACTACTATATATAAAATGACACGAAGACACTATATTATAATAACATAAAATAATAAAACACACAAAATAAAAAGAAATAAAAATAAAATAATACGAATAAATATAAAATAATATATTCTAAAATAATAATCCTAATACTATACACACACATTGAGGGAAAATGTAGAATGTGGCTTGGGATGGTCTAGAAAATTATTTTGGCTTGGGTATTTTGTACGGAGGTTGGGTATTTTGTACAAGATAAATAAATACACAAATAAGGCCAATTTTATCGAGAACTAGAAATTAAAATGAGTCTATTTAAGGATTTAAATAGACACTTTTGGGTGCTTATCACACTACTCCCCAAAAAGAACATTGTTAGTCCTCAAGAAAAAATAAAGGGAAAGAGAGATAAATAACCAAAAGTGTACCACTTTCGCAGGCACTTGCGATTGCATTTACCATGTGAAACAAGTCGTTAAACCTATAGGTTACCCTATATGGCAAGTGTTGTCTCGTGAAAGTTTGCAGTGAATATACCCACAAAATTCAAAACATTTTATTTGAGAAAAATTTATTAAAAGGGTGATTAATCTCTTCTTTGACCTAGAATAATCACAAAACCCATCATAGGTGATACAAAAATTATGAGTGTAGAACTATGACGTATATGAAAATTCAAACTTACTAAGAAAAGTTAAACTTACTTAATATACAAGGAAAATCCTTCCTAGAACTCAATGTGTTTAGTGTGAATCGATCAAAGAGTTTCAAGTATCATAAGATTAATTAAAAGATTTACTTTAAGTTACATCACTTCAGCCTTAAATCTCACCGGATGTCACTCTAAAATGAAATCTTTGAGATTTGGATAATTGTATCTCTCTTGTGTGCGAGGAGGGGAGTAAATATAAATGAAGTCAAACGTCTAAGACACATACATAAAATATGGCTGCTATAATGAATTAGATGTCATGAAAGGAATGAAAATAACTATATTGAAAATTTCGAGTTATCACCATGTATACTTTTCATTTGCCTGAACACCTTACCTATGGATATATAGGGGAAAATGTGGTGAGTTAAGAAAAAGTGAGGAGGGAAAAATGGATGATGTTTTACAAGTTTTGAGCAGAGCTGTTACAACTTAAGATACGAATGCCTTCATTTCATAATTTTTTATTGCACGCTTTTTCTTTTTTTCCCTAATTTTTTTTATGTACTTCTTATTTTCTCTCTTCCATCTCTCTCTCTCTCTCTCTCTCTCTCTCTCTCTCTCTATATATATATATATATATATATATATATATATATATATATATATATATATATATATATATATATATATAAAGTAGCTTGGTTTTTGAAAATGTACACATTTTTAACGGTGCGGATCGATGCCATCTCCTTATATATTTGTACACATTTTAATTGTTCTCATCAAATATTTTTTTTGCAAACCTATCCCTTAATTATTTAGTTTCCCCCTCTTTTCTTACTTATCAAAATTACCCTTGAATTCAAAAATTGGGGTATTTTTGTAATCCTTTTTCGATGTACACATGGAGGCTCATCTCTCTCTCTCTCTCTATCTCTCTTGAACTCATTTCTCAAAAACTCTACACACCAGCTCCATCTCTCTATTGCACGTGCGACCTCATTTCTCAAAAACACATGCATGCCGACAAGTCAATTGCGAAGCACACTGGCTAATTTTGGACACGCAACTCCATCTCTTTCTCTCAGACACGATTATTTTAGTTTTTGTTTTTCCATTTCTACTTTTTATCAGCACATATATGTTTTTTGGAAGATCCATCACATTTCGCAACCATTGTATATCTGAGATTGTTTTTATCTCTCCTTCTCTAAAGATTTAAACTTTTGTTTTGGGTTTTTTAGATTTTCTTTGATTGTCATGGTTTTGTACCAAAAATGGCATTGATGTTTTTCTCAAAAGACACAGTTATTTATTTATTTTTATACCTAAAAATGGTATTGATGTTTTTCGTTACAACTTTGGTTTGTTCAAAGTTTATTTCCTATTCATATTTTTTAGTAACATATTGTTGGTGTTAAGACTTGGGGAATTAAAATCATAAATTTGCATTGTTTGTTGAAATGATTGTATTTTGTGTTTTTATTTTGATTCAAACATGTTAGTTTTCATTGTCATTATTATTTTTGCAAGATTCAGTTTTTTGTTGGATTTCTCTATGGTCTGATCTACTTCATAATTGGTAAGGTATTTAAGTTTTTTGTTGGATTTCTCTATGGTCTGATCTACTTTAAAATTAGTAAGGAATTTATGTTTTTTTCATTATATTAGTGACCTTAAATATTCATTCAAATCCTTTCAAACTCAGTTTGTATATTTTCTTTGAGGTTTTTATTTTAGTATCGGGATTCTATGTTAATAATATTGTTTCTAATTTGCACATCTCACCGAGGACTTTTCAACAGCATGGTTTTAGCATGAATTATCCCTTAGACGATAAATGACATTTGCATTAGTGTAAACATTAGTTTTGTTGCTATATGGATGTTATAAATGGTTTCCTTAGTGTTGCATGAGATGTAAATATTGAGGTTTATGTTGTGGCCCTTACAAGTTGTTTATTAAATTTTTGGGTGTTTGAATATTTCATAAGCAACTTATGCTCTTTTTTTTTTGCATAGTTTTGGGGTGTTTGATAGTTGTAGACAATCCATACCTCAAGTTCTTTCATACTTTTCTTTCTCTAATTATTAGTTTCCTTTCATTTTATTGGATGTTTGTTTCCTTTCATTTTTTTGCATAGTATGCTTGCTCCAAAACCTGTTCAGTTGATAGTTTTCTATACTTTCATTCCTTCTGTTTGTTTATTTCTTTTGTATATTTTAATATATCCTTATTAAGTTTTCTCTATAATATAAATTGTTATGGTGTTTGTATGCATATAAATGTCATATAGAGATCTTTTGGGGGGATTGTAATGCTGCCAGAATTTTATATATAAAAGTGTGTTCTAAATCTCTCTTCCTAAATTATTTGAATTGTATTTTTTTATTCTTCCTTATTCGGTGTTCCTCTTTTTTATATAAGACTTTTTATAGAAAAGTTCTCTATTTTGTGTTCCACTTAATTTTCTAGGTTAAATGTTTCATAAATGTGAATATGCTAAAAATGGGAATTATGCCTTTTCGAACAATGCTTTCTAACAAGGTATTGATAATACTATGGACTTAATGATTTCGTTTATAGGTTCTAAATCCATGACCTTATGGCTTTATACATGGTTTTCCTATATAATATGGTGTCATTTGTTTCATGTTTTCTATGTTTCTTATATATTTAGGACGAGAATCAACATTCGGAATAGATAAGACCTATCTAATGGGATGTAGACAGCTCACCAATTTTGACAATACCACGACATCGGATTATTATTATGTGTCCAATGTTCTGTTTTTTAGACCTATTTTTTAGACCATTCGTTTGTTCAAATTACTAGGAAGGGGTTATTATTATGTGTTATTTTTTTCCATTCTGCTGCCAAGTATCATTTTTGGAGTATAAGAAACATCATATACCACTCACTACTTTATTTTTATTGTGGAAATTATCAATGAAGGATTAGTGAATGTGTTACTTTACAGTTGGTATACATTATTGTTTTATTAGATTAAATAAGTTAAACAAAAATTAACTAAACGTCTTTTCTTTAAATTTTCTTTTTTATAATTTGGAGATGTAGTTTTGAAATGCCTAGACATGCTGACAAATAAGAAAATGCATGATTTTAGTAATTTTCTTCCAAGGTGTAGATTTATCAAATGTTCAGTAGAAAGGGTTGATATCAAGGTTTCAAATTTGTTTGGTTTGTGAATTTTCTCCTTTAGCTATCTCGAATTTGGATCTTATCCATTAACAAAAGAGTATTCATTTATGCACCAGCTGCTACAATAACATTGAATGAGAAGGCTACTTCATTATCAAATATTTTCTAGGCCACAACAACATCTATCTGGGCTGTTGTAGCATATGCCCAATGTAGGACATAAATTTCCAATTGAGTCCTTGTATTGTTTTGACTTAATTATGTGAACAAAATTGCGTTTGTAATGCGTCATAGGGAGATTTTTATTTTGTCACGATACCACCTGGTATATGACGTATTGAAGAAAATTAAAGACGTTGCGGCAAAGCTTCAAAGAAATAATCATGTCGATGTTTAATTGGTGCAAGTTAGCCATCTCCAAAGTTAATTTCATTCCGAGATCACTCAGGTAGGAATGCATATAATTAATGGTGCTCGAAATTATTTTTATAAAATATAATAATGTATTTTTATAAAGAAAAATGTTTTAAAATGTTTTTAAGAGTGTTTTAAAGGTTTACACTACGTTTTATTTTGATATACTTGAAATAGAGTTTAACTAATTTGGATATCTTTTGCAAGAGACGTTTTAAACACAAAGTCAAAGAAAGTCAAACTGACAGCAGCTCGTTCGAACGACATAAGAATCTCGTTCGAACGAGAGGCCTATGTCACACGAACGACGTGGCATTATTGTTTGAACGACACGGATTTCGAGGCGGCGTTTAAATCTTATTTAAAGCGTGGTTTCATCATAGTTTCGTAAGTGTGCATTCTGGAAAACAGTATTCGAACCAGAAAGTTGTTTGCACATGTTTTCTAAGGTTTACAAAGCATAAACACATCCTTAGAGTTTTCAAAGATCCGACATATCATTCTTATACATTTAAGTGATCTTGCTACACCAAAGTTGTTTGTTCTACCATTGAACATAAGGGTTTTGCGGTGAAGAAAAGATAAGGACTTCTTGTTTGACATCGTAGACGAATGAAAGCCATTCGGTGGACACCGAGACATACATGGACGCGTGTGTTGTGGACAGGTATCGTAAAAGAAGGACTTTTTGTGTGGGCACTGGAGAGGAGTGGTTGAAGATCAGAAGAGCGTCAAGACCCATGGGGATCGAGTCGTTGAGTGAGTGTGTGTCTGTTCATTGTAAATCCACATTCATAGTGATTGTCTGGCTTGGACCGTCCGAGGTTGTTTTCCCGTTTTGGATTTTTTCCTCGTACATCCGGCGTTTTGAGTATTCTTTACTTTATTTTACTTTCTGTAATCACTAGATTCATGTTTAGCATTAATTAAGATAAAATTGGTTTAAAGTGAGAATTGGGTGTTCACAACTTAGTTTGGTGCATAATTAAAAGTTGGATAATTTTTGGTGAAACTATTGGTTTTGTTTAACACACACATATTGTGCGCCTTTCAAATTGGTTTCAGAGCTAGAAAACATGTTTTATTTGTTTTGTGATCTCGTGTGTTTTCAAAGATGAATTCTAGATATAATGAATTTTCTCGAAGTCCTATTTTTTATGGCACTAATTACACTTATTACAAGATGAGAATGATATGTGCATTAAAATCTATTGATGAGCATGTGTGGCTAGCAGTTGAGAAAGGTTGGACACCCCCTGTCACTATTGTAGGTGAGGTCACTTGTTTAAAGCCTGTTGCGTCATGGACCGAAATTGAACAAAGACTTGCACAATATAATTCTAAGGGTCTACACGTTATTGATTTACATGTCACACAGGAAGAATATAATAGAATTATGACTTTTGAAACATCAAAAGAGGCTTGGGATATTTTTTCACTCACTCACGAGGGCACTAGCACGGTTAGGGCGTCAAAACATCAAAATCTCACTACATAGTTTGAGACCATTAGGATGTTAGAGAGTGAGACTTTTGATTAGTTTTATGCTAGGTTGTCCAATATTGTCAACTCGTCGTTTAACCTAGGTAAGAAAATTCCCAACAACCGTGTCATTAAGAAAATCCTTAGGTCGTTACCTAGTAGGTTTGATGCGAAAGTGACCATTTTAAACTCCTTGGGTAGGTTAGAGTCGACGAAACTAGAAGAGATTGTAGGTGAATTACAAACTTGTGAAATAGACATGATTACCTCCAAGCAAGTGCCTAAGAAAGAAAAGGTTTTTCTTTGAAAACTCGGAAGGAGTAAATTAAAGTTTCAGATTCCGATTTCGATTTTGAGGATGTTGTTTATTGGCAAAGAAATTTAAAATTTTTATTATGTTACAAAAGCAATCGAAAGATTCCAAGAAATTTGAAAAATTCAAGAACAACAAAGTAGATCCCACCTCTAAGGATAAGCTTGAGAAACCTAAGAGAGATGAGTCGGATAAGTGTTTTGGGTGTGAGGGGTACCGTCACAAAGTTAAGGAGTGTCCTAGTAGACTTAAGAAAGAGGGCAAGCAACCCATTGTCTATAATGCCACCTTAAGTGATAGTGATCTGGAAGAGGGAGAGAGTTCCCCCATTGATCGTAACCTTGTTGCGTTTATGGCATGTCATGTGAGCGACGAAGATTCTCATGTGCATGACACTTTCGAGGAGGTTTTGAGTGAATCCCATGTTAGTGAGGGTGAAGAGAGTGACGAGGAGGAGATAGATGTGAAAGAGTTGTAAGTTGAGTTTAATGAGTTGTATGTCGAAACGGTGAAGGTGAAAAGGATAACTCAAAACTGCAAGCTTGGTTGAATGAGCGTGCCATAGAAAATAATGATAGTTTGATTGAGGATCTTAGGGCATGAGAGAAGAATTTTAGGGAGAAACTAGAGTTTGTGGAGAAAGAGAGAGATAATCTCCGTGGTTTGATGAGTACTTGAAAAAGAAAATTTTAGAGTTTGAGGAGTCTAAGCGTTTCCTCGAGTTTAGGATTCACGAGTTGGAGGAGAGATTGAGATACTCGTCTAGAGTCAAGTTTGATTTGAAGTCTAGGTTGGAGAAGTTAGATAAGATCCTAGGCCCCGTCCAAATTAAGGGATGTATAGGTTTTGGTGAGAAAGTTGTTCCCATTCCCCCCGCACGTGTGAGAAATACTAGGAAGGTTAGAAAAGGTCAACATATAGGTAATCATTCCCACCACCACTACACTTGCACGTTTTGTGGTAGGAAAGGTCACCCTAGGTGTTATTCTTACGACCTTAGACAAGCTCATAGGAAGTTTAGGAATAAAGTTTCCCTGGTTCCCCAAAACCCCATGCATCATTTTAGACCTACTTGGGTTGGGAAATCATATTTAGTGTCTTTAGGAATCAAACTTCATGATTCTCATTCGGGTGCACTTGATTCTTCCCATGCTAAATCTAAAGGATGAAAATGTTGCCATGTTTTTCATATGCTAGTTTGCTTCATGATATATTCATTGATATTATTATGACATGTGTATCATTTTGTATTATAGTTTTCATTTGTTTGAGTTCAATTGAAAAAATACAAAAAGATTTTGTCTTTTTAGAAATTTTTTGAAAAATCCAAAAAGATTTTGTTTTTGAGAAAACTTTTACAAACCCCAAAAGATTTTGCTTTTATTTGAGTCAAAATATGAATAGCCAAAAAGATTTTTGGTTTTTGTTTTTGAGTTTACATGTTTGATGTGCCATATTGGTGTGCTTGGACTGCCCCGCCCATCGTTTCATATTGATGTGGCTAGGACACTTGATCAATATTATCGATACTTAGAATGATCTTAACCATTGTTTATATGGGGTTGTTTAGAAGTTGATATGCATTTTGATTCAACTTTGTATGTATGCCATCATTGAACACATGCGCGAGTTTATATGGATGTTTGACTTCTCTTGCATATTTGAATTTGGTGAGGCGTTCTTATCTCAAACTTGTCATCTATGCGTAAGTAGACTTAAACAGAAGTGTGCATGTAAGAACCAGTTTACCGTGAGGATTTGAATTTTAAAATGATGAGTGATTCATGGGAAAGGGCTTCGAGAGTTCAAAATTAACTCTTTGTAAAAGCCACCGTTTAAAAGAGCCCAAAAGAAAATGCAATATACTAAGAAAAGGGCCAAATTAGTTTAGCTCATTCCATAGAAAATATGATATCATTGAGGGAGTTTGGATGGATTAAAAATTTAAACGGGTCTGTACAACTAATCCTAATGTTGAAACATTACAATTTGGCGCTATTGTTTGTAGAATCGTCAAAATTCTGGATTTGTGTGCATGTAGTATGTTTAGTTCATTAAGCTCACTCTTTTATTATCATATGGCTATGATAAAGTTTGATGATTTATCGCTATCAATTAGAGCTTCTTAATCATTTTGATGTGTTGGAATTGTGACTCATTTGTTGTAGTTTCACATATATTCATTTCATATCCATGGTCGAGTATATCGGTACTATGTTTGCATGAAACTCGCATTTTTATTTTTTATGAGTTTTTGCGTTTTGTGTTAAAAACCTACTGTTTTAACACTGTTTTGCTTCTGTCAGACCCTTCCTGGAATTTTTTTATGAAATTGTTTTCACTGGCCAATATTATATATTATTTCTGGGAATCTGGGAAATTTTTGCAGGTCGCGAGAAGTCGTTTAAGCAACATATCCATCTCGCGCGAACAACATTTGTCCTTCGTTTCAGTGACATCCACACTTCGTTTGAGCGACGTCCCTGGATCGTTTGAACGACAGGCTGACTTCTTGCTTCTGAATGGTATGCGGTCCTCTGGTTATTATTGGTATATTTTTTGGTACTATTGAAAGCATTCTGGACTGACTGGTTTATATGGAGGTTTTATTGGGTCTAAATTGGTTGTTCGCATATAGTCCATATATCACACCTGATTAGATTGCTATGTTTTTTGTGTGATTCCTTGGTTTTCTAGCTACTGATTTTTCTTTTACTTGATCATATTTAGCTGGTTGTTTCATGATTATCTAGCGATTTCACATTGATTCACATTGGTTTATACACTCATGCTAGATATTTTGATTTGTTTATCTTTTCACCAGATTGTCTATTCGAGACAAAAAGGGGGAGATACGTATGTGATGTAGGGGGTGATTTGAGCATGTTTTGGTTTTCGTATGCTTACAAATTGGTATTCCAAATTGGTGTTACACATTGGTAACAGTTTGTTGCTCAAATTGTTTAACAAATGATTTTTTAGAGACTATTCATATTGGTATCTATTATTGTTTGGTATCATTTGGAAATATAAATTGGTATCATTTGTTCCTCCATACTTCACTGAGTATTTGTTTGTCTGTTTCATGTGTGTAGGTATGCTTCAGCGATTCGAGATTTCAAGTCTACATCACATTCAGACATATCATGCTTGTCGGTGCTATATATACTAGTCTGTGTCCTGTAATTTTTGACTTTGGGTTTATGGCATGGGATTTAGGCATCATATGGCTTGATGGACCGACTTAGGCATTTCACTGGTTTAGTTTTATCCTGAAATAGTCAAAGGGGGAGATTTGTTAGGACATAAATTTCCAATTGAGTCCATGTATTGTTTTGACTTATTTTCGTGAACAAAACTGTGTTTATAATATGTCATAGGTAGATTTTTATTTTATAACGATCCCATTTAGTTTATGACGTATTGAAGAAAATTGAAGACGTTGAGGCAAATCTTCAAAGAAATAATTGTGCCGAAGCTTAATTGGTGCAAGTTTACTCATCTTCAAAGTAAATTTCATTTCGAGATCACTCAGGTATGAATGCGTATAATTAATGTTGCTCAGAATTGTTTTTATAAAAGATAATGATGTATTTTTATAAAGAAAAATGTTTTAAAATGTTTTAAGAGTGTTTTAAAGGTTTACACTATGTTTTATTCTGATATACCCGAAATAGAGTTTGAATAATTTGGATCTCTTTTGCAAGAGTCGTTTTAAACAAAAAGTCAAAGAAAGTCAAACTGACGTCGGCTCGTACAAACGACATAAGGATCTCGTTTGAACGAGATGCCTATATCGTGCGAACAACGTGGCATTGTCGTTCGAACAACATGGATTTTTAGGAGGCATTTGAATCTTATTTAAAGTGCAGTTTCATCAGAGTTTCGTAAGTGTGCATTCTGGAAAATAGTATTCGAACCAAAAAATTGTTTGCACATGTTTTCTAAGGTTTACAAAGCATAAACACATTCTTAGAGTTTTCAAAGATCCGAGATATCATTCTTATATGTTTAAGTGACCTTGTTGCACCAAAGTTGTCTGTTCTACCATTGAATATAAGGGTTATGCGGTGAAGAAAAGAGAAGGACTTCTTGCTCGACATCGTAGATGAATTAAAGCCATTCGGTGGACACCGAGACATATGTGGACGCATGTGTTGTGGTAGGTATCGTGGAAGAAGGAATTTCTATGTGGGCACTGTGAGTAGGGTGGTTGAAGATCAGAAGAGCGTCAAGACCTGTAGGGATCGAGTCATTGAGTGAGTCTATGTCTGTTCATTATAAATCTACATTCATAGTGATTGTCTGGCTTGGGCCGTCCGAGGTTGTTTTCTCTTTTTAGGTTTTTTCCTCGAACATCTGGGGTTATGAGTATTCTTTACTTTATTTTACTTTCTTTAATCAATAGATGCATGTTTAGCATTAATCAAGATAAAATTGGTTTAAAGTAAGAATTGGGTTTTCACAAAATTGTTTGGTGCATAATTAAAAGTTGGATAATTTTTGGTGAAAATTTTGGTTTTGTTTAAAACACACATGTTGGGAACCTTTCATCCAAGAACATATCGTTCGATTGTCGTAAAAAGTACGTTACAAACATATCGTTTGATTGTCATAACACATGTCCAACATATTACTTGATTTCTTTTAGAACAGTCACATTAAGTTAAACATCTCATGTCCTAACTACTTTTTTATTTTTATTAAAAGTGCAGGTCTTACAAAAATAACATTACGAAAATAATGTTACAAACACTCATCTCAGCAGCTGGGGATGGATATGATAATGGGTTGCGTAGTAGCTCATCACTGCGATCACTTCTTGATCATATTAGGCATCAGATGGGTCACAATAGGCATCCAAATTCCTTCTCAACTTCAGCCTCTTAACTCCATTTTACGTAAATTCCTTTTCATTTTGAATTTATATTGTGCTATATTAATATATTTCAAAGTGTGTATATCACTTTTTCACCATTTTCAAATCAAAGATGACACTTTTATTGGTTTGATATCACACACTTGGTTTGATTTGGATTTAGCCTAATATTCTGAATTTATTGAATTCCCTTTTTACATTTGCCTGTTTCGGTGTTGGGGCTTTTGTCCTATTTGGGTGGATTTGGTACTTTGGGATGATTTTGGATAATGTATGGGTTCATTTGGGTATTTTATTTATCTAGGGTATCATTCGGGGTTGTGTTTGTTTGTGTTGGGATGTCATTGTCTTAGGTCAATTTTTTTATTAGGTCCGACTAGCCATGCTGTCATTCCATGCCCTCCTTTCCATATTTTTATTTTTTTATATTAGTTTTCTATATTTTTTTATTTTTACTCTATGGGAGGATGTCAAGACTTACGAAATTTTTCTTTCGTTTCCTTTTAAAATCTTTAGTAATAGATGCTATTCCACTCATTGAAATACATACTAAGAGTGTTTCAATTTTTGTTACATCTGTATTTGTTTTCCTTTCTGCAGATCTACCATTGTTTTAAAGTCACTGTTGAAAAGGTACTTATTCTATGTCTCTCTAAAACTTCATATTTGGTTTGTAAGGGTATTAAAACTCAGGGTTTAATTCTTTTAACATCTTTAATTTATTATATGGATTATTAAATGGATGATGAGATTTAATTTATGAATTTTGGGTTAAAAGTTCAGATTATTTGTGATTTCTTTGAGATTTGGGTTAAAATCATACTCACATTTCTTTTTTAATGATTTCCCTCATTTTATAAGTTGTAATACATTTTACAATTAATATATGTAGATTGTGTGAGTAATTCTTTATAAGGATGGCACACATTATATTGATAAACATGTATAAGTCTATTAGGGGTGGTAGAAGAGTCAGATATAGTTGACGGGCGTGAGGTACGGTTTAGAGAAGGTAAAATAGACAGTGTATCTCTATTATATTTCTAATAACAGATATGTGTTTAGACTAAAGTCACTATCACACACTACCACTTCATATTGTTTGGTTGCGAATTATAAAGAGGTTTGTTTTGTAAAGATTGGGATGATCCCTGTTTGAAACTTGAATTCTGGACCAATGATCTCTTCATTTTGTTTAAAGAGTTAATTATGGTTTGGAATTTCCAGTCTGGGTTATTATGGCTGAGTTTGTGATATTGAATTCGATGAAGAACGCTGCAATCTTTCCACATGAATTTGATTTGATGCAGTTACACATCATATGAAGTAGTGACATCCTATGAAGCACAAGCGCGGCAGGACGCATATGAGTGCACGAGGTAAGGGTATCGAGACTAAGGTAAAAGAATCCATAAGTGCGTCTATCCAATTATTTTTTATCAACATTGTTTTATTTGTTTTCCTAATGGTGTGGTTTCCATTCATGATTAGTGGAACTGAGTGAGAATGAACATATCTTAAGTATCATTTCCCTTTAACAAATGTTCATATTGTTTTCTCTAGAGGCAGTTGGCGACTCCCCAACCACAACTGATGGAATTTAGAGGACTGTCGTTCCTCTCGAAATATGTCTCTACGGTACGATTCGGTTCTTCCCTTTCTCTTTAGGCAGCACACTATTTTTTCTTTATTTAGTTTTGTTTTGCAAATTTGACGAATTTTGGTTAAAATTAGCAGGGACTATTTGTTCTCTTTCACCACCATTCAAACTAATCCTATGGTAACCTCTACAAGTTTTTTTTTGGTGTGCATATTTTAGGACTTGGAATTTAATCTATGTAGTTAGGTGGGTTCATTTGCATGCCCGATCTATATTTGATTTGTTGATGCATCTTGATTGATTTCTTCTTTTTAGATCTATGCTCTATGGTTAGTGATGTTGGACGAGAGAGGGCGGGGAACATTGCCATTGTCGGAGCATCAGATTCAGATGGAGTCGACCTCAAAAATCGAATATACTGTTAAAACATTTTCAAACTCAAGATTAAGTTAGACAAAAAAGTCAGATTCAAGATGGGGAGTTTAAGGACTAAGAAGGTTGCGTTTAATGTTTATTGAACCGAATTAAAGCCAATGTTCTCGTCGGGAGATCACCGATGACTACTTTTGAGGTGAAATTTAAGGTTGGTCTTCGGATTAAGATCTGAAAGTGGATTGTATGAGGAAAAATTTCATCAAGTTTTGGTTATTTTTTTTCATAAACTCTAATTTTTTTACCACTTTTTAAAATATAAATGGAGAAAGGTTTACGATACTTTTATGATTCAGAACCATGACCTCTACTCTTTTTAAAAGCTAGTAGCGCCACACCCTTTTCAATATCTTGATTTTTTATAGCAGTGTGCATTACTGTTTTCATTTTCCTGACAAATTTTACTTGGCTTTTCACTAGACTACTCTAAGTCTAATCATATGGTTTTTTATTTTGGGTCTTATGTTGATTACCAAAGCTTATTCTCGATTGGTTTGTAACACTTCCAGTAAAATTAAAGGTATTATATGTCTATTTATTACAAAAAAAACTCTCTATCTTTTTTGTATTTTACTATTTTTATAGTTTATAAACATTCAGTACTAAGAAATACCAAATAGAAGAATCTATGTTAGAATTGTATGTGCTATAGACTATTGTACATCTACTGTTTAAATTGGGGTATGTGTAAGGGTAACCTTCTTATGGTATTATGTATAGTTTTATTTTATAACATGTATTTTGTATGCAATATTTTAGTCCTGGAAAATTAATTAGTAAGAAAAAGTCTTAATATGTGGTGCCTTTTTTTTGCCTATGCTACATAAGTTGTAAATTTTATGTTTTTTTTAATGCATGAGGAAGTTAAGGACAAGTCATAAACAATGAAATAAAGATTATTCCCTTTTCTAGATTTATTTCAGAGTTGCATGAACCCATCTTCTAATTTTGTTATAACCTTTATTAGTTTTGAAGGTTGAAAGGGAGAAATCTCAAAAAATATGGAATTCAACAACACGAAAATATTTGCGAGATACCCTGTTTCTTACTATGCTTGACAAGATATATTTTGTTTCTCATTAATTTTGGCAAGATAAACTAAATATTATTAGTTCAAGTTAAATTCTTCTCATAGTTTGTTTTTACATGTTATGTTTTCAACCAGTGAAATATAACAAGGTCCTTATTTTTATAATAGTGGCAGCTTGATTAACAATAGTCTATGCAGCCTGGACTAGAATAAGATTGAGAGAGAATTTTAACTCACAATTTTGTTCTTAATTGAGGGAGAATTTTAACTCACAGTAGTCTATTGGAATTTTTCACATGGAGTTGTTCCTCTTATAGTTTATTCTTTGATCAGATGCAAAAATTATGAATCATTTTAGTTTTTTTTAAATTGGTCGTGTTCGTATACGGTAAGAAACACGATAGTAAGGTTAGGCATGTTCGTGTCATTTCATAAGTGTTGTTGCTAAGCGAGAACAAGCTCATGCAAACGACAATACGACACGTAAGCTTACACCGATTGAATGCTATGAGAACAAAAAGTAAAAGATATTTGATGACTTGAGGTTGACGTTAACACCGAGGAGGACAAGTTGATAGGATGTGCTGAAGGTGAAGATCACAGCAATGTATATGCTGAAGGTGTTTTCGATTTTTAACCGATATGCTTATTTAATCTCCAGCTATATGTCTCTTTCTGTTATGTGTTTGTTTTTGTAAATATGGTATCTTAGTTTTTCTTTTTTTTGCTTTCTTTGTTGGCATGGAATTTCTTCAATATTATTGAAGTTTTATAGATATTTTATATTTCAACATTATTTGTTCCAACGGTTCATTTTCAGTAGATGATTAGACATTTTTGGTTTCGAATGTTCATTTTATCACTGACATCTCACATGCATGGCACTCTTTTGAGAATCATTTCATTATCTCACTCACTCAACCACGTGTGTTTACTCTGTCTCTCCCCTTTTATGTTTTGTATTGTGTTCAATGATCACCTCCAGATATTGAAGTTTCGGCTATTTTTTTTTGTGTGTTCAATGATCACCTCGAGCTAAGGAAGTTTGGACTTCAATAGCAGGGTACTATAGTGCTCCTATAATACTCAATTGTTCTTTTATTTGCAATGAGTGACAAAAGGAATTCAAGAAATGGAAGCCATTAAAGTGAAGACTAATGTGAAAACCTATAACACATTAATACATAGGTGGATGAGGCACGAAAAGGAAGTGTACCATTTTTTGATGACATCATTATTTTCTAGATCTTTTGTAGCTGAAGAATACATTTACTCAGAGTTGACTATTGATATGGTAACTGTAGTTCACTTGTACAGATCTTTTCAAAAGATCGAGAGGACAGCTGGACAAATTTCACAAGTTTTTGCAAAGGACATTCCCACCTGATTGAACAAGATCTTCTGTAGATGTAGCTGAAGAATACATTTACTTAGATTTTGCAATCTCAATTCTTTCCTAGTGGACAAAAACTTTGTTAGTTAGTTCTTTAAGATGTAGTTCCATTGCTGTTTTGGTGATAATATTAACAGTCTGTTTGGTTCTTTATGTATTAAGAATACTTTTAATATTAGGAGACATTATGATGAGATGGGACATATTAATTAGTCATATATGGTAATTTTGACTATTTTTCTTGATGCTATTATATTCTAGCATTTCTAACAACTAGAAAAATTGTCAAGTGTATCTTCTTTGTTATGTCTGAGTGGTGAAATTGTAATCTCTATATTTTATGCATGCGTTGTATTGTAAGCACGTAACATACAGAAAGTATTATTATATCAATAAAAAAATTATCACCTTGCCGAGGTCTTGACCTACTATTACTATATTATTATTGCAGTAGCTTTTATTTTTTAAACGTGGTGGATAGTCCTATAAACAAAAGAAGTTTTTTCCAACTTTTTTAAATATTTACAATTACGTGTGTTATAAAAAAAACTTTATGACTTAATTATACACGACTTTATACATTTCAAAACTATCTGCGTGCCTTCGGGCACGGGCCTACCCTATGTTGGCATGGGTGTATTGACTGCTTGAGATACTATGTTGGCAACTTCTGCTACAGTCATAGTTCCCTGCCGCAATTGGGGCTCCACATTCTCTGTCCCTCTATTTTCCCTATTCGGGCGACCCCTTTTTGGTGGCATCTAATACGATAGAAAATTGTATCAGACTACCATTAAAGAAATTTCTTATAACAGAATATCATAGATGCACAATGAACACAACACTCCTAATAATAGGTATCTATATCAAATGCACTACGGAAGAACGTATAAATTTTGCACATATCCTATAGACACTGGAACCTGATGCTCTGATACCACCTGTGACACCCCACTTATTAAAATAATGGGTAGCCAGCCCTCTACTAAAATAGAATAGGAATCTCAAATGGTTCATTCTCAACATCAACTATCGCACAGATAAAAAAATGTAACTAACCACCCATAAATAATAAAGAGGATGCCAAAAGTTCTCAGTATATGACAATAATCCATTTACATCAAATACACATATGAATATATATACAAATGTTCAATAAAAATAATCGAATAAGATGTCGGTTAATAGACCAATATAATATAACACATGTCTGAAATATAAAGCATATACATAAGTATAACACTTGGGCAACACAGGCCCGATTAACACTACTTGACCTTCACTAGATTTACAAAAATAGAGTGCGTCTACCTGCAACATTCCACATATGTTGTAGCTCCAAAAACTCTGGAAGTGAAAGATCAACCTTGGCGTCCTTGTGGAGTAACACCTAAAAGATATACCAAAGAAAAAGCAAAAGAAAAGATATATATGGGTCCGCATCTAGTTTAAAAGTAATTTAGCAAGTGAATTAAAATGCACAATAATTATGAATACGAAATTTCATAATTAAGTTGGTGTCTCCCTCTCCTGAGACTCATTCTCACCACACATCTACAACGCGCACCTAAACGTATGCATTTTAAATCTTAGTTAAGCTACCTGACTCATCTATGGATAGCCCAACCCCATGCTTACGCGTTAACCCACACTCGCATATCTAATTCATACCAGCATAACTACTTTTAAATATCATTCTCAATGATTATATATCAATTAACTATTGATAACTTTCACTAGTTATAAGCATATGGATTTACACATCAATCATTTAAGCCTGAATAATATTATTCTCATTATTATAGATGATTTATCATCTCATGTCATATACACATACATATCACACATAACATGTATACTAACCATCCTTTAGAGCATTTTCTCGCTAGATGCAGTCTTTAAGTGCTACCATCTTCTAGGGGATACGCACACCATCCTGGGTACCAACTGTCGGACTCTCACATTGACTTGGCAAAACAAAGCACAAACGTATGGAAAGCGGTCATAGTTCTTCACCTGAAGGTGAGACGAATCATATCCAAGACGTCTGTGCGATAGTTGGAGAGAGAGAGAGAGAGAGAGAGAGAGAGAGAGAGAGAGAGAGAGAGAGCTTGGGAGAAAAAAAGAGAGAAATAAGAGAATTGAAGATTTGAGCTTGGGATTTGTTGGTACAGGAAGATAATCCGAGACAACAACCCTAACGCAAGTTTCTAACTTGCAAATGTATGCTTTATTTTGGATAAATTGTATTGATAGTTGTGTATTTGGAGAATTGAACAAATTGTGGGTTTTGATGAATTTTAGTGTTTAACCCTTAGACTTTGATGTATACATGCTGTGAGTTGATTATATTAATATGATGTTGCATAGAAATGTTGGGGTGAGGTTGTTATAGTTGATGGGGTGGTGTTATGGGAAGAAATTAGGGTTAGAAGTTTAGGTTTGGTAAGAAAGATGGGTGAGGGCCGACCTACCACGTACCGGACCGATCCGGTCCTCCCAAGAGGCGGATCGATCCGAATCCTAAAGTTTCTGCATACAGCATATTAAAAAATGGATACATGGAAGTTGATGATCTCCTTGACAATAAAAGAAAGGACAAATAAGGGTTATCCCTCAACAGATATTTTAACTGTGTATCACTGATAAAGATAATTATTCAAAGCAGACGCTACAAAATAAAAATTGAATTAAAATCACATGATACTTGGGAATGGACGAGCATTATGATTTCATGGCTTGGGTGCAAGACCAGCCTTGATTTTTTGTATAGTGGCAACATCAGTTTTGAAAGACATGGCCAAGATATTGTCGTCAATGCCAGTGGCGAAAACACTGTTGGGGACTGACACAGTCCCAGCGTTAGCACTCCCGAAGGCAGAAACCGCAAGAGCTGCACTCTGCCCATTGGGATTGTACTGAAAGTGAAGAAGACCTTTGGGGAACACAAATATATCGCCAGCTTGAAGCCTCTGAGTGAATAGCTTGTTAGTTGTATCGACAAAACCTACTTGAAGGGTGCCGTCGATGAGAAAGAGAAGCTCAGAGGCACGAGGATGCATGTGGGGAGGGTTAACGGTACCGTTAGGGAATTGGAGAACGGCATAAGAGACGCTTTGCCCATTGAGAGCAGGGAACTGGACCATACTTGCTTTCAAAACCGTGAAAGCTGGCGGAATGTCGGACCCCACAAGTACCCTCATGCCGGTGAACGTGAAAAAGCTCCCGTCAAACGTTGTGGTGTTTGTGGGTCCCACAAAGTCGGTGAGGATGTTGGGGTCCCCCGCTAATGCCATTTGGATCATCGCAAAACAAGCTACTGATAGTAACAGAAAATCAGGGAGAGAGGGTTTGGTGGCCATGGTAGCTTTCGTTTACAAAAAATATTTTGCTTTTAAGCACGAGAAAAATATTTTATGATACTGATTACTTGAGTGGTGATTTGGTTTATAGGCGACCCAATATTTATAGGGAGCCTAGCCTACCTAGTAAGGGAGTGAGGTGAGGTTTTTGTGGACTCCGCGGGGCCTGCTGCTGGATATGCGCGCATGACAAATGCATTTGGAAATTACAATGCATTTCTTGTTAATGCACTTGATTTATTCACTTGATTAATAGCATACATTAAGAATGACAGGGTAAGCCACTTGTGAAGCCCGTTTCATTTTGTGGCTTAATGTATATTTCGTGGTAAAGAATTTGTTTCGTGATTCCATGGAATCATAATTTTCCTCTTGGCCATACTCCAATTAAAAGTTTATTATCATTTTTTTTTCCAAATTAATATTCAATTTCATTTATTTGGATACACAATTAACTTAATTCTACTATAGTCAACAAAATTTGATATTGAACTCTCATAGAGTGTATTCTTATTTCACAAGAAAATTTTAATATATATCATAAATTTAATATTTCATTTTTAAATTCATTATAACAAAAAAAAATTTAATATGAATTTATTCTTTCTATGAGACTTCCTCAAAATGTCTGTGTCGTGGTGCTTCTTGATTAGGTGCTACTACTGCTGTCTTTCCATCCTTCTTCCCACCTTTGGCCATTATCACTCTCCCTCTCGGTTTTCTGTACGATTTGACAAACAATAAAAATAATTAATCAGTTTCTCGAACAAAGATACAATCACATAAGTAAATATACAATCAGTAAAATGAAATATACAATCACCATCCAAATTGTGTAAATTCGAGATTAATTCAGCCGGATCCAATTGGATTACCTCTTTTATACAAAAATGCAGTTTCGAGTTTGGTCTCATCATATATGGTCTACAAATAAAACAAATAACAATATTCGAAAAAATGAACTATTTGAACAGATGTATTACACCCAAGAAGTGTTATTGCGTCTATTCTAAACCAAAAAATGAAATCACTTCTCTTTAGCTTATATTGCTCTTGCTATTGATTATCAACCGATGCATATTCATATATGCCATATGCATATATGCATATTGCATATATGCCTCTGCATATATGTAGTTGTATCGAATGGTAGACATCTGCTTTGGTGTTTTTCTTTGAACTAACCTCTTTATCAGCTTGTCCTCTCTTCACTATAGACAACTTATGGTCTGCTGCTGCTACTTGCACTCTCTTAACGTTGCATAATCTTTGTTGTCCTGCAAAATAAAATTCAAATCAATTCAATTTTTACGCTTATATGAATGGAAGCATATTCTTGAAAGTCACCGTGTCCGATGAATGATAGATGTCCAAACATCCATTACTATTTAAATGACTATAATATCATTAAGGATGATTTAGTCTAGTGAATGTTGTCAAATCTTATTCTCTTTGACAACATATATACTAACATTAACAATTAATACATGTTGGGCATTTGAGAATACATGCACTAACCTTTTGTAGATAGTTATAGAGTAGTCAATTAAGGTGGGTTACACATGGTGAATGCAGCACAATCACCTGCTTACCATGAAAATAAAATTTGCAACCTTCAAGTCTTTCTCCAATTCTCTTACCAAATGCATCCCCTTCACCTGCCAAAACAAAACACCTCGTTCAGAATTAACATGATTTTGATAAATGACATGATAAAATTAGACTGTCCATGCCAAATATTATACAGAAAACAAAGTAACTAAAATGTAATACCTTCATAATAGTAGGACCTTTCCATGCATTCGTAAGGAATATGATAGAATCAAGGAAATCAATGGCATGCCAGTTAATTATATAAAATAAGAAATATCTCAACATAAAACTATAGTTGAAGCAAACTCGTAAGTATAACAAAGAACTGCATTTGCATATATGCAGCTACATATATTATGCTGCATATATGCAGCCTGCATATATGTTACTGCATATATGCTGCTACATTTATGCATATGTCCGTGTTTCTATGTGTTTGTGTGCACATCTGTGCATGTGTGAGTGCGTAAGGGGGGAGGGGATGGGGCACGGGGCGCGTGTCTGCATGTTTGTGTGTGTGTTTATGTTCGTGAGTGCGCGTGTGTGAGTGGGGAAGGGGGGAGGGAACGGGGCAGGGGTGCGTGTGTGCGTGTATGCATATATGCATATTGCAACATATATGCCAGTGCATATATGCGGTGTGCGTGTGGGCATGTATGCGTGCATGTGTTTTTGTGTGTGTTTGTGCATGTGTGAGTGGGGAAGGGGGGAGGGGACAGGCAGGGGGCGCGTGTGTGCGTGTGTGCGTGTTTGTGTGTGTGTTTGTGTGCGCGTGTGTGAGTGGGGTAGGGGGAGGGTACGGGGCAGGGGGCGCGTGTGTGTGTGTATGCATATATGCATATTGCAGCATATATGTAGTGCGCGTGTGAGTGGGGAAGGGGGGAAAGTACGGGGCAGGGGGCGTGTGCATATTGCACTGCGCATGTGTGTGTGTTCGTGTGTGTGTGTTTGTGTGCGCGAGTGTGCATGTGTGAATAAGAAAGGGGGCGGAGACAGGGCAGGGGTGTATGTGTGTGTGTGCACGTGTGTGCGTGTATGCATATATGCATATTGTAGCATATATGTCAGTGCATATATGCAGTGTGCTTGTGTGCATGTGTGTTTATGTGTGTGTTTATGTGCGCGTGTGTGTGTGCGTGTATGCATATATGCAATGCATATATGCAGATTGCATATATGCATATTGCAGCATATATGCCAGTGCATATATGCATATTGCGTGTGTACGTGTGTGTGTGTGTGTTTGTGTGTATGTTTGTGTGCAAGTGTGTGAGTGGGGAAGGGGGTAGGGGACGGAGCAGGGGCCTTGAGTTTCACTGTTTATTAGGGCTTTGAAACATTGATTCACACATAAATAGGGCATTGAAATAAAAAAAAATTACCTTAGTAGTCTGGCTAAGACTGCTTGAAACTCAACAGCTCTCATGTTTCTCCACCAAACGACCTTAGTCCTAAAGTTCATATCCAACCAAATGTCCAACATCATGCTGTATATACTACTGCGTACCTGTTGTAATTCAAAGCCAATATTGATGAGTTAGTTAGTGATAAGAACGGGTGTGGACTCAATATTGCAATTCAAACCCATAATTATATATAACATCATGCTATAACAGTATATACAACATCATGCTATAACAATATATACATGCTATATAAATGTCCAATTGGACCGTTGTGTAACATGTATAACAATATATAATGAAATGTCAGTATACATCAAATTAAAAATTAATAACAGGAGACTGTAGCATGTTATAATAGTATACATCAAATTAAAAAATACATGTTATAACAGTATATAATGAAATGTTAGTATACATCAAATTAAAATTTAATAACAGGAGAGTGTAGTATACTACAACGGTATTCATCAAAATAAAAATTAATAATGAAAATAGATCTCAAACCCAATTTTAATAATGAAGTATACATCAAAATAAAAATTAATAATGAAAACAGATCTCAAACCCAATTTTAATAATGAAATGCCAATAACAAATGAAAACAAATCTCATATAACAAACTAACATTTTTCTAATTTAAAAATAGTCTACACCAAAACCCAAGCCCGAACAGTAGCATGAGAGAGTTTTAGAGACTATGTACGCATCAAATTATACTTGATTCTGAAAAAAATCAATAAAAAATATTAGGTGACTTCACTTCAACCTCCATTATGTCCTAATTTCTATTTGGGCACCCTTTATTAATGAATTGAATAATGTAGATCTCTCAAAATGCATATGTGGTCTGTACATAACCATAACAATAGAAGTACAAACATGACATAACCATTACAATGGATAAGAAAATGAAAATAACAAACATTGAGAAATGAAAAATAAAATACACCTGTGTTTCTTGAAGAGTAAAATCTTCAAAACAGAGGGAGCGATGTTTTAGGCATTTTTTCAAACAAATGGTGAACAAACACATTTAGCAAATAGATTATCAAGAGAACCATTTAGCAAATGAAGAATGATACACTAATATAAAAAACATTTAGTAACAAATAGATTAGCAAACCAACATATAAATCAACATATACAAAACAGACATTTTTTACAGACCCATTCTTAAACTAATGCAAAACCCAAACCAAGCAAACAAAACCATTTTTTGAAAAAAATCCAACCCGAACACAAAAACCCCCAAACCAACCAACAAAAGCAACCAAAATAACCCTGAAAAATGAATAGAGAAGTGGTTGATTGATTGTGAGTTATATTTAAGGAAATAACTTAAAATCTATAATAACAAAAGATAAAATTATACATCAGGGGTTGAAATACCTGAGATAATTTGGAGGACAATTTGTTGGTGCATAACTGTTTAAGGATGCACAGCTGTTCCAGAAAATGAGGCTGCTATACCTCTTTAAGGTTGTTATATTTGTTTAAGGATGCATACATGTTAAATAAGAATGCTATACCTCTTTAAGGCTGTTATATCAATTCAAGCTCCTGAAAATGAAGAAAACTCATTTAAAAAAACTCATTTATAATTTTCCTCTTGGCCATACTTCAATTAAAAGTTTATTATCTTTTTTTTCCAAATTAATATTCAATTTCATTTATTTGGATACACAATTAACTTAATTCTACTATAGTCAACAAAATTTGATATTGAACTCTCAAAGAATGTATTCTTATTTCATAAGAAAAAAGTGTAGAGGTGTAAAATGTTTTTTTTATTATTTAACTTGATTAAACAACTACATGCATAGATATATATGGCATTTGGAATGATCACCTACTACCTATGAAATATGATATAACCAAAGCTAACTACAATAACTTCCTTGATATATGGATAGAACTTGGACTGCAAAAGATATCCGTTGTAACTGCGTGCTGAGAATGATGTGGACTGACTTGGTTATTGTTGACTAAGTTGGGGCTGTGCTATTTCCTCAATAATCCCCCTCAAGTGAAGGTGGGATGCATGGCATACGCCGAGCTTAAACAGTTGATTTTGAAATTGCTGAGTTAAGAGAGTTTTGGTTATGAGTGCGATCGAATCGAGTGAGAAGATCTCCACTGGCACCAAAAATCTTGAGAATAAACGAAATCTATTGATTTCTGCCACAGTAGATGCTAGGGAGCAATACTCAGCTTCATAAAAAAGTAATAAAGTCTCTTAGACCGGAATGAGCTTGATCAAAAAAATTGATTCAGAGGTTCATTTATCGGTTTTGGCTGGATCGAAACCTGCAATTGGCCTCGTGGGCTAAAATTAGCTTGATCACAATGGATTCAAAGACTTTGTGCTCTTAGGCTTGACCATGATGGATTCAAGGGCCCATAGAGATTTTAGATCATGTGAACACGGTACATGATTTTTTTTTAAATTCAACGTGTGCTAACTTCCCACTAATCTAAATATTTGTTTTTCTCTTATTTTTTTTATTTCTTTTTTTTCATTCCAGATATTGATGGATGGATGTATTCCCACCAATTACCAAAGCATGAAATTCTGTTCACACATCTTTTTTTTTGGCAAATCCACGTCATCACCTTGAACCTTCTATGGGACTAATATATCTGTTGAAGACCTATTTTGGTGAGAATTATGACGAATATGATCTTGGTTATAATTCCCAAGACAAGGAAGGGATAGGTGTTTGATACTCTTACAAATCTATTTTGTAGCCATTGTTTCTCAAAACATGAAGCTTGTTTTCTTGAAAAGGAGTTTAGTGCATGAGATTTTATAGAAACCCATGACATTTGAGACCAAAGTTGTTGGAATTTTTTTACGAGTGAAACAAATCCAAATGATCTCTTTTAAAGGAAAAAAAACCTTATCAGCTTGTGCAAGTCAAGGAATGAGCATGAACATAAGGCCATACAAACATGTGGATACAATAAAGCATTGGAATTGGAGAGAGCTTGATTTTGCGCACAAAACTTATTGACCGAGCAAATGATTAAGGATGGAGAGGCCAAAATTGTGAACCCGACGGACGGTACCAATGAATGGTGGCTACCGCCACCGAAAAAATGGAAAACCAGGATCGAGATTGCTTGTGAGAGCTTTATCGCTCTGATACCATGTGGAATTTGTATAAATAAATGAAGAGAATACTCGGATCTTTATTATTCAACATGATTATATATATATATATATAGCATTTGGAATGCTCAGCTACTACCCATGAAATCGGATATAACGAAAACTAACTACAACAACTTTCTTGATATATGGATCAAACTTGGACTACAAAAGATATCCGTTGTAACTGAGTGGTGGGAATGATGTGGACTGACTTGGTTATTGTTGACTGAGTAGGGGCTGTGTTATTTCCTCAATAAGTTCTTCGATACACTTCCACTTATTTTACCTCGCCATTTCAAATTATGTTTCCAGTGTAGCCCTTTTTCGTAATGAAGGCAACGATCGATCCCTAGTCAACTAAGTCAATTAGACCATGCTTAACCGTGAACGAATATATTTTTGTGGTTGCTAAAAGGTAAAAGTGTACGCAATGCGGAAAATTTTGTTTAAAAATATGTGAAGGAATTCGACCAATATAGATGCTAAACACGATCAATATATATGGAAAAATAATTTTTTTATTCTAATATTGTTATGGTAACGTGGAAAATAAAAATAAGTAAAATAATATACATTTTTTAAACCACGAGTTGGGTCCTTCAATGTTTTTTTAAATTAAATTCTGTTTATTTTTATGTGTGTAAAATAACTACAAAAATATTGTGTAGTGAATTATTTATTCTCTCTATATAAAATTTCACTTATTTTAAGCGGATTTTGTGCAAAGGTCCTCATAATTCTGAAACTGTATAAAAATAGGACACTCAACATAATTTTATAAATTTAGTCCTTGTACTAAAAATACCATGAAAATGGTGCTATTGACGCGGGAAAAAAAATGAACTCCTAACTCTAAAGGGACCACACAAATAAATGATATTGTACCACAGGGACTAGATTTATAAACTCAAAAAATATTGTCCTAAAAATTCAAATATAAGAATGAACATGCCCCTTACCTTAATTCTCTATTATTTTAATATGAGGTTGATATGTCATCCTATGAAAGCCTTAAAAGTCTTTGATATATTTTTGTGTGAGATATAATTTTGACCATATCATTTCACCGCTACTTTATCATTGGATCAAAATACACCCACATAAACCATCACCACACTCCCATTTTGAGAAATCTTAACCTCACCCAACCATTTTTTATCAAATACATGCAACTCACCTACTAAGTGGGGTATGCTTTCCAAAGAATTGTCAATTTCTCATATATACTAACATAAATTTTAAATTCTATATTGTTCCCAAATCATATTTATTTTCAAAATTTTATATCATCATGATCACACATACGCTAATGTAAACCCATTTAAAAGAATCAATATATCCAATTCAAAAAAACTATCGAGACGACGAAATCACTTGTAAACTATTGAGGTACACCTTTCTTTATTTAGTTATGAAACTTTATAAATTTAATATATTAATTAAATAAAATATTTTATTACACTATTTGAAAAATAAAACATTTTTTAACAAATAAAAATGTTTTTTTTAAATAAGAATCTTTTTCCTTTTTTTGTCCCATTTTTATTTATTGAAAATAACAAATAAAAATGTTTATTTGTCCTCTTTTCATCAGAGTTTACTTTTATTTTAAAAAAGTAAAAAAACAATTTTTTTCTCTTTTTGCCACTTTTTTATTTATCAAAAGAAACAAAAATGGTTTTTGTTTTCCTTTTTGTCCAAGTTTTCATATAAAAATATTTTTTTTTTCGGCCTTGTTTTTTAACTTAAAAACTCATCTTTTATTGATTAAAAAAAACAAATCATTTTTTTCTCTATTTTTCTTCCAAATGTTTCTTTATTAAATTTATTGAATTTTGCTTTTTGTCTCATTTTGTAATTACTGTTTTTTCTTTTATTTTCCTCCCATTTTGTTATTTAATAAAAATATAAAAAACTATTTTTTTTCTCTTTATTTCTCTCAATTTTTATATATTAAAGAAACTAATTTTATGTTCATCTTTTTTTGTCCTAGTTTTTATTATTTGTAAAAATAGAATCTATTTTTTATGTACTCTTTTTCATCTAGTTTTTATTTATTAACAATCTATTTTTTCCTCTCTTTCCTTTCATTTTTTATTAAAAATAATAAAAAAAGGCTTTTGTATGCCATAGACAAAGGATTTAGAAACAATATTACAGAGTTCCATTTTTTGAACATTTTTTTAACCAAATAACGTGTCAAACAAAAGACTTTCTGCGCCATTAAACACACCCATGAGTTAAACTAGCATTGTCGAATACTTTAGATTTCAGTAAGCTTTTATAATTCGCAAGGTGCTTGACAACAACCCAATTATGAGATTAGAACAACGAGGCATGCATGCATATACAATTTGTTTGATATAAAATCGGATTAAATGGGAAAACTTTGTGAACATCATGACCCAATCGGCCACTAATGAAACAACCGAGGTTAACAAAAATAATTAAAACTTATAAACTGATCTCCAAATAATGTAATCTTCACAAGGAAATCAAACTTTTCTGAAATCTCTTTTCATCTCCTAACCACCCAATAATGGCAACCTCAACACTTTTTGTCATCGTATATGCTATCTTTGCCTCCACCCTCTGTGACACCCTGCGTAATAAAATATTGGGTGATCAGTCCTATATCAAATTAAAATAGAAATCTCATTTGGTTCATTCTTATCATCACTGTCGAAAACTTTTCAAAACTTGCTAATCACCTAGTATTCGAAAAGCTGGTGAAAATTTTTATCTTTATTAATCCAAGACAAAAATAAGCGCGGAAATAGAATTAAAAACATCCAATGGTGATAGAATCAATCATCACATAGAATAATAAAAGTCTTACCGTATAAACCATCGGCTAAAATCCAAAACTAACCAAACTAACAGATATAATAAATCCCATTCAATCTGAAAGAAAACTAAATAAAACTGTGAGCGACATGCTCGAAATAAATTGATATGAATCCCTACACTAGGAATAAAAAAATAGATTCGTCTATCCAAATCCTATAACATCCACAAATATTGCAACCGCGAATCCGTGGAATGAAGTCACACCTGGCGTCCCTGTGGCTGGACACCTAGAAGGTTTTGAAAATATATGATAGCAAGTGTTAGAACCCAAAATATTTTGAAAATATTTAGCACATGATTAACTTGCACTAATTTAAAATGTATGAATGCACTCCATATTTAAGTTAGTGTCGCACTTATTTGAGGACTTACTCACCCCTCCACTTTTGTGCACACCAAACGTTCATTTTTATAATCCCTTAATTAGAATACCCCGTCTAATTATCATGGTTATAATTTCTCCTTCCAACCACACTACTCAAGCCCGAGTATGCTTCAGATATGATTTATAAGTTGTCAATCACATAAACTTAGTTAATCATTTTTCCTTTTTTAAATCCATATAACATTCACACCAGTTATATAATTAATACAATCTACATCATGTATATAATTACATGTATATAACTATTTATCCCATTATATATGTAAAACCATATTACAACATTCGCACATATGTTGAATATATAATAGCCCGTCCTCCCGAGTAATAACTCACCAAATGTATTCTCTAAAGTGTTATCAGCCCAGGCTACTCAGTCCCACCTGAAGTTTCGAGACAACTATGATTCGCTGAATCAGAACCTAAATAAAAACGTAATGGAGGCGGTTATATCCCTTCGAGTATGAGGACATCATCTAAATGCCCCATCTTTGAAATTAGACGCTATGACCTGGGGATATACTCGTCCTACTCCTCAAGCTAGGGGATTCACCCACATCGTGCAACATCCCCCTACAGCACTAGACTATTTAAATTAAATAAATAGGATATCACTGATATTTATAAGCACACAATATATATATATATATATATATATATATATATATATATATATATATATATATATATATATATATTATCACACACCGTATATCAATAATAATAAATTCCTGGTTTTACCATGTACAAATACCGTAGCACTAGCCCCAAAAAACCCGAGTCTATGGTCCAACTCTAATCTAATTAATTAGTTTCACTTTAATTAATTATCTTAAAGTAGTGTCGCTCAACTACATTACCCGGACATTTTCTCCCGGCCTGAAATTAATACTTAGGAACTATTATCCTAAAATGTATCCATAATGTGTCACCCACATGGCACCCCCTAATCCAATTGTATTCCCCATACTTGTTAGGAAAATTTAGTCTTATATTTTTTCCCCTAAATAAATACTTTGGAATTTAATTCTTAAATAAATCCCCCTTATATAATAAAACTGTCCAGCCTGCTAAGATTCTAGGACCGTTGGTTGATCGACTCCCTAGGTCGATCGATCAGGTACCCTTCTTCCCCAAGTTGTCTATTTCCTCCACTGTTATCCCAACCAAGATTTTAATTTCATTCCCAGTATTCTCCGATTACAATCAATAATATATTCACATGAAAATAGGTTCTAATCATCCTAGAAACCTTAATTCAACAACTAATTTCCGTGAATTCCCACGTTTTCACGATTCGAGTTTTATCCAGGTTTCAAATATCCAATAAAATTTCACATCTCTATTATCAGAAATTCAACATCGATTCTTACTGAATTTAACATAAGATCGATACTCCTACACTCCAGAATCATAAAACACAATTAATTTCACTCTTAATCTCATTAAAGTATTTCATTCACCAAAAACCCAACTTTACCGAAATACCCACCCAAAAACGGATTTGTTATACACCCACTATAATATGAATTGATTATCAAAATTAAAAATCACACCAAGTTAACCAATTTGCTTTTTGGGTTTGTAGTGTCTGATCCCTTGAGGTAGAGAAACGTTTGATGAAGAACACCAAATTTGTTCCTTGTTTTGTCTCCAAAAAGATCCCCAATTGCTCTTCCAATTGATCCCTCTAGCTTTCTCTCAAACTCTTAGGTTTAGTTTTGTGTTTTTCTGCTATTCAACACTTCTTGGATTTAGGTTTAGTACTCTAATCCCGGTTTTAGTCTAATGGGCCAAGCCCAAGCGACCCGAACACCCTCGTGTGGGCCCGATTATGCCTAAAAACGTCCCGAGACCCATTTACTACCCTTGGGAACTCTTTTTCGACTATCTCGGTCCATTCAGACTTAACCATGCGCTCATAATTGACATCTGAATTGAATTATTATAAGTTCCTATCTCACACCAAACTTAGTCTATATCTGACTCCCGGCTGAGATAAATACATACCATGTCACTAATACACGTTATGGCGTAAATAAATTATTACTATTCACTTAGTAATTCAATTTCATAAATATTAACCATTTACTCTCCAATTAATATTACCATAATTAATTCAATTAAATTACGACACACAAATAATTTAAAATTTACCCGAATTAATTAAGTATTTAAATGCACTGAAATACGTGGTGTTACATACTTCCCCCTTACAAAGGGATTTTAGTCCCCGAAATTAGGTCATACCAGCGACGAATAACTCTGGATACTACACTCACATATCCTCCTCTCACTCCCACATAGACTCGTCAACGTTGTGATGACCCCACTGTACTCTAACTAATGGTACTACCTTAGATCGCAGCTTGCACTCACTACGATCCAGAATAGGTACACATCTCTCTTCATATAAGATGTCTGGTTGCAAGTCAATCTCCTCGAGTGGAATGCTCCAGAAATCCCTCTCGCTCATCCAATATTTCTTCAGCGATGCCACGTGAAATACGTCATGTATCCACCGAAGATGCTCTGGCAAACCTAGTGTATAAGCTACTTGTCCCACCCTCTCAATGATATGGAAAGGCCCCACATACTGTGGTGCTAGCTTCCATATGTCTCCGAGAAGCATCATCATAACTTTTCTACCTATCCTGAGCTATCCGAATCCATCCCCGAATCAGCTATATCTTGTCAGTCGTTGTAATAACCCGCGTAATTTTGGGCTATGTTAATTAATTTTTGGAAAATGGAGGAAAATAAAGTTTTTGATAAAATTATTTTTATTGCTCAAATATGCTGGTTATTATTTTTAAAGGCGAGAATTTCAAACGGTTTCGAAAACGGAGTTAAAACGGATTTTAAAATTATTTTTAAATGTTTTTAACTCTTGGAGTTGTTTTGACTTCCAACTCTTCATTTCTTTGCCTTATTTAAAGGAGTCTTTTGGATTCCAACTCTTCATTTCTTTGCATTATAAAAGGAAGTCGTGGGCAACCCTTTTAACATACTTTTGTCACAACTTTTTGGCAGCAAATATATTTTATATTCCTCTTCTTTTTATATACACATTGTCCCTCGAGATTTATGAGTTCCAACCTTAGATTAGAGGTGTTCTTGTGGCTATTTTGTTGGAGGTTCTTGGAGAAGATTTTGTAGATCTTTTGTATTGATCTTGAGGATGTGATAATTGGTTTCTCATCATGGTTTGAGGTATGGGGTTTTACACAATATGCGCCTTAAATCTCGCGAGTGTCATTCTCTTTGAATTCTTGTTAATTGAACTCATATTTGAATTGATAAATTCATTGAAATCTGGAAAATAATTGTTGAAATTATTTTGATTCATGTGGTATCATTATATTGTTGATGAGCACGTTGTCATGAGATTTTAATATGGCACGGATGTTGGGCACCCGCCAAAATTCCTGTTTCCCGAGCTATGGCTTGATAAAGCATATACGGATGTGGTGAGGCCTGGTGACCCGGTTAAAGTGTTGTTGAGAAATTATATTGATAAATGCTTTGAGATTTTCATTTTGATTTGATTATTCGTACTCGTGTTGTTACCTTTTATTCATCGCTAACTTATATTTATTGAGCATCTTTCTTGCCGTATTGTGTACTTCCCCATATTTTCTTTTAGTGGCAGGTTAGCAGGGATTTTGGGGCGCTATGGGGATTGATTTTAGCGAGGATTGTTTGGGAAAGATTTGTATTATTTTGATGTATAGAGCTTTGGAGATTTGTATTTATTTTTCGAGTTAGATGTTGTATTTATTCGAGAGACTTGTTGTAATTGAAGAGATTTGAGATTAGTGGATTCCTATTATCGTATTGTGGAACTTAGATGCTCTATACCTTGTCACTTGTGGAATTGGATTTATTTTATCATATTAGCGCTCCGTTCGCTCTCCCCGGGCGGACGGGGTGTTACAAATGGTATCAGAGCTTAGGTATACTGCAACCTTCGGGGCTTGAGTTTTGGGTTCATTGCGTGGTTTGCAATTTTTGGAGATAGAAAATTTTAGGTGATATTCGTGATAGGCATCTAGATTAGATGTGAGGAATTTATTTTTGGAGACGAGATTATTTTGGAGATTGTTGGCCTGATTTTTTTGAGAGTTAGGCATTCGGCGAATTTCGAGGGCGAAATTCCATTGTTAGTGGGGAAGTGTAATAACCCGCGTAATTTTGGGCTATTTTAATTAATTTTTGGAAAATGGAGGATAATAAAGTTTTTGATAAAATTATTTTTATTGCTCAAATATGTTGGTTATTATTTTTAAAGGCGAGAATTTCAAACGGTTTCGAGAACGGACTTAAAACGGATTTTAAAATTATTTTTAAATGTTTTTAACTCTTGGAGTTGTTTTGACTTCCAACTCTTCATTTCTTTTCCTTATTTAAAGGAGTCTTTTGGATTCCATATCTTCATTTATTTGCATTATAAAAGGAAGTCGTGGGCAACCCTTTTAACATACTTTTGTCACAACTTTTTGGCAACAAATATATTTTATATTCCTCTTCTTTTTATATACACATTGGCCCTCGAGATTTATGAGTTCCAACCTTAGATTAGAGGTGTTCTTGGGGCTATTTTGTTGGAGGTTCTTGGAGAAGCTTTTGTAGATCTTTTGTATTGATCTTGAGGATGTGATCATTGGTTTCTCATCATGGTTTGAGGTATGGGGTTTTACACAATATGCTCCTTAAATCTCGCGAGTGTCATTCTCTTTGAATTCTTGTTAATTGAACTCATATTTGAATTGATAAATTCATTGAAATCTGGAAAATAATTGTTGAAATTATTTTGATTCATGTGGTGTCATTATATTGTTGATGAGCACGTTGTCATGAGATTTTAATATGTCACGGATGTTGGGCACCCGCCAAAACTCCTGTTTCCCGGGCTATGGCTTGATAAAACATATACGGACGTGGTGAGGCCTGGTGACCCGGTTAAAGTGTTGTTGAGAAATTATATTGATAAATGATTTGAGATTTTCATTTTGATTTGAGTATTCGTACTTGTGTTGTTACCTTTTATTCATCGCTAACTTATATTTATTGAGCATCTTTCTTGTCGTATTGTGTACTTCCCCATATTTTCTTTTAGTGGCAGGTTAGCGGGGATTTTGGGGCGCTATGGAGATTGATTTTAGCGAGGATTGTTTGGGAAAGATTTGTATTATTTTGATGTATAGAGCTTTGGAGATTTGTATTTATTTTTCGAGTTAGATGTTGTATTTATTCAAGAGACTTGTTGTAATTGAAGAGATTTGAGATTAGTGGATTCCTATTATCGTATTGTGGGACTTAGATGCTCTATACCTTGTCACTTGTGGAATTGGATTTATTTTATCGCATTAGCGCTCCGTTCGCTCTCCCCGGGCGGGCGGGGCGTTACAGTCGTCTCCTGGATCATCTCTGGCCCCAATAGCTTGTTGTCTCCCACCTTTAACCAATATATGGGCGAACGATAAGGTCTCCCATAAAGTGCCTCAAACGGTTCCATGCCAGTCGTAAACTGGTAAGAGTTGTTAGATGCAAACTCTACCAAAGGAAGGTATCTCTCCCATCCTCCCCCAAAGTCTAAAATGCACATCCTCAGCATATTCTCTAGCATCTGATTAACTCTCTCAGTTTGCACGTCTATCAGTGGGTAGTAAGCGGTACTCAACTGTAACTCTGTGCCTATGGCCTCCTGAAAGCTCTACAATAAGTGGGACACAAAATTCTTGTCTCTGTCAGACATAATGTTAACTGACACCCTGTGTAGCTTATATCTCTTCGCTATGAACAACTGCGCGTATTGCATCGTCTCAAAATCAGTGCGAACTGGTAAGAAATGGGCTACCTTAGTCAACCAATCAATAATCACCCATATGGAATCGTGACCCCTCGGTGATGTAGGCAACCCTGAAATGAAATCCATGGAGATTCTCTCCCATTTCCACACGAGAATATCTAGTGGCTATAGCATCCCTAGAGATCTCTCATGATCAACTTTCACAAGCTCATATGTTGTGCATTTCGATACAAACTCTTCTATATCCCATTTCATCCCTGCCCACCAGTATTGCATCCTCATATCCTGGTACATCTTATCCCCTCCGAGATGTACCACAAACCTCGAGAAATGGGACTCTGTCATAACCGCATGCCTCAAATTTGCATCCTCCGGTATGACTAACCTCCCATTATAGCGTAAGCCTCCCTCCGGACTAACCAAATAACACTCTACTCCATCAGCCTGTAACTGACGTATCCTGTCCCGACAGGTCTGATCCTCCACCTGTGCCCTCAAAACTCGCATGATAATCTCGCGAGTGATATATTAAGCTGACATACATGCCCTAGAGACATCTTCGTCGTGTCTAAACTCCCTCCACTTCGCCTTTTAGACCTCTGTAACCTCCCCAGTGGGTCTCCTGCTCAATGCGTCTGCTAGGACATTGGCCTTACCAGGATGATACGAGATATCGAACTGGTAATCCTTCACTAATTCTAACCACCGGCTCTGCCTCATGTTTAGATCCTTCTATGTGAAGAGATACTGAAGTGACTTGTGATCCGTGAATAGATTAAACTGCTCTCCCAGAAGATAATCTCTCCATATCCTCAAGGCAAAAATGACTGCTGCTAACTCTAGGTATAGCCCTCTTCTCAGACGCATAAGCTATGCTTCCCAGACGCATAAGCTATAGCCCTCTCCTCCTACTGTGACACACCCCCAATTCCCTGTAAGTATGCGTTAGTGTAGACCCGGTACTCTAATCCTCCCCTAGCCAAAGTAAGTATGGGCACAGATGTCAATATGTCCTTTAGCTCATCGAAAGATAACTGACAGTGGTCATCCCATACAAATGGTACCCCCTTACGAGTTAGGTTCACCAATGATCCCGCAATCTTCAAAACTCCTTAATGAACCACTTATAATACCCTACCAACCCTAGAAAGATACAAATCTTTATCGGTGTCGTGGGCTTCCCTCACTGCCGATACATTACTCGGATCAACAAAAATACCCCAGTCTGATATAATATGGCCACGAAATGGCACCTCTCGTAGGCAAAATCCACACTTATTAAATTTGGCATAGAGTTGGTGGTACCGTAATGTCTGTAGAACCATACACAGGTTCTCTACGTGTTCCTCCTCAGTGCGCGAGTAGACCAAAATGTCGTCAATGAACATGATAATGAACTGGTCAAGATACTCTCTGAATACCCTGTTCATGAGATCCATGAATACTGTTGGCACATTGGGGAGCCCAAACGGCATCACCCTAACTCATATGATCCATACTACGATAGAAAAGCGGTCTTAGGAACATCCTCCTCTCGGATACTCAGTTGATGATACCCTGACCTCAAATCGATCTTTGAGAAGTATGTTTACCCTCTCAACTGATCAAACAAGTAATCAATCATGGGTAACGGATACTTATCCTATATCGTCACCTTTTTCAGCTCCATGTCGTCTATGCACAACCAAAAGTGAACTGTTGATACCAAATTTAGTCTGCCGACGTGGATCAGTTAAGTGGAGACACGTGTCAATCAACATGACACTTACAAACATTTCTGAACAACACCTTGACTTCGAGGAACTCAACCTCCCTGACTAACTCAGACACTCCGAGCAACAGGTTCTCTCCAAGGAACTTTACTGTATCGAGCAACTCATGAATATCGAGCTACTTAGGCGGTCCGAGTAGCTTAGGCGGTCTGAGATGCATCTCGTACAGAGCATTAATGTCCGGATAATCAACAAATCGGCTGCGCATTAAATGCTCATTATTATCATACGTATGTATACACCTATTGGGCAGCTATGTATTACCCTTTCACATTTACAGCCTGAGGGTTATAAATACATTGTATCATCCTCATTATAAGGGGACTCGGAATTTTTTGGCAAAACCTGTAATCGAGAATTCCCAAACAGTCAGCAATAACAAAACAGTGGACGTAGGCCATTCTTTTAAGGCTGAACCACTTTAAAAATCTTTTATCTTGTTTGTTTTTATATGTGATTAATTAATTAGAGATAATATAATTTTTTACATCAACAGATTGGCGCCGTCTGTGGGAAATGACTGAAACTATCATTTTTCACCAAAATAATTCATCCTCAATGGCTGATAATCTTGAATCTAGTAATCGAAACGCTGGAAACCCCCCAAATCCATCCACTCCTCCAAGTGTCCAAGACCTGGCTGGAATAATGGCTAATTTAGCTCAGGGCCAGACCGCCATGCAAGAAACCATGCGACAACTCATGCAAACTATCCAGGGTGGAGCACTTGCCCATTCAGGACAACGAAGTGTTCAAAGAAATACCCGTTTACTTTCTTCGCGTATTAAGCAGAGCGATTCATATCGCATTGAAAGATCTGATGATTTTTCTTATCAACCAGGTCAAACTTCGTCAATACGAGCCACAGATACCAAACAATACATCACTCTCTCTCTAGAAAGGACTAGGACATTGGAGAGATTAAGTAGGGTCTCTCATTTTGATCGATTGGGCCCTAGGAAGAATAAAAGTCATCCTAAGGCTTTGTCAAGAAACTTTCGATGACCATCTGATCTAAGAGAGGGTTCTGCCCAATCACAACCAGTTGCTCGACATGATAGATTCCAGGAAGCGACTTCAACACGATCAATTTCTCGAACCAATAGGCCCGAGGAGGGAAAGGATGCATGGAAAGGCTCTATTAAAAGGTTGGAGGATAGATTAGGGGAAATGGCTAAGGCCAAGAATCCTCTACAAAGAACTTTTGTCCAAGGGACGCCTTTTATACAGGCAATTATGGATTTTCCCACACCATCGAAGTTCAAAGCACCTGTTGTGACCCCTAAATATGATGGAAAAACTGACCCTGTCCTTTATACAGAACAATACCAAGCTGCTGCCGACATCTATGCTGTGCCAGACGAGATGAGATGTAGGGCATTTCTGAGAACTCTTACCGGATCTGCACAAATATGGTACAATAATCTTCCTCGGGGGAAGATTTCAACTTTCTTTCAACTAGCCGAGCACTTCATTGGGAATTCTGTTTTGGAGAAAAACCAGTTAAATGAGTGGCACATTTTTTAAGTGTTAGACAAAAAACAGGTGAGAGCACCAGGGATTACATAACTCGTTTCAATAACGAGAAACTCGAAGTTATTGATTACGAGGAAAAGACAACAATTACTGCTTTGATGAGTGGACTGTTTCCCAATAAATTGTACTATACTTTGGCCAAAGATCCACCCAGAACCATGTCAGAACTAATGGCAAAAGCGGCCAAGATCATGAATGCCGAGGAGGCTGTGGCTGCGAAGAAGAACATGGACACCAAAGAGACCAAGGTGGAGGTTGATAAAGCTAAAAAGAAAGAACATAAGAACAATGGTGGTGACAAGCAGTCAAAAGAAAATCCATCATGGGAAATATTGATGAAATTTGAAAATTATACTCCTTTGAAAGTAGACCTAAACCATGTCCTGGAAGAGATCAAGAACAGCGAGGAGCTAAACTGGCCTGAAAAAATGAAGACAGATCCTGACAAGAGGAATAAGGCCAAATATTGCGAGTTCCATAAACGCCATGGCCACACGACCAAAAACTGCATAGCTCTCCAGAATGAAATCGAAGCACTCATCAGACGAGGAAAGTTGGCCAAGTATGTTGATCAAAGAAAAAGCAACGACCGAGCAAGATAGAGGTCTAGATCTCCTCATTGAGGAGATGAAAATAAGAAAAAAGATCATGAAGATGATCCGGAAGATGACCCCGATCTCCCCAAGAGACCAAGACAGTCGGAGCGTGAGGTATTTTCAATTCGTTTTGGATCATTTGATTGTAATGTTATTACAGTTGGATATGCAGGAGGTGGGGACCTTACTGCGGAAAGGAAAGCTTACCTCAATGAGGCTCAAGCTTGTTCATACATTCAACGAATAAATCTAGTTGAGGATGATCGCCCAAGGAAAGTGAACAAAGAAAAACTGGTCATCGGTTTCTCCAAGAACGACCTCGCAGCTGTACTATATCCTCATGATGATCCACTGGTGATCGAAATGAGGATGAAGGAAGTAATAATCTCAAGAATACTGGTGGATAATGGTAGCTCGGCGGATATCATGTTCTACTCATGTTTTGATTATTTAAATCTAAAGTTTTCTCAGCTGGAACCTTATCACAGGCCCATCCTCGGGTTTGCTGGCGAGAAAGTCTTTACACTTGGGACGATCAAGTTGGATATGTTCATCGGTACATGGCCTGCTTGTCGAACAGGAAGAGTACATTTCTTTGTGATGGATAAGAATGTCCAGTCAGCTTATAATATCATCATGGGAAGGGTAGGATTGAAGAAGTTCGAAGTAGTACCATCTACTGTACATCAATGCCTGAAATTTCCAACCAATTTTGGAGTGGGAGTTGTGAAGGGTGACCAAAAATTAGCTCGGGAATGTTACTACTCATCTGTCGAGTAAGAAGAACTGGAGGAATCTAGTAAAAAGACTACTACCTACCAAGTGGATGAAGGTGCATAGATTAAAACATTGGATCCTAGAGATGAGTCACAGCTCGTGAAAGGTCAGGTGGTGGAAGCTACTGAAAATATCATTTTGGACAACGAGCACCCGGAACGAACAACTCAAATAGGTTCGTCGTTAGATGCCTCACTAAAACGGGATTTTATAGCTTTCCTAAAAAGCAGAAAACCATCTTTTTCTTGGAGTCATGAGGATATGCTAGGAATAAACCCAAATTTCTTATGTCACGAGCTCAATGTGAATAAGGGGATCAATCCAGTGAAGTAGAGAAGAAGAGTGTTCAGCCCCGAGAAGAACCAAGCCATATAAGAGGAGGTCAAGAAGCTCCAGAAAGCTTTCTTTATTGACGATGTCAAATATCCAGACTGGTTGGCAAATATATTAATGGTGAAGAAGAAAAACAACAAGTGGAGGATGTGTGTAGACTTTACCGACCTTAACAAGGCATGCCCAAAGGATCATTTTCCTTTGCCCCGAATTGATCAATTAGTGGATGCTACCTGGGGACACGAGTTTTTGAGCTTCATGGATGCTTATTCTGGTTACAACCAGATTAAAATGAAACCTGAAGACAGGGAGAGTACCTCTTTCATTACCCCTAGGCGAACTTATTGTTATAATATTATGCCTTTTGGTTTGAAAAATGCAGGTGCAACATATCAACGGCTAATGAACAAGGTATTTGCAGAACAAATCAGTTGCAATATGGAAGTTTATGTTGATGATATGCTGACAAAGAGCAAGAGAGTTGCTGACCATCTAATTGACTTAGGCCAGACCTTTGATTAACTAGATAAATATCAAATGAAGCTTAATCCCACCAAGTGCATATTCGGAGTACGAGAAGGCATGTTCCTCGGGTATATTGTCAACCAATGAGGAATCAAAGTAAATCCAGAGAAGATCAAGGCTCTATTGGGACTACGATCTCCAATGACGAAGAAGGAAGTACAAAGTCTCACTAGGCGAGTTGCAGCACTTAATAGATTTGTATCACGAGCAACAGATAAATGCCTCCCATTCTTTAAAACAGTTCGAAAAATGTTTGAATGGAATGACGAATGCGAGAAGGCTTTTCAAGAATTGAAGAAATATCTGGGAGCACCTCCACTGTTTTCTAGGCCAGTGATGGGGAAAAGATTGTAATTGTATTTGGCAGTGTCGAAGAATGCAGTTAGCTCGGAATTGATAAGAATGGAGGATGGAGTGCAAAAACCAATCTATTACACTAGCAAAGCCTTTTGAGGAGCAGTTATCAGATATCCAAGACAGGAAAAATTGGCACTAGCATTGATCGAGGTGAGTAGGAGAATGAGGCTGTACTTCCAAGCTCATACCATAGTTGTGTATACTAATATGCGATTGAGGCAAGCTCTTCATAAACCAAAAAAAATCAGGGAGATTGATGTACTCGGCAGTAGAACTTAGTGAATATGAAATAGTTTATGAGCCTAGATCGTCGCTAAAAGGGCAAGCAGTAGCAGATTTTATAGCAGAGTTCACCTATCCTAATATCTCCGAGGAGTAAAAGCTGCACACCGACCAACCTGTGGATGTTACAGGATCATTAAATTTAACCCCGATCAACTTAAGGCGGTTGGTGAGCAAGAGAAGATGGTCGACGAGCAGCAAGAAGTGATAGAGGAGGATAAAAGGAAGCAGAAAATATTCCACCAAGGAACTCTATCCGATGAAAAATTTGAGGACGAGGTACCTATATGGAATCTATATGTTGATGGCTCATCTTGCACTACAGGCTGTGGGGCAGGGATTATTTCGAACAGCCCGGATGAGGTCGATGTGGAGTATGATCGGCGCTTCCAATTCAAGGCTTCTAATAATGAGACTGAATATGAAGCTATGATTGCTGGTCTTAATTTGGAAAAAAACGTGGAGGCAGAGCAAGTTATTGTATTCAGTGACTTGCAATTGATCGTAAATCAAATGCTGAGAGTATATGCATCCAAAGGAGAATTAGTGATCAGGTATCATGCAAAGCAATGGAAGTTTTATCAAGACTGATTGCAGTACAGATAATTAGAATACCAAGATTGGAGAATGTAAGAGCGGATGCCTTAGCTCGGTTAGCTTTAGCCACACGCACCGAGCTACGAAGAACAATCCCAATAGAAGTCTTGGCTATTCGGAGCATATATGAAGATCTGATGATGAACTTTATTACCCTGGATTTAGAGCCATCTTGGATGGATCCCATCAGGGCATATATTGAGGAAGGGAAATTACCAACTGATAAACTTGCAGCCAAGAAACTGAAGTTTAAAGATGCTCGTTATGTACTGACTAATGGTATTCTATACAGACGTGGAATTATAGAAGGATTGCAAAGATGTGTGCATCCCTCCGAGGTGAAAGATTTGATTGAAGAGGTCCATGAAGGGTCCTGTGGAGCCCATGTAGCAGGTCGAACGCTTTTGCAAAGAATGATGATGCAAGGATACTACTGGCCAACGATGAGGGCTGATTGCATAGCCTATGCCAAAAAATGTGACAAATGTCAACGCTTCTCCACTATTTGAAGAACTCCCCAAGCATTATTTACACCCATTACTTCCCCTTGGCCATTTTCCATGTGGGGAATTGACTTGGTCGGGCCACTTCCAATGACCAGAGGAAGGTTTAAATATCTCATTGTCGCAGTGGATTACTTTACTAAGTGGGTGGAAGCCGAGCCCCTTATCTATATGACATATGACAAAGTGTATTAATTTATATGGAAGAACATCATTTGTAGATATGGTCTTCCTCATGCATTCATTAAAGACCATGGCATATAATTCGACAACGAGGAGTTTGCTGCGTATTGTCATCATTCGAACATATTGAAAACCCACTCTGCACCAGCCCACCCTCAAAGTAATGGACAAACTGAAGTGACAAACAGAACGCTGCTGAATGGATTGAAGAAAATATTAAATGATGCAAAGGCAAATTGGATCAACGAGCTGCATTCTGTACTATGGGCTTATCGTACTACTCCATGAGCAGCCACAGGAGAATCTCCATATATGCTGGCATTTGGAAGTGAAGCTGTTATACCTGCCGAGATGGGTCTCCCCACACACAGAGTGCTGAATTTCAACTCTCCTATCAGTGACTTGATGAGAAGGTTAGATTTGGATATGCTCGAGGAAGTTAGAGAAGAAGCAGCAATCAGAAATGCTTCATACCAGCAACGGACAACTCTGTTCTACAACAAGAGAGTAAAGAAATGTCATTTGAAAGCAGGGGACTATTTGCTAAAGAAAGTAATTTAAAAGCACAATAAACTGGAAGCTAACTGGCATGGGCCCTACAGAGTAATAGAGGTTGTTCGACCAGGGACGTATAGAATTGAAACTTTAGAAGGAGAGGAGTTTAAGAATGCATGGAACGCAGAGCATCTGCGCAAATATTATCCGTAATTTAATCTCTATGTAATGCAGTTTTCTTCGATATGAATAATGTTTTGGATATTTCGCCCAATTCTCTCCTTTTGTTGAAATTTTTTCAGAGTACTAGTGCTACACACTATGCATCAAGCCTAGAAACACCAACTACGGTTGGTTGGGAAGAAAATCCACTAGCTAAGGCTGGTCGGGAATAAGAAAATCCACCGATTATAGTTGGTCTAGAATGAAAAATTTCCCAGAAACACCAACTACGGTTGGTTGGGAAGAAAATCCACCAGCTAAGGCTGGTCGGGAATAAGAAAATCCACCAACTATAATTGGTCGGGAATGAAAAATTTCCCAGAAACACCAACTACGGTTGGTTGGGAAGAAAATCCACCAGTTAAGGCTGGTCGGGAATAAGAAAATCCACCAACTATAGTTAGTTAGGAATGAAAAATTTCCCAGAAACACCAACTACGGTTGGTTGGGAAGAAAATCCACCAGCTAATGTTGGTCGGGAATAAAAATCCACCAGCTAAAGTTGGTTGCTAATAAAAATCTACCAACTAAGGTTGGTCGGGAACAAAAACCACCAACTCCGATTGGTCGGAAACAGTTGGTTAAACAAATGAAAGTCATTTCAGGGCTTAAAATTAAAAAGTGATACATTTCTTGATACTTATGACATTTTAAACTACCACCATAGTTGGTCGAGAAATAAAATATCACCAACTCTACTTGGTCCTCAGATAATTATCATCAATTCAGATAGTCAACAATAAATTTTCACCAACTCTAGTTGGTCGACAATTTAAAATAACACAAAATATCTTTATCTTTTCAACAGATATACAAGAACATTCATTAGAAATGTCTTACAAAATATTTCCAAAGACAATGAGAATTAAGATTGCAAAGAAAACTAGAAGTTTTTCATTAAATCCAGAACAAAATACATTGAGAAACGTAATACATATTATATGAGAAATTATTACATCAAGAATCCTATTCTATTGGCTTCTTCCCCTCCGCTTTTGAAACAGGTTCTTCACCAGCAGGATGATCGTCTAAAGTATAGGGGGAATTTATAAAATTCAGATCTCTGAGCATCCTAACATTCATTACTGATGGCCGAGCAAGTAAGTGCTCGGGGCGAGATATCTCGAAGTTATAATGAAGAGTGTAGTCACCGAGATACTTTGAAATCAGGCATCGAGGAATGGCCCGAGCAGGAATCCAGCTCATATCCAGTTTGAAAGGTGGCACTGGAAACTCGAGCAACCCAGGGTCATAGTAATCCCACAAATAGTGACCATGTTCCAACTGCAGCACACCCAAGGCATTCAACCATCCTTTCCTATAACCCTCATTATTTGCATTTTGGATCCGATCATCTAGATGGTAGAGGGCTTCATTATAACCAGCAATCCAGAACTCTCTGGGCTGCTTGTGGAATTGATAGGTTAACCTCTCCAGTTGCTCGTGGAGGTTCTTCGTTAAAAGTTCTTTAATCTCCAAGGCAGACTTTTGTACAGAGAGCTGCTCGTCCAGATTTAGAATCTTCTTGGACATCTCAGCTAATGCTTGATTCTTCGCCATTAACTGGAAGGCCTGATTCTCCAAAGCTGATTGAGTTCTTTGTTCTTCAACAGTAACCCGTGTAGCCCTTGCTCGTCCCTGAGAAGATCTTGCTCATCTGCGAGCAGAGGTAGAAGGACCAGTTCTCTTTAAGGTTTCCAATTCGTCTCTCAAATTGGCATTTTTGACCTCCAAGAAAAAAAAACATTCATCATTGATAGGAACTAAGGCTCCCGAGGTAGAGGCTGCAGATTTCAGCTGAGATATCTCTCCTCACAAATTATTATTTTCCTGCTCTAAAAATTTGGCGATCTGCCTATGCTCTTCAACCTCGGTCTTCAAAGCCTTTCCTTTATATCATAAGCAACATACAACTTATCATATCCCTTATCATCACTTAGTTGCTGATATTTCTTCTCATATCCCTGATGCAGAAGGATAGTAGACTCCTTGTACTGTTGTTGAAGTTCCTCGAGGGTACCTTGGAGATCTTAAATCATATCATAGTATGACACATTATTAGCAACTGCACGATCGAGCAGACATTTCAAATACTAGTAGGCTTCAATTACTCGCTCTCAAGCATCTGGACCGAGGATATCGACGATTTGAGATTCATTCAAGTCAGCATGGCCAGCCTTGAAGTAGTCGTTACATTTTTTCATCAGTTCTGTATCATGGGCTGACAAGAGTTCCATTCTAGCCATAAACTAGTAAAGAAAAGAGATAGAAAGAATCAATAAAATGCAGATAGAGAAAGAAGAATAAAAGCAGAGCAAGAAAAAGGGAGTTAAGTTGCACAACTAAAAACTTCAAATTTTATTACATCGTAAAAGAAGTACATAGCCCAGAGTTACATTTAACAAAAAAGCAAAGAGAAAAAGTTCTAACAACTCTACACCTTCTCCTTATCTCCTAAAACTTTCTCGGGAGGATTGGACGAAGAGGTAGGTTGCTCAGATGGCATAGAAGGTTTCTCGGAGGGTGTTGGAAATTGCTCGATTGAAATGCTGGTTGGTTGAAGTTGCTCGCAGGAGGTCTGGACAACCGGGGGATGAGAAATCTGATCTCCGATCCCCATAGAGGATTCCTCGAAAGCATCTTCGTCTTCTTTTTCTTCCCCGGGAGAATGAGGGGGGCCAGGAATGTGTCGTTGAAATAGGTCTGAATTCTCATCGACATTCATCTCTCTCAGAGCAGCCACCCAACCATACCTGAAATATTTAAGGCTTCCATACTCCATTTATGAGATCATGGCAGCCAAACCCTTATTCTAACCCTTGTCCCAGCCACTACTGAAGGACTTCTTAACAGCAAGTTTCCTCTTCGCCTTCTCTGAGGAAACCCTCTCAGTCATGAGTTCCTCGACAACTTTTAATTTCCTTTCTGCCTCTTCCCTCTAGCGATTCGCTTCACGGAGTTTGCCTAACTCCTCTCCAGCAACTTTGAATTTGGTCTCAAGCTCTCCAGTATTTTTGAGCTTCCCCTCGAACTCTTTATTCTTACTTTCCAAGTCTTTTATCTTCTCCTCCAAACCCTTGGAGACTTCAACAACTTTATCTCTCTCTTGCTCGATGGCTTTTAGTTGCTTCCCCCAAGCAGCTTTGTCTTCGTCATACTTCTGACGAGAATCCTTTAAGGACTGTGACAGACCTACAAGAGCCTCCTCCACACCTGACAAGGAGCTCAAATATTTAATAGCTTCATCCTTTTTTAGAATGGTGTTGAAACAAGTTACCAACTGGAAAAAGAAAATAATTGTAAGTCAGTGCAAGGACATAACATTGAAAAATGAAAGTTTAAAATAGTAATACTTACAGAGGCAATATGTTGAGCTGCCAAGGTAGTAACCCTCTCCTGAGAAAGATTTTCTTCAACACCTTGGATCTCGGGGATAATCCAAGACCTCACCGAGCTCATGGCAGACCTCGGAGCAACAAAAGTGGAAACACCACTTCCAGTAGTTAGAGGCTGAGAGATGGATTCAGCCAAATTATCCAAGGAGCTTTTCTTCAAATTACTCATGGGAGCATGAACATTCTCGACCAAGGATATCATCTTGGTCGGTGATATAACTATAACCTCGCTTGGAGGGGAAACAACTTCAATCTTGCTTGGAGCCATAGGGGGCTTCTCGGTAACCTTCTTAGTAGCAGCTGGAGGAGGTGCATCAATTTGTCTTGTCCCTTCTTCTGGGACATCTTGCTTACTTTTCTTTGCCTCTCCAGCAGTAGAGGCAGACTTATCGAAGAGGGCAGGCGCTCTTCTTCTCTTCATTCTGTCACTGAGAGGAATATGCAATTAAGGAGAAGAACCTTTAGAAACCGGTGCTGGTTCTATGTTACTTATCACTAGATGAGCAGTGAAAGATGAGGTGTAACTCTTGTACTGCAACAAGTACGAGGATGGTCTGATATGTTCATCAGCGACAATTTGATGCAAACCCCAGATAAGTTTCAGATGCTTTAAATTAACTGTTGTCTCCTTTGGAGACCTTCTTTTGCTGTCAACTGCAAATAAATAAAAATCAAAATATCAGTGATGCATTTTATCGAATATAAAGAAAACATGATTTCAAAAAATAAATAAAATAAAAACAACCTATCCCATTACCATAAGGAGGGCATCTAGGACCCTGATATACGTCATTTTCAGTCAATGGAGCATGTTGCCAATTTTTCATAACAACCCCATGCTCGAAGTAATCCCTGTTGGCATCTGGGAGATTGACAACTAAAGCCCCATTTAAAAACCCAGTTTTCAAATAAAAAGTACTATCACTGACAGCCCATCTATAGCAAAACATAATCTCTAGAATTCCTAAACGGGTTCCATGAATCTGATTTAACCTATGGACTCCATTAAGTATTCTCCATGTATTGGGGGCTATTTTTGCAGGTACCACGTCAAAATATTGACAGAATTCCAAACATAAGGGATTTGGAGGAAAAGAAAATCCACATTCGGCTACAAAGAGACTGTGGAACCAATGTCCCTCAGCCAAATGAAAATAATCAGAAGGACCAGAAAGTTCTTCCAAAATGACCCAGGAAGGAATAGAAAAATCAGAACAAAATTTATCAAGCGACTCAATAAGGTAAACCATAATGAACAAAGAAAATAAAAGAGAAGGAAGAAGATCTTATAGAAGAAGGGTATATCAGTTAATATCGAACGATGGAAGGAATGAACGCACAAGATGGAGAAGAAATGGAGAGATCAAAGATACAGATTTGAAAAAGTAAGAGACGATAGGATTTTCTGCAATGCTTAAATACCTTACCTTGGGAAGGGGTAAAAATAATGATTACAAAGAAAGACGTTTGCGCTACCGACGGCTAAAAGGACAAAAAGGCACGGAGACCAAAGCAGTGGGAAAAATTCAAAAAGTCTGATTCTATGAATTCGAAAGGAAAATTAAATACAAGGAAAGCACTCCTAAAATTCATGATGACTATTTAATCCCGCCATATTTCGAGAAGAATGTTCCACACTCCTCAACCTCGAACTGTGAAATATTGGGGGCTTCTGTTGATACCAAATTTAGTCTGCTGATGTGGATCAGTTAAGTGGAGACACGTGTCAATCTACATGGCACTTACAAACATTTCTGAACAACACCTTGACTTTGAGGAACTAAACCTCCCCGACTAACTCAGACACTCCAAGCAACAGGTGCTCTCCGAGGAACTTTACTGTATCGAGCAACTCATGAATACCGAGCTACTTAGGCCGTCCAAGCAGCTTTAGCGGTCCGAGCTTCATCTCGTACAGAGCATTAATGTCCAGATAATCAACAAATCGACTGCGCATTAAATGCTCATTATTATCATACAGATGTATACGCTTATTGGACAACTATGTATTACCCTTTCACATTTACAGCCTGAGGGCTATAAATACATTGTATCATCCTCATTGTAAGGAGACTCGGAATTTCTTGGTAAAACCAATACTCGAGAATTCCCAAACAGTCAGCAATAACAAAACAGTGGACGTAGCCCATTCCTTTAAGGCTGAACCACTTTAAAAATCTATTATCTTGTTTATTTTTATCTATGATTGATTAATTAGAGATAATCTAATTTTTTACATCAACATGAACCATCCCCTTTCTTTATAAACAACACAGGTGAACCCCACGACGATGTGCTCTACCGAATGAAACCCTGACCCAAGATCTGCTAAATATTCTCTCTAAGCTCCCACATCTTTGAAGGGGCCATACGGTAAGGTGATCAAGAAATCGGCCTCAAACCCGGTGCTAGATCAATAACGAACTCGATCTCCCTGTTTGGTGGCAACCTTAGTATTTCCTGAAATACATCCTCAAAGTCCCTCACAACCGGAATCGAACCTAATGGAATCACCACCTCCTGTGAGGTCTCCTATTCAATATAGTACAAGTGAGTGTGCGACCCTCCCTCAGGATGAGGCATTGCCACTAGGAACATCTCCTGTCCCAGAATGGAGAACACGATGGTCCTCTCGAAGCAACCTATCGTCACCCTATATCTTGCGAACCAATCCATGCCTAGGATGAAATCATATCCCTCGATATCTAACACTAAAAGGTTCACTACTAAACTCAGTCTCTCAATTAAAATGTCCACTCCTCTACAAATCGAATGTATAAGTGATCCACTATCCATCGGTGATTCTACACACATAAGGAGACTACCCGCTGTCTCTAGCAAACTGACGGCCCTAGAAAATATGGTTTTAATAAATGAATGTTATGCCCCAGTATCAAAAAGTATCCTTCCTTCATGCCCATGTATAGGAAACATTCCCTCAACTGCTGGAGGCGCTTGAGGTGCTGGTGGAATGGGGACATCCCGGACGTTATACACACGCCCCTACTACATCTTCCCCTACTGCTGTGGGGATGGAAACGATGGTACTGCTGGAGGTCATTATACTTACTGTCCCTGCGGGGCATCCCGCTACTGGCGCAATCCTCGCTATGGAAACTCTCTTTTTAAATGACCTCTCAGTCTACAAATGCAGCAACGCTTCTGACCCTCTCCCTGACGTTGGCCCTGACATGGTTTCCCCTAGTGTTGGCCCTACGGGTCTCCCCCGTTGTTCCCTTAGCCTTGTCGAAAACTGCTGCTGCTGATTAGGGCCCTGTTGGACCTGCCTAAACCCCTGACCTCCCTGTCGAAATCCTCCAGACTTACACTTCTTAGCCTAATTTCCTGGATGACTACTTAATTGTGACTCGGCTATGCTAGTATCGTCCCCACCTGCCTTGCCTTGCTGGCTTGGCTCACCAATACGCTTGATTCCTTTCAGGTGGAAGCAATGATCTTGAAAATGTAGTAAAGTGTCATTGACAATGTCAGTGTACGTTACCAATGCGAGGTTCCCAATCAAGTGTTGTCTAATCCTTCAGGCCAATCCAGTCACAAACCTAGCCTTCTTCTTCTCACCTCATTCGGCACAAAATTTGACAAACGAATGAACTCCTCCTCGTACTATGCCACTGATCGCTCTCCCTGAGTCACTTCACTAAATTTCCTCCTCACCTCAGCCACAACTGCTGGAGGAAAGTTCTTGCGGTCAAAACGCACCTAGAAATCATCGATGGTCATCGAATCCCTATCTCCAATAGTGGTGATGGACTTCCGCCATTGAAAGTGGCTAACATTTATTTGTGTACCTCGCTGTAGTCAACCATGCGCAAGTGGCGCTGCATATCCTTGTTCCACTAGCATGCTAGGACTACCTCAGGACTCACCTAAAACTTTGGTGGATGGAACTTCTGAAAGGACTCCTGAACTGTCTTCCACTCTAACGGCCTTGGGTGGGCCTGTGCAACTAGGGCCACTGGCTGCTGTGGCTGAGGCTAAGGGAAATGGGCTGCCATGGCTGTCATCGATGCATTGATCGCCTGGGCCACCACCTTTTCCATCTAAGTTGTCATCACTAATCCTAATGGGGCCTATGGATGTGGAACCTCTGGCTCCTGCTGAGCCTCCCTCACCTCGTCCCTAGCTGCTACCCTACCAAGTCTACCTCTCTTAGGCGACATCTGAAATTTGAAATGAGTTATATTAGTTCACTATTAATAAAAAAATAAATAGCAGAAGAACGATACATCATATGCGTGAAGATAAAGTAACAGTCCTAATAAAAGAGCTCTATATTAGAAAAACGCTACACTGAAACATAAAAAGTCGTACAGATCCTATGGACACAAAGAACCTCATGCTCTAATACCATATGCGACACACCGTGTAATAAAATACTAGGTGATTAGTCCTATGTCAAATTAAAATAGGAATCTCATTTGGTTCATTCTTAGCATCACTGCCGAAAACTTTTTAAAGCTTACTAATCACCTAGTATTCGAAAAGCTGGTGCCAAAATTTATCCTTATTAATTGTAACAAGCCTCACTTTTGAGAGCCTATTTTATATTTATTTACTATGTGTAGTAATAATATAAAATGATGGAATGTAGAGTAAATATTAATTTAACGTGGAAAAGGTTAATATTTATTGAAATGTTGTATAATTACCTTGTGAAGTAGGTAAAAGTATCCATGTTGTGATTTATTGTGTCATAAGGTTTAAAATGACATTTTGGTTTAATATGAAACCGGAAGTTAAAATAAGTTATAAAATTTCCAAATGATAATTTGGAGGGTGTAGTTAATCCCGGTAGGTGCGAGACAGTCAAAATAAGTGCCATATTGCATTTTTGTATTTCGGGCACTTTTGACTGGTTATAGCTTAAATGTGTAGTTGCGAGTAATTATATCGCGTACTGATCATTTAAGTGGGCTTCTTAGACTTAAGCCACGTTTTATTTTCCCAACTCTATTCCTACTCTTCCATTACACACTTCTAGCCCTAGAGGGAGTAGAGAGAGGAAGAGAACTTTGAAGAAAAAGAGAGATTTGGAGATTCAAGCTTGGATTGTGGTCTCCACCAAATCAAATCTGAATTTTTCAAGATCAAGGCAAGTTATCTACTTGCTACTATATTATTTAAGTTGATTAATTAGCATTGATAGTTGTGGATTAGTTATGATTTATTTTAGTTAGGGATTTTTGTGGATTTATGGGTATAAAACCTTTGGGAAGTGATTTGGATGATAAATATTGTAAATGATGGTAGTTAGGTGTATTTGTGGTGTTTTAGTTCCATTAAATTATTGTGGGTTGGTTGGTTTTGGGTTTGGGAAGAAATTTGGAGTTCGAAACTCCATAGCCAAACTCGGCATTTTCGCAGGGGCGAATCGATTCGGCCCCTAGGGCGAATCGATTCGCATAGAAGTAGTTTTCCAGATCTGTGTACCCGAATTGATTCGGGTTAAGGACGAATCGATTCGGTACTTGCAGAAAGTTGAGTTTGTCTTCCGAACTGATTCTCTTTCAGAGCGAATCGATTCACTAGGGTGAATCGATTCGGCCCCTAGGGCGAATCGATTCGGTTCCTGCATTTTGAGTTATTTTCTTATTTAATTTTTAGCATTTTTCTTTAGGCTTAGGACCTAGGAACCTTCTTGAATGAAGTAAACTTAGAGTCCTAGAGTATTAGTTTAGTTTGGTTTCCACCCTAGATCTGAATGGGTTCGTCTGGGGTTTCTTTCCCGTGGGTCTTTAAAGTAATGTCAACGCATTTTTTCTCTTATTTTAACTTTTAGGAGTTAGGAAGTTAAATGCCCATGCTTGGAGACTTTAGGGGCCTCTCGGAGTCATAAGGACTTTGGGACTTGTAGAATTGTTGTGATTATTTGGAGACCAAATCGGGACTTGTAATTTGAGGAATATTAATGATGATGTTCGATGGTAATAGGTTCAAATGAAATGAACCCAACTATTCAGTGGTGATAGGTTTGAATAAAAGGAACCAAACACATGGATAATGGAAATGGAAATTGGTAATGAAAATTGAAAATGAAAAAATGATATTTATAATGTAAATAATAGTTTACTTAAACACACCTCTCTAAATACTATCATAAGGGAAGTTCGTGCGCGAGGTGATGCCCCCTGACAAATTAACGTAGGGTGGATATAGTCCTAGGACATATGAGAGCTATTATGTATATATATTTTCTGCGATGGGTAGGAGATTCCGGGTGTGGTCTTGACTATCCCGCAAGCATATGGCTGCTTCCCGGCGTTGCGTTCTGATCCTAGGTTGTCTTATATATGATAGGACCCGGAAGATGATAGTTATTTAGGGGCGCGCCCAGTGGGGAAACTCGGAGGGGCGGTCTTAGAATCGTTATATGTGTGAGAATATAACTTTTCTGCATCAAGTGGTACTAGATGGATATTAATTCCATTAAGAGCTTGGATACGTGCCATAAAGAGCATGTGATTGAGATATGTGCCATAAATAGCACTTGATAGAAATTGCATTCATGTTAAGGAATGAAAAGATAAAATGGAAATGATGATTAATGATGGAAGTTTTAATTAATGAAGTGAAATTATATCTTCTTGATTAAACCGAATGAATGATTGCATTCCTGTTAAGGAATGTAAGGAGGAAATGGTATTATGATTAATGAGAAAAGGTTTTCAATTAAAGATGTTTACATGTAATTTTCTTGGGTAAATGATTTACATTTCATAAGTAGTTAAAATGTCTTAAATTGTAATGCAAGTTTAATATGCTAGGTAACATGCTAGATTTTCATCCTTATCATCCATGCATAACTGTTCATTCCTCTCATGATTTTTATTCTTCTGGTGATTATATAAAATCGGGCCCTGACCCATTCATTTTCTATGTTGTGTAAGTTATTGTATCCGCTCAGGTTCTCTACCGCAAGGGCGCCCGTTGTGATTATTCCCATTCCAGTACTATTGTCGGGCTGTAAGATTTTGCGAATATTACAGGGCGTTGTATTAGACGCTTTCATTTTCGTGTTCTAGATATGATTGGGTCTTTACTCGGCCGTGTGGCCCAAACTTTTGTATTTGATTAATGAATGTATTACACAAGATATTAAACTGTTGTAATGCGTTATATGTAACTGTGGACCGCCAGTGTATTCGGTCATTTTCTTGTATATTCGTTTTAGATGTATTATATATACTCTTTTGGAAATTCCACTTGCTTGTCAGATTGGGTTGTTTAATTTAATTTTCTTAACTGGTTTTAAAATTAAACTAAATTCTAAACTTTTTGGCAACCCATTTTCTGATTTATTGGGTGGTTTTCTCGTATACTCAGTTTATTGTTGTGATGCTGAGAATGATATCCATCCATGATTCCTATTACATTTGAGTATCGGGCTGGCCACCCCTTATCTCGGATCGCGAGTTGTCACAAATAGTATTAGAGATCAGGTTCTAGAGTACTAGGATCTATGCGGACTCGTCACGTTCTACCGTAGCATTCTTTAATATAAAGCATTATGTTAGGACTTCTTTGTTTCTTATGTTGGTGATCTTCTTTAAAATATATTATTTTGAATAGTATTCTAACTTTATTGCTTCTTCATCTCAGATGCCGGTCAAGAGAGGTTGCCGAGCGAGACGTAATAAGGTTGTAGAAGATGAGGTAGGTCCTCCACCGCCGCCACAAGGGACCATTAACGTTGCGAATCTAGCAAATATAGTAACTCAGGCAGTTAACGCCGCCATGACCACAGTGGTCCAACAATTGCCACAGGCTCAACAACGGGCTCGCGATGTTCAAGCTCATACGGGACCTTATCCATGGGCAAGGGTTAGAGAGTCCTTTCTAAAGGGAAATCCCCCAGAATTCGAGGGAGGTTCTGATGTTATTAAATCCAATCAATGGAAAAAGGACATACAACGCCACCTTCGAATGATAGAATGTAGTGAGGAGAAGAAACAATTCCTTGCCACTTTTAAGCTTGTTGGATCTACGTTACACTGGTGGGAGACGAAGACCACACCAGAGCATAGAGACACAATGACGATCACTGAGTTCTGGGCTTTGTTCGATCGTAAGTATTTTCCTCCCGCAATTCAAAGGGAGATGAGAAGGAAGCTCCAGGATGTTGTGCAAGGAGAGAGATCTGTGGCAGAGTATGAAGAAGAGTTCACCTAGTTGGCGAGTTTTGTACTGGATGAGGTGACTCCGGAATATAGGAAGATCTCGAAGTTCATGGGAGGTCTAAACTGGAGAATCCGGCAACACCTGCTGGGTAATCCATCTTTACAAACTTTTGGTGTGATTATGAATGCAGCATTGCTCCATTGCTAGGAGCATCGATTATATACGCAGGGTAGCAAGAAAGCTACTGTTGTGGAGCAAGCAGGAAAGCCTGGAGGGCATGAGATTGGAGGAGGAGAATTTCCCACATCCTAATCTTCGGATAGTAAGCAGAAAGAGAGGGACCCTTATCAAGGGGATTCACTTAAGAGGCAACATTTTGTAAGGTTTACTGCTAGTGGCAATAACAAGAACAGGCACAATCAGGGTGCTCAACAACAAGCATGTCGGGGTGGTCAGGGAGGTAGAGGCCATTCGAGCCAAGGCATTACCCAGTTAAGAAATAATAAGGGTCGAGGTCAAGAGGATATGAAGGGACGGTGCTTCCAATGTGGGGAGGCGGGTCATTACAAGATGTAGTGTCCTCGATTGATTGGGGGTCAGTTTCCTAGGGCTCTAGAGCAGCCATACGTTCAGATTTTTCCTCAGGCACCTAATCCAGCTGTTCCTCCACAGCAGGGATAGCTAAAATATTGGCGAATTTATCAAATTCAGGAGGCTATGCTTCCTCCAGCTCCGCCGGCACCGCCCTCTATTGAGGGTACGTTTTTAATTCAGGGTTACTTGAGTTGTGTGTTATTTGATACGGGTAATACACACTCATTTGTTTCTAGGAGCTTTGCTCAGACTACAGATTTGTGTTTTAATAAGAATTTCTTTCGAAAAGCGGCCGTTTTTTTTCATCTCTCGTAATGAGAACGATCTACTACTGGCGGTAAACAGTAGAGTGAAAGGCTTCCCGTAATTCACGACTCAAATCATGAATAAGTTCGTTCGACCAACATAATGACAACTCAGGCAACACGGAACCGGAACACGGCACGGCGACACGCAAAAAATGCAGAGGAAGCCTGGGAACATATTTTTTATATAAATTGAACTCTGCTGAGAATTACTTTTACTAGTGTTGAGTTTTGTGGGTGATGGTTCGCTTATTTTCTTTATTTGGAAAAACGTAGGAAATTTGTTTTGGTAATTTATGCTCTGAGACTGATTTACTCATCCTTGACATGGTTGGGTATAATGTGATATTGAGCGTGGATTGGTTAGTAAAGTATCATGCTATTGCTAATTGCTATGTTAAGAGCATAGTGTTTTCTGCTTTGGGGCAAGAGATGTTGCTAGTGGTTATGCCTCGCTTAAAAATGGGGTACTAACACATACTTATATTGTATTGCGGAGGAGTTTTTCGGGATGTAGTTGTTCCCTTGGATTTCATTCCGGATGTTAGAGATTTTTATGATGTATTTCAGGAAATACCGAGTTATGCCTTGATAAGAGGGCTATTTTTAAAAGATGTATATATTTTGGGGGTAAATAATCATAAGACTTTACGGAAAGTGAATATCTCATTTGCTGAAATCTTCAATTATTTAAGTAGTAAGTTATAGAAGTAGAATCTTATTAATAGGGTTGGGAGTTAGAATCTTTTCGGTCCCGAGCATGTGTCTTAGACCTTTATATCTTAATAACCGATAACGCAAGGTAGTAGTGTAACGAGAGGGTTCCTTATCTGGATTTCGCTTCGGCGAGACGTCCCACGCATGAAACCGAGCAAATGTTGGATGTTGAGGAAGGTCTTGGTCACTATGGATATATTTAGTATTATGTGTACACAACTTCAATAGGATATATGTAAGTAGACCGTAGAATTTGTTGGTCATCAGGCCTTTAGGGAAGGTGACGTTAGTTTAGGAGGGCTGTCGGGGGATGACCACGAATATATTGTGTGTTAACCCTAAGAGGGATTGGTTCCCTAGTAAAGAGAAGTGGGAGATTTCGAGAGGTTTGGTAGGTTAGGCCGAAGGAGATGAGGCCTCTCGTAGTAGAGTGTTACATAGGTAACGTAGCTTTTGGTGAGCTAAAAAGGTGATTTGACTCGCACTCCTGAGCCCATGTTGTTAAGCTCGAGGGTGGATTCAATTGACAAGCCTCTGCCAGGATTGGGAGTAATAATATTGGAGCATAGACCTATTGTTTGTGCGCCTCATAAGCTAAGACTTGTGGGAGGTATTATCCCATGTTTGAATTAAAATTCATCATGGGGGTAATCGCCGTATAGAAAGGGAGGTATTACTTCCTGAGCAGAAATTTAGTCTTTCATGCGAGCAACAATTCATTACAAGATGTGGTAGGAGGGACAAGGGTTGTTAAGACCACATATACAAGCTGCTGACCGAGGGAACATAATCCTACTCTATTGGCTCTGAGGGTGGGGTGCGTTTCCCCAGAAGATTTATTGTTCGGGATGAAAAGGACTTAAGAAGGGAAGCAATAGCCAAATCTCACGGTTCTAAGTTTGCGGTACATCCGGGTAACAAAAAAATGTGTCAAGATATGCATCTCTAGTATTGGTGGCCGGGCATGAAGAGGTTGTTGGACTGAATGGGGTGCCTTTGATTATAGTTTCCGACTGAGACAAGATTTTTGTTTTCCCATTTTTGGTAAGTTTGCAAGAGGCCATGGGGACCGAATTGAGGTTAAGCACTTCATATCATCCTCAAACAGATGGCCAGACCGAAAGAGTAAACCATATGTTGGAGGATATGCTCCTTATGTGCGTGATTGACTTCAAGGGTAGTCGGGAACAATGTCTCCCATTAGTTGAATTCGCTTATGATAGTTCGCATCAATTCGCTGTTGGGATGGCGCTTTATAAAGCTTTGTATGGTAGGCCTTGAGAACCTCCCGCTTGTTGGTTAGAGGGGGAAATAATAGGTTCCTTGGACCTGAAATGATCCGGGATGCTTTTTCAAAATAGAGCTCATTGTAATCGCATTCGGATAACCCAGGATCGACAGAAGAGCTATGTCTATGCGGGGATAAGGCATGTGGAGATGGAGGTCGGGGACCAAGTGTTGGTGCGAGTGTCGCCTATGAAGGGCATTAAGTGTTTTGGGAAGAAAGGGAAACTTGCACCATGTTACGTTGGACCTTTTTCCATTATCGTTAATGTGTGTCTGATAACCTATTAACTTTCTTTACCGAAACACTTGCAGCAAGTTCATGACGTGTTCCATATCTCCTCTTTAAAGAAGTACAAGAGATGTGATGGTGCCCTGAGCACATTTCTTTCAAAGATATTGATTTGCAACCCGACGTTCCTTATGAGGAGCAGTCGGTTGCAATTTTAGAGCATGGAGAGTGGCGATTGAGATCACGGGTAGTACCTTTGGTTAGAGTATTATGTGGTTAGCATAACGTCGCGGAATCGACATGGGAGAGCGAGGATGACATGAGGGGAAAGTATCCGCATTTCTTCTTGCAAGGTACGCCCGAATTTTGGGGAAAAAATTCCCTCATAAGGGGGGGAGTATGTAACAACCCTAACTTTTGAGAGCCTATTTTATATTTATTTACTATGTGTAGTAATTATATAAAATGATGGAATGTAGAGTAAATATTAATTTAATGTGGAAAAGGTTAATATTTACTGAAATGTTGTATAATTACCTTGTGAAGTAGGTAAAAGTATCCATGTTGTGATTTATTGTGTCATAGGGTTTAAAATGACATTTTGGTTTAATATGAAACCGGAAGTTGAAATAAGTTATAAAATTTCAAAATGATAATTTGGAGGGTGTAGTTAGTCCTGGTAGGTGCGAGACAGTCAAAATAACTGCCATATTACATTTTGGTATTTCGGGCACTTTTGACTGGTTATAGCTTAAATGTGTAGTTGCGAGTAATTATATCGCGTACTGATCATTTAAGTGGGCTTCTTGACTTAAGCTACGTTTTATTTTTCCAACTCTATTCCTACTCTTCCATTACACACTTCTAGCCCTAGAGGGAGTAGAGAGAGGAAGAGAACTTTGGAGAAAAAGAGAGATTTGGAGATTCAAGCTTGGATTGTGGTCTCCACCAAATCAAATCTGAATTTGCAAGATCAAGGCAAGTTATCTACTTGCTACTATATTATTTAAGTTGATTAATTAGCATTGATTGTTGTGGATTAGTTATGATTTATTTTAGTTAGGGATTTTTGTGGATTTATGGGTATAAAACCTTTGGGAAGTGATTTGGATGATAAATATTGTAAATGATGGTAGTTAGGTGTATTTGTGGTGTTTTAGTTCCATTAAATTATTGTGGGTTGGTTGGTTTTGGGTTTGGGAAGAAATTTGTAGTTCAAAACTCCATAGCCAAACTTGGCATTTTCGTAGGGGTGAATTGATTCGGCCCCTAGGGAGAATCGATTCGAATAGATGCAGTTTTCCAGGTCTGTGTACCCGAATCGATTCGGGTTAAGACCAAATCGATTCGGCAATTGCAGAAAGTTGAGTTTGTCTTCCGAACCGATTCTCTTTCAGAGCGAATCGATTCGCCAGGGCGAATCGATTCGGCCCCTAGGGCGAATCAATTTGATTCCTACAGTTTTGAGTTATTTTCTTATTTAATTTTTAACCTTTTTCTCTTGGCTTAGGACCTAGGAACCTTCTTGAATGAAGTAAACTTAGAGTCCTAGAGTATTAGTTGAGTTTGGTTGCCACCCTAGATCTGAATGGGTTCATCTGGCGTTTCTTTCCCGGGGGTCTTTAAAGTAATGTCAAGGCATTTCTTCTCTTATTTTAACTTTTAGGAGTTAGGAAGTTAAATGCCCATGCTTGGAGATTATAGGGGCCTCTCGAAGTCATAAGGACTTTGGGACTTGTAGAATTGTTGTGATTATTTGGAGACCAAATCGGGACTTGTAACATGACGAATATTAATGGTGATATTCGATGGTAATAGGTTCGAATAAAATGAACCCAACTATTCAGTGGTGATACATTCGAATAAAATGAACCAAACACATGGATAATGGAAATGGAAATCGGTAATGAAAATTGAAAATGAAAAAAATGAGATTTATAATGTAAATGATAATTTACTTAAACACACCTCTCTAAATACTATCATAAGGGAAGTTCGCGCGCGAGGTGATGCCCCTTGATAAATTAACGCAGGTTGGATATAGTCCTAGGCCATATGAGCGCTGTTATGCATATATATTTTCTGCGATCGGTAGGAGATTCCGGGTGTGGTCTTGACTATCCCGCAGGCATATGGCCGCTTCTTGATGTTGCCTTATGATCCCAGGTTATCTTATATATGATAGGCCCGGGAAGATGATAGTTATTTAGGGGCGGGCCCAGTGGGGAAACTCGGAGGGGCGGTCTTAGAATCGTTATATGTATGAGAATATTAGTTTTCTGCATCAAGTGGGACATGGTGGATATTAATGCCATTAAGAGCATGGATACGTGCCACAAAGAGCATGTGATTGAGATATGTGCCATAAAGTGCACTTGATAGAAATTGTATTCCTGTTAAGGAATGGAAAGATAAAATGGAAATGATGATTAATGATGGAAGTTTTAATTAATGAAGTGAAATTATATCTTCTTGATTAAATCGAATGAAAGATTGTATTCCTGTTAAGGAATGTAAGGAGGAAATGGTACTATGATTAATGAGAAACGGTTTTCAATTAAAGATGTTTACATGTAATTCTCTTGTGTAAATGATTTACATTTCATAAGTAGTTAAAATGTCTTAAATTGTAATGTAAGTTTAATATGCTAGATAACATGCTAGATTTTCATCCTTATCATCCATGCATAATTGTTCATTCCTATCATGCTTTTTATTCTTCTGGTGATTATATAAAATCGGGCCCTGACCCGTTCATTTTCTATGTTGTGTATGTTATTGTATCCACTCAGGTGCTCTGCCAAAAGGGCGCCCGTTGTGATTATTCCCATTCCAGTACTTTTGACGGGCTGTAAGACTTTGCGGATATTACAGGACGTTGTTTTAGACGCTTTCATTTTCGTGTTCTAGATATGATCGGGTCTTAACTCGGGCGTGTGGCCCAAACTTTTTTATTTGATTAATGAATGTATTACATAAGATATTAAACTGTTGTAATGCGTTATATGTAACTGTGGATCGACAGTGTATTCGGTCATTTTCTTGTATATTCATTTTAGATGTATTATATATACTCTTTTGGAAATTCCACTTACTTGTCAGATTGGGTTGTTTAATTTAATTTTCTGAACTGGTTTTAAAATTAAACTAAATTCTAAACTTTTTGGCAACCCGTTTTCTGATTTATTGGGTGGTTTTCCCGTATACTCAGTTTATTGTTGTGATGCTGAGAATGATATCCATCCATGATTCCTGTTACATTTGAGTATCGGGTTGGCCACCCCTTATCTCAGATCACGGGTTGCCACATTAATCCAAGACAAAAATAAGTGCAAAAATAGAATAAAAACATCCAATGTTGATAGAATAAATCATCACATAGAATAATAAAAGTCTTGCTGAATAAACCATCGACTAAAATCCAAAACAAACCAAACTAACATAGAGAAATAAATCCCATACAATCTGAAAGAAAAGTAAATAAAACTATGAGCGACATGCTCAAAATAAACTGATATGAATCCCTACACTAGGAATAGATAAATAGATGTGTCTATCCAAATCCTGTAACCTCCACATATGTTGCAGATGCGAATCCGTGGAATGAAGTCACACCTGACGTCCTTGTGGTTGGACACCTAAAAGGTTTTGAAAATATTTGATAGCAACGGTTATAACCCAAAACATTTTGAAAATATTTAGTAAAAAATTAACTTACAGTAATTTAAAATGCATGAATGAGCTTTATATTTAAGTTAGTGTCGCACTCTCTTGAGGACTTACTCACCCCTCTAATACTGTGCACACCTAACGTTCCTTTTTATAATCCCCTAATTAGACTACCCTATCTAACTATCCTGGTTATAATTTCTCCTTTCAACCACCCTACTCAAACCCGAGTATGCTTAAGATATGATTTTTAAGTTGTTAATCCCATAAACTAAGTTAATCATTTTCCCTTTTTGAATCCATATAACATTCACACCTGTTATATAATTAATATAATCCACTTCATGTAAATAATTACCCGTATATAACTATTTATCCCATCATATACGTAAAATCATATTACAACATTCGCAAATATGTTGACTATATTACAGCCCATCTTACCGAGTAATAACTCACCGGATGTATTCTCTAAAGGGCTATCAACCCATGATACACAGTCCCACCTCGAATTCCGAGACAACTATCGTCCGTCGAATCGAAATATAAATAAAAATGTAATGGAGGCGGTCATATTCCCTCGAGTATGAGGACATCATATCAATGCCCCATATCTGAAATTGGAAGCTATGACCTTGGGATATACTCACCCTACTCCTAGAGCTAGGGGATTCACCCACATCGTTCAACCTCCCCCGACAGCACTAAAGTATTTAAATTAAATGAATATCTAAAATATCTAATCAGTGATATTTATAAGTATAGAATACATATATATATATATATATATATATATATATATATATATATATATATATACACACACACACACACACACACACACACACACACACACACACACACACTATCACACACAATAGGTATATAATTAACTCCTGGATTTACCGTTTACAAATACCGTTGCACTAGCCCTAAAACTCCCGAGTCTATGGTTCGAATCTAATCTAATTAATTAGTTTCACTTCAAAAATTATCTTAAAGTAGTGTCCCTCAACTACATTACCCAGACATTTTTCCTCGGTCCGAAATTAGTACTCAGGAATTATTATCCCAAAATTTATCCTTAATTTGTCACCCACATCGCACCCCCTAATCCAATTATATTCCTCATAATTGTTAGGAAAATTTAGTCTTATATTTATTTTTCCCTAAATAAATACTTTAAAATTTAATTCTTAAAAAAATCCCCCTTATATAATAAAACGGATGACCTGCCAAAATTATTGGACCATCAATCGATCGATCAGGTACCCTTCTTCCCCAAGTTGTCTGTTTCCTCCATTGTTATCCCAACCAAGCTTTTAGTTTCATTCTCAATATTATTCGATTACAATCAACAATATATTCACATGAAAACATGTTCTAATCATCCTAGAAACCTTAATTCAACAACTAATTTCCACGAATTCCAACGTTTCCCGATTTCAAATATCCAATAAAATTTCAAATCTCTATTATCAGAACTGCAACATCGATTCTTATTGAGTTTAACATACGATTCATAATCCTACTCACCAGAATCATAAAACACAATTGATTTCACCCTTAATCTCATCAAAGTATTTCATTCACCGAAAACCCAATTTCACCAAAATACCCACCCAAAAATGGATTTGTGATACACCCACTACAATATGAATTGATTATCACAATTAAAAATCACAGCAAGTTAACCACTTTCCTTTTCGGGTTCGTAGTGTCTGATCCATTGAGGTAGAGAAAGGTTTGATGAAGAACACACAATTTGTTCCTTGTTTTGTCTCCAAAAAGAACCCCAGTTGCTCTTCCAATTGATCCCTCTAGCTTTCTCTCAAACTTTTAGGCTTAGTTTTGTGTTTTTCTGTCGTTCAACACTTCTTAGAATTAGGTGTAATACTCTAATACCATTTGTAGTCTAATGGGTCAAGTTCAAGCGACCCGAACACCCCCGTGTGGGCCCGATTATGCTTAAAAATGTCCCGAGGCCCATTTACTATCCTTGGGAACTCTTTTTTGACTATCTCAATCCATTCAAAGTCAACCGCGCACTCAGAATTGACATTGAAATTGATTTATTATAAGTTCCTATCTCACACCCAACTTAGTCTATATCCGACTCCAGACTGCGATAAATCTCCTGTTAAATTAATTTAATTAAATTACAACACGCAAGTAATTTAAAATTTACCTGAATTAATTAAGTATTTAAATGCCTGAAAATATGGGGTGTTACGCCCTCATGGCTCATGAGGTGACCCAGATATCATAACCGACTTCATATGGCCACCAAACACAATGATCGGGCATGCCAACTTATTCACCTTCACTGGACTCTGATAAATATTTGTATCAGAAGCCCCACCAAATTTCAAGATTACCAAAGCCAGCATATCAGAGTTCCTTGCCCTCAATGGAGAAAGCATTTCTTTGGTCGTCCCTCAGTTTTCGGCAGGCGACAGTGGCTTTAACCCGCCGCACAGCCACCCTCGAGAAGTAGAGCTACTGTTTGTTGATGGAAGCCTTGAAGTGGGATTTATTACCACTACTAACAGTCTTTATACTCAAAATCTGCAAGTGGGAGACATGTTTGTGTTTCCTAAAGGGCTTGTCCACTACCAGTATAACCCCGACCCTAAGCTAGCAGCAACTGTTGTATCTACCTTTGGGAGTTCAAATGCAGGGACGGTTTCACTACCCACCACCCTATTTGCGATGGGGGTTGATGATGGGATATTGACCAAGAGTTTTAAATTGACGTGGCTACCATTTAAAAGATTAAGGCTGGTCTTACACCCAAAGCCCAGGTTGAATGGAGATTTGTTTTAATTCCTTTTTTTTCTTCAAGTTTTTCATTGAATTGTCATGCATTTGTTGTAATGAGCCCGCAATCATCATAGGTATGGGTAACTGTATCCAATCATAGGTAAGAAGATGCAATGTTATTTCGGTTCTAAAATAAAGGCCAATATTGACTTCTACTAGTGTTCCTTTATTTTATGAAAAATGATATCTAACCCAAACAAATCTCCATTACATCCCCTTAGTTGTAGGGTAGAATAGGAAATACACAAGGTGCAAGTAAATAAATGCACCTTGGACATTTTGTGGAGGATTTATTTGAAATAGACAACATTACTCTTATTTGGAATATGATAGCATGTGCCCTTAGGTACATGTTTTGGGACTCTAAATTGTAAGTATGAAAGTTTCGCATGAGTATATGTGTCCTATTAATTGAATGTCGGATTTATGTCCCTACTATTTTTGGATTCTAAGCGTGTCCCCTTAGGGCACATGTTATCTAGACCCCTTTTATTCTAATAAATAAAAAGCTTTTCTAAATCCCGATACTTCACATACAAATACACATATTTGTTCTTGTTAAAAGTGAATGTACTTTTTAGTCTCTAGAAATTTTAAAATTAATAATTACAAAAAAAGAAAAAAATTAAAAGATTCCATTTTATCATGGGGATAAATGGTCATCTACTTTATGCCTCCCAATTAGCAACTGAAGAGAATCAAGAGATGTGATACATTGATAGTGTATCCAATAATCACATGACTGGGGCGATAGCATCTTATACAAAATTGACATGTGTACAAAATCCCAAGTCAAACTAGGGAATGACAAACTAGTAGAGGCTAAAAAAAGGTGTCATTTATATCCAATCCAATAAAGGAAAAAAATATATGATTGAGAAGCGCTAATATACGAAATGGTAAAAACAAAAGTCAAATTTTAATTTTTTCAAATTAAATAGTAAACTTAAATAGAATTAACCCAAATTAAACTAAGCACGAATTTTAAATATGTGTTGTGTAACATAGTTAAGTCAATTTTATTTTAAACCTAGACATGCATCTAGGTGAGTATAACAAGATTCCTATTAGCAACAAATTGTGAATAGTATAACGATTGATAATCATTGAGCTCTTCATATTAAATTAATACAACACTGAATGTAATGAGATCAACACAAATACTAAGGATGCTCGATCATGTATGATCTAATAACAACTATTACAACCCCCATTTTCCACATAAAAGTTGGCCAGATGCAATATGCAAAAGATGGGTCTTGTCCAACAATTTATACCCTTTACAACATCAAATTATAATTTACATTTTATTTTAAAAAATCATGTACAGTAAAACCATATAAAGTAAATATGACAGTAAATAATCCCAACTCCTATAAATCATAAAACATCCATCTTAAGTGTAACTAGAAAAAAATGACTGAAACAATAAATCTCAAGCTTATGCCCATACAATCTATGAAATAATAAAACGATTGGAATAGAGAGTAGCAACCTATGCTAGAGTGAAAATGAACTAAATCCACTAATGATCAAGTGAAATGGAAAGTCCAATCCCCTTTCAGTAATGTTTTCAATATCTAGGCAAACCTAGGGGGAGGAACATGTTGATAATTTGGGACAGTGCTCGGAAGTTGTAGGAATTAACTTATAAAATCAATATATAATTATGCACTGAATTCACATTACACATCGCCCATTGGCACTAACATGAAGTAAGTACATCACCCTTTATCTAAGTCTAATACTAAATGCATTCTAACCCAAGTCGAAATGAGAAATTATGTATCTACACTTATGTGATATATATATACGGCAGGTGAAGGCATTTACCTTCAGTTTAAAATTTGTGTTTAATCGGTAAGTACAGAGGAGTCCCTCATAAAATGGACGTAAACAAAACACACATAAGCGGGGCGGTCCCTATGCAGTACGCTATATCAAGGTCCATACTCACGACGATGACAATGGATATGGTTATCCCACCTACCTCATTGCAAGTGGTGCCGTTGATATCGCACCTAAAATAATGACCTACACAATGTCTAGGCAACATGTGCTGACGCGTGCTACGTTCTGAAGACGTACGGAGCGCCAATCAATATGATGTCCATGACCACGAATATGTTCTCACAATTAGTAAATACATATATGTATCACACAATATGTATAGATAACTATCCCCATAATTACCACCAATTAGGTTTCATCAATCTCTAGATAATACCCTTGTCTTAAGAATTAACACTCTAGTTCATTATTAAATTCCATAAATAATTAATAGCGACACAAAACTAATTTTAATTGAATACTTGCTCACTTGGATAACCTCCCACACACTCGCTTCAGTTCATAAAAAATTCCTGAATATTTTCACGAACCAACCTTGACCTAGCCTAGGAGCTCAATCGATCTCCTTCCCGGGCCAAATCAATTTTCCAGAACGAATTGATTTGGCCCGAAAGCTAAATCAATCGATGATTTTATAGATAAAACTTTCAATATTAAAATTTTTCCGAAGAAGATTCTTTTAATGAAGTGTCAATGGATCAAACCAACTATAAGCACTTTTAAACTTAACATTGATGGTGCTTCTAAGAATAATCGAGTCTCAAGTGGTATTGGAGGTGTCATTACGGATTCTCAGGGTAAATTTATTACAGCCTTTTCAAAATCAATGGGCATACAAACATCATTTAATGCAGAGGCAATGGCCTTACAAGGAGGGATGAAATTGATCTCAAAATTAAATATTTCTAATGTTTACATTGAATCTGATTGTACATCTTTAGTTGACAATATTTTAAAGATAGAAAAACCTCCTTGGTCATCACAAGATAACTTTGAGAACATCAAATATCTCGTAAACTTCAAAATTAACCACACTTAGAGGGAAAACAATGCAGTAGCTGATTACTTAGCTTTAAATGCTTCAGTGTCTCAAATGGATGATTATTTCTGGAGTTTCAATTCTCTTTGGCTAAAGGACATCTCAATATGGATAGATAAAATCTTCCAAGCATTATAACCATCATAAAGAAAATGTAATGGCGATGTTATAAATCCCCAAATCAAAATTTTCTTTAACTATCACATTGTAATGGGGATAAACTATAAATTACCAGGTTTCTTTTTTATAGTTTTCAAGACATGTAATGGGGATACTGTATAAATCCCCAAGTTTCTAACTTTTCATTATAGAGTAATGGACCCATCCTCTAGAAATAAGTTTAGTCATTGTGTTTGTAAGTTTAGGAGAGGATATTTCTCCAATATGTTATAAATAAAATGGGTGGGGGTACTGTCCCTCTTTGGCAAAAAAAAAAAAAAAAAAAAAATCCCCCAATTAAGCTTAAATTTGTATGGAATGACTTTCTAAATATTAATTCGACACCCATATTTGATATTTTAAGACAAAAGGATATTTTTTTGTAGCAGAGCAAAGACTCGCCACCCAAAGGGACTTTTCATGACAAAATGAATTGTCATATTTGATCTTAAATTTTTATGGAACAAATTTCTTGGCAATTTAAATTTGTCATTAAATGAGATTTTTTATCGCAAAAGTCTCCATAAATTGATCCAATATTTTTGACAAAACATATAGACATTATTTTGGTAACAACTTAATTTCACCGCATGTTTTTATTACTGGCCAACCTATTTCATATAATACTCAAAATAACTCATATACAGAATTCTAATAAAGTCTTTGACATTTATATAGCTCATTGTTGATACAAAAAATTACCCACTTACGTGGACCAATCAGAAATAGACATGTGCCATCCACTGTGGCAATAATCATTGTCAGCAAGGCATAACCACCGACCAAGGCCTGGAATGCCGACCATTATACTGGGATGTCGACCAATGCCAGGAAGCCCGACCAACAGTAGGGAGGCCGACCAACACTATCAGCAAAATGCCAACAACCATAAACATTATGGACCTTCTGTACTGATGTAAATGCCTAATTTATAAAGGCATTCCATCCTTTAACATTCCAGCTCTTTGTCTACTTGTTGGGTTATAAATACATTGTAATCCCTTCATCAAGGGCAAGTGATTGAAAAAGAAATACCATGTAATAAGAAGGACAGTGGACGTATGCTTTTCTTCATAGGCCGTACCACTTTAAAACCTTTTTATCTCTTTATTTTACTTAAAAATTTTATCTATGATTAATTAATTAGACCTAATCTTGTGTTTTACATCAACATATTGGCGCCGTCTATGGGAAACGTACTGCTAAACATTTTTCACTCATTCACTCACCAAATATGACTGATGTTCCTCAATCAAGCACCATAAATAATGGCATTCTTACTGTTCCATCTACTCAACCAACAAATAATGATCTGATGGGAGTACTGGCTAGCCTTGCTATAGGACAAAAGGCTATGCAAGATACCATTAGGCAATTAGCCCAAACACTACACGCTAGATCTCTTTATTTGTATGCCCATGGAAATATACCACCATAGACAATCCAGGACTAATAGAGATATGTCCTACCGTCCAGGTGCAAATTCTTCACTTAGAACTTCGAAACCATATAAGGAACAATCTTTAACTCCTGGAAGATTGAGTGCTTAGGAAAGGTTGAGTAGAGCATCTCCCTTTGATCGTCTGGGACCCAGGGGGAATAGATATATTCCTAGGGCATTATCGAGAAATTATTGACGACTAGCCGATCAATGTTAAGGCTCAACCCAATCCAAATTAGACGCCCAAATATTTGTACGTGGCGAACCAACCTTACAGGAGGAGATTTCAGCACAAAATGTAATTAATAAGAAATTTAAAGAGAGAGAGAAGGATTTGGACTTTCTTTGAAGCTTAATCCTGATCTTGGATGAAATCCTTTGAATGTTGAGATGAATCTTAGATGAGAGAGAATGTGTTTTTGGCCAATTTTTGTATGAAAAGGATGGAAATGTAAGATTGAATGGAATTTCACATGAGGAAACTTCATTGATTGCAGGAGAATGTTGCTGAGATCACTGATGCTGATGGATCTGAGGTGTGAATTAAGAGTGAGGTCATTCCCTCTACTTATAGGGTCATCGGTGGTTATTATCATCATGGTCTGAGCCCTTCTAATAGGAAGGTAACCCTAGGCACACTACCGATTGGCAGGGAAAGGGACCTGCCAATCGGGAGTCTCTGTGACAACCCGCCTTTCAAAATAAGGGGTGGGCAGCCCGATACCTCGACATAACGGAATCATGGATGGATATCATCCTCAGCATCATAACAATAAATAGGTATACGGGTAAACCACTCCATAAATCAGAAAGCAGGTTGTCAATTTTTTATTTAATAAAGATTTAAGGAATAAATTTAACAACCCAAATCTGATGAAAGTGGAATTTCAAAGGAACATATAGATAGTTACCAAAACAACATACAATAAAAGAAACGAATAATCTGTCGGTCCACAGTTACATTCAAAGTGTTTCCACAATTCAATATTCTACATATTACATTCATTAATAAGTACAAAAGATGGGCCACTAGCCCGAATGAAAGACCCGATCATAACTAGATCCAGAAAATGAGGGCGTCTAACAAACATCCTGTAATAATTCGCAAGGTCATACAGCTCGTCAAAAGCATAAGAGTGGGAAAAATTATAACGAGCGCCCTTGCGGAGGAGCACCTGAGCGGATACAACAACATGCACAACATGGAAAAAATGAACGGGTCAGGTCCCGATTTATATATGATTCCCAGAAGAGTAAGAAACATGATAGATATGGACAATGAATCATAAATAATGTGAATGAGAATCTAACAACCTAATCATAAAATGTGATGATTCAAATTTATAAGTTTCTAACAGTTATTAAATTAAGCAAGAGAAATTAAATTAAATATCATTTCTTCTCATATTTATCATTTTCCATTCCTCAATAGGAATATAGTTTCCATCATATTTTTCCGTTTTCCATTCCTTAGTAGGAATATAATTACCATCTCATATCTTATGGAAATTTACATACCTCAAGTCCCACTTGAGTTAGAAAGGTTATATTCTTATACATATAACGTTTCTAAGACCGCCCCTCCGAGTTTCCCCACTGGGCGCGCCCCTCAATGACAATCATCTTCCAGGGCCTATCTATACAAGACAACCTGGGCACCTAACGCACGTCGGAAAGTGGCCATATGCCTACGAGTGAGTCATACGACACCCAGAATTACCTCACTAGCGCAGAAAAACATATACAAAACCCGCATATGGCCGAGGACTATAGTCAACCTGCATTCAATAGTAAGGGGACATCACCTCATGCGCGAGCTTCCCTTATGATAGCATTTAGAGAGGTGTGTTTAAGTAATTTAACAATTACCAATTTAATCTCACTTTCATTTCCATGAATCTCATGTGTTTCATTTTACTTGAAACATTTATCTTTGAATATTTCTTATTCAATTTCATCATATAATTTTGTCCCGAAGTATTCTCTAAAAATGTCGCAAAATCTAATAGGTCCCAAGGTTTTTATGTACCTCAAAAGGGCCTCTAAAATCTCCACATATGGGCTTAGAACTCTAACTTAACTAATTTACCAAAAGAGAAGTGATACCTAAGCATCACTTTAAGCCCCCCTGAATTAACCCCAAGTGATCCCATTCAACTATAGGGTAACGAACAAACTCAACTAAAACTCTAAGTTCACTTCATTCAAGAAGGTTCCTATCTCCTATGTAAAAGAAGAAATCTAGGAAACAAAAATAAGTTTAAGAGTGAAAAATAGGGGACCGGTCGACTGGTTCGAAGGCCGCGGTCGACCGCGTCTCAAAACTTTTGCCTTCGTAGGAAAGTAGAAAGTCTAGAAAAAGGGGGTCGGTCGACCGGTCGCGGACCGCGATCGATCACACGCCAAAAATCACTCCTTAGTGAGAAATCAGTGTGCCCTCCCCCGAAGGCCCGGTCGACTGGTCTTGGACCCGCGGTCGACCGGTCATAGTAGACCCCAAAACCATTCTCCCTCAACAACAAGTCTCCACTTCACTTATTGCTACCAACTAATTTTAAATGCATCCAACACTCAAAATATATACCAATATCAATTCAAATAAACCTCCAAGGAGTTAAAGCCCATGAATCCACTAAAAAGCACTAATTATCTTAAACCGTGCATAACCACAACTATCAATGCAAATTACTCTACTTAAATCATAAAATAGGAAGTAGAAAACTTGCCTCAAGGTTGTATCTTCATATTTGGTGAGGATTGTAGACAAGATCAAACACTCAAGCTTCAATCCCTCTTTCTCTCCTTAGGTTTCTTCTTCTCTTTCTTTCTCTAGGTTTACCAATTTAATTAAGGGAATAGTGACTTAGTTCAATACATAAATCGTGGCTTAGGCTTAAAATTCCATCTTAAGTAATTAATATGCGGTACAATAATATGCAACTACTCATTTAAGTTACTACCAGTCAAAAGTGCCCAGATACTAGAAATACAATATGGCACAAAATTTGACTATCTCGCACCTCCCAGAACTAACTACACCCTCCAAATTATCATTTGGAGATTTTATAATTCATTTTAGATTCCGGTTTCATTTTAAGCCAAATGTCATTTTTAAATCACATGACATTACAAAACATAACATAGAAAAATTCACCTCTACATATGGTAAATATGCAACATCATAGTAGATATTAAATTTTCTTTCTTAAATTAATACCTACTCCTCATATCAACATCTTTATATCTAATCACTATATTTTGCAAATTAAATATAAAATAGAACCTCAAAAGCGAGGGTTGTTACATACTTCCCCCCTTATGTGAATTTTGTCGGCAAAATTCAAGCGTACCTTGTATAAAGAGATGCGGATACTTTTCCCGCATGTTATACTTGCGTTCCCACGTAGATTCCTTAGCGTTATAGTGACTCCATTGAACCCGCACCAAGGGTAACACACGAGACCTCAATCTACTCTCCCCATGCTCTAATATAGCAACCGATTGTTCTTCATATGAAACATCGGGTTGCAAAATCAATATCCTCGAGAGGAATGTGCCAAAGCGCACCTTCACACCTCCTCTAATTCTTTAGGGAGGAAACATGTAATACATCATCAATTTGTTGTAATGGTTCCGGTAAAGCAAGTTGGTATGCCACTGGACCCACCTTTGCAATAACTGGAAATGGTCCAACAAAGCGTGGTGAAAGTTTCCCTTTCTTACCGAAACGCTTTATCCCTTTCATGGGCGACACTCGAACCAAAACTTGGTCCCCAATCTCCAATTCCATATGTCCTCGACCCGCATCGGCATAGATCTTTTGACGGCCTTGGTCTATCCGAATGCGATTTTGAATCAACTCAATTTTTGAGGAAGTATCTTGGATCATTTCAGGTCCAAGAAATTTATTATCACCCACTTCCAACCAACAAGCGGGTGATCTACACGGTCTCCCATACAAAGCTTCATAAGGTGACATTCCAATTGTGAATTGGTAAGAGTTGTTATAAGCAAACTCAACTAATGGGAGATATTGTTCCCAACCACCATTGAAGTTAAGCATACACATGCGAATCATATCCTCCAACATTTGATTTACTCTTTCAGTTTGGCCATCTGTTTGAGGATGGTACGAAGTGCTTAACCTCAATTCGGTCCCCATCGCTTCTTAGAAACTCCTCCAAAAGTGGGAAACAAAAAATTTTTCTCGGTCGGAAACTAGATTCAAGGGCACCCCATGGAGTCTCACCACCTCCTCGATGAACAGGCGAGCATACCGAGTAGTGTCATAATCTGTTCGCACGGGTAGAAAGTGTGCCAACTTTGTCAAGCGGTCGACAATTACCCAAATAGAATCACACCCGCTTTGTGATCTTGGCAAGCCCGTGATAAAATCCATAGATATGCTTTCCCATTTCCACACTGGGATCTCTAACGGTTGCAACAAACCTGTCGATTTATGATGATCAATCTTGATCAGTTGACAAGTAGTGCATTGGGACATAAATTCTGAAATATCCCTTTTCATACCTGGCCACCACTACTGACGGTGCATGTCCTGATACATTTTGTCCCCACCAAGATGAACCGTGAACCTCGAAACATGAGATTCAGCCATCACCGCCCGTCTCAAATCTCCATCCTCCGAAACGATGAGTCTTCCATGGAAGCGTAATCCACCCTCAGAACCAATAGAGTAGGACTTCGCTCCCTCGGACAGAAATCGACGAATATGGTCTTGACACACCTTATCCCTTCCTTGAGCTTCTATCACCCTTGCCACAATGGTAGGAGTAACGGTCATTACCGACATGAATGCTCTCACCAACGTATCCTCCTGACTGAGTTCCTTCCATTTAGCTTTCCAGACCTTAGCTAATTCTCCATTAGGCTTCCTACTCAAGGCATCCACTACCACGTTTGCCTTACCCGGATGATAACGAATATCAAATTGGTAATCTTTCACGAACTCTAACCATCGGCGCTGGCGCATATTCAAATCCTTATGTGAAAATAAATATTGCAGCAATTTTTAGTCCGTGAAAAGACTAAACTTCTCTCCCAAGAGATAATGTCTCCATATCTTCAATGCAAAGACAACTGCGGATAGTTATAAGTCATGCACCGGATAGTTTCTTTCATGGGGCTTCAACTTACGGGAAGCATAAGCGATAGCCCGTCTCTCTTGCTGAAGTACACCTCCTAATCCTTGAAGAGATGAATCGGTGAAGACTAGATATTCCAATCCTTGTTTTGGCAATGCAAGGACAGGAGTCGAAGTCAATCTATCTTTAAGCTCATCAAATGCAGCTTGGCAAGAACCATCCCAAATAAAGCTCACCCCTTTCCGGGTCAAATTTGTCAAAGGGCTAGCTATTTTAGAGAAATCCTTGATGATCCGACGGTAATAACCCGCCAAACTCAGAAAACTGCGAACCTCGGTAGGTGTCATGGGATGACCCCACTCCCTCACCGCAGCTACCTTGCCTAGATCCACCGATACACCCTGGGACGTCACCACATGACCCAAAAACTGTACCTCCTGTAACCAAAAGCCACACTTGTCAAACTTGGCACACAGTTGATGGTCCCGTAATCTCTGTAGGACCAACATTAAATGCATAACATGATCATATTCCGTTCGAGAATAGACTAAAATGTCATCGATGAAAACAATAACAAATTGGTCCAGGAAATCCCGAAACACCCTATTCATGAGATCCATAAATACAGCGGGGGCATTGGTTAGTCCAAAGGGAATAACCAAAAATTCATAGGACCCGTACCTTGTTAGAAAAGCAGTCTTCGATACATCCTCCTCCCGTATCCTCAATTGGTGATACCCCATCCTCAAATCAATTTTGGAGAAGTACGTAGCTCCTCGAAGTTGATGAAACAAATCATCGATACGAGGTAAAGGATATTTATTCTGGATGGTGAACTTATTAAATTCTCTATAGTCCACAAATAACCGGAGAGAACCATCTCTTTTCTTAACAAAGAACACTAGAGCACCCCACGACGATGTGCTACGCCGAATAAATCCATGCTTCAACAACTTTTGAATTTGATCTCTTAGATCCCTCATTTCAATAGGAGCCATTCGATATGGAGTCCTCGCAATAGGCCTCGTTCCCAGCACTAAATCGATCACAAACTCAAACTAACGGCTAGGAGGCAAACCCAGTATTTCCCGAAAAAAATCCTCAAAGTCTTTCACAACTGGAATGGAATCCAAGGGAACAAATACATCCCTTGAAGTCTCCTCGGCAATATAATAGAAATAAGTACTAGTACTCCCCTCTAAACGAGGTAAAACTACCAGGAATATTTCTTGTCTCGAAATGAAGAAGACTATACTCTTCCCGTAGCAATTTACTATAGCATGATATTTCATAAGCCAATCCATACCCAAAATCACGTCATACCCGACCATGTCCAGGATGAGTAAATCAGCCTGAAAGCATAAATTACCGAGTGAGATTTCTATATTTTTACAAACAAAGAAGATGAGTGAACCATCACCCATAGAGGACTCCACACTAGTAAAAGTTCTTTCAGCAGATTTAATCAACTCGGTGGTCTGAGCAAAGCTCCTAGAAATGAATGAATGTGTTGCACCGTTATCAAATAAAATAAGACCCATATGTCCCTGAATAAGAAACTTACCCTCAATGGCTGGCGGTGTAGGCGAAGCTGGAGGAAGCATAGCATCCTGAATATGGTAGACCCTACCATAATGTAACTGACCCTGTTGTGGAGGAGCAACTGGGTTAGGGACCTATGGTGGGAACTGAACGTACGGCTGCTGTGGAGTTAGAGGAAAATGTCCCCTAATCAACTGAGGACATTCATTCTTATAGTGACCCGCTTCCCTGCATTAGAAACACCGACCTATTATATTTTTAGCATTTCGACCACGATTGTTTCTAAACTGATTCACACCTTGGCCCTGCTGGCCTCTGCCTCCCTGACCCCACAACCTTCTTGTTGTTGTGGGGCACCTTGACCGTGCCTATTATTTTGGTTCCCCGAATTAAACCCACCAGAACGCTGCCTCTTCGACAAGCCCCCCTGTTGGGGATCCCTTTCTTTCTGTTTACTGCCCGAAGGTTGGGATGAGGGAAAGACTCCTCCTCCAATCCCACTACCTCCTGGCCTTCCCACTTGCCCCACTATGGAGGTTTTCTTGCCACTTTGAAAAAATAATCTATGCTCTTGAAAATGTAATAGAGTTGCATTCATCACATCCCTAAAAGTATGTAAAGCCGAATTACCCAGCAAGTGTTGCCGGATTCTCCAGTTTAACCCTCTCATAAAATTCAAAACTTTCTTTTCTTCGGGAGTCACTTCATCCGGTACAAAACTTGCCAACCGGGTGAATTCCTCCTCATATTCTGCTATTGACCTCTCCCCTTGCACAAGGTCCTACAACATCCTTATCATCTCCCCTTGAATTGTGGGAGGAAAGTACTTATGATCAAATAAAACCCAGAATTCAGAGATCGACATTGTATCCCTCTGTTTTTGCGTAGTCACGGACTCCCACTAGTGTAATGCGGTCCCAACCAGTTTAAAAGTAGCAAGGGCTTGCTTCCTGTCCTCACCACACTCCACCATACGTAGATGGCGTTGTATATCTTTCTTCCATTGATTCGCCTTTATAACATCCGAGCTCCCATCAAATTTCGGGGGCTGACCCTTTAGAAAAGATTCCCTAGCTCTCTCCCACGGAGAAGGTCCGGTAGGAACTTGGGCATCCGGCGCTCTCTGTTGAGCCTGTGGTGCTTGTTGGGCCACTGCTGTCATGGCCGCATTAACGACTTGAGCCACTATATTTTGCCACATCTGCGGCATTGAATGTTCCTTGTGGCGGCGGAGGAGGACCAACATCCTCATCTAAGACCCTATTGCGTCTCGTCGGGCGACCTCTTTTAGGCGGCATCTGAGATGGAGAAACAATAGAGTTAGAATTTCACTTAAAACAATCTATATTTGCAGAAGATTGTAAGCATAAGAAAAAAATCAGTCCTAACATTAGGCTCTATGTCAAAGAACGCTACGGTAAAACGTGACAAGTCCACAAAGATCCAAGAGACTCTAGAACCTGATGCTCTGATACCATCTGTGACAACCCGCCTTCCGAAATAAGGGGTGGCCAGCCCGATACCTCGACATAACGGAATCATGGATGGATATCATCCTCAGCATCATAACAATAAATAGGTATACGGGTAAACCACTCCATAAATCAGAAAGCAGGTTGTCAATTTTTGATTTAATAAAGATTTAAGGAATAAATTTAACAACCCAAATCTGATGAAAGTGGAATTTCAAAGGAACATATACATAGATACAAAAACAACATACAATAAAAAAATCGAATAATATGTCGGTCCACATTTACATTCAAAGTGTTTCCAGAATTCAATATTCTACATATTACATTCATTAACAAGTACAAAAGATGGTCCACTAGCCCGAATGAAAGACCCTATCATAACTAGATCCCAAAAATGAGGGCGTCTAACAAACATCCTGTAATAATTCGCAAGGTCATACATCTCGTCAAAAGCATAAGAGTGGGAAAAATCATAACGGGCGCCCTTGCGGAGGAGCACCTGAGCGGATACAACAGCATGCACAACATGGAAAAAATGAACGGGTCAGGTCCCGATTTATATATGATTCCCAGAAGAGTAAGAAACATGATAGATATGGACAATGAATCATAAATAATGTGAATGAGAATCTCACAACCTAATCATAAAATGTGATGATTCAATTTTATAAGTTTCTAACAGTTATTAAATTAAGCAAGAGAAATTAAATTAAATCTCATTTCTTCTCATATTTTATCATTTTCCATTCCTTAATAGGAATATAGTTTCCATCATATTTTTCTGTTTTCCATTCCTTAGTAGGAATATAATTACCATCTCATATCTTATGGCAATTTACATATCTCAAGTCCCACTTGAGTTAGAAAGGTTATAATCTTATACATACAACGTTTCTAAGACCGCCCCTCCGAATTTCCCCACTGGGCGCGCCCCTAAATGACTATCATCTTCGAGGGCCTATCTATACAAGACAACCTGGGCACCTAACACACGTCGGGAAGTGGCCATATGCCTGCGAGTGAGTCATAACCACACCCGAAATTACCTCACTAGAGAAGAAAAACATATACAAAACCCGCATATGGTCGAGGACTATAGTCAACCTGCATTCAATAGTCAGGGGGCATCACCTCATGCGCGAGCTTCCCTTATGATAGAATTTAGAGAGGTGTGTTTAAGTAATTTAACAATTACCAATTTAATCTCATTTTCATATCCATGAATCTCATGTGTTTCATTTTACTTGAAACATTTATCTTTGAATATTTCTTATTCAATTTCATCATATAATTTGGTCCCGAAGTATTCTCTAAACAATGTCCCAAAATCTAATAGGTTCCAAGGTTTTTATATACCTCAAAAGGGCCTCTAAAATCTCCACATATGGGCTTCGAACTCTAACTTTAACTAATTTACCAAAAGATAAGTGATACCTAAGCATCATTTTAAGTACCCCTGAATTAACCCCAAGTGACCCCATTCAACTATAGGGTAACAACCAAACTCAACTTAAACTCTAAGTTCACTTCATGCAAGAAGGTTCCTATCTCCTATGTAAAAGAAGAAATCTAGGAAACAAAAATCAGTTTAAGAGTGAAAAATAGGGGACCGGTCGACCCGTCCAAAGGCCGCGGTCGACCGCGTCTAAAAACTTTTGCCTTCGTAGGAAAGCAGAAAGTCCAGGAAAAGGGGGACGGTCGACTAGTCGCGGATCGCGGTCGACCGCATGCCAAATATCAGGCCTTAGTGAGAAAGCAGTGTGCCCTCCCTCGAAGGCCCGGTCGATCGGTCCTAGACCCGCGGTCGACCGGTCATAGCAGACCCAAAAAACATTCTCCCTCAACAACAAGTCTCCACTTCATTTATTGCTACCAACTGATTTTAAATGCATCCAACACTCAAAATCTATACCAATATCAATTCAAATGAACCTCCAAGGAGTTAAAGCCCATGAATCCACTAAAAAGCCCTAATTGTCTTAAACCATGCATAACCACAACTATCAATGCAAATTACTCTACTTAAATTATAAAATAGCAAGTAGAAAACTTGCCTCAAGGTTGTATCTTAAGATTTGGTGAGGATTGTAGATAAGATCAAACACTCAAGCTTCAATCCCTCTTTCTCTCCTTAGGTTTCTTCTTATCTTTCTTTCTCTAGGTTTACTAATTTAATTAAGGGAATAGTGACTTAGTTCAAGACATAAATCGTGGCTTAGGATTAAAATTCCAGCTTAAGTAATTAATACGCGGTAAAATAATACGCAACTACTCATTTAAGTTACTACTAGTCAAAAGTGCCCAGAAACTAGAAATACAATATGGCACAAAATTTGACTATCTCGCACCTCCCGAAACTAACTACACCCTCCAAATTATCGTCTGGAGATTTTATAATTCATTTTAGATTCCGGTTTCATTTTAAGCCAAATTTCATTTTTAAATCACATGACATTACAAAACATAACATAGCAAAATTCACCTCTACATACGGTAAATATGCAACATCATAGTAGATATTAACTTTTCTTTCTTAAATTAATACCTACTCCTCATATCAACATCTTTATATCTAATCACAATATTTAGCAAATTAAATATAAAATAGAACCTCAAAAGTGAGGGTTGTTACAGTCTCGTGCAGATTTTTTTTTGAAAATCGATCGTAGAACATAATTTGTTGATCCAAATCACACACGGGGAATAATGTTAGAAGAGGTAATTCATAAACCTTTAAGATTCCTTTGGACCTCTACTGGGTTCGGGAGTTGATTTTGGGTTAAATGTGGCTCGAAATCGCACGTCGGTCCTTTAGACTGGAGATCGTCGAACGAAAATGGATTGTTCATCCGAACGATAAGTCATAATCGCACATGGGGTAGACCGTTGGAAAGGTTATGCAAGGTACTTCAACATTACAAAGAGCTTCACTTGATTCGGAAAGTCGACTTGGTCAACCGGGGTCCGAAAGTCCACGATGACCTATTGGAGTAAAATGGATCATTCGTCCATACCGTAAGTCAGAATCACTCACAGGTTGGACCGTTAGAATGGGCATTCAGTGACCTTTGAAGATTAATTTAGTCTCATTCGGGTGGAAGAGTTTACATTGGTCAATCGGAGCCTTAGGGGTTCTGGTGGCCTCCAGATTAACTTTCGGTGGAAAATGATTCATTCATCCGAACAGTTATGCTGTTTTATGCACAGGGAAGACTGTTTGAAAGGGGTTTCAATGCCCTTTGAGGATTGAAAGAGATTTTTCTCTAACAATGAAGCCAATTGGGGTAAAATCGGGGCCCAGGAGTAGCCCGTGGCCTCCTGATCAATTTTTAATGGTAAAATTGTCCGTTAATGTGAACCGTTATGTTGATTTGTGCATGGGGTAGACCGTTAGAAAGGGGATTCAGAGCCCTTCAAAAATCCATTGAGATTTTTCTCTGACGATAGAGTTGACAAAAGGCAAATGGGGCCCGGGAGGCCCCGAAGATCGATACTCGAAGTATGACCTAGGGTTTTAGCGCAATGGGGAGGTGCTGGGGATCTAAAGACAGAATTAGGCGGTCCTAGAATGTGGTGTCTACACTTTACATTATTGGATCTTCATTCGAGATAGAAGAATCTACACTTAATTTAAGAATCTATTTTTATGTATGAGTAGTCTTGTTACTAGAATTTTACAGTAAAATGCATATAAATAAAATGATGGATTTCTAGTAGATTTCGTATTAATAAAAATGTTTGCAAATATGTTATTCAGTGGGTATAAAGAATGAGTAAATACTAGGAGGTTTACATGAAATAATTCAAATTTTCATGAAAATAGTAGGTTTTAAGATGTTGGGTGATAAACATTTTATGGAATAAATATGTCTAAAATTTACATTTTTATCTTTCCAAAGATATTTGTTAAATTAAGTTTGATTTCTTGCAAAAATGAAGATTTTATAAAAATGGGACATTGACTTAAGTTTTTAAGAAATAAAATGTCCTATGGTCTAGAAAGTATATTTTGAAAGTATTATGAATTTCAAGAATGGAAATTATGTTTAACCCATTTGGTAGGATTTTTGGATTTAAAATACATCTTCCCATGAATATAAACTTGTAGTACTTCGGCAATGGGCATATAATCAAGTTTAAAGAAGATTTGGTTTGGTTTAAACTTGAAATAAGAAAAGTTAAAGTTTTAGTCTTCAAAATGCGTGAGAAGAAAATTATAAGTGTAAGGTTGTAAGACTACATTTGTAATAAAAGAAAATGGTGTTTTTCTTATAAAGTAGTCTTATATGTTCAATAATTCTTGGAAGTAAATGTATTGAAATACAGATATTTCCAATTGAGAAGAATATTACTCCAAAAGGTTAAAAAGGTGTTAAGGTGCTAAAAACACATAAGAAGTTAGTGTGGGTAACTTAATGTTGTTTTAGAAAATTTACACTTGTGAAAATATAGTTAAAGATGAGTTTGGAAACAAATGGGTAAAATGATAATTTTACGTAAAGTGTAGCATTTTTATGAAATAAAAATATTGGAAAGGGTGTCAAACATGATATACGTAATGAACATGATTTTTGGAATTAAATCAAAGATGGTGTGTTAAGGACATGAAATGATGATTTTGAAAGTCTAACACATGTTGGGGTGAAACCCCCAGTTTTGGCTTCAACCGGGTAAAAGGAAAACTGGACTAATTTGGACATTTGAAAAATATTAAAACACATTAATTATGAATTCAGATGACACCGGAAAATTAAGGAGGGCCCGGAGCCCTGGGCTACAAGACCCAAAATACTAGCCAAATCATATGGTGCGCATAGCCGGCGGTGTGGAGCCCATTATTGTATGTAGTTATTGAAAGATTCCAAGAAAAAGATAAAGGAATAAGGAGCATGTTAAGAAATGGGTTGTGTGGTGAAAATGTGTGACAACATAACTTGAATGAAGTAATAAATATTCCGGTAAAGGATAAAATGGACAAGTAAATGCATAATTGATTAATGTTCATAAGGTAAAGAAAAGGGTAAAGTAAGTGGGTAAATGGTTCATTAGCAACCTAAGTAGTTTAACCCATAATTAACACAAGGGTGTGTTGTGAAAGGTTTTCAAAGCCTAAATAACTATTTTCTAACACGATGTTCACGTGTGTTAAAAGGGTGATTTTCAATGAAAATACTAATGTGGATTGGTTAAAATGAAAGGGTAATATCAGTAAAGAAATGGATTTCGGTCAAACGAAGTGGATTTGTTTAAAATATTTAACTGTGTGTGTTAAATAAATGGATAAATGTCAAACATGACAAAAGGAAGTCTTTTACCAGATTTAGGTGAATTAATCAGGATAAATAAGCTTTTCGGAAGTAAAATGGTTTCATGCATTAAGTATGTGTATATATATGTGTGTTCACACACACACACACACACAAGGTAATTGCATATACACGCATGTATAATGTGTTAGAGTCTTCTCTCTGTCATTCGATTCTATATTGCATTTGCATATTTCCCACTGAGCATTCGGCTCACTCCCTCATTTTGCTACGGAAGGTTGGGTGCGGTTTCGTATTTGAGGGCAATATTCATTTAAGTACTCTCTTTTATTTTACGTTAGTAGCTCTGTATGATTGGACTTCAGGGTGCTCCCCATGGGTCCCTCATGTAGTTTGATTTCAAATTGGAATTGCATGCTAAGAAAGTGAAACGTTAATTAAAATAAGACTGGATTAGCAACATTATATAGATTTTTTCATTACACTTCAACCCTAATGCTCGGGTCGGACCACGTTGACTATGGGTAACCCGCAAATCTAGGGCGAGGTGTTACATATCGAGGCGTGAATAAACCGAAAGCCATTAGCACGAAAGCTTAGATTATTCCTTTACATATTGTATGTACACATTCTAGATGTGAAGAGACATACTCTTGAGGATAAATTAGAAAAAAAAATATTTTTATGATACAAAACCCCAATATAATGGAAACGTGGTGTACAAATTAAGAACCAAAAAGCTTATGATTAGAATAAACAACAATTTAATGAGAATTTAGCGTGGAATTAGACGAAGCAAATATTGAAAAATTGAGCATCAATATGCCTGAATAATTACAAAGAGATTTGGCACATCAATGTGAGGAGGATCTGATTGAATTCATAACTTCGTAAATTGGATGTACACTTCTAGCATTGCCTTAATTAACCTCTACTTCATTACAAGATGAATCTTTTCCAGAGTCTTTAACAAGGAGAGTAAGATCCCTATAACAAATTTATGATACATGAATTTATACAACACTAGAAATGTTTAAGGTTGAAGAAAAATAAGAAATATGGGATAATGATATATAAAAGGAGATGGAGACAATTGAGAAGAATAACATATGAAATCTTATAGATGTTCCACAACAAAAATATGTCTTAGGTGTCAAATGGGTCTATAAGGAGAAGCATAACCCTAATCGGTTGATTAAAAAATATAAGGTAAGAACCTCAACAATGCGGGGTTAACTGTAATGGGAAATTTTTACCAGTGGCATGTTTTGATTGAATAAGGTCACTTATGGAACTGATATCTCAGAAGAAGTCATTCTTTATAAATTGTGAGCTACAACAAGAAGTCTATGTGGAACAACCACAATGGTTCAAAGAATAAGGAGTTGAAAAATAAAGTATTACGACTAAACAAAGATCTATATGGATAAAATCACTCACTACAAGAATGGTATCGTATTAAAAAATACTTCATGGATTCATGCGGAGTAAGAGTGAGATAAAACTATACATGAAAACTCAAGGTAACTTCAATAATCTCATTGTACTTATCAATATAGATGATCTCATATGTAAAGAGAACAATGAAGAGATAATTCAGGAGTTTAAAAAGGATATGATGAAGACATTTGTGATGATTGACAGTGGATTAATGAATTACTTTCCTTGAATTCAAATAAGTAAAGAAATGGAAGGAATACTAACATAACGAAATAATTACTCAAAGAACTTGTCGAAAACAATTCTGGATGTAAGTGTGCATGAGTGTATACACAACTCTCATAGCCAATGAGAATTTAAGAAAATAGTATTGATACAATAAGGAAAATCCATCAATCTGTAGAAGTCTCACTAGGAATTTACTCGATCTCACAGTTTAATACGTAGCATCATGTAAACGATTAAACTTACGTCATGATTTATTCAATGTCGAAGCTAAATACATTAGGGGGATGCAAAAATAATATTAAAGTACGCGCAATGCACAATGGAATATGGTATATGGTATAATCCCACTACTTGTCCAAAATTATACATGTACACTAACTATTAGAATGGATAAGTGGATAACATGAAAATTATATCGAGATACACCTTCATAATAGAGCACTATATACTCTAATGGGTGTGTAGGAAGAAAGAAACGGTGTCATAGTAATCAGCTGAAGTGTAGCATGTTCCAGAATATGGGATCAACATGTCAAGATTCATGACCAAGGAGAATATTTGAAAACCTCGTCAGTTCAAAGAATGAGCTACTAAAATATTCATTGATATTAAGTCCACTATAACAATGGAAAAAAAAAATCTATTGTTCCACAACATGACTAAACACATTGTTGTGACACCCCACCTAGTTTAACCACTGGTGATTAGTAGTTTATTATAATAAACAAGAATCTCATTTGGTTAATTATTAGCATCACTGTCGAAATTCTTTTTAAATTACTAACCACCTAAGTTAAATTGAACCGATGTTAAATTTTATCATGCTTTAATATAACAACATGTGGAATAAATAAAATAACCAAACCAATCACACAATAATAGTCTGAATCAATCACACGATAAATAGCTAAATAAATAATATCGAATGAACCATCAGTTCCCAAAATTGAATCCAACAACAAGTCTAAAATAATAAACTGAATCCAAATAAAGTCTGACAAATAAATGAATAACTATAATGCTTAATCGTTTGAGGGGCAACATGCCCAAATGAAATACTAAAAATTAAATCCTAATTTAGGAATTAATAACTGAAGCAACTACAGAAACTATTGCAAGCCTCCACAAATGCTACAGCTACGCATCCCTAGAATTAATCATCAAGCTTGGCGTCCCTGTGGATGGACACCTAAAATGTTTTGAAAAATGGATTTGACAAGGGTCAGAGCCCTAAAACCTTTTTAAAATAATTTGCAACATTTAAATCACAACTTTAAAACAATTACTAGATACACATGTTAGTTCCGCGTACACTCCCTTGAGTTCCTTACCTCTCATCTAAAGTGCACACTTAACGTCTCCTACCCAGCTATGCTACCCAACCTAACTAGATAACATATCTAACTAACCACAAAAGGTTTATCTACCCCGTATTAATCATACGATACGCTACTGTACTAATAATAATTAATATTACTCGCATATTATCATTGAATCATTATTTAAGTTTCTCTAATTAAATTACTTTTAGACATACATTATCAATTAATTCTACCATCACACATAAGCAGATCTATCCCACTTGTATATATTTATCACATTATAATATATACAACTATAGCATCCCCAATATTAGCTACCTTGATGCTTGCATACACTACTATCATGTCTCTGTACCACTAGTACCAAATCAAGTACTATCGATTCAGAATGTCTCCTCGAACCTCAATCAAACAACACACAATGGAGGCGAACATAGTTCGAAGCCTTTGGGATACGTACATACCTAACTACCCAAATGACATGTCGGTCCCACTAATACACAACACATAGTGAGTTGACCTAATTCCTATATTCCGGATCATACTGTGACACCCCGCTTATTAAAATAAGAGGTGGCCAACCCGATACTCCAATAAATACAGTAATCATAGATGGTCCATTCCTAGCATCATTGTTGAGAAAATAATAATACGAGATAAACACAAATTATTTTAGAAAATGGATGTCAAATTAATTTGTAAGTTTAAAGAAAACCATTTAGCCAATCGAATTTGAAAGGAGGTGTATTTAAATAAAGACAGATAACAATTTAACAATCATTAACAACATAATAAATGAATAAGCTGTCGGGTAATAGACCAATACAAACGGTTACACCGAGTATTAAAAATAAATATCACTGTATATAAGCAAGTACAAAACATGGGCAACACGCTCGAATGTGTAGACTGGTCATAACTACAGTGTACCAAAGATTGATGCGTCTATCACAAAAGACATATAACATTCGCAAAAATTCCATAGCCCCTGGACACTAGGAAGGAAGGATCAGCATGGGCGTCCTTGCGGTGGAGCACTTGGACGGAAAAGAGATCCATACAAAACAAAGAGATATATATGGGTTAGGGCCCAATTTGATATGATAATCATGTGAATAAAATCCATAACAGTTATGAATGATTAACATCATGATCAAGCTTAATTCTCCCTCCACAATAAGAATAATCCTCACCTCTCATCTAAATGCACAGCCCAGCACAATGTCATTTATAATGATAACTATTCATTAATGCAAGAGAAATAACCCACATCCAACTTAAAAAGCTTACATTTCAATTTTGCACAATATAACATCACAAGTCCAATTCCTCATTCGGAAACTTATTTGAAAGAGTTGATTTATAAAATGTTTTAGCCATTTATGAAATGTCACATTCGTGAGAATAGATATAATAACAATATAACGATTCTAAGACCATCCTTCCAGGATTCAGCCCACTGGATGCGCCCCTAAATAGCTATCATCTTCCAGGGTCACTAACCAAGACCACCTGGGCATCCTAAATCTCACGTCGCGTGGGAAGAGAACATATACCTTGGAGAGTGTTTCATAACCATACCCAGAATTACCTCACTTCGAATAAAATAACCACACAATGTAAATATCGGTCCTATGGTCGAGGACTATATTCACCCTACATTCACTAGCCAGGGGACTTCACCTTATTCGCCTAACTTCCCTTATGATAGCATTTTGAGACGTAAGTATATGTAAGTCAATATTCATAAGATACGTGAATTAAAAGTACATTTTATCATAGCCGGAACCATGTGTGTCTAACGACATAAGTTACCAAGTTTAACTGCCCCCATACTAACATTTGAGCATTCGCCTCATGGGAGGATCAGATCTGTCCGGTACCTGGTAAGTCGGCCCTCACCCATTTTTCTCACCAAACCTAAGATTATAACCCTAATTACTTCCCATTTAACCACCCCATCAACTAACAACCTCACCCCAACATTCCTATGCAACAACATACTAATATGATAAGCTGACAACATATATATATATATATATATATATATATATATATATATATATATATATATCCAAATCTAAGGGTTAAACACAAAAATTCATCCAAACCCACAATTTGTTTAATTCTCCAAATACACAACTATCAACACAAATTATTAACACTAAACCATACATTTGCAAGTTATAAACTTGCCTTAGGGTTGTAGTCTCGGATTATCTTCCGGTAGCAACGAATTCCAAGCTCAAATCTTCAATTTTCTTCCCTTTTCTCTCATTTTCTCCCAGTCTCTCTCTTTCTAGGTTTAGAACACATAAATGAGAATAAAAGTTGTTGGAAGAATTAAACGCCCTTTTTCTCTAAATCCAACTCTAAATTCTAGTACATAGATAAAATGACTCGTAACAACATAATTAAGTCATAACCGGTCGAAAGTACCCGAAACCCCAAAATACAATGTTGTACTTATCTTGACTATCTCAACCATTTTCGGACTAACCGCACCCTCTAAATTGGCATCCGGGATAACATAAATTATTTCATGTTCAAACATCATTTTAATTTATCAATAATGATTAAATTGGAATATAAGCCATACCTCTCGCTTAAAGCACAATGACGCAATAAAACATAATATGATGCTATTTACATTCACTTAACAGTAACTATGAAAAACTCAGTAAATATTATCTCTTAAATCACTTAAAATAATATTTACTCCAACTTTGTTTATTTTATATAATTTACTCGTATGGCAAATTAATAGAAAAACAATTACTAAAAAATAAGGGGTATTACATACTCCCCCCCCCCCCCCCCCCCTTACAAAGGAATTTTGCCCTCAAAATTTAGGCATACCTTATAAAAAGAGGTGTAGATATTTCTCTCTCATATCGTTCTCACGCTCCCATGTCGATTCCTCAGCATTGTGATGTCCCCATCGGACACGAACCAAGGGCACCACCTTCGACCTTAGCTTACGCTCTCCGTGATCCAAGATTGCAACTGGTTGTTCTTCGTATGAAATATCGGGTTGCAATTAGATTTCATGCAAAGTAATGCACCAATGATCTCCGTTACGCCTTTTGTACTTTTTTAAGGATGAAACATGAAACACATCGTGAATCTGTTGTAGGCGTTCTGGTAAGGCGAGCTGATATGCTATTGGGCCTACTTTTGCATTATCGGGAAAATGGCCTACATAGCGCGGTGCAAGCTTGCCTTTCTTGCCAAATCGCGTTATACCCTTCATTGGTCACATGAACACCAAAACTTGGTCTCCTACTTCCAATTCCACGTGCCTTCTATTCACATCAGCATAACTTTTCTGATGGTCTTGCACGATTCGAATGCGGTTTCGAATAAGATCAATTTTTGAAGAGGTATCTTGGATCAGTTCATATCTAAGGAGTTTATTCTCTCCTACTTCCAACCAACAAGTAGGTGATCTTCACGGACGACCATATAATGCTTCATAAGGTGCCATACCTATTGTGAATTGATACGAATTATTATAATCAAATTCGACCAAGGGAAGGTTTTTCTCCCATCCCCCTTTAAAGTCAAGTACACACATTCTAAGCATATCCTCCAACATCAGGTTGACTCTTTTCATCTGCCCATCTGTTTGTGTGTGGTAGGAGGTACTCAACTTTAATTCGGTCCCCATTGATTCTTGGGAACTTGGCCAAAAATGGGACAAAAAAATCTTGTCTCGATCAGAGATTATATTAGCAGGCACTCCATGGAGTCTTACAATCTCTAAAATAAAAAGTCGGGCATAACGAACCGTATTGAAATTCGTACGTACTGATAAGATATGAGCCGACTTGGTCAAACGATCAACAATAATGCAAATGGAATCATGACCGCTTTGGGATGTTGGCAATCCTATGATGAAATCCATCGAGATACTTTCCCACTTCCTTACCGGTATTTCAAACGGTTGTAGCAGACCCGTTGGTCTCTGGTGGTCTATTTTCACCAATTAATAAATAGTACATTGGGAAATAAATTCAGAGACGTCCTTTTTGATACCCGCCCACCAATATTGACAGCACATGTATTGGTACATTTTATCTCCACCTGGATGTACGGAAAATCGGGACCCATGAGATTCAGTCATGACGGCACCTCTCAAATCTACCTCGTTCGGGATAATAAGTCTCCCGTGGAAACGTACCCCACCCTCAAAATGTATAGAGTAGGACTCCGCTCCCTCGGTTAAAAATTGGCATTTTCGATCATGGCAATCTTTGTCCCTTCCTTGAGCTTCCACGACTCTCATCATAATCGCAGGCGTAATGGTCAATACTGACATAAACGCCCTTGGTACAGCGTCCTCCTGGCTAAGTTCTTTCCATTTAGCCTTCCATACCTTTGCTAACTCCCCCTATCTTTCAACTCAGTGCATCAACTACCATGTTAGCCTTGCCCAGGTGATAATGGATATCAAATTGTTAGTCCTTCAAAAACTCCAACCATCTACGTTGTCACATCTTTATATCCTTCTGCGAGAATAAATATTACAAAGATTTGTGGTCCGTGAAAAGACTAAACTTCTCCCCCAGGAGGTAATGTCTCCATATCTTCAAAGCGAACACTACCGCAGTAAGCTCCAGATCATGCATAGGATAATTCTTCTCATAGGGCTTTATCTTGTGAGAAGCATAAGAAATAGCCTAATTCTCTTGTTGTATCACACCTCCCAATCCTTATAGAGACGTGTCAGTAAAGACTAAGTAGTCCACCCCCGGTCTTAGTAACACGAGCACTTGAGAAGAAGTCAATTTATCCTTCAAATCATCGAAAGCTCATTGATAGGAATCATCCCAAACTAATTTCACTCCCTTCCGAGTCAAGTTTATCAAAGGGCTAGTGATCTTGGAAAAAACCTTAATGAAACGGCGACAATAACCCTCCAATCCTAGAGAACTACAAATCTTTGTGGGCATCATGGGCTGAGCCCATTCCCTTACCGCTATAACTTTACTCAAATCTATCGAAATGACCTAAGTTTTCATAATGTGACCCAAAAACTACACTTGCTGCAACCAGAAACCACACTTCTCAAACTTAGCATACAATTGATGATCATGTAGCATTTGTAGGACCAATCACAGATGTTTAACACGATCGACTTCCTTCTGAGAATAGACTAGGATGTAATCAGGAATCACTATGATAAACTGGACCAGGAATTCTCAAAACACTATATTTATAAGGTCTATAAATACAGTAAGAGCATTAGTTATCCCTAAGGGCATGACTAGAAACTAATAGGACCCATATTTAGTCATGAATGCAGTCTTCGACACATCCTGCTCTCAAATCCGCAGCTAATGATACCCAGTCCTCAAATCTATCTTGGAGAAGTATGACGCTTCCCTTAATTGATCAAACAAATCATCGATCTGAGGTAACGGGTATTTGTTCCTAATGGTAACCTTATTCAACTCCCGATAATCAATGCATAACCGAAGAGAACCATCTATTTTCTTCACAAACAACACAGGAGCACCCAACGGTGACGTGCTACGCCGAATAAACCCTTGCTCTGATAACTATTGAATTTTGTTCCTTAACTCCCTCATTTCCCCAGGAGCCATACGGTATAGAGCTCTTGCAATTGACCGAGTTCCCGGTACTAGGTCAATCAAAAACTCAATTTCCTAACTTGGAGGTAAACCCAGAATCTCCCAAAAAACATCCTCGAATTATCTATCAATAGGAATTGAATCTAAGGAAATGACTATATCACGTGAAGTCTCCTTTGTAATACAATATAAATACTTGCTCGAACCTCCATCCAAAATAGGCATAGCCACTAGAAACATTTTTTACCCCGAAACGACAGACTATATGTAACACCCCGCCCGCCCGGGGAGAGCGAACGAAGCGCTAATGAGATAAAATAAATCCAAATCCACAAGTGACAAGGTATAGAGCATCTAACTAAATCCACAATAATATAAATCCACTAATCTCAATCTCTTCAATTACAACAAGTCTCTCGAATTACATACAACAACTAACTCGAAAAAAAATACAAATCTCCAAAGCTCTATACATCAAAATAATACAATTCTTTCCTAAACAATCCTCGCTAAAATCAATCTCCATAGCGCCCTAAAATCCGCGCTATCCTGCCACTAAAAGAAAATATGGGGAAGTACACAATATGACAGGAAATACGCTCAACAAATACGTATTAACAACGAATAAAACGTAACAAAACGGGTATGAATATTCAAATCAAAATGAAAATCTCAAAGCATTTATCAATATAATTTCTCAACAACACTTTAACCGGCACCAGGCCTCACCACATCCGTATATGCTTTATCAATCCATAGCCCAGGAAACAGGAATTTCGGCGGGTTCCCAACATCCGTGCCATATTAAAATCTCATGACAACATGCTCATCAACAATATAATGATATCACATGAATCAAAATAATTTCAACAATTATTTTTCCAGATTTCAATGAATTTATCAATTCAAATATGAGTTCAATTAATAAGAAATCAAAGAGAATGACACTCGCGAGATTTAAGGAGCATATTGTGTAAAACCCCATACCTCAAACCATGATGAGAAATCAACGATCACATCCTCAAGATCAACACAAAAGATCTATAAAATCTCCTCCAAGAACCTCCAACAAAAATAGCCCCAAGAACACCTATAATCTAAGGTTGGAACTCACAAATCTCAAGGGCCAATGTGTATATAAAAGAAGAGTAATATAAAATATATTTGCTGCCAAAATTTGTGCCAAAAGTATGTTAAAAGGCTTGCCCATGACTCCTTTTATAATGCAAAGAAATGAAGAGTTGGAATACAAAAGACTCCTTTAAATAAGGCAAAGAAATGAAAAGTTGGAAGTCAAAACAACTCCAAGAGTTAAAAACATTTAAAAATCATTTTAAAATCCCTTTTAACTCCGTTTTCGAAACCGTTTGAAATTATCGCATTTAAAAATAATAACCAACATATTTGAGCAATAAAAATAATTTTATGTACAACTTTATTTTCCTCCATTTTCCAAAAATTAATTAAAATAGCCCAAAATTACGCGAGTTATTACACTTCCCCACTAACAATGGAATTTCGCCCTCGAAATTCGCCAAATGCCTAACTCTCATTAATCAGGCTAACAATCTCAAAAAATATTTCACGTCTCCCAAAAATAAATTCTTCACCTCTAATCTCGAAACCTAACACGAATATCACCTAAAATTTTCCATCTCCAAAAATTGCTAACCACGCAATGAACCTAAAATCCAATCCCCGAGGGTTCCCGTATACCTAAGCTCTGATACCATTTGTAACACCCCGCCCGCCCGGGGAGAGCGAAAGGAGCGCTAATGAGATAAAATAAATCCAAATCCACAAGTGACAAGGTATAGAGCATCTAAATAAACCCACAATAATATAAATCCACTAATCTCAATCTCTTCAATTACAACAAGTCTCACGAATTACATACGACAACTAACTCAAAAAAAAATACAAATCTCCAAAGCTTTATACATCAAAATAATACAAATCTTTCCTAAACAATCCTCACTAAAATCAATCTCCATAATGCCCCAAAATCCGCGCTAACCTGCCACTAAAAGAAAATATGGAGAAGTACACAATATGACAGGAAATATGCTCAACAAATACGGATTAACAACGAATAAAACGTAACAACACGAGTACGAATATTCAAATCAAAATGAAAATCTCAAAGCATTTATCAATCTAATTTCTCAACAACACTTTAACCGGGTCACCAGGCCTCACCACATCCGTATATGCTTTATCAAGCCATAGCCCGGGAAACAGGAATTTCGGCGGGTGCCCAACATCCGTGCCATATTAAAATCTCATGACAACGTGCTCATCAACAATATAATGATGTCACATGAATCAAAATAATTTCAACAATTATTTTCCAGATTTCAATGAATTTATCGATTCAAATATGAGTTCAATTAATAAGAAATCAAAGAGAATGACACTCGCGAGATTTAAGGAGCATATTGTGTAAAACCCCATACCTCAAACCATGATGAGAAATCAACGATCACATCCTCAAGATCAACACAAAATATCTACAAAATCTCCTCCAAGAACCTCCAACAAAAATAGCTCCAAGAACACCTATAATCTAAGGTTGGAACTCACAAATCTCAAGGGCCAATGTGTATATAAAAGAAGAGTAATATAAAATATATTTGCTGCCAAAATTTGTGCCAAAAGTATGTTAAAAGGCTTGCCCATGACTCCTTTTATAATGCAAAGAAATGAAGAGTTGGAATCCAAAAGACTCCTTTAAATAAGGCAAAGAAATGAAAAGTTGGAAGTCAAAACAACTCCAAGAGTTAAAAACATTTAAAAATCATTTTAAAATCCGTTTTAACTCCGTTTTCGAAACCGTTTGAAATTATCGCATTTAAAAATAATAACCAACATATTTGAGCAATAAAAATAATTTTATCTACAACTTTATTTTCCTTCATTTTCCAAAAATTAATTAAACTAGCCCAAAATTACGCGGGTTATTACACTATACTCCTCCCATAACAATTTACCATGGCACGGTATTTCACTAACCAATCCACAACCAGAATAATGTCATAACCGACCATATCAAGGACGAGTAAATCGGCCTCAAAACATAAATTACCAAGGTCTATTCTTACCTTTTTACAAACAAAGAATATAAGTGAACCATCACCCATGGAAGATTCCACACTAGTAAAACTACTCTCTGCAGACTTAATCAACCCGTGGGAAAAATGTCTAGCAATAAACGAGTGCGTTGCGCCTGTATCAATTAACACATTACCTACATACCCATGAATGGGAAACTTACCCTCGATAGTTGGCGGTGCGGGTGGGGCTGGAGGAAGTAAAGCATCCTGAATATGATAAACATGCCCATACTGTAGTTTCCCCTATTGTAAAGGGACGGATGGAATAGGCGTTAGAGGTTGCAAATGCGCCTGCTGATGCTGAGGACCCCTAGGAACCTATCCCCCAATCAATTGTGGACATGATTTCTTAGAGTGACTTAGTTCCCCACACTGAAAGCAGTGGCCCGCCATATTCTACAAATAATGGCCCCGATTATTATTATGAAACTTCCCTACGCCTTGTCCCGGCTGTCCTCGGCCCCCATTATTACCTCGGCCTGCTTCGCCTTGCTATCCCACCTGCTGTTGCTGCTGGGCACCCTGACCATGCCTAAAACCGCCTCCACCAAAATTAAATCCCCCAAAGCGTTGTCTCTTGGATGAATCCCCTAGCTGTGTGTCCTTCTCTTTCTACTTACCTCCCGATTGTTGTGGTGAGGGTTGTGCTCCACTAGAACCATTACCTCCTTACTTACTAGCTTGACCCGAATCCGTACTCTTCTTAATTCCTTTCACATGAAGATGATGATATTGGTAATGAAGCAAGGATGCATTCATCACATCACCAAATATTTGTAAAGAGGGATTTCCCAACAAGTGCTGCCGTATTCTCGAATTCAAACCACTAATGAATTCAAAAGTCTCCTCTCCTCCGGAATAACTTCATCCGGCACAAAGTTCGCTAGACGCATAAATTCCTCTTCATATTCTGCAACTGACCGTTCTCATTGAACAACATCCTAGAGTTTCCTCCTCATCGCCTTCTGGACGGCGGGAGGAAAATACTTCCAGTCAAACAAAACCCAAAAGTTTGATATAGACATGGTATCCCTCTACTCCGGTGTGGTCACCGACTCACACTAGTGTAAATCTTATCCTACTAGTTTGAAAGTGTCAAGGATCTATTTTTGTTCCCCGCTACACTCTATCATTCAGAGATGATGCGTCATATCTTTCTTCCACTGGTTTGCTACTATCACATTAGCACCACCATAGAATTCTAGGGGGTGACCTTTTAAGAAAGATTCTCTAACCCTCTCCCACAGGGAAGGACCCGCATGGGCTTGCACCTCCAGTATTGCTGGTTGTTGGGCTTGAGGAAACTGTTGGGCCATAGCAGTCATTACAGCATTGATTGCCTGGGCTACGAAGTTAGCCACCTGTATTAATCGTTCCTTGTGGTGGTAAGGGTTATATATTATCTTCTGCAACTCAATTCCTCCTTACTAGGTGACCTCTTCTAGGAGGCATCTAAGACGAAGAAGCAACTGAATTAGAATACAATTCAAAACAATTTATCTTTGCAGAAGATCGCAAGCATACACAAACAAAACAGTCCTAACAATAGGTCTCCATATCGAAGAACTCTACGGTAGAACGTGATAAGTCTGCATAGATCCTAAGGACTCTTGAACCTGATGCGCTGATGCAATCTTTGACACCCCGCTTATTAAAATAAGAGGTGGCCAACCCAATACTTCAATAAATACAAGAATCATAGATGGTCCATTCTTAGCATCACCATCGTGAAAATAAAAATACGAGATAACCACAAATTATTTTAGAAAATGGATGTCAAATTAATTTGTAAGTTTAAAGAAAACGATTCAGACAATCTAATTTGAATATAAGATGGATATAAATAAAGACAGATAATAGTTTAACCATTATTCACAACATAATAACTAAATAAGATGTCAGTTAACAGACCGATACAAATGGTTACACCGAGTATTAAAAATAAATATCACAATATATAAGCAAGTACAAAACTTGGGCAACACACCCGAATGTGTAGACTAATCATAACTAGAGTGTACAAAAGATTTATGCGTCTATCACAAAAGACCTATAACATCCGTAAAAATGTCATAGTGTCTGGACACTAGGAAGGAAGGATCAACACGGGCGTCCTTACGGTGGAGCACCTGGGCAAAAAAAAGATCCATACAAAATAAAGAGATATAGACTGGTTAGGGCCCAATTTGAAATGATAATCATGTGAATAAAATGCATAACAATTATGAATGATTAACATCATAATCAAGCTCAATTCTCCCTACACAATAAGAATAATCCTCACCTCTCATCTAAATGCACAACCTAACGCAATGTCATTTATAATGATAACTATTCATTAATGCGAGTGAAATCACTCACATCCAACTTAATAAGCTTACATTTCAGTTTTGCACAATATGACTTCACAAGTCCAATTCCACATTCGGAAACTTATTTGAAACAATTGATTTATAAAATGTTTTAGCCATTTATGAAATGTCACATTCGTGAGAATAGTTATAATCACAATATAACGATTATAAGACCATCCTTCCGGGAGTCACCCCACTGGATGCGCCCCTAAATATCTATCATCTTCCATGGCCTCTAACAAAGACCACCTGGGCATCCTAAATCACGTCGCGTGGGAAGCGTCTATATACCTTTGATAGTGAGTCATAACCATACCCAGAATTACCTCACTTCGAATAAAACAACCACACAATGTAACCATCGGTCCAATGTTCAAGGACTATATTCACCCTACATGCACTAGCTAAGGGACTTCACCTTATTCACGTAACTTTCCTTATAACAGCATTTAGAGAGGTATGTATATTCAAGTCAATATTAACAAGATGCGTCAATTAAAAGTACATTTTATCACAGCCGGAACCATATGTGTCTAACAACATAAGTTAGCAAGTTTAACTGCCCCCATACTAACCTTTGAGAATTCGCAAGAACATTAAAACCTACCACGTGTAATTTTCTTCCTTTTAGTCATTAAGGGTACCAAAACAATATCACTTATCTTTCCTTTAGTCCTAGGCTAGCTTACTATATGAGAACTACACAACCTCTATTACATCGCCCCCGAAATAGGCCCAATTACCACCTTCCAATCTAGAGTATTCATACCCATATTATAAGACTCTAGTATTCTATTTTACTTCACTAAAGAAGGTTCCTAAGTCTTAAACCTTAAAAGAAAGGAGTAGAAAGACAATCTTAATTTTGGTTTGAAAAATAAGTTGCCGGATTGATCCGTTTTTCATTTTACTCGGATCGGTCCGATAATTATACTGTAAGTCGAAATGTTAGGGACTGGATTAAGCTGCCTCGTGGGAGGAACGGATCGGTCCGGTACCTGATAAGTCGGCCCTCACCCATTTTTCTTACCAAACCTAAGCTTCTAACCCTAATTACTTCCCATATCACCACCCCACCAACTAATAACCTCACCCCAACATTTCTATCAACAACATACTAATATAATCAACTCACAACATATATATATATATATATATATATATCAAAATGTAAGGGTTAAACACCAAAATTCATCAAAACCCATAATTTGTTCAATTCTCCAAATACACAACTATCAATACAAATTATTCACACTAAATCATATATTTGCGAGATAGAAACTTGCCTTAGGGGTGTAGTCTCGGATTATCTTTCGGTAGCAACGAATCCCAAGCTCAAATCTTCAATTTTCTTCCTTTTTCTCTAATTTTCTCCTAATCTCTCTCTCTCTTTCTCTCTCTCTCTCTCTCTCTCTCTCTCTCTCTCTCTCTCTCTCTCTCTCTCTCTCTAGGTTTGGAACACATAAATGAGAATGAACGTTGTTGGAAGACTTTACCTCCCTTTTTCTCTTAATCCATCTATAAATGCTAGTACACAAATAGAATGACTCCTAAGAACATAATTAAGTCATAACCAGTAAAAAGTACTCAGAACCCAAAAATACAACATGGTACTTATCTTGACTATCTCAACCATTTTCGGACTAACCGCACCCTCTAAATTGGCATCCCTGATAACATAAATTATTTCACGTTCCTACATCATTTTAATTTATCAATAATGATTCAATTGAAATAGAAGCCATACTCGTCTCTTAAAGCACAACGATGCAATAAAACATAATATGATGCTATTTACATTAAATGTGCAAAACTAAGTAAATATTATCTCTTAAATCACTTAAAATAATATTTACTCCAACTTCCTTTATTTTATATAATTAACCTGCATGGCAAATTAATATAAAAAATTACTCAAAAATAAGGGGTATTACACACACATCCAGACCTCCTTGGAATCGTCAAGGTGGGATCGCTCTCTACGCAGAACCTCTCATGATAGCAGGCAACGTAGGTATGTTCACACACATAATCAATCACATAATAGGCATTCACACAACCTATATACATTTATGCATATCCAGTAGGTATACACACAACCCATCATACAAATCGCACGTAGCATATATATCTCTCTAATGCTTGGTGTACAATCATTTTACAACTCTTATTCTTATTATATATTCCAAGTATCGCTCACAACTCGAAGGGTCCAAGTTATCCCTTAAGCTATTTCAGTAGTTATAACATTTTTTTACTACTAGTCTGATCTTAGGCTCACTTATACTCTTCGTGACCCATTCTATGTCTCGCAATTCGCTAAACATAAAATTATCCCCGATACTTCCTAGCCTAAATTCTCTCATTTTGGCTAGCCTACACCCTATCATAGGTTTGCTGAAATTCACTATGTCCCTCACTATAGTTTAAGAATAACCCAAAAGTCTCTCGATTAATCGTTCTCAAATTGAGGGTATAATCCAAAAGAAAGCGGGCCAATTTGGGTAACATAATCGATTCGGTGAAAATTTTGAATTCATTGGCCACCCGAATCGATTCACTTATTGAGCCTAATTGATTCTAAATGTTACAGGTTATCTTCCTCGTTATGCTATTACGTTTTTCACCACTTTTAAAGATCATAACTTTCATTTATCGCAACCAAACTCCTGCATGCTCCAACCCAAGATCAAATAAGGGTATATAAACAATTTATAATGTTGATAACACATTAAATCCATACCAATTTTATCCAAGAATGGATTAAAACCATAGTTTATGTGTTCTTTATGAAAATTCAATTATCTTTCCTTGATTTCTCCTATAATAATTATCACATATATTCTGATTTCGTGTCCTTTACATATGTGAATTCATTCTACATGCAATCCCATCCCAAATCATGAGTTATGTTCACTTACATTTCAAGAACATAATTGAAATAGTGAAATTGTAAACCCTACACTACATGGTTATTATAACTTATTCAAAAACATGCAAGTTAAACACTTTCCTTTTACACTAGTAGGTCTGATTTCGTTTTTTTGTGATGAAGGTGTTCCTCCCTAACTTTTGATCACAATCGTGGAAACTTTGGTGAAGAGAAAAGATGGTGTACCTCATAGACTTCTCTTTTTCCTATCTTGTGGCCTCCTCTCTCTCAAGATTGTTGTAACCCTATCCACACACTCAAATGGGTTAATATACTTCTTGAATTTTTGGACTTCTATCTTTACCCTATTTATACGTCCGGGTACCCTATTTTGACTATTTTGACCCATTTAAAATCAACCGTGACCTCAAAATTACCATCTGAGTCACTCTACAATAATTTTCTATCTCGACCTCATATAGTTTACACGCGACTCCCTATTGTGTTATAATCTTCTCACGTCTTTCTCACTCATTATGACGCGAAATAATAAATCACTATTGACTTAGTGATTATATTCACTAAACATTAATCATTTTCTTTTTACGTAATATTTTAATCAACACATAATATTTAATTCCATTAAATTACGTCACGATTGTAATTCAAAATTAACCGAATTAATTCAATTTTTAAATACTTAGAAATATGGGGTGTTACAATTGCCATTTAATATAATGTCTTACGAGAAGCATAAATAGTGGAGAAATCGAGATTCAGTGTTCCAAGACTAAAGAAAAAATTGCGAACACAACCAAAAGGATGCAGGAAAATAACTCTTTTTCTTTTAACTTTGGCTTGTGTTTAGTGTGAAAGCTTGGTTTCATTTATAATTTTGCTTTATTAAGAAGAAATTTGGAGTTTTGTTTTGAATTTTTCTAGGTTTTGACTTCACTATGGCATGACCCTCACCCCTATTTATTTTTTTCTAAAGCACTTGTTTTTATTTTTCCAAATCGATACCAAACACTTCACATAATTATAATCAAGGATAAGATCCTCAGAATTATTAAAAAATCCTAGGTTTAGGCTCCTTAGACCTTAGATGCATCTTTGCTAATAAAGTCCTTAAAAACCTGATTTGTGTTTATTAAGTTTAGGGTTATTGGACCTAAAAACCTTTTAAACTGAAGGTAAAAGTGTTAAACCTTAAAAAACACTAAGTTGAGGATCATGAAACCTTATAACCTCTTGAGTTAAATAAAGAATCCCTAAAACTTGAATAAAATATTTTATTCCAGGGTCATTGAAACTCATCTACTTTCGAACTAATAATAAAAACCTTAAAAAAAATAATTCTTTTATGTTAGGGTCATTAGACCTAATAAACTTTTGACCTAAGCATAAAAGATTTAAAAATACTTCAAAAATTATGTTTTGGGTCATTGGACCTTAGAAAGTTTTGAGATAAGGATGAAAGCATAAAATCTCTAATAACATGTGGTGGTCTAAGGTGATCACTCCTTGGGACCTTTCGAAACTATATGTTTCATCCTATAATTCCTAGAATTTTATCACTATTAATTTCAATGGATGTCAAAGACTTCAGTCTAGGTCATTGGACCTCATGGCCGAGAAGAAATTTCGGCTAAAATCCTACCAATTCCTTAGAAGTTTTAGATTCAGAATGATTGGACCTCAAAACTTACAGGGATAAGGATTAATGCCTTACAACTCTTGAAAATTTGAGTCGATGGTACATCGATATCAGGACTATAGAGCCAAGGATTAAGTACTTAAAAACTCTTAAAAATATTTAAGCAAAGGTTGATTGGACCTCTAAACTATTAGAACCCATGACACCTAGTAAATTCCATAATTTAGGTGATGAGTCCTAAATATAAAGTTTTTAAGTGTTAATTAATTACAAAGGTTCTAAGCGTGTGGAATAACATAAGAGTGAAACATAGTATGGATAATCTAAAACCATACGAATATGACAATATATAAAAACCTTAATTTCCACATTTATACGGTATGAAACTGAATATTAATAATTAGCTACAAAAAAATTGTCATCATAAATCCAACAAATAATTTTTTTAAAATTAAATAAATGAATAAACCCTCTAAATGAACAACATCTATAGTACTAACTATACAAATAACTCTACATTTGAAACATAACGACCTTTACACTACTCATGACTCAACTGCGACCCATGCTAATGAATTGCATTATTAAGCATAAAGTCCGGGCTATGCAAAAAATCCTGAAAATGTGAGTTGACATAAAAGAATTAAAAACCCTTGTATTAAATCTTCCACTTAACCTAAGAGGAATGAAAATAAAATATATTAAAAACCATGTGATATTTAAGATGCCCAAAGTACTTGTTGATGTAAAAAATGAGATTTGATCTAATTAATTAATAACAGATAAATATGAGTAAAGAAATAGGATAAGATATTTTTAAAGTGATTTAGCCTTAAGAAAATGACCTACGTATTGGGTGTCTTGTCTTGATCTTGATTATGTTCTCTTGCCCTGCCCAGAAAGTATTACAATGTATTTATAGACTTTGGGTCGTCAATGTGAATAGATAGTGTTCCTTTATCGAATAGGCATATATATCTATACATGGTAAGGAATAACTATAATACAATAAACATTGAATCTGTCTGGTCATTTGGCTTTGCCAATAAGTAGCTCGGTCGCTGAGTAGCTCGGTACTTGAACTTTACCATGTTGGATGACACTTGGATTCATATAATTGGTCCACGTCAGCCGAATTATTTTTGTATCAACAGAAGCCCCCAATGTTTCAAAGTTGAGGTTGGATGTGAGAGTGTGGAATATTTTACCCAATAAGTTGTTCAAGCACATTTCCCATGTCTTGGTTAATTACAGACCTTCAACACTTGTAAAAAATTTCCACTTTGCGAAATAATTTTTGGTGTATTTCAATAACATCTTGGAAAATGATGACGCTATCAAAGTTGCTTTCTCCTCTAGTGAAGTAGAAGAATCCTTTGCTGGGTTATCAAAATCTTTGGAGGACTCTCGACAAAAATATGAAGATGATAAAACTTTATGGGAATATAAATCAAGGATGCTGAAAAGGCTAAGCAAGCATCTATGGATGCTACAAAAGAGACATAGGAGAAATTGAAGGTCGTTATTACCAGCAAGGAAGAAACTGAGAGGAAGCTTGAAGAGGCTAAAAGGCATAACAAAGATCTTGAACAAAAGGTAAAATCTGTTGAAGATCTACTTAGGGAGAATGCTTCCTTAGAGAGAATGAAGTGAAGGTCTGCTGTAAAAATGTCTTTTATCTCTGGCTGGGATAAAGGGTGGAATAAGGCTCTAATTACTGCCTCTGCTCAAATTGAGTATGCAAGTTTGAAATTCTTTTGAGATGGATGAGTGGAAACTCTAAAAGAGTTCAACACTGCTGAAGATTCTGAATTATTTCAGAAAGATGTCCATGGTCCTCCTCCTATATTTAGAGAATAAGAAGAAGATGAAGATGGATTTGATGAATCTTATTTGATGGTGGTGGAACCAACACATGTTGCCACTATCCCTCAGTCTTTTGAGCAAGCCTAGCAGGTAATACTTTCTTTCGGTCAACCTCAGCTGCCCTCTGAGCAACTTCAGCAATCAACCCCTTCTTTTGGATAGCCCTATCCCCCAATTCCCACCTTGAAATCAACTGAGAAGGTAGTGGGTGATAAGGAGAAGGTGTATAGTTGTTTAGCAGTTAATCTTTGCTTTCCTCTATTTTTCCCTTATTTTGTACCTCTGGTTGTACTCCCATTTTCTATGATCAATAAAATTGACTTGTTATTTATTTCCACTTCTCCTTTACTGTTCAATATATCTATTGTTGATCATCTTTTACTTTTCCTTGCTAGTTTATTGTTAGCATGGAACTATTGTCAGTTCGTAATATAGAGTTGATGAAGAAATGTACAAACTACTTTAAAGATGGTCATGAAGATTTTACCAAAGCATAAATAATTGATATCCTTGGTCTTGATGCTTCTGAACGAGAAATTGAGGCTTAGCATTACTTCAAATGCTTACTTGATCGTACAGTAGCGAATAACGTAGATTACAACAAAATAATTAAAGATCTTCAAGGAATGATTGAAGAACTTCAAGATCAATACAATGAAGCCACTTCTCTTCTTCTTGAAGGATATAAGAAAAAATACCAACAATTGAGGGTTGATCAGGGTTATGATAAATTCATTTCTTCCCATAATAAAAGAGAGAGTGTGCTGAAATTTGAAATTGAGGTGCATAGAAACATTGCCAAACTACCGAAAGAGGAAAATGAAGCTTTGAGAAAATAATTGAGCAGTTAAAATCAATTTCTTCCTCTGGAGCTATAGTCCTAGTTAATGATGAAGGTATTTCCTTTTTAGAGACTGGAAATTCTTCATTAAGAGAAGAGTTGAAAACTTTGAAAAGAGTTAGGCTTGCATCCACTTTCCGGGGTAGAACAAGAACAGGTCAAAGTTGCATTGAAAAGACTAGAACTCGGCAGGTGTTAGAAAATCAAGATGCTCAATTGAAAGCAAAAAATCAATCTCTGGCAGAGATGTCCTTGAAGATTCAAACAATTACAAAGTAATTATCCACTCAGAGTTCTATGTTATAAAATAAAGAAAGTGTGATGAAAAGACTACACCAACATGTTGAACGACTAACTTATCAGTTTCACAAGTAGCCCAGAGAATTCTGGATGGAGGCATACAATGAAGCTTTATATCATCTTGATGCCAGATTGAATCAATCAAACAACGAAGGGTACAAATAGGGATGGATGAACGCTTTAACTGTAATGAAAGTTTAGCAAGGAACTGAACTGTGGGATTGTTATAATCCTAGGATACTTGATCTGACAAAACCACCTTTCTATCTAGATGTTAATTGGATTCCAGTTCATTCCATTCCTCATTGTTTGATCTCCAAGTATCTTGATGAAGAATTTGAGATATCTCGACCTACTCATGTGCTAGAATGACCAAGTTTAAATAACACCAGAATGCTTCAGGACTTAAATTTTATCAATTCTTCTTATGCTTTAGATGACCCCGCAGCTGCAATGGATCCTGTATCAAAATCTGAAGGAAAGAAACAAATAGAATATGCTATTTATATTTGGTTAGTGATTGTTGTTGTAAATGAATAAAAATCGTCTTCTTGTAATTTTGTTTCCTTAGAAATAAAATATTTGCACGATGTTTATTCTGTCAATCTTTGTTCATAACATAAGATCAACAATATTAATATCGTACTAATATACATATATTTGAATGGCCATTTTGCCCTTTTTGATTTGATTGCCTAGACAATGGAACTTTTTCCCCATGTGTTTGTCTAGTTGTAGTGACTTTTTTTATCACCCATAAGTCCCTAAACAATGGAATATTTATCCCATGTTCCTATTTAGTTGTAACAATCTTATCTAGATTTCCTTGGTCCGATAGAGGATATTTTACCCAACTTCTTACCCAGTTTAGATGCCTTCTTTGTTCACCCATAATTAAGAAGGACTTGCCTTGATCGATTGTTTTACCAACATTGTTGGTGTCTTTATTGATGCCGAACAACATTTGGCTGATGGTTGCTGATACTGACCAACTTTTAGCTAGTGGTTGTTGATGCCGACCAACTTTTAGTTAGTGAATGTGTGTCTTCAAATGCTGCAACATTTTTCTGACGATTGCTGATACTGACAAACTTTTATCTGGTGGTTGTTGATGTTGACCAACTTTTAGTTGGTGGTTGTGCATCTTCAAATGCTACTAGTTGTGTAGTGTAGTGTGTAGGACTAGTACTCTGAAAGAAAAAAAATGAATGGGGAAATCATCTTTTTTATTCATATTGAAAGAATTGAGGACAATGACTATTACATCAATGGTAGTACTTTTGAAAGTGCTCTATATTCCAGGCATTCCTTAATTCTTCCCCTTAAACAATTTTTATTCTATAAGTTCTAGGACGGACAACTGTCGTTATGCGATAGGGCCCATGCCAATTGGCCTCCAACTTATTGTGCTTTTTTATGACCTTCTAGAGAACTTAATCTCCTTCCTTCAGATCACATTTCTTCACCCTTTTATCATAGAACATAGCAGTTCTTTACTGATAGGTTGCATTTTGGATCATTGCATTTTCTCTGACTTCTTTGAGCATATTCAAATCCAAGCATCTCATAAAATCACTCACTAAAGAATTGAAATTGATCACCTTATGAGTAGGTAATCCTAGTTTAGCAGGTATCACTACTTCACTCCCAAAAGCCAACATGTAAGCGGCTTCTCTAGTTGATGTTCGGGGAGTTGTTCAGTAAGCCCATAACACTGATTGTAACTCATTTGTCCAATTACCTTTAGCATCATCTAGACTCTTCTTCAACCCATTCAGTAGAGTTCTATTCATCACCTCTGTTTTCCCATTACTTTGGGGATGACCTGGGGCCGAGTGGACTTTTTGAATGTTGGACTATAGACAGTACACTGTAAATTCATCATTATAAAACTAGGTACCGTGATCAGTGATAAAGGCATGGGGTAAACCATATCTGCAAATGATATTCTTCCAAATTAATTGATAGACCCTTTCATAGGCCATATCGATGAGAGGTTCATCTTCCACCCACTTTGTGAAGTAATCAATAGCTACCACCAAATATTTGAATCGTCCTTTTGTAGTCGACAGAAGCCCAACTAAGTCTATTCCCCACATATCAAATTGCAAAGGTGAAGTAATTGGTGTTAGAAACGCTTGAGGAGTTCTTCGTATAGTAGAAAATCTCTCACACTTGTCACATTTTTTGGCATAAGTCGTACAATCATCACGCATTGTTGGCTAGTAATATCCTTACGTATTTATTTTCTATAGTAAAGTTATTCATGCTACATGAGCACTACAATATCTTTCATTAATTTCATTTATTAGGTCTTTAACTTCTTCTCGGTGAACACACCTCTACAAACAAGTATCTTGACATGAACTTGCCTTTTGTTGCATAAGGACTTAGCATCTGATTCACCACTAATTGCGAATCACTAAACACCACGACTTTCTATGCATTCAAGTATTTAGCTAAGTTGAGGCCCACAATCACGGTTCTATACTCAACTTCATTATTGGAAGCTTGGAATTGGAAATGCATAGCATATTCAATGGCTATCCCATCTAGATTATTGAGAATAATTCTAGCTCCGTAACTTGTTGCACGTGAAGAACCATCCAGATATAAATTCCATATAGGAATATTATAATCAAACCTTTTATGTGACATAATCCCTTGAAGGAATATCGTGTCCTTCCTTTCTTCATACTTTTTTTCAGCTCTTATACTTTACCCGAGGATTTTGGTTGATCGGTTGCCATCCCTTATGGAAATTTTTCTACTGGGAGTTGATTAGGGGTATTTTCAGTAGATCCTCTGGCATCCTTGAGTTTCTCTGCATTGACCCCTTGTTGATAGGAGACATCTAGGTATGTAAACTCAACGATGAAATCTACCACTGCCTGTCCTTTGAGAGAGGACCTTGGCTCACAGATAATGTCATATTCCCCTAACTCCACTGCCCAATACATAAATCTTCTAAACTTTTCTGGCTTATGTAAAGCCTGTCTGAGTGGCATGTCAGTATATACCACTATTGTATGGGCTTGAAAATATGGTTTTATTCTCCTATTTCCTTCAATCAATGCCAACGCTAATTTCTCCAGTTTAGGATACCTGACTTCTGCTCCCCTGAATGTTTTGATGGTATAGTAAACCGGCTTTTGGACTCTGTCTTCTATCGTTATTAAGGCTAAACTAACTATGCTTTCTGAGACACCTAAATATAAATATAGTTTTTCTCCCACTACTGGCCTGGACAATAAAGGAGGTGTCCCCAAGTATCTCTGCAACTCTAAGAACGCCTTCTCGCATTTGTCATTTCACTCAAAGGTCTTTCTAAGAACCTTGAATAATGGAAGACACCTATAAGTTTCTCGAGAGACAAATCAATTAGGAGATGCAACACGCCCCCTAAGGCTCTGCACCTACTTCTTGGTGGTTGGAGATTATAACTCTAGCAAGGCTTTTATCTTGTCAAAGTTTGCTGTAATACCTTTTTTATTCACAATGTATCTGAGGAACATGCCTTCCTGTATGCCTAAAATGCACTTGATCGGGTTCAGCTTCATCTGGAACCTCTCTAGTTGATCAAATGTTTAGCTCAAATTAGATATATGGTCGGCAGCTTTCCTACTTTTAGTCAACATGTCGTCGACATATACTTCCATATTTTAGCCAATCTGCCCTGCAAATACCTTGTTTACCAGTCGTAGATATGTAGAACCTGCATTTTTAAGACCAAAAGGCATAATATTGTAATAATACGTTCCTCGGGGAGTAATGAAAGAGGTACTTTCCCTGTCTTCTAGATTCATTTTAATTTAATTGTTTCGAGAATAAGCATCCATGAAGCTTAGTAGCTCGTGTCCTGAAGTTGCGTCCACTAGATGATCTATTCTAGGAAGAGGAAAATGTTCTTTAGGGCAAGCTTTATTCAGATCTGTGAAGTCCACACACATTCTCCACTTATTATTATTCTTTCTGACCATCACAATATTAGCCAACCAATCTGGATATTTCATGTCTTCGATGAAAGAAGCTTTTTGCATCTTTTCCACTTCTTCTTAAATAGCATGGTTCATCTCCAGACTAAAAACTCTTCTATTTTTCTTCACTGGTTTGATTTCCTTATTGACATTGAGCTCGTGGCATAAGAAAGTTGGGTCTATCCCTTACATATCTTCGTGACTCCACATAAATACCTATTTTCTTTTCTTCAAAAATGCTACCAGCTCTTGCTTCAGTACTGGATCAAGTGAAGCACCGATCTTAGTTGTTCTTTCTATTTTCTCGTCATCCAGAATAATACTTTCTCTTGCCTCTATGACTTGGCCTTTAACGAGTTACATTTCATTTCTTAGGTCTAAGGTTTCAATCTCAAACTCATCAGATTCATCCACTTGATAAGTGATTGTTTTCTTCCTAGCATCCTGCAATTCTTTTTGCTCGGCAGATGAGTAATAGCATTCTTGAGCTACATTTTGATCTCCCTTTACAACTCCAACCCCAAAGTTGGATTGGAACTTTAAACGCTGATGTACTGTGGATGGAACTGCTTCAAACTTTTTTAGGCTTACTCTTCCCATGATTATATTATAGGCTGACTAGACGTTCTTGTCCATCATAAAGAAATGATCCTTCTCTGTTCTGCTAACTGGACAGGTACTAATTAACATGTCTATCTTGATCGTTCCAAGTGAAAAAACCTTTTCTCTAGAAAAACTAATAAGGGGCCTGTGATACGGCTGCAACTGACCAAGTTTCAAGTTCAAACTATCGAAAGAAGGGTAAAACATGATGTCTGCAGAGATACCATTATCCACCAGCACTCTCGAAATGATTACATCCTTCATTCTCATTTTGATCACCAGAGGGTCATCATGAGGATACAAGACTCCTTCCAAATTATTTTTAGAGAAGCCACTGAACAACTTATCTTTGTTAACTTTCCTAGGAATATCTTATTCTTCCAAATTTATTCGTTGTATATGGAAATAAGATTGAGCCTCATTGAGGTAAGATTTCCTTTCAGTAGTATGATCACCCCCTCCTGCATCTCCACCTGTAATCATGTTACAATCAAATGAAAAAAAATAAATAAAAAATACCTCATGATCAGGTTGTCTTAGCCTTTTTAGGATATCGGGATCATCTTTAGGGTCATCTTCATGGTCCTTTTTCTTATCTTCTCTTGTTCGTCAAGGAGATTTGGATCTCTGTCGAGCTCTATTGCTGGTCATCCCACCATTCTGACGAGCAACAAACTTATTCAACTTTCCTCATCTAATGAGTGCCTCTATCTCATTTTGGAGAGCTACACACTAGTTGGTTGTATGGTCGTGATTGTGACACCCCGACTAATTAAATATCGGGTAGCTACTCCTTTATTAAATTAATACAAAATGCCAAGTTGGTTCAGTTCATAGCATCACTGTCGAAAAACGTTTTAACAATTACTAGCCACCTAATATTTAAAAAGTGAGTTGTCAATTATAATTAAATCCGATTAACATGAAATAATTAAATTATGAAATGCTAACATAACAACCACAACATAATGACAATGGAATAACCATAAAATAGTAATGAGTCTAGAGGGATACTCCTCACAACAATCCAAATACAGGAATAAACAAATACTAAGTCTGCAATCACTAAATTAATTACAACCCAAAATCTGATACAATTGGATAAATAAAGCGTCTAAAGAAAATGGGGAGACATGCCCAACATATGAGAAAAATCTGATAACATAGGGTCAAGATCGAAAGTGGAGGCGTCTACTGTCAAGGTCCTTTAACTTCCACATCAGCTACAGTACATCACCTGAATGGAACTCCTATGCTTGGAGTCCTTGTGGCTGGGCACCTAAAAGGTTTTTACAAGAAAATATATTTGGAAGCAAGCGGGTCAGAGCCCGAGTGAGAAAATAATTTAAAATATAGCATGTGTTTTAACGACATTAAACAATGAATGAAAAATACATGTTAGGATGTGCTCTCACATTAAATACTCACCTCTCGACTATTTGTGCACTCCTAATGTATCCGTAACCAAATCTAGTTATTCTAATTCCAAAGTAGTCTGCTTCAATATTTGGTATTTACTAAACTAATCATGGTTTAATTCCCGATGCCTTTATATAAACTGGGAATTTTACTTTCATTTAATTCTCGGAATTAATCATAACAGTTTCTAAGCGTTTTCCCATTTTTAATTCTACATGATGTAACATTAATTCACACTTGCACTTATATAGACAGTTCGCATCAATATTTCATTTCATCAATCTTCTCAGAATTATACAATACTGGCACCCCTAGACTAATCTGTTGTGCGCACATACTCTGCTATCCAATCCCGGTACATCACGTACATAAGGTTCACGTATTCCGAATCTCTCAGGAACCTTTTTGACACGTAACAAACACATAGTGGAAGCGAACATAGTTCACATCACATGGGTCACGCACATACCTACGCTCCCATGATCAGCAGACTTATTAACTTCTCAATAAGTCCTTCTCTGACCGATGTCCTCGAGGTACCAATCTAAATCCACCCCGTAGGCACACAAAGATTAGATGGTCCTGAATCGAACGCCGACGTCCCGTGATAGCAAGCATGGTAGGTATGTTATACACAAATAACCACATATCCTAAGCATTCACACTTCTTAGATATTTCAGTATATTAATAGAGGTATACTTATCGTTCTTATCCCATCATATACTATTATACGTTTATAAGTTCCCGTTTTAGATGCATTAGTGTTGTCAACTCTTCTCACGTCATAAATAGGTACTCGTTTCCAAATCCACAGTTGCATTCGGTCTACTATAGGATTCTAAGTTCTACTCCTCAACGTACCCCAAATCCTCACAATTATACCCACTAGTCAATAAGGGAAGGTTAATTCTTCGTTAATTAAGTCTATGGAACATTTGAAATAAAATCAGGCCTAAAAGTCGATTATGTCAATTCGTTAGAAGTCTCGTTCGAACGAGGTCGTTCGAACGAGTGTCGTTCAAACGAAAGTCTTCGAACGAACTACCAACTCGTTAGAAGGGATACTGTCATCTCATTAGAAACTCGTTTGAACGAGGTCGTTCGAACGACCTGGGCAGGTCTTCTAACGAGATGGCAGAACACGCCCAGAAATCTGCAAAATCCGATTTTCATCCTTTTTTCTACTTTCTAAATCCATCATATGATCATCCAAACTAAGTTTTAATGTGTTTAAGCTACACTAAGTCCTCCTAGGTCACTCTTTAACATACATATGGGGTCAATGCCTCCTAGATTAACATGTAATCATCATAATTCCCAAATCTTGTCCCAAACCCTATAAACATGAACACATAATTTAATGTCTACAACTATTTCTTATAAATATGTTTTTAAAATCATCAATAGATATATTTTGGATACGAAATTCGTCCATAACTATTCTACATGCGATTCTCATATAATATTACAACTTCTATCTCAAATTTCATGGGTTTTCATCAAACTTCCAATATAAGACATATATTCAATTCTAATCATGGAGGAAACATTCACTTGAATTATTGTAATTAAACCACTTGCCTTAGATGTTCTGATTTGATGTTGAAGGATGAAGGTTGATCCTCCTCTTTCTCTCTACATATTTTTTTCTCTCAAGGATGGCGATGGTGGCTAGGGTTTCTTTTGGAACCTCTTAGGACTCTCCCTTTAACTCCCGTAGTCCACTAGTTGATAAATGCTGAATAATGGACTTAGTGGGTTCATTACTAATATAAAATTAACCTCTAAAATTTGTGGGTTTTAATTCCCATATTTTTAAAATTACCAAACTACCCTTTTGGGTTGCCGGTGTGGCCCAAAAATGCCCCGGGACCCAAACTAAACCCCCGATTAGTGTTTTCTGACTATATCAACCCTTCCGAACACGTTGGCGCACTCAAAATTACCATCCGGTTGATAAAAATATATTTCACTTTTTAATTTAAATAATTTCATTCTTAACGCGACTGACACGCGCGTCCCAACTAAATTTCCAAATTGTCGTATTTCAGTCCCGCAACAACTTTAATATTTTCAATACCCATGTATTACTATACATACCCAGAAATATTATATTTTTAACATCAAAATCAAATACTAACTCACATCTCGCAAGTAATTATACCTGAATTAATTCCCAATTAATTCTCATTTAATTTAATTAATCCCTTAAATAAAAATCAATAAAATTACGGGGTATTACATACTTCCCCCCTAATAACAGAATTTCGTCCCGAAATTCGAAACTAAAAAGTACCTCGTAAAAATAACTCCGGATAGTGCTCGCACATCTCATCCTCGCGCTCCCATGTGGACTCCTTGGCATTATGATGCCGCCACTGAACACGTACTAACGGTACTATCTTCGACCTCAGTTTCCGCTCACTTCGATCCAAAATAGCAATCGGCCCCTCCTCGTAGGAAATATCGGGCTGAAGATCGATGTCTCCCAAAGCAATGTGAGTATGGGACAAACCATCCCTAAGATATTTCCTTCGCGAGGAAATATGGAACACATCATGAATCCTACTCAAGTGCTCCGGTAACCCAAGTCTGTATGCGACTGGACCAATCCTCTCGATGATGGGAAATGGCCCCACGTATCTTGGTGCCAGTTTCCCCTTCTTACCAAAATGCATGATCCCCTTCATTGGAGATACTCTGAGTAACACCTGGTCCCCCACCTTGAATTCTCTGAAGAACCTCTTGGCATCAGCATAGCTCTTTTGCCGGTCCTGAGCTACCCGAATGCGACTCCGTATCATCTCTATCCTTGCCGAAGTATCCTAAATGACTTTCGGCCCAAAGAGTTTGTTATCCCCCACCTCTAACCAACATGCTGGGGAACGACAAGGTCTACCGTACAATGCCTCAAATGGAGCCATGCCAATGGTGAACTGGTAGGAGTTATTATCAGCAAACTCCACCATTGGAAGGTACTACTCCCAGCCACCTCCAAAGTCTAGGATGCACATACGCAACATGTCCTCCAACATCTGATTTGTCCTCTCTGTTTGCCCATCAGTCTGCGGGTGATAAGCCGTACTCAATCGTAACTCCGTACCCATGGCCTCTTGGAAACTCTCCCAAAATTTTGAAACAAATATCTTATCTCGGTCGGACACGATATTTAGAGGCACCCCATGAAGTCTCACTATCTCCGTAATGAAAATCTGAGCATATTGTCCCGTAGTGTAGTCTGTCTTTATGAGTAAAAAATGAGCAACTTTGGTTAACCTATCCATAATTACCCATATGGAGTCGTGACCCCTATGAGACTTAGGTAACCCCGTGATAAAGTCCATGGATATGCTCTCCCATATCCACGTCGGAACCTCTAATGACTCTAGAAGTCCTGCCGGTTTCTGATAGTCCACCTTTATTACATGAAAAGTGGCACATTTAGAATCAAACACGGCGATATCTCTCTTCATCCCGCTCCACCAGTACTGTCGTCTCATGTCTTGGTACATTTTATCCCCACCAGGGTGTACCACAAACCATGAGCCGTGCGAATCTGTCATTACCTCATGTCGCAAGTCTTCCCCTTTCGGAACGAATAGTCTCCCATTGAAGCGTAATCCCCCGTCTGAGCTAACGGTATAGGAATCGGCTCCCTCTGCTAGTAATCGAACTATCTTCTCCTGACCATACGAGTCATTTTCCTGGGCCTTTATCACACTCCTAACAATCTACGGTGTAACCGTCATCATAGACATGAACGATCGGGCCACTGCATCCTGTTGTCCCAACTCCTTCCACTTAGCTTTCCACACCTCGGCCACATCATCTACTGGCCTACGACTCAATGCGTCTACTACCACGTTAGCCTTTCCTAGGTGATACTCGATATCAAATTGATAATCCTTCACAAACTCAGGCCACTGACGTTGACGCATATTCATCTCCTTTTTGCGTGAAGAGGTATTGTAGGGACTTGTGGTCTGTGAACAACCGAAATTTATCCTCCCGGAGATAGTGTCTCCAAATCCGAAGAGCAAATACGACTGCCGCTAACTCCAAGTCGTGGGTGTGGTAATTCCTCTTGTGAGGCTTAAGCTTACGGGAAGCATAAGCTATTGCCTGACTCTCCTATTTCATCACACCTCCAAGTCCTTATAAGGACGCATCGGTGTAGACTAAATACTAAACTCCCGATCTAGGTAACGCAAACACAGGCGTTGAGGTCAACTTGTCCTTCAACTCATCGAATGCCAACTGACAGGCATCACTCCAGATGAAGGGCACACCTTTGCTAGTCAGATGTGTCAAAGGACCCGCTACCTTTGAGAAACCCTGAATAACCCTCCTATAGTATCCTGCTAGGCCCAAGAAATTACGGATCTCAATCGGTGTTATGGGCTGTCCCCACTCCCTCACCGCGGATACCTTCCCCGGATCAACAGATATCCCCCGGTCTGAAATGATATGCCCAAAAAACTGCACCTCCTTCAGCCAAAACCAACACTTCTCATACTTTGCATAAAGCTCGTTCTCACACAACGTCTGCAAAACCTGTCTCAAATGCTCGACATTCTCCTCTTCTGTCTGGGAGTAAACCAGAATGTCATCAATAAAGATGATGACAAACTGGTCTAGGAACTCTCTGAAAACCCTATTCATCAAGTCCATAAACACGGCTGGAGCGTTGGTCAAGCCAAAAGACATAACCCAAAATTTATAGGAACCATATCGCGTCAAGAAAGCAGTCTTTGAGACATCCTGTTCCCTGATACGCAACTGATGGTATCCCGATCGTAAATCAATCTTTGAGAAGAAGCAAGCTCCCCTCAACTGGCCAAATAAGTCATCGATTTGGGGCAACGGATATTTATTCTGTATCGTGACTTTATTCAACTCACGGTAATCTACACATAATCTCAACGATCCATCCCTCTTCTTTGCAAACAACATAGGGGCACCCCACGACGAAGTACTCCTTCGGATGAACCCCTGGCCCAACAACTGCTCTATCTGATCCCTTAGCTCTCTCATCTCCGCTAGAGCCATACGGTACAGCACGCGAGCAATGGGCCGTGTGCCCGGCGTCAAATCAATAATAAAATCTATCTCCCTACTAAGGGGTAATCCAGGTATATCCTGAAATACATCAGCGAACTCTCTAACGACTGGAATCGAATCAAGTGGTATCACCACTTCCTTAGAGTTCTCCTCCTCTATATAGTACAAATGAGTGGACGATCCTCCCTAAGGGCGAGGCATCGCCACTAAAAATATCTTCTGCCCGAGAATGGAAAATATAATACTCCTACTGAAACAATCAATCATGGCTCGGTACGCAACTAGCCAATCCATACCAACAATCGCATCCTACTCAGTCATCTCTAATACTAACATATCAGCAGGTAAAGTAAATATCCCGATCTCCATACCCACACCTCTACAAATAAGGGAAATTACAGAACCCCTACTCAACGGTGAATCTGCACAAGTAATCGTGCTCTTCGCAGTGTCTAACAACCCCAAAGTGCGTACAAATCTCATGGCAATGAAACAGTGTGTGGCCCCTGTATCAAATAAAATGTGCCCCATATTCCCCTGAATAGAGAACATACCCTCAATATTAGGTGGATCCTGTGGGACGGCGGCATGCTGGAGCTGATACACTCTCCCATACTGAAGTTGTCCCTGTTGGACTCGGACCGCTGGGATGGGTGGTAATTCTCCCATCTGTGGTGGTGATGGGAGGGCGGTAGAAAACATAGGCCTCTATGGCTCGTGTCGAGCACCCTACTACTGCTGCGGTGGGGCCCTGACCCTATCAGGACAATCCTGACATTTTTGGCCAATCTTACCACAAACGAAGAACTTCCCAGGGAAGTTTCCCCCTCGCTGTCCCTGCTGTCCTCGGCCCTTATGTACATTACCATTCCTACCTTGACCATGCTAGCCATGTTGAAACTGCTGTTGCTGACCATTCTGGCCCTACTGGCCCTGATGGCCGTTTTGACCCTGATGGCCATGTCTGAAACCTCCCTGACCATTCCTGAAACCCCCAGATCTGAATCTCTTAGTATCCCCCTATTGGGAACCCTGATCATCCTGTCTTTGCTGACCCTGAGAAGATTGTGCCTCGCTGGCACCATTTCCCCCTGTCCTGCCCTGATGGCTGGACTCTCCTGATCTCTTACTCTCAGACATGTGAAAGCGGTGATCTTGGAAGTGAAGCAGTGCTGCGTTAACCACGTCAGACTAAGTGGCCAATGAAAGATTTCCTAGCAAGTGATGTCGGATCCTCCAAGTCAATTCGTCCATGAACTTCTGAATCTTCTTCTCCTCAGTCGGATTCTCGCCGGGAACAATGTTCAAGAGATTAGTGAATTAGGCCTCATACTCGGCCACGGTCCTCCCCTCTTGCTTGAGGTTCATTAAATTCCTCCTCATTTCAGTGTGAACAACTGATGGAAAATATTTACGGTCGAACCGCACCCAGAAATCGTGTATGGAAAGGGCATCTCTCTCCTCCGGGGTGGTAATGGACTCCCACCACTGCATTGCTGATCCTACTAGCTTAAAAGTAGCCAGTATATGCTTCTGAACATCCGTGCACTCGTACATCCTTAAGTGACTTTGAATGTCCTTCCTTCACTGGCTAGACACAACAACATCGGAGCTACCTGCAAATACAGAGGGTGTTCTTTCTGAAAAGCATCACGAACACGTTCCCAAGAAGATAGGAATGCATGAGCCTGGACTGGCGCGGCTACCGGCGCCTGAGGTGGTGCCTGCTGCACAACTACGAGGAAGGCATTTACCGCTTGGGCTAAAATAGCTGCAACCTCTGCGGAATTCATAGTGCCCGGAACTGGTGCGGGCTGTGGCTCGGGCTGAGCATCCCTAGGAACTCACTGAGCACGTCGTGGAGGCATCTAAAATGAGAGTAAAGTCTTATAAGTTCGCAGTTATTATCTCAAAATAGCTGAAGAGGAAAACATACACAAAAGAATACAACAGTCCTAAAATATAGGGCTCTACATCAAAGAAAGCTCAACGAAAACATAATAAGTCGTACAGATCCTAAGGACACTAAAACCTGATGCTTTGATACCACCTGTGACACCCCGACAAATTAAATACCGGGTAGCTACTCCTTTATTAAATTAATACAAAATGCCAAATTAGTTCAGTTTATAGCATCACTGTCGAAAAACGTTTTAACAATTACTAGCCACCTAATATTTAAAAAGTGAGTTTTCAATTTTAATTAAATCCGATTAACATGCAATAATTAAATTATGAAATGCTAACATAACAACCACAACATAATGACAATGGAATAACCATAAAATAGTAATGAGTTTGGAGGGATACTCCTCACAACAATCCAAATATATGAACAAACAAATACTAAGTCTACAATCACTAAATTAATTACAACCCAAAATCTGATACAACTGGATAAATAAAGTGTCTAAAAGAAATGGGGCGACATGCCTAACAAATGAGAAAAATCTGATAACATAGAGTCAAGATCGAAAGTGGAGGCGTCTACTGTCAAGGTCCTGTAACTTCCATAGCAGCTACAGTACGTCCCTTGAATGGAACTCCTATGCTTGGCGTCCTTGTGGCTGGGCACCTAAAAGGTTTTTGCAAGAAAATATATTTGGAAACCAGCGGGTCAGAGCCCGAGTGTGAAAATAGTTTAAAATATAACAAGTGTTTTAACGACATTAAACAATGAATGCAAAATACATGTTATGACGTTCTCTCACATGAAATACTCACCTCTCGACTATCTGTGCACTCCCAACGTATCCGTAACCAAATCTAGTTATTCTACTATCAAACCAGTCCGCTTCAATATTTGGTATTTACTAAACTAATCATGGTTTAATTACCGACGCCTTTATATAAACTGGGAATTTTATTTTCATTTAACTCTTGAAATTAATCATAACAATTTCTAAGCGTTTTCCCATTTTTAATTCTACAGGATGTAACATTAATTCAGACTTGCACTTATATAGACAGTTCGCATCAATATTTCATTTCATCAATCTTCTCAGAATTATACAATAATGGCACCCCTAGACTAAGCTGCGGTGCGCACATACTCTGCTCTCCAATCCCGGTACATCACGTACATAAGGATCACGTGTTTCGAATCTCTTAGGAACCATTTTGACAATTAACAAACACACATAGTGGAGGCGAACATAGTTCACATCACATGGGTAATGCACATACCTACGCTCCCATGATCAGCAGACTTATTAACTTCTCAATAAGTCCTTCTCTGACCTATGTCCTCGAGGTACCAATCTAAATCCCCCCCGTAAGCACACAAAGATTAGATGGTCCTTAATCGAACGCCGACCTCCCGTGATAGCAAGCATGGTAGGTATTTTATACACAGATAACCAAATATACTAAGCATTCACACTTCATAGATATTTCAGTATATTAATAGAGGTATACTTCTCGTTCTTATCCCATTATATACTGTAATAAGTTTATATGTTCCCGTTTTAGATGCATTAGAGTTGTCAACTCTTCTCACGTCGTAAATAGGTACTCGTTTCCAAATCCACAATTGTCATTCGGTCTACTATAAGATTCAAAGTTCTTCTCCTCAACGTACCCCAAATCCTCACAATTATACCCACTAGTCAATAAGGGAAGGTTAATTCTTCGTTAATTAAGTCTACGAAACATTTGAAATAAAATCAGGCCTAAAAGGCCATATTGTCAACTCGTTAGAAGTTTCGTTCGAACGAGGACGTTCGAATGAGTGTCATTCGAATGATAGGATTCGAACGAACTACCAACTCATTAGAAGGGATAATGTCATCTCGTTAGAAACTCATTCGAATGATCTTCTAACGAGATGGCAGAACACGCCCAGAAATCTGCCAAATCTGATTTTCTTCCTTTTTTTCTCCTTTCTAAATCCATCCTATGATCATCCAAACTAAGTTTTAATGTGTTTAAGCTACACTAAGTCCTCCTAGGTCACTCTTTAACATACATATGGGGTCAATACCTCCTAGATTAACATGTAATCATCATAATTCCCAAATCTTGTCCCAAACCCTATAAACATGAACACATAATTTAATATCTACAACTATTTCTTATAAATCCATTTTTAAAATCATCAATAGATATATTTTGGATATGAAATTCTTCCATTACTATTCTACATGTGATTCTCATATAAGATTACAACTTCTATCTCAAATTTCATGGGTTTTCATCAAACTCCCAATATAAGACATATATTCAATTCTAAGCATGGAGGAAACATTCACTTGAATTCATGTAATTAAACCACTTGCCTTAGATGTTCTGATTTGATGTTGAAGGATGAAGGTTTATTCTCCTCTTTTTCTCTACAGATTTTTTCTCTCTCAAGGATGGTGATGGTGGCTAGGGTTTCTTTTGGAACCTCTTAGGACTCTCCCTTTAACTCCCGTAGCCCACTACTTTATAAATGCTGAATAATGGACTTAGTGGGTTCATTACTAATATAAAATTAACCTCTAAAATTCGTGGGTTTTAATTCCCATATTTTTAAAATTACCAAACTACCCTTTTGGGTTGCCAGTATGGCCCAAAAATGCCCCGGGATCCAAACTAAACCCCCGGCTAGTGTTTTCTGACTATTTGAACCCTTCCGGATACGTTGGCGCACTCAAAATGGCCATTCAGTTGATAAAAATATATTTCACTTTTTAATTTAAATAATTTCATTACTGGCGCAACTGACACGTGCGTCCCAATTAAATTTCCAAATTGTCGTATTTCATTCTCGCGACAACTTTAATATTTTCAATACCCAAGTATTACCATGCATACCCAAAAATATTAAATTTTTAACATCATAATCAAATACTAACTCACATCTCGCTAGTATTTATACCCAGATTAATTTCCAATTAATTCTCATTTAATTTAATTAATCCCTTAAATAAAAATCAATAAAATTATGGGGTATTATAGTGATCTTTATGGAACTCACAATACTTGGATTTATCCCTCCTTTCGGGAGTTGTTATTAGTTTTTCTGGCCAATTCAATTCCTCGATATTCTTGATTTCCTCTAGAACGTGGTTTATATCCACTTTTAAAGGAGTATAATTTGTATACTTCCTTAAATGATCCAACATTTCTTTTCCTTTCGACTTCTTGATCCCACCGTTATTCTTGTCATCTTTTTTCTTCGACTTGCCTTCAGCTTTAGCTTCCACCTTTACCTCAGCATTCTTCTTGGCAGCCATAACCTCTTCGGCATTCATAATTTTGCCTGCTTTTTCCATCAATTCAGCCATGGATTTGGGGGGATCCTTAGCTAAGGTGTAATAAAACATCTCTGACAAAAGACCACTCATGAGAGCTGTGATGACTGTCTTCTCCTCATAGTTTATGACCTCCAGTTTCTCGTTGTTAAAATGAGTGATGTAATCTTTGCTACTTTCACCTGCTTTCTGTCTAACACTCAACAAATGTGCTATCCTTTTAACTAGCTTTGCACTAGAATAGAAATTACGTATAAAGATCTCTGCCAGTTGGTGGAAGTTCGCAATCTTCCCCTAAGGAAGGTTGTTGTACCATATCCGAGAAGATACGGTAATGGTTCCTGAAAACGCCCTGCACCTCATTTCATCTGGGACTGCATAAATATCTACCGCAGCCTAGTATTGCTCTATGTGAAGAACATGATCGGTTTTTCCATCATACTTCGGTGTCACCACGGGAGCCTTGAACTTTAGTGGTGTGGGAAAATCCACAATCGCTTGTACAAATGGAAATCCATTGATAAAGGTTCTTTGGAGAGGGTTTTTGGCCTTTTCCATCTCTCCTAGCCTGTCTTCCAACCTCTGAAAAGATCCTTTCCATCCCCTGATTTATTAGTATTTGCACAAGCAACAGATCATGCAGAATTTTCCTCTTGAGATATTTCTCTTCGAGCTGCAGGATTCGGGTTTGGATGTGATTGGGTTGAGCCTTCCCTTTAATCATTTAGGCGTTAAGAATTTCTTGACGCAGACCGAGGAGGATTTCTATTCCTCTTGGGGCCCAAATGGTCGAAGGGAGAGGCTCTGCTCAACCTTTCTAGAGCACTTGGTATCTTTGGAGTTAGAGTTATTTTTTCCTAAGAATCCAAAATTCTTATAGGGGAAGTTATACTGGGGCGATAGGATGGATCACCTGAATTCCCAAAATGATCGAATTCAGTATGCCTGGATCATGACATAGATTGTGGATGTTGTGAAGATAGAGGATGATCTATTTTGAAGACGCTCCATTTAGACGCTCTAGATGTCGTGACATAGATCGTGGATCTCATTTTGGACGCTTCTTTGGCCTGTCTAGGCAGATGCTCCATTTTAAAGAGTCTGAATGAATTATCGCACAATTTCTTGCATAGCCTCTTGTCCCCTAGATAAGCTTGTCAAGATTCATGTTATATCATTTGCATTTGGAGGGTCATAAGCATTACAAGGATTCCCTTCATTATTCCTATTTCTAGATTCTGGGATTTCATCCATTTATGATGAGTTTTTGGTGAAAAATGCTTGTATTGTCATTTCCCACAGACGACGCCAATCTGTTGATGTAAAAAACTAGATTTGATCTAATTAATTAATCACGGATAAATATGAGTAAAGAAATAAGATAAGAGATTTTTAAAGTGGTTCACCCTTAAGGAAATATCCTACATCCACTTGTTTGTATTGCTGGGTGTCTTGTCTTAATCTTGATTATGTTCGCTTCCCCTGCTAAGAGGGTATTACAATACATTTATAGCCTTTGGGCTGTCAATGTGAATAGATAGTGTGACTTTATCAAATAGGCATACACATATGTATGGTAATGAATGAATCTAATACAATAAACATTGAATATGTCTGGTCGTTTGGCCTTCCCAATAAGTAGTTCGGTACGCTGAGTAGCTCGCTACTTGAACTTGTGTCATGTTGGGTAACACATGTCTTCATATAATTGCTCCACGCCAGCTGACTTATTTTTTTTATCAATAGTACTATTATCCAAATTAACAATATATAACCAAAAGAGAATGCCTCATTATTCCCTAAATACAAAGTGGTACTATCAAAATATATGATGTCTGGATCAAATGGTAAGGTACAACCCTAAGCTAATAACTATTTGGGTACATTAAACTGTGAGGAATTACCTTATAATATATGAGTTGCGAGTACTACCACAGTCTACCTCATACTCGAACACTAACCACCAATACTATATTCATCTCAATGTAACTATCTTAATCAACCACAAATAAGATCCACTCTAAAATAAGTGTCGCATCATCAAATCAAATCCCTACACCTAATAAACACTAGATTTCATGCATGGGATGTAAAAATGAAAATACATAACCTCTTAATAGTTTTATTTCTAGATCGATTGGTCGTCGAGATCTAATAGTTACTATACCTATATAGTCTATAATCATTTCACCTAAATTACCTACCTTATCATAACTGATAGAAAAAAATTGTGATTATTGTTTTTGTCATTGTTGTACAATTCTTTTTCCATCAAAATTCCCTTGAACCTACAAATAAGCTCAAAATATGTATGGGGTAAGTAACGGAGTATCAATCCAACTCTAAGGATGAAACACAAAATATGTGAAGACATGTGTAATTCATTTGCATATTATTATGATTTTTCTATTTTTGTTTTTTATATTTTTTATGAATTTTTCGAAGGATTATTAATTAACTAACTATACTAATTTTTAAAGTAGTAACTAAGATGTAAAAGATAATTTAATAAAAGTGACATAATAAAATTGTGCTAAAAAGAAAAGTAACTAAATTGGACTCATCGGGGAATCAAAATTTATCCCATGAATGGGAGATTTACCCTCAATAATCATCATCCAAAAATATAATATAAACAAATGAAAGCATTTGCTGATTAAAATAAAAGTAATAAGTGAGGAATAGATCAAACCCATTTATGCCTTGAATTGGAATGGAGTCTTCAATTACAATCTCAAAATTCTCCCAATTACAATCACTCACTAATATATTTATTGAATCTAAAATAAAAAATAAGAAAATAAAAATAAAAATAAACTAACTACAAGATAATGGATGAATTCATAATGGACACTTAATTAATAAAAAACATTTGCTAAAAATGCAAATTCTAATATTATAAAATTGTACGTTAGAACTTATCCAAGGAAATAAATTCTACATCATCATTTTATGTTGAGATATTTGCTAAAAATGCAGATACTCAACATAAAGAAATGGATTAGAATGTACCTCCCATAAGGGATGAATTCAACCACATCAATCTATTTTGAAATAGTTGCTAAAAATGTAAAAACCCACTATAGAGCGGTGGAGTGGAATTCATCCTAGAGATAAATTTCACTACACACCTCTATATTGAGATATTTGCTAAAAATGCAAATACTCTTTATAGAGGGGTGGAGAGAATTTTATCACATAAAGTTTAAAAAGCAATTTGGAGATATTCCTCAAATGACACCAAGTCTTCAATTTATACATGCAATGAGGTTAGGGGTAAATTGAGAAATGATAAAAGTGAGCATGCGTTGAGCACGCGTGCATGGCAAAGGTGTGAGGTAATGGGTGAGAGGATAAATTGAGGGCATTTTTGGAAAGTGGGTAAAACGATAAGTAGGTTAAGCGGTGGGGATTATTTTGGAATTGGGTTACAAAGGCATAAAAGATATGTGGGTCTTTTTGTTTGGATTTTATTTGGGTTTGGTTTTGATTTTATGTAGGTGGGAAAAGCGGTGGGTTATTTGGTTGGGTTTGTTGAGAACCCGAGTTAGAGCTCGGATTGGAGTGAAAGCGGGTCTGGCCTCGGGTATAAGAGGGTAGGTTGGTTGAGGTGTAGGTCGCCTGGTTTGGGTTCAAGCGAGTAGGGATGTGATTGGACACCGGCGGGTATGAGGTCGGGTTTCGGTTTCGCCAGGTCGCTCGCAGGAAGCGTGGTTCCGGAGGTGGTGTTCGGAGCTGGCCGGATTGGCTGAAGGCAGGGGGTATATGAGGTTTGATATCGCGGGTTAAATCAGGTTGTGATCTCGGGTTGGAGATGATGTTAGGTGATGAGAGGTTTGGATATGGAGGCTTATGAGATAGAAGGTGTTGGGGAAGAAGATGGGTTAAAAAGGGGTATGAGTTGGTTTGCTATTGGAGAATTAGAGGGGTGTGAGGGTGTTTTGTTTTGGGTTGTTAATGGAGTATGGAGCGAGAGAGAGTGAGTGGGTGGGGTGAGGAAGATAATGGAGGATAGGATAGTGTGTGTGTGTGGGTGTATGGGAAGGTAGGTGTAGTGTGTGCGTGGGTGTATGGGCAGGTGGGTGTGTGGGTAAGGGGTTAGTTTAGGTGTTTATGAGTGTAAGGGATAATGTGTGTGTGTGTGTGTGTGTGTGTGTGTGTTTAACGTTGCACCCTAAATAAAATAAGAAAATAATAAATGACAAAAATAAAATTAATAAAAATAATAAAATAAAAAATAAAAAATAAAAAATAAACTAAACTAAACTAAAAATAAAAATAAACTAAAAACCTAAAAAATAAAAATAACGCGACACACAATTCAAATTCTAAAAACTAAACACGAATCAAATAAAAGGTAATAAAATAACATAAAACATAACCAAACAAAAAATAATAAAAACTAACTAAAAACTAAAAACAAACAAAAATAAAGGAAAACAAATACTCGATGCACTAAGATAAAAAAAAAAATCTCTAAAAATAAATAAAATCTATTCAAAATAAAACTCAAATAATAAATAAAAACTATAAAAGAAGTAAAAATTAAACCTAAATTCCGAAAATATAAAATCTTGCAAAACTAAAAATAAAGACTGGAATTAAAATTTAAAAAAAGAAGAAGAAAAAAAATCCCAAAATATTTTCTTCCTTTATTTTTCATCCAAAAAATCCAAAAATATATATTCTTCTCCCCATATTTTCTTCCAACAAAAAATTCAAAAATAATTTTTTCTTTCCTTCTTTCTGGCCACAAAAGTCCAAAAATATTTTCTTTCTTTCCTTTCGTAAAACATTTTAAAAAAAACTCCAAAATTATTTTTCTTTTTCATAATATTTTTCCAACATAACAAAACTATTTTCTTTCTTTTTCAAACTATTCAAAAATCACAAAGAAAATCTTGCAAATAAAAATAAAGCCGGCGACCGGTGCCTATTCACCCTCACCCCTTTAGCCTTTAGCCAACAAGGCTGACGCTTCAGTCTTGTTTGGGGGTGATTTTCATCACCTAATTTTTCTTCCGCCCCGCGCTTTCATAGATCTTATCTCTAGGGTGAGAATGTTTCGATCTGGATGAAGACATTAAACTTAGCGCTAGCGGGAGGCAACCCGTGATTTCTTGTATAAGTCTCATCCTATTTGGGGGTGGTGTTTCACATTACCCTATGCTTTCCATGTTTATAGACTTATATGTATTTTTATCTTAACATTTATTCAGGTTTCATTTTAGCTTTTTCTATCCACTTCATTAGCGGTTGATTTTGGTAATCTCTTTCCTACCTTTTGCTCTCAATTTTAAAAATTATTTTACTTAACATCGAGGACGATGTTCCTTTTTGTTTGGTGGTGGGGAATTTTATCAAAATTTTGCCTCTTTTGAAATTTTTTGAATTTTAAACCTGTTTTTAAAAATTTCGTGTAGTTTCTTTCATCTCAATCATTGATGTGAATTTTTTATCATCCATCTTTCAAAGTCTACGAATCAAGCTTGAGGATTTATATTTTTCTAAATCGCTTACATAATACATAACAAGGCATTTTGCATCTTGAATTTCTAGACTCAACAAAGTTTGTGCACTTATCACGTCATTGCGGTTTAGAGTTGAAGAGTATTACAATTCCTAAGAAAATCATAAGGATCACTAGTAGAGACTTTAGCTTGTGAGATTCGTGCCTTTCATCCTTTTTAGAGAGTTTTACGCAATCTACGAGTCACAAGTTGATTCAACTTGTTTTGGGTCCACACTTAAATCGCTGTATGATCTCATTATTTTCCACTAAATTTTTGGCTTGATCACTGAGAATGATATCACTTTCGAGTTGTAAGAAACACATGTCTTGAAGTTTGTCCCGATCACCAGACCTTCACCGATGCACTAGCCAAATTTCATTTTATCATACATCTAGAAATATTTCATTTTCAATACCATCACCATATATAATACCACCCATTTCCATTTTCCACCTACCATGTTGAAAAAGGGAAGAGTGTTGAAAGTAAAAGGAGAAGATCCGTCATAGAGAGTCTTTGCATTTTTAGCGAATATCTCTCCCAAAGTCGATTCAGATGGAGAAAAATTAAATAAAAGTCTATGTTGGGGTAATTTGTATTTTTAGCAGATTTATCTCACACATTGATGCGTATTTGGAAAAGAAGAAAAAAAAAGTAAAATGAGAACATCCGTAATAGAGAGTGTTTGCATTTTTAGTGAATATCTCTCCCAAAGTCGATTCCGATGGAGAAAAATTAAATATAAATCTATGTTGGAGTTATTTGTATTTTTAGCAGATCTATCTCATACATTGACGAGTATTTGGAAAAGAAGAAAAAGAGAAAGTTGCAATAATGAAATAAAGACATTTGTTCGTGAAAGTGTAATAAAATCTTCTCAAACATACACCAATCATCCATACATCACCCATCCCATCATATTGTAATACCCTGTATTTTTATGCTTTCTAAATTTGGGGATTTATTAAATCTAATGTGAGTTATTAATTTAATATAAATTCGGAAATTAATTATTTTTGTAATTACTAACGTGACGAGAGTTAGTAATCATTGGAAACTTGTTGAATATTACTAATGAGTAAAGTAATATATAATATTGGTTCTATTAAATGTCACGAGTGAATAAAATGATAATTTTGGAAATTTAAGTCGGAACGCGCCCGTGTCGAGTCGGGACTAAATGTTGATTAATAAAAGTGAATAAATTATAAGTCACCCATATGGTCATTTCGAGTGCGCCAAAGTGTCCGAAAGGGTCGAGATAGTCAAAATAATGTACCCGAGGGTTTAGTTTGTGTCTCGGAGCATTTTTATGCCTAATTAACACCCCGGGAGGGCGTTTTGGAAATTTTACATTTTTAAGCCAAAAAAACCACGAAAATTTTAAGGTTATATCAGATGCTTAGGGTTTTCTTCTAGGGTTAACAAAACCAAAAACAAGTGACAGCCATTGGAGAAGGAAATAGAGAGCTTACCCAAGAGTTATAGGCCAAGAACTCCTCTGTTTGCGTCGTCGTCGCCGCCAAACGATAGATCGCGTAACGAGGATCATCTCCACACCGATTTCATCCACAAATCAGAAACAAAAATTCCCAGGCAAGTATTTATCTTGCTTAATTTCGTTAATGCTTCATTCATATTAGTCTAGGGTTGATTAGGATGCGTTTTTATGAAAGAAAACCCATGTTGGTGATTAGAAATCGCATGTTGTAGTGATATGAACAATAATCTGGAAATCCCTTTCACATGTAGAGCTTGAACCACAAATTTATATTGGTTTAGAAGTAGAAATTCTGGGAAAAGAATAAGAAGAACTAAGTTAAAGAAATTTCTAGGGTTCATGAGAATTATATAAGTTTTGGACCTTTTAATCCATGAATCTTGATGAAAACTCGCATGCTTTATGTAGAATATTGTTAATCTGGGTTTAGAATGTTTTTGGTATAAATTTCTGGGAGTTTGGGAGTTAATAATTTGAATTTTGATGATGTTGAATGATAGAACCCATAACTGGTATTCTGCAGATTGGCCATACATATTTGATCGATCGATCGAACCAGGAGTATCGATCGATCGACGCATCGATCGATCGACCCCTCCTGGCAGACTCATATTTCCCCTTCTAAATAGTTGAATTCAATTTAAATGAGTAATAATCTTTGGACATCCTTATTAAAATATTTTGGGAGATAAAGAAGACCAGTAGGACTTTTTAAAAATATACGTGTGAAAATCATGACCGCGCTACATGCTATCCCTGAGGTTACCATGCTGGGACAGTCTTATCTCGATGGGACCTTTATGGGGGATATTGACTCGTACACTGGAAGATAGAAGTCCTTTGGTACAGGCTATCAGATCGATAGTCAGACGGTCCTAAGAGACGTGAGGGCATGTGCTGACCTCTTAGAGACTTGGAAACTATGCTTCGCCTCAATATTATTTGTGTTTTGTTTCAATACAGTTAGAGAGTGATTCCGAACTCGTATTTCCCTTAGTACGAGTGATACATGTACTGGATAGCAGAGTATGCCCGCACCATAATTATTATGTGGGGTGCTGTTAGAATATATATATTATACGAGTATTTAACACATATATTTAAGTCTGGAATTTGGAAACTACCTGTTGTGCCTATGGTAAGTAAGAATGGAATAACTATTTGAATTTGGGAATAAGTGTTTGAAAAGTATAGTATGTTAGTGAGAAACTTTATTAGTAAATAAGGTTTAAATGAGAATTTTGTTGTTAAATGAAATTAACCTCTTAAACAATTGAATTTGTCAGTTTAAATCTTATGAACAACCTAAGATAAGATAAGTTAAACCGTTGGGAAGGTTAGTGCGATAAGCATGCACATTAGAAGAGAGGTGAGAAATTCTCAAGGGAGTGCCGCACTAATATGTTGTTGCATTGGCCAGTAAACATTTTAAATACTTTCTAAACAAATTTTAAATCATTTTTACAATCGGGCTCTGACCCGTTCCCATTTTCTTTTCTCTCTTGTATATATATATATATATATATTACAGGTGCCCAGCCACAGGGGCGTCTTGCATAGGATCCTTTGGAAGGAACGCGTTGCAGCTTAGGTGGGAGTTGCAGGCCTTTTGTTTAGATGACCTCATTTATTGATTCCACTTCTAGCACTATTTATTCAGTTGGGCATGTGTCGCCCTTTTTCCATTATTCAGTTGCTTATTGGATATTGTGATTTATTTATATTCGGCATTTGTACTTCTGGGTTTATTACTGTCAGGATGTTTTCCTTTAAGTTTTAATGTTGGAATTACTTAGTTGGATGTTTAATTAATTGGACTATTTTTTCCAGTATATTTGTTGGTTGATCCTTAAATTATGAATTATGTAAAGTTTTAAATAATTGGTTTTAAATAAAATTTGGAAAGTAATGTATAAAATGGTTTTGACACTTAGCTTAATTATCTATGGTGTTTAAATTGGAAAAGTTACTTTTCGACAGTGATGCTAAGAATGAACCAACCGTTCACCTTGATTATAATTTAATAAAGGACTGATCACCCGGTATTTTATTAGGTGGTGTGTCACACATATTTCACCTCATACCATCTTTCCCATCGCATTTCCCCCTCACCCATTATAATCCATATTTCCCCTAGATGTTTGGGCAAATGAAAGTCAACGTGGTGAATAACTCGACGTTATCACCACAGTGATTAGCATTCTTTCATGAGATCATTTTCTTTCTAAGAGGTTTGTTCTTTCTTATATGTGTGTGAGATGTCTAACTTTCTTACATTTACTCACCTCCTCACACACAATAGCGATACATTAACCGTAATCTCGTGAGTTCGTTTGAGAAAGCTATATCCAGTGAGATTTTAAAGTTGAATCGTTGATTCCGAAAAGGAGATATAGGAATTACTCTTGTGATACTTGACCCTTTTTGACTTATTCACACACGTTGAGTTCAAGGAAGGATGTGCCTTGAGTATTTACTTAACTAAAATTTTTATACACTTCTAGCTTGTATTTTCCAAAATATTTCTCATGTGATGAATTGTGCGATTATTCTACATATAATAAGAGATTGACGGTCGTTGCAAATAAATAATTTTGTGGGTATATTCCCTGCAAACCCTCGCAAGACACAACTCGTCCCGTAGCCTATAGTTTTAAAGTATTATTGCACATGCTAAGTGCAATCACAAGTGCCCACGAAAGTGGTACACTTTTGGTTTCTTATCTTTCTTTTTCTCTATATCTTATTGTTCGAGGACTCGCAATGCTCTGTTTCGGAGTGGGGTGATAAGCTCCCGAAAGTGTATAATTTATACCCCGAATAGGCATATTTTAGTTGCTAATTCTCCATAATTTAGGTCTTATATCCGTAAATGTTTAATTTGCAGTCTTGATCGTCGTTTGCAAAGTTCAAATGATTAGTACAAGGCAAATATGCGATTTATGGAGCTAATTCCCCAGTCCCGTACCTTACGCGAGGCTAAACCTACTCCAAACCCCATGTGTGTTTAGTTTGTGGTTTTTAGATTTTTAATTTGAGTCGTTTTTATTTTTAGGGTTTATTTAGAATTTTCTAGATTTTATATTCGATTTCTTTTTATTTTTATTAGTTTTTAATTTTAGTTTTGCTAGATTTTATATTTTTAGGACTTTAGGTTTAATTTTTACTTCTTTTATAGTTTTTATTTTTTATTAATTTAGTTTTATTTTTAATAGATTTTATTTTTTTAGAGGATTCATTTTTTTATCTTAGTGCATCGAGTATTTGTTTTTCTTTATTTTTATTTGTTTTTACTTTTTTGTTAGTTTCTTATTATTTTTTATTTGGTTCTGTTTTATTTTATTTTTTTAGTTTTTATTTGAGACGTCTTTAGTTTTCAGAATTTGTATTTTGTGTCGTGTTATTTTTATTTTTTAGGTTTTTTAGTAAATTTTATTTTAAGTTGATTTTTGTTTTTAGTTTAGTTTATTTTTCATTTTTATTTTATTATTTTTATTAAGTTTATTTATATTATTTATTATTTTCTTATTTTATTTAGGGTGCAAAGTTAAACACACACACATTATCCCCTACACTCATATACACCTAATATAGCGCCCATCACTTAACCCACTTAACCTTTTTAACCACTTTCCAAAAATGCCCTCAATTCATCCTCTCACCCATTACCTCACACCTTTGCTATGCACATGTGCTCAACCTATGCTCACTTTTATCATTACCCAATTTACCCCTAACCTCATTGCATGTATAAATTGAAGACTTGGTGTCATTTGAGAGGTATCTCCAAATTAGTTTTTAAACTTTGTTTGATAAAATTCTCACCACCCCTCTATAGAGAGTATTTGCATTTTTAGCAAATATCTCAATATACAGGTGTGTAGTGAAACATATCTCTAGGATGAACTCCACTCCTCCTCTATAGTGGGTTTTTGCATTTTTAGTAACTATTTCAAAATAGATTGATGTGGTTGAATTCATCCCTTATGGGAGGTAAATTCTAATCCATTCATTTATGTTGAGTATTTGCATTTTTAGCTAATATCTCAACATAAAATGATGATTGTAACACCCTACAATTTTGGGACTGAGAAATTAAAATTTTGGGAGAAATAAAATTTATTTAAATTGGAGGATTGTAAATTTTGGAAATTGAAGTCTAGAAATTGAGGACGTGATGAAGTATTTCGGATGATGATTCTGAGTGCGCCACTGATTTCGGATGGGTCGAGATAGTCAAAACAACTGTCATTGGGTTTTATTTTGGTTACGGAATATTTTAAGTATGTTTGACTCGAATTGGAGTAAACGAGTCATTTAAAGTGTGTATTACCATTTAAAAGTGGGAGTTATGTTTTAAAGTTTTAAGAGGCTTACGGATCAAGCCAATCCCATTTGAGAAAAAGAGATAAAGAGCAAGGAAAAGAGAAGAAGGAAAAAGGAAGAGAGAGAGAGGAGAAATCTAGGAGATTTCCGGCCCATACGCGATCACGAGGACGATTCAACCTTTACAACTTCGAGGCAAGTGTTTAATCTTGCTAATTATTTCATTTGTGTATTTCATTTCATAATTTGTGGATAAAAGAATTGAATTTTGGGTTATGTACCAAAACCCTGATTTTTGTGGTTTAAATCTTGCAATTGATGTTTACACATGGGTTTAAGGGTGTATAACTTGATGGGACTAGATATAGGATGGGTTTTGGTGTTGGGAACTTGATTGGGTTAGTGTTTGATGGTTGGAAGTGGTATAAATTGAATTTTGGGAAATTTGGGTTTTGGAGAAATTGCCCCATTTCGTGGCTTGCTGAACAGGCCGAATCGATTCACCCCTAGCGAATCGATTCGCCGTGTTGCAGAAGCATCACGTCTTTAGGGCTGAATAGATTCACCCCTTTCCAATCTATTCGGTATATAGTAGACTTACTAGTCCCCTTGGACCTAATCGATTCGCTTGGATCGAATCGATTCGCTGTTGGGACCGAATCGATTCGCTGTTGGGACCGAATCGATTCGCTGTTGGGACCGAATCGATTCGGAGGGGCCAAATCAATTCGAAAACAGGGTTGTTTTGTGGATTTTTTCTAGAATGATTGTTACCCCCTTTTGTTTGGGTTTATCAATAAGAGACCTTCCAATATGATGAAAGACATATGTTTTGGAGACTTATAAGGGGTTTCTCATATGATATGATGGTGGGGACATATCGAACCACTTTGGAAACATACACACGTAAGTGTAGGAGCTTTATTCCATTTCGATTGGGGTTCTCGATTTGGAACTTATTTTAGTAGTGCGAGAGTTATGTTTTGGAGTTTATTTGAGGCTCTCTCACATGTTATGATTGCAGGGGCTTATCGAAGTAGTTTGGGGATATATGTACGCATTGGAGTTATGTATTGAGGTGGTGGGAAACCTCAATAGGGATGGACGTTCTATTTAGAGGTCGTATGTGAGATTAGTTATGACGTAAGGTGGAGTACTCTTGGAGAGGTTTGTGAGCGTGTGATATCAAATTGTAGGCCGTTTTTGTGTCGAATCCTTATAGCGATAGGATTCTTTTTAAGAGATGATTGGGGACCAACGAGAGAGAGAGAGAGGTCGCGTACCCTTAGTGATGATAAACTCAAGGAATAAATTGTAAATGTGTTGAGGTTAAGGGTTCATAGGAGTAATTGAACCGTAGGCGAGATTGTGAACGATTGGATCGTACTATCAACTAGAATAGGTTATGTTGTAATTCTAGTTGGGATAGTTTCGATATATAACTGTGTGGGAGTAGGAATGGGGATTCCAAAATATGATGGGACTATAAAATGAATTTAAGATTAAGCTTGAGGCTTGTAGACTATTGGTCTTGTGTATGCCGATAGGTGGGATTGTTATTGGATATATGGATGTACATTCGGATATTAATGGGAGGTGTAGTGATTGTAACATACATTAATCTTTCGAGTGATAACCTTAATGTTGAATATATTTGAAGACAATTCAAATCATAGGGGTAATGGATGAATATGCTTCAAGTGAGGGATCGTATTTATATAACGACCTAAATTAAATACGCTTGGGACGACGGCTAGTATAATGACGACTATGTACACATATAGCCAAGTTTATCAATTTTCATGCATACGGACGAGAGATGATATGTATGTATATGTATATATCTAAATATGTATATAAGCGTACTCATGGTGTTAATATCTATACCATGCGTGATGGATTAATTATATGATGTGATCATTTGGATATATATATATTGTGTGTGTGAATGATATATATATTTATTGTGTGAAACATACTCGACACATGCTATCATGGGATGTTGCGCGATGAGGGTGAGCACCCTGGCTTGAGGAACAGGGTGTGGATATTCCCCACGTCATAGTCGTCCTTTTTATTATTGTGTGATTTTATTTGGGGGGTGAGAAGTCTTGGGTATGAGCTGTTCTCACTTGCCGGTAGGAACTATGACCGCTTCCCATGCGTTGTGATTTGGTTTTGACCACGAAGTGGATGACATTTAGTCCCACCGGTGGTTCCCAGGATGGTATGTGAGTGATGCCTTAGAAGATGATATCATGGTGTAGTATTTTGGCATCCTATAGCCGTTTATGTTATGTGCATGGCATAGTGTACATTATGTGTGATATGTATGGGTGGTTATGGGAATGAATGATTATATATATATATTTAGAGTAAATATATATAGTTGTATATCCTATAAGTGAAGAGGCTATGAAGTTTCGATGACGTACACCTGGGGTGATATTGGTGTACGAGTTTATTTGTGGTCGAAGGATCGTACTTAGAGACTGTGGCCATCCCCTATCCTCGCCACAGGGGTGAATGAGCGTGAGGTAGGATCTTGGGTCCCGTGCATCCCTCTCGGGAGTGCTTAGATCGGCGTCATTTGAGGTGAGGTGGTAAATGTAGAGAGATTATAGTCGTCAGTCTATTTTACTCAAAACAGACAAATTAAAGGGGAAGCCATCCCGAAGAACAACATCCAAAGACATACTGGTTCATACGAAACCAAAATGATTCGAAAAGGGTTCAGAGGCTATGTTACGAAATGGGAAGGTGTTAGGAACCCATTCCGCCCTTTCGATCTCTCACGGTTTTTTGCTATTTTCTTTTTATTTTCCCCGTGATGTGTGTGCATGTGTATATATGGTGGAGATAGGAATCATCGACTTATACCATGGAAGAGGTAAACCGAGTCATCCGTAGGAAGGTTTAAAAATAATATTAGAAAATAGGATTTACACGATTATCCCTACGTTGACCGTTATGATGCAACGATAACGTATGTAGAATAATACGCTACGAAGAACGAATATATATATATATATATATATATATATATATATATATATATATATATATATATATATATATATATATATATATATATATATATATATATATATATATATATATATATATATATATATATATATAATATAAGAGAATAGATGTTAGAGAAGATAGAAACTGAGAGAAAAAGTAAAAAAAGGACTCGAGTCTCAGGTTTTACCCCGAGACGCCTACATAGCCTGTAGAGGCATCAAAGTCCACGTAGTTCGCATACAAAACGAGGGGTGGGGTTTATCCCATAAATCCAACCGGGGAATTCTCTTATTTGTGTGTATGTGTGTGTGTAGGAAACAGTGTTTTAGTTGTGAGAAAAGTGTGAGAATTCCCATTTGGAATTTATGAGCAAACCCTCTTTTTCTTGTTTTTTGGGTTTTTATTTATATGAAAATAAGAGATGTGCAATAATACCAAGTAAAAAGTATATTAGGATGTGTGAGATGAAATAACAAAAGTTCTAAGTAATAAAAAAAGTTATTGCGAATCTATGAGAATTTAAGGACAGAGTTGAAAAAATTATACCTTCTTAAAGATCTTGAGCTTGATTTGAATGTTGGAGAGAAACCCTTAAACTTGGATGACAATGCAGGGTAGTGAATTCTCCAAGTTTGATGGAAAGGGTGATGAAAAATGAAGGTTGGATAGGGATTTGGGTGTGGAAATCACGCTGACTTCGAGAGAGGTTTTCAGGATTTGCTGAGAGTGATTTCTATCAGATCTGGGCTCTCCTTCAAAGTGAGGTCAAGTCTCATTTTTATAGGCCCGGGGCATTACCTATCGGCATAGCCTTGTTCCTGCCAATTGACAGGTGCGTTTAGGCACACTGTCGATAGGCAAGGTCGGGACCTGCCGTTTGGCAGTATTTTTCAAGCCTTTTTGGAAAATCGGTCGTAGAACACAAACCGTTGATCAGAATCGCGCACGGGGTGGACCATTGGAAATGTAATTCAGAGACCTTTGAAAGTCATTGGACTTCTCCCAGGTCCGGGAGTTAACTATGGGTTAAATATGGCTCGAAAGCATTTGTTAGTCCATTGAACGGGGAATCGCCGGACGCAAACAGATCGTTCGTCCACATGGTAAGCCCAAATCGCGCACGGAGTAGACCATTGGAAAGGTTGGAGATGTACTTCAATTTTCCAAAGAGTTTGATTAGGTTCAAGGATTTGAATTTAGTCAACCGGTCCCTAGAAGCATTGGTGACCTTTTGGAGTAAAATGGATCATTCATCCGAATCATGCACGGGATAGACCATTGGAAAGGGGATTCAGTGCCCTTCGAAGATTCATTTAGTCTCGGTCAAGATGAAGAGTTTGCCTAGATCAAACAGAGCCCGGGAGTGCCCGGTGGCCTCCTGATTGAGTCTCGAGGGAAATGGGTCATTCGTCCGCATGGTAAGTCAGAATTGTGCATGGAGCGGACCGTTGGAAAGGGGTTTCAGTGCCTTTCAGACATTCCTTCAGTCTCAGTCGAGCTGAAGACTTTGACTTTTGGTCAAATGGAGCTTGGGAGTGCCCGATTGACTTTTGGTCAAAAAAAGCAATTCTAAGTCAGTACTCGGGGTATGACCTGGGTTTGTAGTGATGAAGGGAGGTGTTAGATACCTAAGGAGAGATTTAGGGGGTAACAAAATGGGGTGTCTATAGAGCCCCTCAACGGGTGAGTGTGAAACAAATGATAGCCGGCGAATAGACACCGAATGATGCTTTGAAGGAGGATGACCAATTCAGAGGGTCGAGGACGATTCTGAAGATCTAAGGGAGCGAGGATGACCAATTCAGAGGGTCGAGGCCAATTATGAGGACCTAAGGGAGCGAAGATGACCAATTTAGAGGGTCGAGGCTGATTCTGAGGACCTAAGGGAGCGAAGATGATCAATTCATAGGGTTAGGGCCGATTCTGAGGGCCTAAGGAGTGTGCTGGGGAACTAATTATGTGGGTAGAAGCCCATTCTGCGGCTTGAAGATGAGGGTGACCGATTCTGTGGGTCGGAGCCAATTCTGCGTGTTTATGTAGAGGTGACCAATTCTGCAGGACGAAGCCAATTCTCTGGGTTTAAGTGGAGATGACTAATTACGCGGGTCGAAGCCAATTCTGCAGGCTTAAGTATAAGATGACCAATTTTGGGGGTCGAAGCCAATTTTGAGGGCTTAAGTTGAGATGACCAATTATGTGGGTCGAAGCCAATTCTGAGGGCTTAAGTTGAGATGACCAATTATGCGGGTCGCAGCCAATTCTGTGAGCTTAAGTATGAGATGACCAATTCTGCGGGTCAAAGCCAATTCTGAGGGCTTATATTAAGATGACCAATTATGTGGGTCGAAGCCAATTCTGAGGGCTTAAGTGGAGATGACCAATTCTATGAGTCGAAGCCAATTCTGAGGGCTTAAGTTGAGCTGACCAATTTTTCGGGTCAAAGACGATTCTGAGGGCTTAAGTATAAGATGACCAATTCTGCGGGTCGAAGCCAATTCTGAGGGCTTAAGTTGAGATGACCAATTCTGCGGGTCACAGCCAATTCTGCGAGCTTAAGTATGAGATGACCAATTTTGCAGGTCGAACCCAATTTTGAGGGCTTATGTTAAGATGACCAATTATGCGGGTCGAAGCCAATTCTGAGGGCTTAAGTGGAGATGACCAATTCTGTGAGTCGAAGCCAATTCTAAGGGCTTAAGTTGGGCTAACCAATTTTGCGGGTCAAAGTCGATTCCGAGGGCTTAAGTATGAGATGACCAATTATGTGGGTCGAAGCCAATTCTGAAGGCTTAAGTTGAGATGACAATCCAAGACTGAGGTCAATTCTGACCTAATAGAGGTGACGATCCAAGACTGAGGTCAATTCTGGCCTGCATTCCCGTTGTGGACAATCAGAGATTTTGCTGGGGGTAAAGATTAGATTTTGGATTTCGCTGGGGAATAACGAATGAGCTGGGAAAAAATAGAGTGTCCTTTGGAGACTTTGAAAATGACTTCCTAGAGTTCCGCTGGGGAAATTACCTCGTGACGTTGTTTTGAGTCGGGGATCTGATTGTCGGGGAAGTGTTTGTGATCTACGGAGGAGAGGCGAGTTTTATGTCATAAACTTCACTGGGCAAGTGGTTAGGTGGTCCAGGTATTGGACGTGCTGCATGAGGAGGTTTGAGACCTTTAGAGATCCTCCGGGGACGTCACTGGGAGGAGTTTGACTTGGTTTTTTGAGAGTTCTGCTGGGGAAATGGGGGTGACGGGGGTGAACACGCAGATGCGGCGCTTATTGGCGCATGAGTTTTGCCATTCTTGGTATCTTGCGGAGCGAGTGGTGCGTCGTCTCATTGTAGGGGAAAGAGAGCGCGTCGCAGGGGTGGAAGCTCTTAGAGAGAGTGGTGAAGGGTAGAAAGAGAGGATGTGGGTTCGGGCTGAGTCCCGTTGTTTTTTGCTTTTCTTTTATTTTCCACAAAATTTGATGTAACATAGAAGAATATATATATGCAATGCAAATGGAGATTTTATTATCTTTATTAATGATGAATGAGTGAATGCATGGACATGCGCTTTTTACTTTGTTGTTGAGACTGTAAAAAGATATATTTTTGGGATTTTGGAGAAAAATGGGAAATTATATAAGGGTGGAAAAGGATTTTTGAAATTCTATTGAGAACATTAATTTATTTTGAGTTTTCAGAATTTTAACAAAAGAGGAAAAAGGAAAATTTCCAAAAATAGGCGGTTGTCGATCGGCGAGCACCTTGTCCTGCCTATCGGCAGTCAAGTCCAATCCCATCAATTCAAAGCTTTTGATTTGTGCCCTCTTCAACTTCTTGTACCTTGTGGGGTAGGATTCCCTCCGATTTCTGTAGGGGTTTTGTCTTCTTTGAGGGTTTTCAAGTATAAAAAGGGGATGGGTGGAGCGTTTCCAGCGCACCTTCACTTGTTTACTGTTTCTTAGTCTTACAAGATAGCTCTCCCTGTTAGCATTGAGTTTGAAAATTACCTCGAAGCCTTAGAAGTGATGTGCTCTCATAATGTTGACTAGGATGCTTTCAACATGCGTCGAGTCCCTTTGTGGCGCAATCGGTCCATTGGGTGGAACATGCTAATGGTGGTGGTACAATTCTGGTACCCCGAAGACCATGTCTTTCGCTTTAGATTGGATGAAGTTTGTCCTACCTACGAGGAATTTTCTACCATGCTGGGGATAAATCCCAGTTTTACTGCGGCTTTATCCGAATTTTCCCGTTCTCCCAAGGATTTCTGGCTGGGCTTCTTCGCATTTCGCCTTCAGCGGGTAGATCACAGGTTACTTGAGGAGTGATTTCCCTCCTGGCGGTGCTGCAGTCCGTGCATTTGCAGGAAGCTGGCGATGCTGGATACGCTGGAGCCGTTCCTCTGGGTTTGGTTTCAGAATTACTGCTGGTGACTGGGGAACTGCTGATGGATTCGAAAATTGTATCCATTACTTCATGGATGTCATACCATCACAATCCTACAGTGGCGATATTGGCGGAGACCCTGAATGGTCTGGATGCCTGGCGAGAAGGTCGTTCTGACTTCCTGTGGGGTGGCCCCATGATGCAATTCATGTGGTTATCTGAAAGACTCCGCCTGGTGACTCTTCCAGAATATCCTTTGTCGGTTGTACCCAACTTCTTTTTGCATCACCTTTTCTATGTTGGCCTGGATATTGAGAGTTGGGAGAATTGTCTTGTGGAGCATGGGGCTCGAAATCTGTACTGGTCTTTGCCTTGGTGGGGACAGTTGCTGCCTATTCTGGAGCTAGTAGAATAATCATATGTGCAGCTTGACCGCCTCAGACATACCTCTTTTTATTTCCCTTGGCAGTTTCTGTGCCAATTTGGCTGGGCACAGGTCATGCCACCCCGAACACTAAATTTCTTTCCAGTAGAGGATTTTTCTGAGCGTCTGCGCATGCAACTTGGCTCTCTGTGGGAGAATCGGCGTCCGTCGACGCATCCCTCTCAGTCTGTTGGGAGAGTTTGGCATATCCCTGGGGATTATATGAAGTGGTTTTGGAGGAGAGTAGTTAGCAAGATATTGGCAGTGGAGACTGTACATAAGTGGTTTTTCTCTTTTGACACCATGGAAGGAGGTGTTGTGGTCTTTTCGGAACTGGTTCTAGCCTATTGGTCCATGGAGTGCCTGCAACACTCTGTTCAGGCAGAGGAAATTTGGGGACTCCAAGATGCAGATGAAGATAACAGAGAAGGCTCCTCTGGTAGCTTTGGGTAGGACTATTAGAGAGTTTATTGTGGGGGATAAATGTGGGGATTTTATTAGGTTTTTTAGGACGGTGGGGGGATGGGAGTTATCTATTCCTTTTCTTATGTAATTTGTACCATAATTTCTTAATAAGGAAATAAGCAAGTTTCTGATCATCCAGTTGTGCCTTTGATGAGTTTTGTGTTGTTTGAATTATCTATACCGATCGCTAAGGCATACATAATCCTTTTCTTCAAATATATATTGGAATTGATTGTCATGCTCGGAGGTAAGAAAAGAATAGTATTTTGTGAAAAAAGAACGGGTCGTGCTCATGTAAGGGGTATGAGTTGCCTACGTAGCTATGGGGTTTTTGAAAAGTTTTAATTTGTTTAAAAATGATTTTTGCAAAGGATCAGGCCGATGTAGTTCTGGGTAAGGGGGAAATGAAGAGTTTTTTTTTCGAATATAAGGGGGACGAGAAAAGTCATAGCGCGCCGAGATTTCGGACTAGGGGTAGAACTTTTTGAAATGGTCCAGGTTGACTGGATGAGCCATCTCTTCCCTATCTAAGTCGGTGAGCATGGCGGCACCTCCGAACAAGATCTTCTTGACAATGTAAGGGCCACTCCAATTGGGCTTGAATTTCCCTCTAGGGTCCCAGATGGGTTCTATGATTTCTTTGGAGGCTAGGTCCCCTTCTCGGACACCACGGTCCTTGACTGTCTTGTTGAATGAATGCGCTATTCGATGATGGTACCCTTGTATGTGGTATAGTGATTTTAGTCTTCTTTATTCTAGGAAGGTCAGCTCGTCAAGACGGTTTTGGCACCAGTCTTCTTCACTGACCTCGCTTTCAAGCATAACACGTAATGAGGGTATTTCTAGCTCCATGGGTAGGACTGCTTCCATACCGTAAACTAGAGAGTATGGCGTAGCCCCAGTTGAGGTTCGAATTGAGGTTTGGTATCCCCAGAGGGCGTATGGGATTCGGTCATCCCAATCCGGACAACTTTCAGTCATCTTGCTGATGATGGCTTTGAGGTTCTTGTTGCCGACTTCAACTGCACCGTTGGTTTGAGGTCGGTAGGGAGAATATTTGTGTCTCTGAATCCCATACTCATTGACCACTTATGTTGCTTCTTCCTCGAATTGTAACCCATTGTCTGATACAAACTCGTGCGGGACCCCATATCGGCAGATGATGTTTTTCTTAATGAATTTGGCCACTTTCTTGGCTTTCGCACTACGTATGACTCAACTTCAACCCATTTGGTGAAGTAATCGATGACAACTAGGATGAACTCTTGCCCATTGGAAGAATTCGGTGTAACCTTCCTTATGATATCGATGCCCCAGGTGGAGAACGTCCAGGGAGAGGTCATGTTGTATAATTCGTGCGGAAGCAGATGCTGAAGGTTAGAGAATTATTGGCATTTGAGGCATCTCCGGACATAGGTAGTGAAATCCTGGGTCATGGTGGTATAGTAACAACCTTGTCAGATGATCTTCTTGGCAAGCATGTGACCGTTCATGTGGGGTTCACATTCCTCGCTATGGATTTTCTGCATTATCTTTTCAATGCCAGCCTGTATGATGCAGTGCATATGAGTTCCATCGAAGTTTCTTTTGGACAGTGCTTTGTGACAGATGATGTACTGGGTGGCCAGTCTTCAGAGAGTTGCTCGATTTTTCTTGTCGAAACCCTAGGGATACCTACCATGTTTTACGAGGCACCATATATTATAGTACCAATAGTTGGATAACTCGGGATCTTCTGTGGTGACGATCTCAATGTAGTAGCAATGGGTTGGTTTGTCTTACTTTTGAACTAGGAAGGAGGTCATTATTATTCCCTCGGGCATGTCGACCATGGAGATCAAGGTAGCAAGGTCATCAGCTAGGTTATTCTTTGATCGGGGTAGGTAATGGAAGTTGATATATTGGAATTGGGAGGCTAGTTCTTCTAAGTGGGCATGGAAGGGTTGGAATTTCTCATCCTTGACTCTCCATTTTCTGAGTACTTGATCGATGATGAGGGAGGAATTCCTGTAGATATTTAGGCATTGAATACCTTTCTTGAGAGCAACTTTGAGGCCTACTGTGCATGCCTCGTATTCAGTCATGTTGTTGGTGCAAGGGAAATCCAACTTAATGGCGATGGGAGTGTGGGAGTCATCCGGGGCGATCATGAGTATCCCAATGCCATATCCCTTTTTGTTGGCAGTTCCATCAAAGAACATTTTCCATCGGAGGTTGTCTTAAGCAGTGCAAAGGATGTTTTCATTTGGGAATTCGGAGATCCAGACATCGGCTTCTTCTGCGGGGTGATCAGCGAGGTAGTCAGAGATGGATCTTCCTTTCATAGCTTTCTACATGACGTACACGATATCAAACTCGTCTAGGAGCATCAACCATCAGGCCATTCGACTGGATAAAGCGGGTTTCTTGAGCAGGTATTTGATGGGGTCCATTCGGGATACAAGTTTGATGGAAAAGGCGAGCATGTAGTGCCACAACTTTTGGGTGACCCAGATAAGTGCAACACACGCCTTTTCCAAAGTGGTGTAGTTAACTTCATACCCGTACAATTTGTGACTGGCATAATAGATGGCTCTTTCTTTGCGGGAATATTCAAGGTACTGGGCTAGCAAATCCCCAGCTGTAGTGTCGGTTATGGTTAGGTATAGGAGTAAGGGGAGACCAGGATATGGTGGCATGAGTACTGGGGGTTGGGTCAAATATTGTTTGATTCGGTTAAAAGCTTCTTGGAAGGCCTCATTCCAAACCTTAGTTGAATCCTTTCAGAGGAGTCTAAAGATAGGTTCACAGATAGAGGTTAACTGGCTGATGAACCGGCTGATGTATTGTAATTTCCCAAGGAAACCTCAAACTTCTTTCTCTGTTTGGGGAGGTGGCATCTCAAGTATGGCTTTCATCTTGGTGGGATCTGCTTTTATCCCATTCTCACTGACCATAAATCCCAAGAGTTTTCCCTTTGTAACGCTGAAGACGCATTTAAGTGGATTAAGTCTCATCTAGTACTGTCACAGTCGTTGAAAGAACTTTCGGAGAGCGGGGACATGACCTTCTCTAGTTTTGTATTTGATAATCATATCATCCACATAGACCTCAACCTCTTTTTGAATCAGATCGTACAAGATTGTTGTGGCATCCCTCTGGTAGGTAGCCTCAGCGTTCTTGAGACCAAATGGCATGACAGTGTCGCTAAAGGTTCCCAATGGGGTTATGAATGCATTTTTTTCTTAGTTGTCTGGGTTCATTTTGATTTGGTTGTATCCGACAAACCCATCGACGAAGGACTTGAGAGCATGACTGGCTGTGTTGTCCATGATAATATCGATATTAGGTAGCGGATAATCATCCTTAGGAGAGGCTTTGTTCAAATCCCAATAGTCTACATACATCCAAACTTTTCCCCCGGATTTCGGCATGGGCACTATGTTGGCTAGCCATGTGGGATATTCGATCACACGAATGAAGCCTACGTTCAACTATTTAAACACCTCTTCTTTGATTTTGAGCGACCATTCGGTGCAGAGCATTCTCAACTTTTGCTTGACCGGCTTGTAATATGGGAGAGTTGGAATCTCATGTTGAGCTATTTCATGATCAATGCCAGGCATATCATCGTAGGACCATGCGAAGACATCCATAAATTCCTTTAGCAATTCTTTGAGTTGTGCACGCTCATGCTCGTTAAGGGTAGACCCTATCCTAATCTCGTGCAGTTGGCTACTAGAACTGAGGTTAATAACAACAGTCTTTTCTTCATTAACTTGAACGCGATTATGTTGTTTATTATTAACCTTATTTAGATCAGTTAAGAATTCTTCATTTGCAAAATCATCATCATCAAAAGTTTTATTAGAATCCAAACAGTTAATATAAGGCACAACAAGATACTCAAAATCTTCGTTTATTTCATTGATAGGAAAAAAACATTGATAACCTTGTCAAAAGAGGACCCGATTACATTTGAACAAGGATAGAAAACAAAAGGAGAAATAGGGTAAACATTAGGATTATGGGAGATTTCAGCAGGTAGAACTAGTGCAACATGTCAGTTAAGGAGAGGTGTATCAGTAGCTTTAATCAGGTGGGATGGATCCAGTGATGTATTTCCTGAATGAACCATGTAGAGTGCCAACCCCAGTGTCTGTAAGTTGAAGGAATCTTCGGAGTCACTTTCCTCAGTCTCTTCGATATCTTTAATGAGCGGTTGTATATGGTGTTGGGAACTTTCGGTTCATGGGTAGCTGTCTTGGAAGAAGATATCCATTCTAGGATTCGTCTACTTCTCTGTATGGTCATACATGGTTCTGGAAAGTCGCAAAAGGGGAAGTATTCACCCTCTTTTATGAATCGTCCATGCAAGTAGTCACCAGGGATAGTCTGGACACAGTCTAGTCTTCTCTTTGATCGAGACTGGCGGATCATTATTAACTTTTATTTTGATGGTTGATACCCCAAACCACAGGGAAGAAAAGCCTTATTTAGTTAATAGGCTCCAGTATTCATTGTTATCTTTGTCCTAGCCCCATCCCGGGCCTAAAGTTCATGTTTCTGAACATCTGGATCACATTGACTTTCTGATGGATTGAGGAAGACACACCCCTGATACTGTGGAGCCAAGGTCGTCCGAGTAACAGGTTGAAACAAGATGGGATGTCAATAACTTGGAATTCGACGACAGGGTTTATAGGGCCACCCCCTATTACAAGCTTTATGGATCCCATCACCTCCTAACGGGTATTATCGTAGGCACGCACAGCAGTGGAAGTTAGAGCGAGGTCGCTTTCTTTCAGGCCTAAACATTTTAAGGTTCTCAGTGGGCAGACATTCAAGGAGGATCCATTATCGATAAGTGAGAGTGGTACAACCTTCCCCATAACTTTGACGGAGATGTTGAGTTCATGATTGTGGTTTGGCCCAATCTTGGGGATTTTTTCTTCGGAAAAGTATAGCATTCAGGTAGAGGTCAAGGATCCGACCAAATTTACTACTTCTTCTGGTGTGGTAGAGGGATGAATTGTGGGTCCAGTGAGCAACTTGATCAAAGCATTTTTATGTAGCTGATAAGACATGAAAATCCCCTATGGAGTGATGTTAGCTTGAGTTTTCTTTAGTTGATCGAGGATCTTTCTCTCCTCGAGGGTCATCTCTGGCATAAGAAGGTTTTCCACGCCCTTTCCCTTGTTATTGGCTGGTAGTGAGTTTGGGATCTGGTAATGCCTCCCTGATCTGGTTATGTGATTTACTGAATAAAGGAATAACATGAACCCTATTTCCTTATCGATCTCAGGTTGTTCTGCCTTGATGTTTCTTGGGAGTGGAATTGGCAATGGATGGGGGTCCAAAGGTTTGATAAGGTTTCGGCTTAACAAGGCTTGATAAACTTTGGAGAGGGGATCATGGAGCACGATGTATTCCTTTCAGACTGTGATAGGGTGGCTTTATAGTGCCCATGATGTGGTTGGTTGAGAGATGTTGTTGGTGGTTTAGACTGCGGCACTAGCAGGCTTGTCATATTTTCTAGGGGTGTTGTCATATTTTCTAGGGGTGAACTGTTCGGACACCTTCTTTGGTTCAACTTCTATCTTGGTAAGACCCTCCTAGATTTCTACTCCAGCTTCTCTGAGATCTAGAAAGTGGGGGTAGTATTGTCCTCCCATCATTGCTCGGACATGGGGTAAGAAATTCTTCTTCACTATGCTGACTTGTTCTTCCTCGGATGGCCGATTAGTCTTGATAGCTACTTTTTCCCTCCATCACACGATGAAGTTATTGACTGATTCTCTAGGGTTCTGCTTGAGTAGCTCTAAATCATGAAGGGTGACCTTAAGTTGTTCGTTATATTTGTACTATGACATGAATTCCTGGGCAACATCCCCCCAACTACAAATTTTGGACTCTTCGAGAGACAGAAACCATCGGAGGGCGGTATCCTTCAAAGTTTGCTGAAACAATTGGGTTATCATTTCTTCTGAAGACCCTAGTAGAGTCATGGATGGTGATAACTTCGGAGATGAACAATCGGGGGTCCACTTCCTCCGAATTTCTCGATATTTGGCATCTTGAACTTCTCGGGTAACCTTGCTTTAGGATAAGGAGACATGTGGGTGTAGTCTATGTAATTTCCTGAGATTCTGACTTGGTCTAACTTCTTGGTGAGAATATTGAGGTCTTCTTTGACTTTGTTCAGCTCTTCTTCCTTCGGATCAATGATTATAAGAAAGTTAGCCCCATGTTGGGTAAGATTTAGCATAGGATGCTGGGCAGGCAGCGGCCCATTAGCAGGAGGGGCATATGGAGCGTGCTGATACTCTTCGGGAACACAGATAGGCTCGCATGGATCCATAGTGCGAGGAAATAGGGCCTCGGGCTCTTAAGGAATGGGAACCTGGTTTCGTTGCATCTCTCGGACCTCGGTTTGGAGGTTGTCAATCTTGGACACAAGCTGAGCTAGAACTGCCGTCAGATCCGGCTGTACAATGGATACTTGATATGTGTTCTCCATGCAAAGCAGATGGATTTCGGACTCGAAAGGAGTAATATGGGAATGGATGGAACTCCGGGGTGACTTGACTGAAGACCTTAGCCAATAAGGAGCCAGGCCAAGGGCTTGCGATCGACCTGAGAAGGCGTAAAATGGGATTTATTTTGAGAAAGAGGGACGAAAAAAATTGACATTTTTTTTTCGAGATTGAAAGACACAATATTTTTGGATTTTTGATAAAGAGAGGAGATTTTTTTTTGGATTTTTGACAAGGAAAAAAATTGTTTTTGGATTTTGGATAAATGAAAAAAAAAGGCATTTCCCCTTTGGAGACGGTCTCATCATGATTATTATAATTATTATGTTTTCACTTGTATTAATTCTCCTAAATGAAAAATGAAATGCTGGACGGGACTCGAGCCTAGAAAAATTGGGTTGGTAATATATGCAAAGCTATGGCTGGACTTGTGACCAGGATCATGGACAGGGCCCCATTTTTAAAAATGCACGAAAATTCGGGCGGCAGGTCGACCCGAAATTTTACCAGATTTTCGGGTTGAAACCTACAATCTAACATCTGTGTCCTAAGGTTGAAACCTATATGCGTGTATGCAGTTGGGTGGGTGAATTGGAATGGGTTCCCCCTTTGGCGTGACTTCCACCATATACGTCTTGCTCTTGCGGGCAATCGGTACGTGTGGACAAGCCCTTTGATATACCTGAGTGTACGTGAATTTCCTCACCATATACCTCATGGGGAAGGTACATGTGAGTGAGAATTCGATATACTCGGTGTACGTAAATGAATTCCCTGTGATATACCTCACGTCATGACTTCGGTCAAGCCATACGATGCGGGGGAACCACTCGATATACGTCGAATGTACTTGTCCAATGGAAGGTGAGAGTCATATCGCTTAGGCTAACTACGACCTGCCGGACCAGCGCCCATCACAAAGTGACCCTTCAGTTACTGGGTAAAATTTGGTCAATAGCAATACTCTTTGGTGATGTCGTATGAATCATGCATGATTATTTTATTAGTATCTTATGAGAATGTCTTTCTTGATTATGCTAAACAGGGAGCAAAGTGAAAGTACCAATGGTACACCAAGTATGGATGGGGTGTGTAACTTGTCGATATATGTGACCCTAGGTGCACGTGGTGTGAAGTGTACATGGAGAATTTTCTTCAAGTGTGTGAATAGAAGCGCATGGGATACACATGAGTAATAAAGGGGGACACGTAAATAGGGGAAAACATAAGAAAACATAACACCCACGTAAATAGAGTCTAGACCTCAAAATAATAAACTCCCTAGTAAAGTCGCCACTATGGCCATCCCCGATCCTCGCCGCGGGAGCGAATGAGCATGAGGGAGGATCTTGGGTCCCGCGCGTCCCTCTCGGGAGTGCTTTGGCCGGCGTCATTTGAGGTGAGGTGGTAAATGTAGAGAGATTAGAGTCTCCAGTTTATTTTACCCAAAACAGACAAAAGAAAAGGGTAAGCCATCCCGAATCACAGCATTGAAAGACATACTAGTGCATACCAAACCAAAGTGATTCGAAAAGGGTTCGGAGGCTAAGTTACGAAACGGGAAGGTGTTAGGCACCCATTCTGCCCTTTCGGTCTCTTGTGGGTTTTTGCTATTTTCCTTTTATTTTCCCCATGATGTGTGTGCATGTGTATATATAGTGGAGATAGGAATCATCGACTTATACCATGGAAGAGATAAAGCGAGTCATCCGTAGGAAGGTTTAAAAATAATATTAGAAAATAGGATTTACGCGATTATCCCTACGTTGACCGTTATTATGGAATGATAACGTATCTAGAATAATATGCTACTAATAACGAATATATATATATATATATATATATATATATATATATATATATATATATATATAAGAAATATAATATAAGAGAATGGAGGTTAGAGAAGATAGAAAATGAGAGAAAAAGTAAAAAAAGGACTTGAGTCTCGGATTTTACCCCGAGAAGCCTACGTAGCCTATAGAGGCATCAAAGTCCACGTAGTTCGCATACAAAATGAGGGGTGGAGTTTATCCCATAAATCCAACCGGGGGATTCTCTTATTTGTGTGTATGTGTGTGTATAGGAAAAAGTGTTTTAGTTATGAGAAAAGTGTAAGAGAAGTGTGATAATTCCTATTTGGAATTTATGAGCAAACCCTCTTTTTCTTGTGTTTTGGGTTTTTATTTATATGAAAATAAGAGATGTGCAATAATACTAAGTAAAAAGTATATTAGGATGTGTGAGATGAAATAACAAAAGTGCTAAGTAATAAAACAAATAATGGCGAATTTATTAGAATTTAAGGAGAGAGTTGAGAAAATTGGACCTTCTTGAAGATCTCGAGCTTGATTTGAATGTTGGAGAACAACCCTTAGACTTGGATGATGATGGAGGGTAGTGAATTCATCAAGTTTGATGAAAAGGATGATGAAAAGTGAAGGTTGGAAAGGGCTTTGGGTGTGGAAATCACGCTGACTTTGAGAGAGGTTTTCAGGATTTGCTGAGAGTGATTTCTATCAGATCTAGGCTCTCCTTACAAGTGAGGTAAGGCCTCTTTTTTATAGGCCCAAGGCATGGCCGATTGGTATAGCCATGTTCCTGCCAATCGGCAGGTGCGTTTAGGCACACTGTCGATAGGCAGGGTCTGGGACCTACCGTTTGGTAGTATTTTTCCAGCCTTTTCAGAAAATCGACTGCAAATCACAAACCGTTGATCAGAATGGCACATGGGGTGGACCACTGTAAATTTAACTCAGAGACCTTTGAAAGTCCTTCGGACTGCTATCGGGTTTGGGAGTTGACTTTGGGTCAAATATGGCTCAGAAGCATTCGTCAGTCCATTGGATGGGAAATCGTCGGACGCAAACGGATCGTTCATCAGCATGGTAAGCCCAAATCACGCACGGGGTTGACCGATGGAAAGGTTAGGAGATGTAATTTGATGATAAAAAGAGTTTGAGTAGGTTTGGGGAGTTAACTTTTGTCAACTGGGCCCTGGAATCATTCGGTGACCTTTCGGAGTAAAATTGATCGTCCGTCCGTACTGTAAGTCAGAATCACTCACGGGATGGACCGTTGGAAAGGGGATTTAGTGATCTTAGAATATTCATTCAGTCTCGATCGAGATGAAGAGTTAACCTAGGTGAAACAAAAATCGGGAGAGCCCGGTGGCCTCCTGATTAAGTCTCAGGGGAAATGGGTCATTCATCCGCATGGTAAGTCGGAATCGTGCATGGAGCAGATTGTTAGAAAGGGGTTTCAGTGCCCTTCGGAGTTTTCTTTCAATCTCAGTCGAGCTGAAGACTTTGACTTTTGGTCAAACGGATCCTGGGAGTGCCCAATGGCCTTTAGGTCAGTACTCAGGGTATGACCTGGGTTTATAGTGATGACGAGATGTGCTAGGGACCTAAGGAGAGTTTTAGGGGGTAACAGAATGGGGTGTCTATAAAGACATTTGCAGTTATGTCAACCCAAGGATTTAGTAGAGATTCAATTTATGTTTTAGATAGTACTCTATAATTAAGTAGTTGCAGTAGTAGGATTTGTGTGGATGATATAATGGATCCCTATGATCAACATTGTCAAGGAGTAGTGTATCGGGGAGGTCCTTGTTTGGATTTCTCTTTGCGAGACGCCCCACGCTCGAAACGTAGTGCAATGTTGAGAATAGAGAGAAGTTTTGTCCTTAATACTTGTGTGTATGTTAATATGAGTAATAAACACTTACATTGAGACCTAAGGTTAATGTGCAACGTACTAAGTCCTGTAACTAGTTTCAGTTAATAAATGGAATCACGAGAGCCTAGTAAGGCATGTATGTGAATATATATTTGTGACACCCCGCCTAATTAAATACCGAGCGATCAATCCTTTATTAAATAAAAATCAAGGTGAACAGTTGGTTCATTCTTAGCATCACTTTCGAAAAATACTTTTCCAATATAATCACCCTAAATAATTAAACTAAGTGTCAAAACCATTTTATACTTTCCAAATTTTATTTTATATAAACCAACATTTAAAACTTTGCATAATTCACAATTTAATAGTCACACCACAACCATCCTCGAACATACAATCCAAATAATCAACCATTCAACTAATTGAATCCAACATTTAATGCTTTAAATGAAAACATCCTGGCAATAATAAATCCCAAAGTGCAAGTACTGGAAATTAATGGATTACAATATCCAATAAAACAACTGAATAATGGAAAGGGCGACACAAGCCCCACTGAAATAAATAATGCTAAGAGTAGAATCAAATGAATGAGGTCGTCTAATCAAGAGGCCTGCAACTCCCACCTAAGCTGCAGAACATTCCTTCCAAAGGATCCTATGCAAGATGCCCCTATGGCTGAGAACCTGTAATATATACATATATATACAAGAGAGAATGGAAAATAGAAACGGGTCAGAGCCCGATTGTGAAAATGATTGAAAATTTGTTTAGAAAGTATTTAAAATGTTACAGGCCAATGAAACAACATATTAGTGAGGCACTCCCTTGAGAAATTCTCACCTCTCTTCTAATGTGCACGCCTATCGTACTAACCTTCCCAACGGTTTAACTTATCTTAGGTTATTCGTAAGATTTAAACCTGAACAATTGAATTGTTTAATAGGATAATTTCATTTAGTAACAAAGCTCTCATTTAACTTTATTTATTAATCAAGTTTTCCAGAAATATACTAACATACTTTTCAAAAAAAGAATTTCCAATTTGAAGTCATTATTCATTTCTTACTTACCATAAGCACAATAGGAAGTTCCAAATTTCAGAAATTCATATATATATTAAATACTCGTATAATATATATATTCTAACAGCACCCCACATAAAAATTATGGTGCGGGCATACTCTGCTATCCAATCCCCGTATCACTCGTACTAAGGGCAATACAAGTTCGGAATCACTCTCGAACTGTATTAATACATACACAAACAATATTGAGGCGAAGCATAGTTTCCAAGTCTAAGAGGTCGGCACATACCCTCGCGTCTCTTAGGACCGTGACTATCGATACGATAGCCTATACCTAGGATTGCTATCTTCTTGGGTACAAGTCAATATCCCCTGTAAAGGTCACATCGAGATAGGACTGTCCCAACGCGGTAACCTCTGGGATAGCAAGTAGCGCGGGCATGATTTTCACATGTATACAGTATATTCATAAACACAGCCATGTAAATATACAATTCTTTCTATATCAAATTTAGGTTCATCTCATAACGCATAATTATAACATTTATCCTTATTTTCTCATTATTTAGTTATCACTTATAACGGTTCGTCTCTTACTTTTAGTTTGAGGGATTATTCCAACTTACTACGTAACACTCATGGACTCTATCCTCCTAAGTGTAGAATTCAGTAGGTACTCATCTATTTTCCATTGTAACCATCTTACGCGTCTTTACCTTTAATACATAATTCTATCGTCCCTTATATGTAACCAACCCAAAAATGCAAATCTCGTCTTACATTAAAGGTCTCATAATTATTGATAAGTCCTACTGGTCTTCTTTATCTCCCAAAATATTTTAATAAGGGTGTCCAAATATTTTCACTAATTAAATTTGAATTTAATTATTTAAAAAGGGGAAATATGAGTCTGCCAGAAGGGGCCGATTGATAGATGGCAGGGGCTCGATCGATCGATGCGTCGATAGATCGACACTCCTGGTTCGATCGGTCGATCAAACAGGTATGTGAATCCTGCAGATTAACAGTTACGGGTTCTATCATCCAACCTCAACCAAATTCAGATTTTTAACACCCAAACTCCCAAAAATTCGTACTACAAACATTATAAACCCAAACTATCAATCTTCTACGTAAAGCATATGAATTTTCATTAATAACCATGGATTAAAAGGGGCAAAACTTATATAAACCTTATGAACCCTAGAAATTTATTTATCTTTGTTCTAATCAATATTTTTCCAGAATTTCTTCTTCTAAAACATCATAAATCCGTGGTTCTACCTCTATATATGAAGGGGGATTTCCAGATTTCCATTTATATCATTACTACATGCAATTTCCTATCTCCAACATGATTTTTCTTCCATGAAACTCATCCTAATCAACCCTAAACTAACATGAGTGATGCATTAACGAAAATAATCAAGATAAACTCTTGCCTGGAAATTTCAGAGTTCTGATTTATGGACGAATTTGGTGTGGTTGCTTTCCCCGTCGCGCGATCTACGCGTTGGTGGTGGTGGCGATTCAACTGGATAAATTTTCGGCCTAGAATACCTTGGTAAACTCTCTCCTTCCCTCTCCTATGGCCTTCACTCGTCTTTGGTTATATTAACCCTAGAAGGCAACCTTAGACATCTGATATAATCCTTGAAAATTCGTGGGTTTAATTGCCCAAAATTACAAAATGTCCAAAATGCCCTCCCGGTGAGCTAAATAAGCCTAAAAACGCCCCGAGACCCAAACTAAACCCTCGGGTACACTTTTCTGACTATCTCGACCTTTACGGACACTTTGGCACACTCAAAACGATCATACGAGTGACTTATAATTTATTCACTTTTATTAATCAATATTTAGTTCCGACACGACACGGGGGCGTCCCGACTCAAATTTCCAAAATTGTCAATTTATTCACTCTTGACATTTAATAGAACCAATATTATATTACTTTACTCATTTGTAATATTCAACAAGTTTCCCATAATTACTAACTCACATCACGTTAATAATTATAAAATAATTAATTTTCGGATTTATATTAAATTAATAACTCACATTAAATTTAATAAATCCCCAAATTAATAAAGTATAAAAATACGGGGTATTACAATATTTAAGTGGGATTAAATTGGAAAGGATTTGAGAATCTTGTTAAGTGGTAGGTTTTGTGGGTATAGGCCATGCGTATGGTAAGGTAGGTTGTCCTTATGGGTGGGGTAAATTAATTAAGGTTCCAAGATGCGAATATGTGCGCGCTGTTAGATGAGAGGTGAGTTTGGGGTTTCACGAGAGTACGACTCCACTTTAATTACGAAATAATGCATTGATATTTATTATGCACGGTTAACACACTTGCTAAACATTTTTACGCCTCGGGCCCTGACCCGTTTATATTTCTCTTTTGTTATATATATGTTTGTATATATTACTACAGGTGTCCTACCGCATGAATGTTCGATGATTTTCTATCTAGCGTCTTGGGAGACATAACAGGTGCGGACTGTTGCGGGATTTAGATTGTAGTCGCTTCCTATCTCTTTGTAAATCTATATTGGACTCTTTTGTGTATTGGGTTTATACCCTGGAGTTATATGTAGTTTTTTATACTTCTTCTTTACTGATGTTGTACTGTCTGTGACCAGATAGGTTATTCGCGTTATTTCTTTGTATATTCTCATTTTATTCTAATGTTATCATTTCCTTTTTATCATCATACTCGTGCACATTTTGCCCTTGAAAGTAGTTCCGTGGTGTTGGTTTGTTATCCTTACATGTTTTATTTAATTTTTGGCATCCGCTATTATAGTATGGTCTGTTGATGCTGAGACTAAGCCAACTGAGATTCCTGATTTAATGTAGTATAGGGCTGGCCACCCGTTATTATCTTAAGCGGGGTGTCACAGATGGTATCAGAGCATCAGGTTCTAGTGTTCTTAGAATCTGTACGGATTTTCTGCATTCCTCCGAAAGCGTTCTTGATGGAGAGCTCTACTATTAGGATTATTGTGTTCACTACGTTTATCTTCTTCTGCGAGGTGTACTCACTTGAACGACCTTCTGACACAGTTGATTCATCTCAAATGTCGCCAAGAATAAGTCGCCTAGGAAGGGGCCAGCTGAGAAATGCAATGCCCATAATAGATTTAGGTACACTTTGACTCGAAGTATTTTTCTGTCCATGAGTCGAGCGGAGATAAGGAGGAAATTTCTAGTGGTGATTCAAGGTGATCTGACAGTGGTCTAGTGAGAAGGATATTTGATTTAAATGGCGAATTCTATGATCAATATGGTACGTATTGAGGATAAGCGAATAATGAAGCTCGTGGGCGATTTAGATTGAGAAACTCATCGACGTTTGTTAGGAAACTTGGTGATGGTGACTCTTACCGGTGAAAAACATGTGGCATTTTCCCATTTTGAGGAGTGTTGTGTTCATTTAATAAGGGAGTGAGAAATTTGGAGAATTGGGTCCACTGAGTAGGACTGAAGGAGTTGTCAAGGGTCGCAATAGTGTTTTGCCCTTTATAATGATTAGGAAGGATAGGGTGGAATACCTTTCTTTGGGTTTAGATCTCACTTTATGCAGTATTGGGAACGTCGCATAGGGTGTATAAAGAGTGATTAGCTACTATAACCATAGGGTGTATAAAATTTCCTTCGAGGAAGGAGTGAGTTAGTGTGGTCTGGGTATGGCTTCCTTTTGGGATATTGGACCGTCTTGTGATGAGCTAGTAGAGAGTTTCTCTATTAATTTTTGGGAGTGCAGATTGTTAAGGTTATTGTTTTATACTTAGGCAAGGGCAGGTAATGGTAGTGTTCTAATGAGAGAAGGATTTAAACTGCGGTAATGCTTTAATGTAATGTAAAGGAATTGTATAACTGAGAGGTTCAGAGTTTAGCAGGTTCAATTTTGAGCGGGGAATTTATCTCATATATGTAAGAGTCTTGACGACTAGGTATTATTAGGAGTATTGTGTTTGTTGAGGCTTTATGTCTTATATATAAGGTGTTGTTTGGCGTGTCGAAAGACATGGAATTATTTTATATTATATTGATATATAGGCCTTCGAGCAATATTTATGATTCAAAAATCATTTATAAAAACTTAACCATGGTTCAACTGATCTAAATCCCCGATATAGCTACACAGTAGTGTATTAGGAGGGTTCCTCGTTTGGACTTCGCTTGCTAGACCTCCTCCGCATGAAGGTAGCTTATGTCGGGGATTGAGAAGAGTTCAACCGTTGAGAATTTCAAATTTTTAAATACACTGAATATGCTATAAATAAATTTATTTGATAGTTATATTACGATTTGAGGCTAGTGGAGACGGGTTATGTTTGTACTAGTTGAGCTCGGTACAGGTGTATGGGCGCCCTGGGTAGCTAGTTTGATTTTAAAGTTTATATGATTCGATGTGAGAAGTGGATGACGCATGTATTATGATGTTGAGGGTAGATGTAAGGACTGGATGAGATTAGATGTCCTAGGCATGACCTAAATTTCGAGGAAGAAAATTTTGTAAGGGGGAAGATCTGTAACGCCCCACGATTTTAGGACTGAGAAATTAAATTTTGGGGAGAAATAAAATTTATTTAAATTGGAGGATTTTCAATTTTGGAAATTGAATTCCAGAAATTGAGGACGTTATGAAGTATTCTGGATGATGATTCTGAGTGCGCTATTTGATTTCGGATGGGTCGAGATAGACAAAACGACTGTCATTGGGTTTTATTTTGGTTCCGGAATATTTTTAAGTATGTTTGACTCGAATTGGAGTAAACAAGTCATTTAAAGTGTGTATTTCCATTTAAAACTGGGACTTGTGTTTTAAAGGTTTAAGAGGCTTACGGATTAAGCCAATCTCATTTGTGAGAAAGGGAGAAAAAGAAAGGAAAAGAGAAGAAGAAGAAAGGAAGAGAGAGAGGAGAAAGCTTGGAGATTTTTGGCCCATACGCGATCACGAGGATGATTCAACCTTTACAACTTCAAGGCCAGTGTTTAATCTTGCTAAATATTTCATTTGTGTATTTCATTTCATAATTTCTAGATAAAAGAATTGAATTTTGGATTATGTACCAAAACCTGGATTTTGTGGTTTAAATCTTGCAATTGATGTTTACACATGGGTTTAAGGGTGTATAACTAAATGAGACAAGATATAGGATGGGTTTTGGTTTTGGGAACTTGATTGGGTTAGTGTTTGATGGTTGGAAGTGGTATAAATTGAATTTTGGGAAATTTGGGTTATGGAGAAATTATCCCATTTCGTGGCTTGCTGAATACGCCGAATCGATTCGCCCCTAGCGAATCGATTCACCCCTAGCGAATCGATTCGCCATGTTTCAGAAACATCACGTCTTTAGGATCGAATTGATTCGCCCCTTGCGAGTCAATTCGGTATGTAGCAGACTTACAAGTTCCCTTGGACCGAATCGATTTGATTGGATCGAATCGATTCGCTGTTGGGACCGAATCGATTCGGAGGGGCAAATTGATTCAGAAACAGGGTTGTTTTGTGGAATTTTTCTAGAATGATTGTTACACCTTTTTGTTTGGGTTTATTGATAAGAGACCTTCCTATATGATGAAAGAGAAATGTTTTAGAGACTTATAAGGGGTTTCTCATATGATATGATGGTGGGGACATATCGAACCACTTTGGAAACATACACACGTACGTGTAGGAGTTTTATTCCATTTCAATTGGGCTTCTCGATTTGGAACTTACTTTTATAGTGCGAGAGTTACGTTTTGGAGTTTATTTGAGGGTCTCTCACATGTTATGATTGCGGGGGCTTATCGAAGTAGTTTGGGGATATATGTGTGCATTGGAGTTATGTATTGAGGTCGTGGGAAACCTCATTAGGGAGGGAGGTTCTATTTAGAAGTCATAGGTGAGCTTAGTTATGACTTTAGGTGGAGTACTCTTGGAGAGGTTTGTGAGGGTATGATATGAAATTGTAGGCCGAGATTTATGCCGAATCCTTATAGCGATAGGATTCTATTTAAGAGATGATTGGCGACCAACGAGCGAGAGAGTGGTCGCGTACCCTTAGTGATGATAAACTCAAGGAATAAATTATAAATGTGGCGAGGTTAAGGGTTCATAGGAGTTATTGAACCATAGGCGAGATTGTGAACGATTTGATCGTACTATCAACTAGAATAGGTTGTGTTGTAATTCTAGTCAGGATAGTTTTTATATATAATTGTGTGGGAGTAACAATGAGGATTCCAAAATATGATAGGACCATAAAATGAATTTAAGATTAAGCTTTAGCCTTGTAGACTATTGGTCTTCTGTATACCGATAGTCGGGATTGTTATTGGATATATCGATGTGAATTCGGATATTGATGGGAGGTGTAGTGATTATAATATACATTAAACTTTGGGGTGATAACCTTAATTTTGAATATATTGGAAGACTATTCAAATCATAGGGGCAATGGATGAATATGCTTCAGGTGAGGGATCGTATTTATATAACAAACTAAATTAAATACGCTTGGGACGACGGCTAGTATAATGACGACTATCTACACGTATAGCCGAGTTTATCAATTTTCATGCATACGGACAAGAGATGGTATGTATATATATATATATGTATATATTTGTGTGTGTGTGTGTGTGTGTGTGTGTGTGTGTGTGTGTGTGTGTGTATATATGCGTACTCATGGTGTTAATATCTATACCGTGTGTGATGGTTTAATTATATGATGTGATCATATGGATGTATATATATTGTGTGTGTGAATGATATATATACTTATGGTGTGAAGCATACCTAACACATGCTATCATGGGAAGTTGCGCGATGAGGGTGAGCACCTTGGCTTGAGGAGCAGGGTGTGGATATTCCCCAGGTCATAGTCGTCCTTTTTATTATTGTGTGATTTTATTTTGGGGGTGAGAAGTCTTGGGTATGAGCTATTCTCATTTGTCGGTAGGAACTATGACTGCTTCCCATGCGTTGTGATTTGGTTTTGACCACAAAGTGGATGACATTTAGTCCCACTGGTTGTCCCCAGGATGGTGTGAGAGTGATGCCCTGGAAGATGATAGCATGGTGCAGTATTTTGGCATCCTATAGTCGTTTATGTTATGTGTATGGCATAGTGTACATTATGTGTGAGATGTATACGTGGTTATGGGAATGAATGATTGTATATATATGTTTAGAGTAAATATATATAGTTGTATATCCTATAAGTGAAGAGGATATGAAGTTTCGATGACGTACATCTTGGGTGATTTTGGTGTAGGAGTTTATTTGTAGTTGAAGGATCATACTTAGAGACATTTGCGGTTATGTCGACCTAAGGATTTAGTAGAGATTCAATTTATATTTTAGATAGTACTCTATAATTAAGTATTTGAAGTAGTAGGATTTGTGTGGATGACATAATGGATTCCTACGATTAACCTTGTCAAACAGTATTATATCGGGGGGTTCCTTATTTGGATTTCTCTTTGCGAGACGCCCCACGCACCAAACATAGTGCACTGTTGAGAATAGGGAGAAGTTTTGTCCGTAATACTTGTATGTATGTTAATATGAGTAATAAACTCTTACATTGAGACCTGAGGTTAATGTGTAACGTACTAAGTCCTGTAACTGGTTTAAGTTAATAAATTGAATCACGAGAGCCTAGTAAGGCATGCATGTGAATGTATATTTAAGTGGGATTAAAATGGAAAGGATTCGAGGGTCTTGTTAAGTGGTAGGTCTTATGGGTATAGGCCATGCCTATGGTAAGGTAAGTTGTCCTTATGGGTGGGGTAACTTAATTAAGGTTCCAAGATGCGAATAGGTGCGCACTGTTAGATGAGAGGTGAGTTTGGGGTTTCACGAGAGTGCGGCTCCACTTTAATTATGAAATAATGCATTGATATTTATTATGCACGGTTAACACACTTGCTAAACATTTTTACACCTCGGGTTCTGAACCGTTTATATTTCTCTTTTTCTATATATATGAATGTATATATTACTATAGGTGTCCTACCGCATGGATGCCGGATGATATTCTATCCAGCGTAGTGGGAGCCGTAATAGGTGCGGACTGTTGTGGGATTTAGATTGTAGTCGCTTCCTATCTCTTTATAAATCTAGATATGACTCTTTTATGTATCAGGTTTATACCCTGGAGTTATATGTAGTTGTTTATATTTATTCTTTATGGATGTTGTACTATCTGTGACCAGAAACCTTATTCGGGTTATTTCTTTGTACATTCTTGTTTTATTCTAATGTTAGCATTTCCTTTTTATCATCATACCCGTGTACATTTTGCCCTTGCTAGTAGTTATACGGTGTTGGTTTGTTATCCGTTACATGTTTTATTTAATTTTTGGCATCCACTTTTATGGTTTCGGGTAGTTAGCCTTATCTATTATAGTATGGTCTGTTGATGCTGAGACTGAGCCATCTTAGATTCCTGATTTAATGTAGTATAGGGCTGGCCACCCGTTATTATCTTAAGGGTGGTGTCACAATGACGTAGAATTTATTTCCTTGGATGAGTTTTAATGTACAATTTTATAATATTAGAATTTGCATTTTTAGCAAATCTCTTTTATTATTTAAGTGTCAATTATGAATTCATCCATTCTCTTGTAATTAGTTTATTTTTATTTTATTTTTTTATTTTTTATTTTAGATTAAATAAATATATTAGTGTGTGATTGTAATTAAGAGAATTTTTGGGTTGTAAATGAAGACTCCATTCTAATTCAAGGCAAAAATGGGTTTGAACTATTCCTCTCTTATTACTTTTATTTTAATGATCAAATTCTTTCATTTTTTTTATCTTATATTTTTGGATGATGATTATTGAGGGCAAATCTCCCATTCATGGGATAAATTTTGAAGCCCTCATGAGTCCAATTTAGTTAGTTTTCTTTTTAGCACAATTTTATTATCTCACTTTTCTTAAATTAGCTTTTACATCTTAGTTAGTACTTTAAAATTAGTATAGTTAGTTAATTAATAGTCCCTTGAAAAATTCATAAAAAATAAAAAAAAATAGAAAAGTAGAAAAATAATAAAAAATAATAATATGAAAATGATTTCACACTTCTGTCTTCTCATGTTTTGTGTTTTACCCTTAGATTTAGATTGACTCCCTTACTTACCCTCTACACTAGTTTTGTTATAATAGTCCCACACTCTCCACTAATGAGAGTATACACTAACTACATATTGTATATACTACCCCGACTATAGGGTTCGCATAATGTGAATGAGATACATTAGCTCCATATATATCCAATGTAGGAGTACTTAAAGTAAATGCATACAAAATAAGCACTATGGCATAGATCCACCCATCTTGAATCCGAATCGAGCATTCTAAAAACTCAACAATCATCCTAAGAGTTATATTACTCCTTCATAGTTACCATGGGGTATTCTTACTATCCTTTAGTTTGGATCCTCCCTTATAGATCCAATAAGACAACCTATTAAATGAGAGAGAATATACTTCTAGATAAACGATCGACATAACTACCCAATAACCATATTATAAGTACCCACTCTTGCTTATAATCTCAAAAGCTAAGGGAGAGTCTAGTCTTAGCTACCCATGCCATCTAACTAGGCCATTTACTATTTTTTAAATACTCACTACGACATGTAAACCAATATTCTAAGGGAAAGGCACAACTAGCTACCCATATTTTATCATTCTATAATTGGTATACTTTAAGTATGCAAGTACTAGCATATGAAAACCATAATTACATCTTACCCTTGAACATAATAGATAAATCACATACATAACTTACCCATAAATTAACAACATATAAGTCACTCGTATGGCCCAAACATCATACTCTCATGGGTAATTGGTGCGATGGGTTGAGCAACCTTATTTCCTGAATGATATCCATAAACTAGTTGTTTAGATCACAAGACTTGTGGATGCCAACTATAGTTTTTGGGTTTGATTCAATAATAAAAGTTCTAAATCATATGTTGCATCAACTTTAGTAACATTCTCAATCAGTTTCATAGCGAATAAACTATCACGAGATGAATAACATGAGTTTTAATCTTATTATGTCTAATTGATTATTTGGTTGACTTTAGTTTTATTTCGTGGTATTCAATTTTATTTTGTTTGATTCCTTACATTTGTTAAATAGTGGATCTTGCATCTCAAAATTAATTGACAATGGGTGGAGGAACCCAAGATATAATATATTGTGGTGCAATACTTCAGATTTTTGTGTGGACTTTATAGTCTCAACAAGCCCACTCATGTATGGTGTGACTTCATTTTAATGCATGGAGAATTTATATTGGCTGACATGGAGTGATTAGCACCAAAAAAAATTTAGTTTATCTCCCAAATAGACTCATTTTAATAGTTACTTCTCGTTAATATTGATAATTTTTGTGTGTTGGTTTATCTTGTAGGTTGATACGGAGTTCCAATTTCAAAATACATTATTCAAATCAATTGCAGTAAAAATATGGTCAAAAGCACTACAAGCCAGATTTTACCGAGACAGCCAACTACCCATTAAACTCCCTCCCAAACCATGTACCTAGCCCTCCCTCACATCCCTAGTGGGCAGTTTATTTGAAAATTTGTAGTCTTATTTTTGAGAGTTTTGTGAAAGTTTATAATTAATTTTCAATTTTTTATTTTTATTTTTATCACATTGGGTACGATAGTCAATTTGTGATTTAAATAACTTTAGGAGTATACTAAAATTAGAAATTGGTTAATTAAAATAAATATTTAAGCCATTTAGTAGATTCTCAAACCTCGATTTTTCTCAGACTTGTTTTTCTCACATTCCACTCAAATTTTAGCATTTTACTTCGTTTTACTTTGGTCGTAGTTAACATAAATACACCTTGAAAAATTGTTTTAAAAATCATATTAGTCTTTGTTTGTTATAATATCTTGTCATTTGATAACTTGATTTTTATGTATATGTCGTTGTCTTCAAAATCTGAGTCTTGAAATTCCCTTAAATTACCTACAAAACTTGTTAAATAATTAGTATGGCGGTAAGTATGGTAATCAATCAAACTTTCAAGATATGAAACAAATATTATGAACACTTGCAATTCCAATTTTTATTAAAAAAAAAAAATTAAAAATTAAAAATAATTTCAAGGGAGAATGAATCAATTAATGCTAAAATCGTACGTGAATAACTACTAAATTTGAGCCATAGCCAAGTTTAGAATTGTGAGAAGATACAAAAGGTGGAATTAAATCGCGTGATTAATTTTATTTAATTTCTTAATTTATTTATTTGAAATATTTTGAGATAATATTAAATTTAAAATCTAACTCTTGTTACAATCATAAATTCAATAATATCCTTTTCAGAAAATTAATTTAAAACTCTAACACTCTAAAACAATTAAGATTTATACTTTTTTTAATAAAACATCTGATTAGATTAATTTATTAAAAATTATACGAATCTTCGAAATTCAACATCGCATTAATATTTCAATCTAAAGAAAAACCTATCTCTAGTTCCATTCCAAAATCAAATATTAACTTTAAAATTAATTTACTAACTCTTGAAATGTAAATTAATTTGTGATAATTTCGAATTAATTTTCCCAGAAATACAACATTTAAATAAATTATTTAATCAAATTAATTTCCTTCGCATTTCATCTCACCCCTTGAACGGGCCAAGCATATTTGATTATTAAAGAGCAGTCACAATAAAGAATTATAGAGACAAAAAAGAATTAGGCTACAAAAGTCTTCCTTTCAATAGCTTTGTTGAGTTGCGTCTCCTTCTTCACAATACAGTTGATTACACAAAATAAAAACCGAAACAAAACCTAAAAATTATTCTAAGCTAAACTGAATTTATTTTCTGAATTTAAGTACCTCCAAAACTAAATCATTTGACTTAGCCATCCTCAATCCCACAAAAATCTCTCCATTTAATCAAGACTCTAGACTATAAAGAAAGGGGGCTTCTCACTTTTAAAGGAGACTCTCAGAGACATCATAAAGTTACACTATAGAGAGGTGAGATAAGGTTGTTCCTATTTTGTTGGGGTTTCATTTGGATTGAAATCGGGTTAACAACTGAGTTGTTGGGGTTAAAACGGTATGGGTGGGGATTTTGGGTATGCCCGTCGGGTTAGCGACAGAGGTGCCGAGGTTTGGATTTGGATGGGTTGGAGCTGCTGGGAGTTTTAGTAGGAGGTCTTCGGGTTCAAATTAGGTTAAGGTTGAGGATTGGTACTTGCTAGAGATGGCTTGAGGCTGTTGGTCGCCGAGTTATGGAGGTGGCTGTTAGTCACGAGGTTATGCAGGTGGCCGCCGAATTTAAGGTGAGTAAGGTTGAGGGAGGAGTGATTTTTGGTAGCAGGTAGGATTTTTGATGAGGGTTGAGATGTGGCCGGATATTGAGGGTGAGAGGGGAGATAGAAGATGAGAGGGGTTAATGTGCGTGTAGGGTGTATGTTAAGTGGGGTGTGTGAGTGTTTATTTTGTACCTAACTAAAACAAAATAAAATAAAAAATTCATAATTATGTAAACATTAAACACTCAACTAAAAATATAAAATAGCAAAATTAAATTCCGAGTCTATTAATAAAAGACTCAAATAAAATAAAATATCAGTATACTAAACTAATAAAATTTAGAAATAAAGAAAATAGAATAAGGAAAAATGTAAGAAAATACACACCCCTATTATATTTACATAAAAATATAAAAACATTCGGCGCAAATTAATGGACCCTATATTTATAACTATACGCACACAAATATAATATAAAATAAATATTAAAAATATACACGAGTCAAATAAAAATCTAAAAAAAATAGGGAAGTACAAACTAAACATTCACGATGCTTAAATGATGGGTTGGGCTCGGTTTAGGCTTAGGCAGGACTGGGTTTAGGGCATTTGAACTAATATGGGCAAGCTTAGAAGGATTTCAGTCTTCACGGTCGCTTTGATTTCTTCGTTGAACGCTTTTGACTGCTACTTTGTCACAGTTACATCGATTTAACACAAAATACCTTGACTGTATATTGACTTGAGAAATATATAAATATGAACAAAAGACCAATTTTATTGATAATGGAGAGACTAAAACGCACATGTTCTGGGCATAAATTAAACACTTTTGGATTCTTATCATGTTCATTTCCATATTAAGAAATTAGATTGATACCCTTACATGCCATTCTAGATACTTTTAGTCTATTTTGTAGGTTCAAGATATTTTGATTGAAAAGAAACTAAAAAATGACATACAAAAATCCTTTCATCATGGAGTAATTGAACCACTGGACTATATATATCGTGCTCTAATACCGTGTTAAAAAAATTGGACTCTCATCATTATGAATTTGTTTTGGACTCCAATATTTAATAGTGGGTTAAATATTGATGGATCACCCGTCAGCATTTTTTGTTATGGACCAGCATTATGTGAATTTTGTGGTTGCGCAGGTCATGCTCTCTCTTTCTGCAAAAGGGTCAGAGAACGTGCCAAACAACCAACTCCATCTAAAGTGGTGAAAGACAATCCAAGATTTGGATAAGAAAACACAATTGCAACTCTAAAAGAGAAGCCTCAACAAAATCACAATACTGATTTGGTGCAAACTGTCATTAGAGATGTACATATTTCCACCTCTAAGTCTGAGTTTGATCGAAAAACTAACTCAGAAAATATTTTTCCCATAAAAAACATTTGGTAAATAATCAAAGGTCTACAATATTACGTCTTGTCAGCAATAGTTTTTCTATTTTGGGTGATATGGTTGAAGCTCTCGAGGATGATGAAGAGATTCATCTCATAATCAAATCTTATGTATTCAAAAAATAGGTCACTCAAATGATCTTTGTCAAGAAAATAGATAAGTGGATTTTTCTACTTCTATGACAATAGAGAAAGAGAAATTTTTGGAGGTTGAAGGTACGATGGAAGATACTCATAGTGGGGCGCAAAGCTCTGCTGGTACAACTAATATCATCCCATTTTAATCCATTTTGATGAAAATCAATGTAGATTGAATCTTAAATGAGAATGACACGGGTTGCTTCGAAGAGTGGAATCATGGTGCACACCACTGCCCACCATCTTTTGTGTTTGAAAAAAGAAACATCCGCATCTCATGAGGATGCTTCCACATGTGATAATATACTAAGACCTATCAACTCCCACAGTGGTGGTGGTCTTGATGCATTAGCCTTACTTTTTAAGCCAGTCAATTCTTATATGGACATCTTTGAAAAAAAAAAAAAGATTCCTAGATATATTATCTGAGTGATGAGAACTCAACTCCCAAATCTAATTAGCCTAGTTTATCTAATGATACTTACTTTTTGACATCGCATTCTCAATATCTTGATAATGATTTGGACAATTTAGCTGATAATATTGACACTAGTACCTCACTCACTAGTGGTTCAAAATTGTCTAAAGCCCAGAAAAAAGAGTGACAAGGTCAACTCGAGGATGATGAATAAAATAAAAAATAGAAGATTTTGAGATTTAGAAAATTATGTCGGATTGAAAAAAATCAATTGAAGAAGGTCTTCAAAAATTTCGTGATGAATGTGAAAACTCTTTAGATGCATAAATTCGCATGGTGCACTTTATGTCCAAAGCTAAAAAAATACAAAGATGCTCTTGTTGAAGAAGTTAAAAAAAATTTTAACCTTAACCAATAAGGGTAATTGATGTGTCCTTTGTATTATATTTTAGAGTTTGGACTATGGTACAAATCCTTACCTTGTTAGGCTTGATAGGATTCTAGGGCTCTCATTTTGTCAAACATTAATCAGGATACGGAAGCCCTAAAAATTTTTGAGGTTGACCAAAACTTTAATTAGGCTCTGGAAGCCCTAAAAAATTCTAAGGACAACTCTGGAGGCAGCAAGGTAGGCTATGGCCGTTCAAGAAAAGTTGAATATGGCAGAGGCTAAGAATCAAGAGCTATTGACAAGCCACGCTGCCACCTTAAAGGAACTTGAAGATAATCACACTGCAGCAGACTTGAAGAAAGATATTGATCATGCCGCGACCATCAAAAGTGAAGTTGAAGATGCCATAGCCTCCTTCAAGACCTCAAACGACCTATTCCTCATCAATAACAAAGCATATATCCGCGGCCACAAGGAGCTGAGGCACAGCGTAGCAAAGAATTATCCAGAGACTAAGCATAAAAGTTACGCTTAGACGTTCAATGACCCTGAGCACCTTGCCTGCGTAGTAGAGCTCAGGGTTGTGGATTAACTTGTAATGTAGTAGCACGAGGAGGATGTGCGAGAAGAGGAAGAAGAGAGTAAGACTGCAGATGATGACGCTAGAGATGATGAAGAAGAGGCTGCGGCTTCTTGATCTATATTATTTTTTAAACATATTTTAAACTTTTAGTTTCCTTCCATAGACTTGTACTTGTATATTTTATTGCCACAACTCTGATATATAATTTTTGTTGAACTACATTGGCCCTCTGCAGCCTTTGCCTTTGTAATTATTTCTACTATACTGAATCACGTCTATAATTTTGAAGAACTTGAAATTGGATATCTTCGCATTGTTTAACTGTCGATAGCATTCTATCCTATTTGCTTTGTATGCTTTCTACTTGCACTTTTTAACTTTAGGAATTAGGTTCTATCTCAACTTAGATTAGCCTTCCACAACCACTAGGAATAAAATTGGAAATGTTGAACTTTTGTCTAAAGTTAAGATGCATGTCAAAGTTTTCTTTAACTATACTAGCCTCTAGGAACCATGGTCTACTTTCGAGGCCTAAGCTCACCTTATTGATCAAGCTGAGGCCTTGTAAATTGAGTTGGACTCTACTTGAATTTCCCGATTTGTTGTATTTTTAAGTCTCCCCATAAATCCACCCATGGCTATTAGGTATTGTCACGGCACTTTTGGCGGGGTATCTATCAAGCCTCCCAAAGTTGTCCCAGGACATTTGGGTAATTATGAGCCCCCATGGCTAATAGAACGAGTATAATGAGCCTCTGTGGAAAATATAACGAGTGTTATGATCACTCATGACAAATATAACAGTTATTATGAGCCCCCATGGTCAATAGAAGCATCCTGCGCCTTTGAAAGCCTTCGTCGTGATGAGGGTGTTAAATGCCACTTAGGGATATCACACCATTTTCTTATAAAGATACTTTTTTCCCATTCACTTAAACATTCAGGATAATCGATTGTTAGGTTCTCGTCAAACATGTTAAGGTAAGAATCTTTTGAAAGAATTAAGATGGGAAGAGTGAGAACCCGAAGATGAACGAGTCATCTCTCTCTCTCTCTCTCTCTCTCTCTATATATATATATATATATATATATATATATATATATATATTTGATTGTTCAAGAAATGCGAAAAATATAAGCTTAAACTCAGAGTTTTCTTTGTTCACAAAACTTTAGAAACATAAATATAAGAAGGCAAAAACAGACATGCAGTTGTCTCACTTAGGGGCTACATCTTGTTCGAACTGCAGTAGTATCCCCTGACGGATGATCCTTTCAATCTCATTCTTCAAAGCTAAACACTTATTGGTGTTATGGTCATGGTCTTGGTGTAATTTACACCATTTGGTCATGTCTCTCTTATGTGGCGGGGATTTGAGCTTCTCCATCCACGTGAGTAGTTTCTCCTACTTGATGTTCTTAATGACGTCCTCTAGACTAGAATTCAGTGGTGTGAATTCCTTTTTGATATTTTCTACATCTAGTTCTTCCAACTTTCTCTTATTCAATGCATTGGCTACGACCTTGACTTCTGGAGCTTCTGGTGCTGTAGCCTTCCGCTTAGAAGTGGAGGTTGTAGCCTCCAGCATCATAACTCACTATCCCAAGAGGTTCTTATGGCCCTAAAGTGAGGCTTGGTTGTCATATAAATGGCTGATGAAGAAGAAAAAGTGTGCCACATCTTCATTCTATGGAGGACCTAATCCAGAACTTCCTTCCATGGCTTTTTGAATGTTAGTCTTTAGAAGTATATTCTCTGAGAAGAACTAAACTCTGACGACCCAGATATGATTATGACCAACCATGTTTAAATCATGATTACCGTATGGGATGGGGATAATGTGTTATTAGAATATATAATGTTAAGTTATTGTGTTTAGTCTAATACTACCTTCATAACTTATGAAATATTGAATTAGTCACAAACACAAATTTGTGAAGTCTTCGGTAGGAATGTTCAGGTTCGGGACTAGTTTTGGCCACTATAATATGATAATTGACTTGAGGTGAAAACTAGATAGTTGTAGATATATGAGTTAAGTTTGTAACACAACAAACGGTGTGTAAAACAAAGGTCTTAGGAAGGAGTTATACTGAAATTACGAATAAGGGGTAAAGATGTCATTTAGCTTTAAAGGATATTTTTTCTTATATGGAGACACATGTCATATTTTGATTGGACCAAGAGGAGGTGACTTATTTTGACTTTAAAACCTTAAAATGACCTCCTCCTTCAGAAAAAATCAGGCACGAGAGATTTTGTCTTGAGGAGAGAGAATCGGGAAGCTCGGGAAGTAGAAAGTGAGGAGAAAAATTCATAGGAAATTACGAAAAAGTCCCTAAGGTACTTCTACGCATAAATCTTGTTATTATTTTGGTATTATTGGTTGAAATGATATAAATCATTGATTGTGTATTGAAATTTCATGCCTTGGTGTATATGTATGGATAGATGCAAGATTAAGCAAAGTTGAATGTGTAAATCATGTATATTGCTTCAATTGGAAACCTTGTGTATTCAAACATCCATAACTTTTTGTAAATTTATTGGGATTGAATAATTCAAATTGCAGATGAAAATAGACTCATATATGTATAACATATCCAAATATTATATGAAAATACCAAGAAATGAATCTTTGGTGATAGTTTGAAGTTCAAGTAGAAAATTTCACCTAAAAGTGTAAGTATGCACACCATGTGTTTGATATTTTGCTTGACATAGCAAATGAATCTTAAAAATTATGAAAATTTTAATTTGCATTTTTAAATATGTTTATTGATGTTGGGTGAAATATCATAGAAAGTTATGATACAAAAAAATTATGAAAATTCCTAGAAGTTCACTGAACGATAGAGGAGCCTATGGGGCAGATTTGTTATGTAGCAAGGAAGTGGGCATATCTTGCTCTAGGAAACCTGAAATGATATGACGTCTTTTGGATTTGGAATCAAATATGTTAAGGATGAAACTACTAAGAACAAATTAAAATATATTTGGACTATGTTTTGGGTATGGTAATTTTTTTACCATGAAGTTAGATTGGACTTCATTTACGATATATGATTGGAATGGGGTTATATGATGCTTATAAATTGGGTTAAGTTGAAGTTATTTTTGGATTGGTAGCATCATTATGATGATACTAACATTTCAAGAATGAATATGGGGAAGGTAAGAAGAACTGGTTGAACTAGTGCCAGAAAAAGGCAACGGAAAAACACATGAAGTGGCTAAGGTGAGTGTACTCAATAGTAAGATGTATTTATACATGATTTTGGATATTGTATGTTGTACTTGACGAGTTGAGTATAAATATGAGAGGTTCTACTTATTTAGATGATTATGGATGTCATTTGTTATTTGTCGAGTTGATTATAAATATGATATGTTGTACTTATTGAGATGATTACGGATATTATATGTTGTACTTACCGAGTTGATTACAAATATGAGATGTCGTACTTACCAAGTTGAATATGGATATGATATGTTGTACTTATTGAGTTGATTATGGTTAGGATAAGTTGTACTTATTGAGTTGATTATGGATATGATGTGCATGTATTATCAGAGATGTTATGGCTTATCAACAACCAAGAGATGTTATGGCTTTTTAAAAGCCAAGAGATATTATGGGTTATTAATAGCCAAGAGATGTTATGACGTATTAACAAGCAAGGGATGTTATGACTTATTAACTGCCAAGAGATGTTATGGCTTATTAATAGCCAAGAGTTGTTATGCCTTATTAATAGCTAAGAGATGTTATGGCTTATTAAGAGCCAGGAGATGTTATGGCTTATCAGCAGCCAAGAGATGTTATGGCTTATTAACTGCCAAGAGATATTATGGCTTATTAACAGCCAAGAGATGTTGAGATTTTTTATATTTTTACATAGATACGACTTATTGCATTTAATTTTATGCACTAGTGTAGTAGTAATGCATTCACTGAGCTATTTTTCTCACGATTCCTATGTTATGTTTTTTTTCGGGTAATGAAATGTCATTACCAAATCTAGGAGGTCGGGTGGGGTTAGCAAGGGATGCGTAAAAACCATTATTTTGGTCAGATTAAAATGGGCTAATTTAATCCTACTTATCCTTTGAGCAAGTTTGAATAAGCACGATTACTTTCAAATTTTGAGAAGTTTTTAGTGTTATTGCTTCATGCTGATACTGAAAAAGGATACTTGTGATTATTGTTTGGTTAAGGAAATTATGGTTTGACTCACTTTGACTTTCAAACTCAATTATAAGTAACTAGGTTGGGGTGTGTCAACTTTAGTATCAGAGCCTTGGTTTTGAAGGTTCTAGGGGGAGGAGAGCCTAGATTTGGCAGTGGAAGTAGAAATTATTTTGAGTCATAAGGAAATTTTCTTAATTGACTAACATATGTTAGTTATACATATATATTATTTTATGGGATATGAAATGTAAGGATCTTGCAGAAAAGGAAATGAGAAGTTATGGTTTATTCGGGGATGACAGCGAATACAGGTATTTTTATGTGAATCATTGCATTATTTTATATCTTGTATGGGCAAACATGTCATTGAAGAAATTTTTTTATAGATAAAAGGTGGTAAGAAAAATTATAAAGTATTGGAAGTGATATCTCCCTATACTGGTATATGTGGACTTGAGTCGTGTTATGTTCTAAGCCATGAATGGGTGCACTCCTCATCTGTATGGGAGAGTGATGTACAGGAACCCATATCCTACTAAAGGATAAGAAGTGAGAAGAATTATTTTTATATGATTATAATGGGACTTGAATTGTTAGAGGGTGAATAAAATGAAGGTTCACATAGTAAGGGTGAAGTGAGAAGATTAGTAGTTGTATATGTTTAAAGTTAATATATGAAATGGTCAGAAATATAATCTATCACAATCGATCCGAACATAGGTTCATAATGGATTATAATAAGTAAAATAAAAGACTAATGAGAGCTGAGATGTACTTCTTTAATAGTATGAGTATATGTCGTGGATATGACTCTTGTGAAGTTTTGCAATGCTTATAAGAATAGTAAAGTTAAGGCGAGGTGGCTAGGAGTTCGAAGTTTAAAAATATTGAGGAGTCCTTTTAAGAATATGTGTTGTGTATACGTGTGGGAAAGATCCTAGTCGGATTTGAATATTAACAACTGATTTGGGTGGATATTGAGTTGTATTTGTCATTGTGCCGATGTGCGATCACTAAGGATATATCATATAAAAAAAATATGGTTGACATTATAATGAGTCACTAGAAATATGTATAAGGATAATGTGCTATGTGGAATACTATAATGTGATACATTAAGGTATTTGTATAGGTTACTTGAAAGAAATAAGACATAATAATTAGAAAAGTATTATGGGGCTAGTAGGCGTGGTTAAGGTTTTAAGTGGTGATTCTACGTTCAACATCTAGGTTAGGAAAATTTGTAAAGTTAGTAAATTAATGATGTTGCATAAGACTATCATGTTATTAAGGATTGGGTTAAGATTATAATTGTAAAAAAATTACGTTGAATAAATGATTTGTTAAGGTCATTGTATGTTTAGTTAAAGTCAAACACATGTATTTTGTATTGAATGGAAGAAGAGAAGATAGCATATAATAAGCTAGTATTGTAATATGATATTTATGAATTGAAATATTGAATGGAAACTGGAGAAAGGAAATATAAGAAGTTATTCTTATAATAGAAAATTTATTATTTGAAATATTACACGATGATAACGATGGACCATAGGAACGGAGGTATGAAGTAATATATGAGTTTGGAATTGACTTCCATTTATAATAAATCATTAGATGATTATTCTTACGTATAAGTGATAAATAAAATGAAGATGATATGAGAGAAGATTTTTCGGGCATGAGGAAATAGTATTCCCAATTGATTGGTAAGTGAAATTCAACCAAAATTTCGGGGATGAAATTTTCTATGGGGGGAAGGTTATGACGACCCGGATATGATTATGATAAATCATGTTTAAATCATGCTTACTGTATGGGATGGGGATAATGTGTTATTAGAATATATAATATTAAGTTATTATGTTTAGTCTAAACCTACCTTTATAACTTGTGAAATATTGTATTAGTCACAAACACAAATTTGTGAAGTCTTCGGTAGGAATGTTCCGGTTCGGGACTAGTTTTGGACACTATAATATGATAACTGACTTGAGGTAAAAACTAGATAGTTGTAGATATATGAGTTAAGTTTGTAACACAACAAACGGTGTGTAAAACAAAGGTCTTGGGAAGGAGTTATACTGAAATTATGAATAAGGGGTAAAGATGTCATTTAGCTTTAAAGGATATTTTTGTAACACCCCGCCTAATTAAATACCGGGTGGCCAGTCCCATACCAAATTAAAACAGAATATACAGTTGGCTCATTCTTAGCATCACTGTCGAAAACATTTACAACTCACCCAAAACTCAATTAAGCTGGTGTTAAAAACTTTCCAAATTTTAAATTAACAAAATCCATTTCCAATTTAAGAATAACACAACACATTTCATTCTACAACACATATCACTAAATAAATAACTCAAAAGAATTTAAATGCAACTGGAATAAACATTTCCAAATAATATAAATCCTTTACAATAATCCCAACAATGTTAAATGTATTAAAAAGTCCCGAATACCATAGAATTTGACCTCGATAGAAAAGATAACTGAATCCTTTGGGCGAAATGCCCTAACTAAGAATACTGTGAATCAAAAGATGAAAAGCGTCTAAGCAAAAACCTCCATAGCTCCATAGCTTGTCGCAATCAACTATGGTTGGTGTCCCTGTTGCTGGACACCTGATATAGAGATACAATAGAAGAGAAAATATGCAAGGAAACGGGTCAGAGCCTGAATGTGTAGTTTATTTTAAAAACAACAAGTATTTAACAAGTGCAATAAAGCATTTATTATGTACATGTTAGATCCAACTCTCACTTGCTATTCTCACCTCTCAACTAGAGTGCACACTTAACGTTTCCTACTAACCTCCTAGTTAATGGTTCCTCTTTTCTAGTCTCCATATTATAATTCCATTCCTATATCATAATCCCCGTATGTCCCATACCATACGTCACATTATTATTCATTTCTATATCTCCTACATTTGATTAGTTTCCCATTAACATGAATCATTACTCATTATTATGAATCGTTTCTCATTAACATGAGTTAAGCTTTTCAATTCTTTAAGAATAAACATTCATTAACTTAATTCCATTATCTTTCTCTATTCACCGTTATCTACAATTATCACCGTAGATAGATATAAACACAATATATATAATTATGTAACCATTTAATCCATTATATATATATTCATATATAATACAACACCCCGAGTCACAGCTGTGGTGCAATACATTACTCTGCTATCATGTCCCATCATCGCATGTCGCTGAATAGGGGACTACATGTTCGGTAAGATTCCACGAACCACAAACAACAAACAAATTGGAGGCGAACATAGTTCTCGTATCCATGGGTCACGCACATACCTACGTACCCACAGTCAGCGGACTTATCAACTCCCCGATAAGTCTTTCATAGACCTATATTCTCGAGCGACAAATCAAAGATCCCATGGATTCATCAGGATGTGACTGCCCTCACGCGTAAACCTCCCACCGATAGCAAGTAAGCTAGGTATGTCATACACATAATCATCAATCAATCAAATAGGTATTATCATACCTATAATATAATATCAATAAGGTAATTATCACTACCCTAAGATATTCCCCCTACGTAGCATTATATCTCTTTTAAATTCCACGTATTAAAATATCATATCTTTACTTCATAATTTAATTATCCTCGCATCCTATAACATCTCTCCACTACCGACGTCGTTAAGGTTCATGCGCGGAGCGTCTTGCAAAGCGAAATCCAAACAAGGAACCCCTCCAATACACTACTACTTAACTTTGTCGATCGAGGAGATCCGAAAACTTAAACTATGCAATCAGGATAACCTCATAACCTCTTTCAACCAAATGTGTTCTAAACTCCCATCTCACAAGATTCAAATAGGATTTCCTCATAATATCCTACTGGTCCATAACATTATTCCTCCCGAACTACTACGTGTTTAGTTCTCCTTTTTATTAAGGTTAAAATCGATAGTTTCAAATCTCTTATAAACACATATTCTTTCACTTAGGATTAACCCTCTTGTAAACTTAAGGATACCCAGGTGTTATATTAAATCACCCCTACTGGTCCTATCTTAAATCCTCATCCATCCCCATTTGGAATTTTAACAAATGAATCAAGCAACCGAAATTCCATTCAATATAATTTTCATCATTTAAATCACTCGAATCCAAATCAAATTAATTCTAATCTCATCAAAGGTTTACTGATATTTTCTAGGTCCCATAATCTCCAAATAATAATCCCCAAAGATCCACAAAAGGTTTGGGATAAGAATGAACATTTAAAAAGAAACAACTTTACATAAACTGGGGAGGTCGATCGATCGAAGGCAGGGGTCGATCGATCGATCCCTCAGGTCTAGGCCCGATTTTCTGCATTTTCTGCAACTACGGGTTTCACCATTTTTAATCATTCAAACCTTCATATTAATCTCCAAAATGAGTTATTATGATTACTACATAATATACTAACATATATGAACGATTTCCAGTACACTAAACATCCTAGAATCATCAAGGGATTGGATTAAAAAGCATGTTTATCTCCTTATTTCCAGAAATTATTAACATAACATCTTCAAGAACATATCAATGGTTTTCATACTTTCTTCAACAGATTACTGACTAATTTCGTGGATTATTAACATCCTAAAACATGAGTTAACTTTCTATATCATTTCAGTTTTCCAGAATCCATTTAATACTCCATTATTTCTTCCAAATAATAATAATCTTCTATTTTCATATAACTCTAACATGGACAATATACAAACTTAATTTGCCATTATCAAACACTTGCCTTTCTTGTAGGTCTGATCCTTTGGTGTAGTATAACTCAGTTGGTTGTCCCTTCTCCGGTCAAACTTCGGTGGTGGTTGGTGGTGGTGAACCTTGGTTCTTGTTCTTCTCCTTCCCAAGTGACTTTTCCTTTCCCAAGCACTCTCACACTCTCTCTAGGAAGATGTCTGCTCTTATTTGTGAAGAGGAGATGAATAACTCCCATACACTTAATCTACCAATACTTAAAATAGTTCCAAATCCGAATCACTATTCATCCCCCCTAGAAAAATGACCAAAATGCCCTTTCGGGTTGGCTATTCATTCCCAAATGACCCGAGACACAAAATTAAATTTTCTGACTATTTCGAACCTTCCGGACGTAACGACGCAGTCGAAATGACTATTAGATCGATAGAAAATAAATTTCCTTTTTAATTTAATAAACTAGTCCCGACACGTCCCATACCGCGTCTGACTAAAAAATATAAATTACCGAATTTATATCATACAGTCATATCAATGACATCACATTCATATATTACCTAAATATCTTTAAGTAATATTCAGAATCATCCATTTTAATATCCACCGTCCGGATAAACCCGAATGATTTAATTAATAATAAAATCTAATTAATCCATTAATTTAAAATATAACCCATTTTAAAAGTCATTAAAATTACGGGGTATTACATACTTCCCCCCTTATAACAAAATTTCGTCCCGAAATTCAGGAATATAAGTCATATTTGTAAGGTAAACTCCGAGTATAAATCTCACATCGCAAGAAATCCAAGATGTACCGCCCATACAATACATTAACAAAGTCCCTATCGATGTTATACGCCAAGCCTCACCATATCGTTTCAACTGAATCAGATTTAGACTTTATCTAAACTTCTCTATACCGTCCTTGTGACAAACTTTAGGAAAAAAAATGATCCTCTCGTAGTGAACAAATAAATCCTGGAGTCTCAATTACTTACCTTTTCACAATTATGAAAAATACCACAATCCAATCATCCAGGGCGCCCATACACCCTCTCGTAAAATTTTCGCAAAGGTGATAAACTCGTTTCCCAAAGACCTAACTTATTTCGACTCCCAACGGTTATTAGTTTCATGCATGGGGTGTCTCGCAAGCGAAATCCAAACAAGGAACCACCCCGATACACTACTTCCTAAAGTAGTCGGTCATCGAAACTCCTAAGGTCCTTAGTCAATAATATATATAAAAAAACAATTGGTTTAAAAAAATATCAGGTTTATCGATTTTAAAACAAAAATAAAAATTTGGTTTTTATCGATTTCAAATAGGGTCTACGCATCTACTCTTTTATAGAAGACAAGATGCAGACATATGCTCTCATATACCCCAAGTCAATGCATGCCGATAGTCAAATCACACTCGGGCATGCTCTAGGTAAGTAATCCCATGATACAAATCAAACCCACGTGATAACATGTAATAAAAAGGTGTCCTACACCCTTCAGTGAGTCTACATAAATAACAGTGCTATAGGCTAAGTTTAGCAACCCTTTTGCCCACACAACATTAATCGTAACAAAATCAATATAAGCTTCATAATTCCTTAGATAGAAAACATACCCTCATTCGCGGGTGGTGGTTGTTGAATCCCAATAATATAACTTTGCTCCGATGAGTCAAGAAAAAAAAATTTACCCCAAATTTTCAGTTCTAGTTAACCACACACCACTATATACCCAATCCTTTCAATATTTTGCCTTCGTTAGGGAACATACACAATTCACGCATTTCAAGAACTTCTACTGATGACTCTCCTCAATTTTTCCATACTAGGGGTGACCTCGACTACGGTCATCATACTCGAACATACTTCATAACCTCCTAAGTACGATCTCCGCTATCCGTCCAATGGCCCTCATCTGCCATATGTACGTAATGAAAGATTCCTCAATAAATGTTGTCGAATTTTATAATTCAACCCATCAATGAACATTAAGCCTCTCATCTCCTCAGTAGGTACTTCAGCTGGTACCAAATTAGTTAATCTCGTAAACACTTCCTCATATTCCACCACAGTTTTCTCTCCTTGTTTCAAATCAAATAGCTTCCGCCTCATCTCTGTCTGGATGGCGGAAGGAAAATGCTTCCCATCAAACCGTATCCAAAAGTCTTGGATAGTCATTATGTACCTCTCCTCCATAGTGGTCGTAGCTTCCCACCATTGCAAAGCTGCCCCTACTAGCTTGAATGTGACTAGTATCTGACGTTGAACTTCAGTGAATTCAATCATTCTTAAGTGCCGTTGGATATCTTTCTTCCATTGGCTAGCATTCACAACATCTGATCCTCCCTGAAATTCAGGTGGGTGCACTTTCTGAAAGGCATCCCTCTCTCATTCCCATGCAGTAGGAAACACTTGCCCTTGCGCGAGTGGCACATCCGGTGCCGGTGCTGGAGCCTGTTGAACAGCAGCTAAAGCCGCATTGACTGCCTGAGAGACAATTGCAGCAACTTAGGTCGCAGTCATCATACCTTTGTAGGCGTAAATAGAAAAGCAATAATCCTACTCATAGGGCTCTACATCAAATAACACTAAGCTAAAGACACAGTAAGCCGTACAGATCCTAAAGGACACTAGAACTTGATGCTCTGATACCACCTGTAACACCCCGCCTAATTAAATACCGGGTGGCCAGTCCCATACCAAATTAAAACAGAATATACAGTTGGCTCATTCTTAGCATCACTGTCGAAAACATTTGCAACTCACCCAAAACTCAATTAAGCTGGTGTTAAAAACTTTCCAAATTTTAAATTAACAAAATCCATTTCCAATTTAAGAATAACACAACACATTTTATTCTACAACACTGATCACTATATAAATAACTCAAAAGAATTTAAATGCAACCGGAATAAACATTCCCAACTAATATAAATCCTTTAAAATAATCCCAACAATGTTAAATGTATACAAAGTCCCGAATACAATATAATTTGACCTCGATAGAAAAGATAACTGAATCCTTTGGGCAACATGCCCTAACTAAGAATACTGTGAATCAAAAGATGAAAAGCGTCTAACAAAAACCTCCATAGCTCCATAGCTTGTCACAATCAACTATGGTTGGCGTCCCTGTTGCTGGACACCTGATATAGAGATACAATAGAAGAGAAAATATGCACGGAAACGGGTCAGAGCCCGAATGTGTAGTTTATTTTAAAAACAACAAGTATTTAACAAGTGCAATAAAGCATTTATTATGTACATGTTAGATCCAACTCTCACTTGCTATTCTCACCTCTCAACTAGAGTGCACACTTAACGTTTCCTATTAACCTCCTAGTTAATGGTTCCTCTTTTCTAGTCTCCATATTATAATTCCATTCCCATATCATAATCCCTGTATGTCCCATACCATACGTCACATTATTATTCATTTCTATATCTCCTACATTTGATTAGTTTCCCATTAACATGAATCATTACTCATTAATATGAATCGTTTCTCGTTAACATGAGTTAAGCTTTTCAATTCTTTAAGAATAAAAATTCATTAACTTAATTCCATTATCTTTCTCTATTCACCGTTATCTACAATTATCACCGTAGATAGATATAAACACAATATATATAATTATGTAACCATTTAATCCATTATATATATATTCATATATAATACAACACCCCGAGTCACAGCTGTGGTGCAATACATTACTCTGCTATCATGTCCCATCATCGCATGTCGCTGAATAGGGGACTACATGTTCGGTAAGATTCCACGAACCACAAACAACAAACAAATTGGAGGCGAACATAGTTCTCGTATCCATGGGTCACGCACATACCTACGTACCCACAGTCAGCGGACTTATCAACTCCCTGATAAGTCTTTCATAGACCTATGTTCTCGAGCGACAAATCAAAGATCCCATGGATTCATCAGGATATGACTGCCCTCACGCGTAAACCTCCCACCGATAGCAAGTAAGCTAAGTATGTCATACACATAATCATCAATCAATCAAATAGGTATTATCATACGTGTAATATAATATCAATAAGGTAATTATCACTACCCTAAGATATTCCCCCTACGTAGCATTATATCTCTTTTAAATTCCACGTATAAAATATCATATCTTTACTTCATAATTTAATTATCCTCGCATCCTATAACATCTCTCCACTACCGACGTCGTTAAGGTTCATGCGCGGAGCGTCTCGCAAAGCGAAATCCAAACAAGGAACCCCTCCAATACACTACTACTTAACTTTGTCGATCGAGGAGATCCGAAAACTTCAACTATGCAATCAGGATAACCTCATAACCTCTTTCAACCAAATGTGTTCTAAACTCCCATCTCACAAGATTCAAATAGGATTTCCTCATCTTATATTCAGTAAGAAGTCACTAATATCCTACTAGTCCATAACATTATTCCTCCCGAACTACTACGAGTTTAGTTCTCCTTTTTATTAAGGTTAAAACCGATAGTTTCAAATCTCTTATAAACACATATTCTTTCACTTAGGATTAACCCTCTTGTAAACTTAAGGATACCCATGTGTTATATTAAATCAACCCTACTGGTCCTATCTTAAATCCTCATCCATCCCCATTTGGAATTTTAACAAATGAATCCAGCAACCGAAATTCCATTCAATATAATTTTCATCATTTAAATCACTCGAATCCAAATCAAATTAATTCTAATCTCATCAAAGGTTTACTGATATTTTCTAGGTCCCATAATCTCCAAATAATAGTCACCAAAGTTCCACAAAAGGTTTGGGATAAGAATTAACATTTAAAAAGAAACAACTTTACATAAACTGGGGAGGTCGATCGATCGAAGGCAGGGATCGATCGATCGATCCCTCAGGTCCAGGCCTGATTTTTTGCATTTTCTGCAACTACGGGTTTCACCATTTTTACTCACTCAAACCTTCATATTAATCTCCAAAATGAGTTATTATGATTACTACATGATATACTAACATATATGAACGATTTCCAGTACACTAAACATCCTAGAATCATCAAGGGATTGGATTAAAAAGCATGTTTATCTCCTTATTTCCAGAAATTATTAACATAACATCTTGAAGAACATATCAATGGTTTTCATACTTTCTTCAACAGATTACTGAATAATTTCTTGGATTATTAACATCCTAAAACATGAGTTAACTTTCTATATCATTTCAGTTTTCCAGAATCCATTTAATACTCCATTATTTCTTCCAAACAATAATAATCTTCTCTTTTCATATAATTCTAACATAGACAATATACAAACTTAATTTGCCATTATCAAACACTTGCCTTTCTTGTAGGTCTGATCCTTTGGTGTAGTATAACTCAGTTGGTTGTCCCTTCTCCGGTCAAACTCTGGTGGTGGTTGGTGGTGGTGAACCTTGGTTCTTGTTCTTCTCCTTCCCAAGTGACTTTTCCTTTCCCAAGCACTCTCACACTCTCTCTAGGAAGATGGCTGCTCTTATTTGTGAAGAGGAGATGAATAACTCCCATACACTTAATCTACCAATACTTATAATAGTGCCAAATCCGAATCACTATTCATCCCCCCTAGAAAAATGACCAAAATGCCCTTTCGGGTTGTCTATTCATTCCCAAATGACCCGAGACTCAAAATTGACATCCAAATAGACTTTTCTTACTATTTCGAACCTTCCAGATGCAACGACGCAGTCAAAATGACTATTAGATCGATAGAAAATAAATTTCCTTTTTAATTTAATAAACTAGTCCCGACACGTCCCATACTGCGTCTGACTAAAAAATATAAATTACCGAATTTATATCATACAGTCATATCAATGACATCACATTCATATATTACCTAAATATCTTTAAGTAATATTCAGAATCATCCATTTTAATATCCAACGTCCGGATAAACCCGAATGAATTAATTAATAATAAAATCTAATTAATCCATTAATTTAAATATAACCCATTTTAAAAGTCATTAAAATTACGGGGTATTACAATTTTGTCTGGAGACACATGTCATATTTTGATTGGACCAAGAGGAGGTGACTTATGCCGACTTGAAAACCTTAAAATGACCTCCTCCTTCAGCAAAAATCAGGCATGAGAGATTTTGGCTTGAGGAGAGAGAATAGGTAAGCTCAGGAAGTAGAAAGTGAGGATAATTAAGATGGGAAGAGTGAGAACCCGAAGATGAACGAGTCATCTCTCTCTCTCTCTCTTTCTCTCTCTCTCTCTCTCTATCTATCTATATATATATATATATATATATATATATATATATATATATATATATATATATATATTTGATTATTCAATAAATGCAAAAAATATAATCTTAAACTCGGAGTTTTCTTTGTTCACAAAACTTTAGAAACATAAATATAAGAAGGCAAAAACATACATGAAGTTGTCTCACTTAGGGGCTACATCCCATTCGAACTGCTGTAGTATCCCCTGACGGATGATCCTTTCAATCTTATTCTTCAAAGCTAAACACTTATTGGTGTTATGGTCATGGTCTTGGTGTAATTTACACCATTTGGTCATGTCTCTCTTATGTGGCAAGGATTTGAGCTTCTCCATCCACGTGAGTAGTTTCTCCTACTTGATGTTCTTAATGACGTTCTCTAGACTAGAATTCAGTGGTGTGAATTCCTTTTTGATATTTTCTACATCTAGTTCTTCCAAATTTCTCTTATTCAATGCATTGGCTACGACCTTGACTTCTGGAGCTTCTGGTGCTATAGCCTTCTGCTTGGAAGTGGAGGTTGTAGCCTCTAGCATCATAACTCACTATCCCAAGAGGTTATTAGGGCCCTAAAGTGAGGCTTGGTTGTCATATAAATGGCTGATGCAGAACAAAAAGTGTGCCACATCTTCATTCTATGGAGGACCTAATCCAGAACTTCCTTCCATGGCTTTTGGAGTGTTAGTCTTTAGAAGTATATTCTCTGAGAAGAACTAAACTTTGATGACCCGGATATGATTATGATTACCATGTTTAAATCATGATTACCGTATGGGATGGGGATAATGTGTTATTAGAATATATAATGTTATAATGTTAAGTTATTGTGTTTAGTCTAATACTACCTTCATAACTTATGAAATATTGAATTAGTCACAAACATAAATTTGTGAAGTCTTCGGTAGGAATGTTCAGGTTCGGGACTAGTTTTGGACACTATAATATGAAAATTGAGTTGAGGTAAAAACTAGATAGTTGTAGATATATGAGTTAAGTTTGTAACACAACAAACAGTGTGTAAAACAAAGGTCTTAGGAAGGAGTTATACTGAAATTATGAATAAGGGGTAAAGATGTCATTTAGCTTTAAAGGATATTTTGTCTTATATGGAGACACATGTCATATTTTGATTGGACCAAGAGGAGGTGACTTATGCCGACTTCAAAACCTTAAAATGACCTCCTCCTTCAGCAAAAATCAGGCATAAGAGATTTTGGCTTGAGGAGAGAGAATAGGGAAGCTCTGGAAGTAGAAAGTGAGGAAAATTAAGATGGGAAGAGTGAGAACCCGAAGATGAACGAGTCATCTCTCTCTCTCTCTCTCTCTCTCTCTCTCTCTCTATATATATATATATATATATATATATATATATATATATATGTATTTGATTGTTCAAGAAATGCAAAAAATATAATCTTAAACTCAGAGTTTTCTTTGTTCACAAAACTTTAGAAACATAAATATAAGAAGGCAAAAATAGACATGCAATTGTCTCACTTAGGGGCTACATCCCGTTCGAACTGCTTTAGTATCCCCTGACGGATGATCCTTTCAATATTATTCTTCAAATTTAAACACTTATTGGTGTTATGGTCATGGTCTTGGTGTAATTTACACCATTTGGTCATGCCTCTCTTATGTGGCGGGGATTTGAGCTTCTCCATCCACGTGAGTAGTTTCTCCTACTTGATGTTCTTAATGACGTCCTCTAAACTAGAATTCAGTGGTGTGAATTCCTTTTTGATATTTTCTACATCTAGTTCTTACAACTTTCTCTTATTCAATGCATTGGCTACGACCTTGACTTCTGGAGCTTCTGGTGCTATAGCCTTCCGCTTGGAAGTGGAGGTTGTAGCCTTTAGCATCATAACTCACTATCCCAAGAGGTTATTAGGGCCCTAAAGTGAGGCTTGGTTGTCATATAAATGGCTGATGAAGAACAAAAAGTGTACCACATCTTCATTATATATAGGACCTAATCCAGAACTTCCTTCCATGGCTTTTGGAGTGTTAGTCTTTAGAAGTATATTCTCGGAGAAGAACTAAACTCTGATGATCCGGATATGATTATGATTACCATGTTTAAATCATGATTACCGTATGGGATGGGGATAATGTGTTATTAGAATATATAATGTTATAATGTTAAGTTATTGTGTTTAGTCTAATACTACCTTCATAACTTATGAAATATTGGATTAGTCACAAACATAAATTTGTGAAGTCCTCGGTAGGAATGTTCAGGTTCGTGACTAGTTTTGGCAACTATAATATGATAATTGACTTGAGCTGAAAACTAGATAGTTGTATATATATGAGTTAAGTTTGTAACACAATAAACGGTGTGTAAAACAAAGGTCTTAGGAAGGAGTTATACTGAAATTACGAATAAGGGGTAAAGATGTCATTTAGCTTTAAAGGATATTTTGTCTTATATGGAGACACATGTCATATTTTGATTGGACCAAGAGGAGGTGACTTATGCCGACTTTAAAACCTTAAAATGACCTCCTCCTTCAGCCAAAATCAGGCATGAGAGATTTTGTCTTGAGGAGAGAGAATCGGGAAGCTCGGGAAGTAGAAAGTGAGGAGAAAAATCCGTAGGAATTATGAAAAAGTCCCTAAGGTACTTCTACGCATAAATCTTGTTATAATTTTGGTATTATTGATTGAAATGATATAAATCATTGATTTTGTATTCAAATTTCATGCCTTGGTTTATATGTATGGATAGATGCAAGATTAAGAAAAGTTGAACGTGTAAATCATGTATATTGCTTCGATTGGAAACCTTGTGTATTCAAACTTCCATCACTTTTTGTACTTTTATTGGAATTGAATAATTCCAGTTGAAGATGAAAATAGACTCATATATGTATAACATATCTGAATATTATATGAAAATACTAAGAAATGAATCTTTGGTGATAGTTTGAAGTTCAAGTAGAAAATTTTCCCTAAAAGTGTAAGTATGCACACCATGTGTTCGATATTTTGCTTGACGTAGCAAATGAATCTTAAAAATTATGAAACTTTAAATTTGTATTTTTCTATATATTTATTGATGTTGAGTGAAATATCGTAGAAATTTATCATACATACAGAAAAATAATGAAAATTCCTAGAAGTTCACTAATTGATAGAGGAGCCTATGGGACAGATTTGCTACGTAGCAATGAAATGGGCATATCTTGCTCTAGGAAACTTGAAATGATATGTCGTATTTTCGATTTGGAATCCAATATGTTAAGGATGAAACTACTAAGAACAAATTAAAATATATTTGTCCTATGATTTGGGTATGGTAAATATCTTACCATGAAGTTAGATTGGACTTCATTTACGATATATGATTGGAATGGGATTATATGATTCTTATAAATTGGGTTAAGTTTAAGTTTTCTTTGCATTGTTAGCATCATTATGATGATACTAAAATTTTAAGAATGAATACGGGGAAGGGAAGAAGAACTGGTTGAAGCAGTGCTAGACAAAGGCAATGGAAAAACACATGAAGTGGCCAAGGTGAGTGTACTCACTAGTAAGATGTATTTATACATGATTGTGGATATTGTATGTTGTAATTGCCGAGTTGAGTATAAATATGAGAGTTTGTACTTATTGACATGATTATGGATGTTATATGTTATTTGTCGAGTTGATTATAAATATGATATATTGTACTTATTGAGACGATTATGGATATTATATGTTGTACTTACCGAGTTGATTACAAATATGAGATATCGTACTTACCAAGTTGAATATGGGTATGATATGTTGTACTTATTGAGTTGATTATGGATATTATGTGCATGTATTATAAGAGATGTTATGGTTTATCAACAGCCAAGAGATGTTGTGGCTTATTAAAAGCCAAGAGATGTTATGGCTTATTAATAGCCAAGAGATGTTATGGCTTATTGACAGCCAAGAGATGTTATGGCTTATTAATAGCCAAGAATGCTATGGCTTATTAATAGCCAAGAGATGTTATGTCTTATTAACAGCCAAGAGATGTTATGTCTTATTAACAGCCAAGAGATGTTGAGATGTTTTATATTGTTACATAGATACGACTTATTGCATTTAGTTTTATGCACTAGTAGTGTAGTAATGCATTCATTGAGGTATTTTTCTCACGATTCCTATATTATGTTTTTTTTTTCAGGCAATGAAATGTCACTGCCAAATCTAGGAGGTCGGGTGGGGTTAGCAAGGGATTCGTAAAAACCATGATTTTGGTCAAATTAAAAAGGGCTAATTTAATCATACCTATCCTTTGAGGAAGTTTGAATAAGAAAGATTACTTTCAAGTTTTGTGAAGTTTTTAGTGTTATTGCTTCATGTTGATACTGAAAAAGGATACTTGTGATTATTGTTTGGTTAAGGAAATTATGGTTTGACTCACTTTGACTTTCAAACTCAATTTTAAGTAACTAGGTTGGGGTGTGTCATAAACCATGGTGAGAAAACCTAGATATGTAGAGAAAAGGAAGAGTACAAATATAGGGATGCAACATATTTATCACTAGCCACGGTCTATTCAAATAGAAGAAGATGGATGCTATAGCAAGAAGGGCGAGGCTATGGCCTCTAGGTCTAAAAGGGACACGATCCTGGCCTCTATGAAGGACTGTTAACCAGAAGTGATTTAAGCATGCACGGTTTCACCAGAATCGATGACTTATCGAGCTATTTTTTTGTGGCAAAGTTATTGAAGAGTTAGTAAGAAGGTGATTGTAACCTATCTTAGACACGCATACTTGGACTTTGTCCATTGAATCATCTATTTTCTAGTTATGTAACCAAGCTTTTAGCACCATGGCCCGATTTATACGCCATTAGGCCCATTGTGGGGGCTTTCAAGAATATTTCGACATCTTAGTTCATGAACATTTCAATTTTTAATAATTGAAAACAATAATATTCCAAAGTAAAAAAATTGGCTAAACTGCTGCATAAGGGATGAGGCCTATGAGCAGTCAACATGTCAGGCCGCATCGAGCAAGATGTAGTGAAGGATTTTTTCTATAAATGGAACCCAAAATAGGGTTTCACCCATAATGAAAAACCTTATGTGCGATACAAATTTAAAAAGTTGTGCAAATTCCAATCACAAACTTATTTAATTAGTGTCAATTTGTGAATCAAATCAATCCAGCCCTTAAATTCAAATAGCTACGTGCGTGGAAGTGTCAAACCATCATAATTAAAGTATGAGACACAAAGTTCAGGAAAAATCCCCTCAGGGAAAAACCTTTTTATTTCACTATAATTGTAAATCACAACTTACACGGTTATAATGAAATACAGTTTGACACTCAAATACCCCCAGGTGTCAGTCGATGTTGTTAGTAATAAATCCACATTCACCGAACCTACATGAACTGCAGTCCAGTATTAAACCCAGGAACACCGAAGCACTCTCTAATGACACGCAGTCATAAAACTCCGTCGAGACTCACTCCACAATAGCACGCAGTCCTCGGTTGTAGAGATCTTTCCCACAAAGTATGAACAATAGCAAACTACATTTAGGTTCCGCAAAATAACTCACACAAAATAAATTGGGATTATGAATTGTAAAACAAAAGTTATGAACCCTCAAATGGTTGGAGAATAGTATAGGAACGTATTCGATTAAAATCAGTTTTTCTCCACATGAAAATCGATAGTCTGACACTCAATTTATAATAAAATTTAAGGCGGTAACGTGTCAGAACAAAACACCTGTCGTTTGAACTAGATACGCCATCGTTCGAGCGAGACAGGCTCTCGTTTGAACGAGAATTTGAAGGACAGTACCTAATCCCCTTTTACAAAAAAACTTTCAGTTTTTTAAATAACTTGGAAACTTCAAGAAATAGAACTGCTCACAGGATCAAAAAACATTTATTCAAAACTTTTATGATAAAATGTTTTTGAAAAATAAAAACCATTTATAAAAATTTGAAAAACCATTTTTACTTTTATAAAAATATCCCAACACTTCTAATGTAAAATGTAAATAGATCTTAAACACATTTTACCAAATTCATCCTTGTTGGGCTTGAATGTTGAAGTCTTCTTGAAATTCAGAGTCATCTTTTGTAGTTGTAATCTTCTCAATTCTTCGACGAATTGTAACAACTTGTAGCGGTATATGACATAATTAATTGTGATGGACAATGTCCTTAAAAATCTCCCCCAATGTCTATGTCGGTACAAAATAAAAATATTCAAATTATAAATCTCAAATGACCTATACAAATCTAGCCTCCCGTAAACGTAAACGTGGAAAGATAAACGGTCAAGTCTTCAAAATTTTCAAACTATGCTTCAACAATTAACTTTTTAAAACTCCAAGTTTTTCTCATCAGGGTATGCAATCCAAAAAATCTTCAATTTTAGGTACACACATGAGACAAAGAAAATACCTCGTGACGTATCGAGTTTGAAATGATATAAAGCATATGCCATAAAAAACTCCCCCGTGAAATCATATTTCGTCCTCCCCCTTTTTATTTGTCCAAAATAGATAAGGAAAAGAATAAAGCAGATAAAACAAATCGGGGTGTCATGGTAATCCAAGGCAAACAGACTAATTTTTGATTTTTTTCACATTTTTCATACATAAATTGAAAAATGATGTTACAAAAAAATCACACACCATGAATTTACACTAAGATAACCAAATCGTGGAAACGGAATGAATGGGTGTGAACACATTCGATAGAAAAATCAACTCAATCATGACTTGTGTGCAAGATGCATAAGTGTACTCCTAACAAATGAACATCAGAATATTCCTTTGATGTAAAACTATTGAATTTATATGACATCGTCTTAATCATATCAACAAATCAAAGTATAAATAATTTCCACACCAATAACGTCCAAAACTATGTAATGCTTTTCCATGACTTTCAAGGACGTGCAAACTGTTGAAAATTCTACACAAACTCCCTCATTAAAAAGACAATGCTTTTTATTTTTCTTATTAGTTGATGAAACTAACATCTATTGGCCCATTTTTGGCATAATTTTATTTTTATTGCCTTTCATTTTTTTTCGGGGCTCTTTTAAACCTCATTGGACTCCAGATAATTTTCAATTCCTCATTTTTTTAGGTCCATATAAATAGTGGCTTAATCGCAAAGCATAAATGAGTGCCTTTCGTAGCCCTTCCTCGTTTTCCAAAATAAATCACACAAACGATTTATAACATGCACTACTTTTTGTCAAGTTTTATCGCATTTGGCTCGATGTATAGACATAATTCAGATGGAAACACTCAACCAACATATGATAGACAAGCACAAAAGTCAAGAAAATCCGTGCATTTGTGCAATAAAGGACAAGAAGAGTCAATCATGTAGGGAGTAGCACTATATCATCTCAAAGACTCCAAACTTTGTAAAGCACATGAATGACACAATATATTGTCTCAAAACACTATCAAATAGTCACATGGAGTTGTGACTTGGTCATCCTATATGTCAATTCATATAAGGTGCAAACAAAATACAAAACTCTTTTTGGATTTTTAAATTTTTCAAAAAAAAGAATTTTTTTTGTATTTTTTGAATAGTGTTCAGAAATACCCCAGCAATACCAAGTATTATATCAAGATGAAACATAGGACTCTAAACAGAGTATTAATTCCAGGGGTCATTCGAATGAGACTCCTTGTCGTTTGAACGACAGGTGATTTCGCGAGAAGACTTCGCGAGAGATGTATTCTCATTAGAACGAGAAAAGAAAAAATTCCCAGGTTATTCAGAATGTCATGCACTTTTGTCCGCTGAGAAAATTTCGTAAGAATAGTTCTTGGAATGGGAAAAGAGATCCAAAACAGTGCTAAAACAATATAAAAAATAAGAAAACCAAACAAGAATTGTAACAAAGTATAAAACTAATGGTACATACTAGCAATAGGCATAAGATAACATTATGAAATTCAATCTATGCTAGTAAACATGTCTAGACCTTAACCAGTAGGTGCAGTGGAGTTCTCCAAAGACGGTGACATCTTTTGAAACAACTCCATCAAATCATGAGAAATATTGACCAAAAACTTTACTTTCTCTCAAATATGTGCAAACTCTCTATCATTTTGTGCAAGCAAAGTATCATGGGTGGATGAATGTGTGCAAACATGTGTAGAAGAAAAGCATGACACATTATCCAACTTAAAACAAAACTCCCTAAGGTGTCCTCTCCTTTTACAATGGGAACAAACATAAACCGTCATAGGTACACCTCTCTCAAAATTTCTCCTACACGCTCTCCTAACAGATACGGGATACCTAGGTGGGTTGGATCGAGATTTATGTAAATCTAAATCTATATTCTTATTTCACAAGAAAAAAGTGTAGAGGTGTAAAATGTTTTTTTATTATTCAACTTGATTAAACGACTGTACATGCATAGATATATATAGCATTTGGAATTCAAACAAAGTATAAAACAAATGGTACATACTAGCAATAGGCATAAGATAACATTATGCAAATCAACCTATGCTAGCAAACATGTATAGACCTCAATCAGTAGGTGCGATGGAGTTCTCTAAAGACGGTGACATCTTTTTAAACAACTCCATTAAATCATGAGAAGTCTTGACCAAAAACTTTATTTTCCCTCGAATATATGCAAACTATCTATGATTATGCGAAAGCAAAGTATCATGGGTGCATGCATGTGTGCGAACATGTGTAGAAGAAAAGCGTGACAGGAGCAAACATAAATCGGCTTAGGTACACCTCTCTCAAAATGTCTTCTACGTGCTCTCCTAATAGGTTCGAGACGCCTAGGTGGGTCAGGTCGAGATTTATGTAAATCTAACTCTAAAGTAGGAACCGACTCGAGTGCAAGAAACGAAGGAGATGCACCGTCATGAGTTATTCCTAACTCTCACCACTCCCCAAAATAGAATTGAGAACCATATTTCCGACCTTCTTAGATACGTTCTCCAAAGTGACTTTATCCTCTAGGGTGTGCTTAAGATCTATTTCTAATTGTGACACGTGGGCTATAAGCTCGCGCTTTTCCCTATTCAAACAAATCAACTATTCACTCAAAGAAACATTCACTTTCTCGAGTTGACTTGCTTTTGCCTCAAAGTACTTCGAAATCTCAATCTTGCTCTACAAATCTTTCACCATGAGACCCAACTTGTTATTCAATTTTTTAGTCTTTAAGGTCTCGACGTACAACTCTCGAAACATAATCTGGACCTCACTCTCATCATCACTAGCGCAATCGCTCTCAGACTCATTAGAAACACTCAAAACCTCCTCGAGGGTATCACGTGCACATGTGTCCTCATCGTCGGGGGACAATATGGGTGTGCTCTCATGACTGGATAAAAAGGCAACACACATACCATGTCCTAAACCATTACTGGACTCATCGTACTCATTTCCCTCTTCTCCCTCACTATCATCAAGGGTGGTTGGCATGGAAACTTTCGTCCCCTCTCTCCAAAGCCTAGCGGGACACTCAAACGACTTGTGACCTCTCCCCTCACACTCAAAACATTTTAAAATTTAAAACTTTACTTCACCCTCTTTCTCTTTCTCACCACTTTCTTTGGCCTTGTCTTTCTTTTTGTTTTTCTCCGAAATTTTTTTATTGGAAGAATTTTGTTTCGAAAACTGGAGAAATTTTTGAAAATTCTTTGCAAGCAGGGCCATGTCAAAATCAGACTCGTCCTCAGACTCAGACTCAGACTCACAAAACTCACTTTCTTTTTCTTAGATTAGGCTTTAAGGGCTATCTATCTATCCTTAGGTTTGATAGTGTCGGGAAACATGTCAATTTCATATGTCTGTAGGTCTCCTACCAACTCTTCTAATTTCAGATGGTTCAAATTTCCTAAGGTATTTAAAATAGTTACTTTAGGGATAATACGCTTTGACAGCGATCTTACAATCTTTTTAACAACCCGTGCATTAGGAATCGTCTAACCAAGATTAAAACTAATGTTGATAATATCAGACAAACGTGCATAAAATTCATCAAAACACTCAGTCTCTAGCATGGTGATGGTTTCAAACTGAGTAGTCAAAATTTGAATTTTAGACTATTTAATAGCGTTAGTGACCTCGTGGGTGAGTTGCAAAATATTCCACGCTTATTTAGACATGGTGCACGTCATAATACGTCAGAATTCGTTAGGGGTGATGTGTTCGAAAATTGCACTAAGCCCTCGTGAATTGTAAGTGCTCCACCTAAACTCTTCCTCCATCCAGTCTGACACAAATTTTAAATTCGTGACATTATTTGCTGTGACAGTGGGAGGAGTCCAACCTCTTTCACAAATTAACCAAACTCTCTCATCGATTTCTTTAAATGGGATTTCATTCGGGCTTTCTAGTAAGCATAATTAGACCCATAAAAAATTGGCAACTAACTATATAAGTTTTCATTTGGAAACATTGCGACAATCTTTCAAAAATCAGATTTTTCAAAAAAAAATCAATATCACACAATTTTTGTGGAAAATAGGAATACGCTATTAATTAGCGTAACCTGCTCTGATACCAATTTGAAAAACTTTATGTGCGATACAGATTTAAATAGTTGCGCAAATTCAAATAGCTACATGTGTGCAAGTGTCAAACCGTCATAATTAAAGTATGTGACACAAAGTTCAGGAAACATCCCCTTAGTGCAAAACCTTTGTATTTCACTATAATTGTAAATCGTAACTTACACAGTTATAATAAAATACGGTTTGACACTTGAATACTCGCAGGCGTCGGTCGATGTCGTCAGCAATAAGTCCACACTCGACGAACCTATATGAATCGTAGTCCAGTCTTTAATCTAAGAACATCGTAGCACTCCGTAATGACACGCAGTCATAAAACTCCGTCGAGACTCACTCCACAATAGCACGTAGCCCTCGGTTGTAGAGATCTCCCTACAACGTATGAACAATAGCAAACTATGTTTTGGGTTCCACAAAATAACTCACACAAAAGAAATTAGGATTATGAATTGTAAAACAAAAGTTATGAACCCTCAAATGGTCGGAGAATAGTATAAAAATGTATTCTGTGAAAACCAGTTTTTCTCCAAACAAAATCAATAGTCTGACACTCAATTTATAATAAAATTTAAGGCGGTGATGCGTCGGAACAAAACACATGTCGTTCGAACTAGATACAACATCGTTCGAGCGAGACAGGCTCTCGTTTGAACAAGGACGATGCCGTTTGAACAGGAATCCCTGATCCCCTTTTACAAATAAAACTTTCAATCGTTTAAATAACTTTGAAACATAAAAAAATAAAACTGCTCACGGGATCAGAAAATATTTATCCAAAAATTTTATGATAAAATGTTTTTGAAAATAAAAACCATTTATAAAAATTTCAAAACCATTTTAACTTTCATAAAAATATCCCAACACTTCTAATGTAAAATGTAAATATATCTTAAACACATTTTTACCAAATTCATCCTTGTTGGGATTGAATTTTGAAGTCTTCTTGAAATTTGAATTCTTTTTTTGTAGCAACTTGTAGTGGTATATGACATAATTTAGTGTGACGGACAATGTCCTTACAAAGCATGACAAGAAAATTCCTCTAGGAGCAAACGAGAGACACAAAAGTCCTTATCTGTAAAATAGCACAAGTTTGGTAGCAAAAATCCAAAAGTATGGGGAATAAAATGGCATAAGATGCCCAAAAACAGAGATAGATGAAGAGGGGTGCATCCCCAGTTATTCATCTTTTTGAGGCCATGACATATCTAGGCATGGTGACATCATTAGGGTAAAGAAACTTGTTCTAAGGCCATAGAAAAAAGGCTTAGAAAACAGGCCTATAAAGGAAAAAAAAATCCCCTTGGGCAGTTTATATGCGAGATATGGGTCTTATAACCAAAATCTCACCCATGAGATGAAACAAGGTGTTATAGACAGGATTTGAGAGGAAACTTAGTAAAACACCTCGTTTTTCATTGACGACACCAAAATGATGATACGGGAAATTATATCGAAGTCATTCTCAACCATCATATGAAGTCTAAAAACATAAGAAGAAAATAAAGAGAAATATTACACAAGATGTAGAGTAGTTCGGCTATAAAATGAGCATACATCCACTTTGATGCCTTACTCTTATTATATCCAATTGTTAATAAGTGATTGGTTTACCATTTGAGGCGTACAAGAGAGAGGAAGAGAGAGAGTTGAATACATGAGAAATATAGTCCTGTGCAGTGCGGGATACAGCCTGTAGAGCAAGTCTGTAGAGGGATGCGGACTGTAGTATCCCAGGTGACCAAGGGTGACCTAGAAGATTTTAGAGAGAGAGTGGGTAGAGATCTAGGTAGGGATTCACTGCCAAAACTTGCCTTGATAAATGAGAGGTGAGCACTTCTATATATAGAAGTCAAAAGGAGGGGTCACGTGCATGGAGCACGTGACATGTGGATAAGTGATGCGAGTAGAGAATCCTTCTAGAAGTTGGACAGCGGGCAAGTGCACGCTGATGTGGCTAAGTGTGCGGTAGGGTATATGCTGCTAGAGCGGTATGTGGCCGCGGCATGTTAAGGATGCAACCATGTCCTTATCATTTACTGTAATTGGGGGATTGCTGCGACCTGTCTGTACCCAGTCAGCGACATTATGCTTGTGCCTTTCGTGGCTGTGGTACCAGTATTGGGGATATCATCCAATATTTTCTTTAATTTATGCTATCTCCCCTCCTTCGGAGCAATTTAAGAAAAACAGAAAAAAAAACATAATCAAGATTTCCTTGATGCTTTAATGAGTGTGAAAGATGATTGGAAATGGAATACCCGAACGGAATTCAATTGAGTGTCCCCAAAGCTTGTACATACATATGACACGATGAACCCATGTAATATTCCATAAAAGTTGCGCCTAAGCTGTATGGCATTGGAAACCATGGGCGTTGACCCAATAATACCCAACCCACCATGGGTTGAAGGTAGGAATTATAAAGACGAAAAAAAAATCCATAAAATGGGTACACTAGTTTTTCTCGTCATTTTTTCAGTGTCATAGATTTGGTCTAAAGTGTCCGATGTCTAACGTACTTTATTTATATTGTTTGAAATCTTTGGTTGATAAATTCAAATATGAGTTAATGTCAAAAGTTTAAATCACATGAACTAGATTTCTATGTAATTAACTATCTATGTTGGAAATAATACACAAAAAACTCCATGATTGTTGTTTTGGTACGATATTTAGTAAGCAGTACAAAAGAAAGTATATCCAACATGCACCTGTTCATGTTTATGGCTGAATAAGGTTTTGATGCATACAGCATATTAAAAAATGGATACATTGAAGTTGTTAATCTCCTTGATAATAAAAGAAAGGACAAATAAGGGTTATCCCTCAACAGATATTTTAACTGTGTATCACTGATAAAGATAATTATTCAAAGCAGACGCTACAAAATAAAAAATAAATTAAAATCACATGATACTTAGGAATGGACGAGCATTATGATTTCATGGTTTGGGTTCAAGACCATCCTTGATTTTTTGTATAGTGGCAACATCAGTTTTGAAAGACATGGCCAAGATATTATCATCAATGCCAGTGGCGAAAACACTGTTGGGGACTGACACAGTCCCAGCGTTAGCACTCCCGAAGGCAGAAACTGCAAGAGCTGCACTCTTCCCATTGGGATTGTACTCAATCGTGAACTCAGAATTGGCATCCAAATAATTTTATAAAATTTGTTATCTCCCACCTAACTTAGTCTGGAACCGACTCCCGGTGAGATAAGTAAACCCCACGTCATTAGTACTTTTAAGACGTAATTAAATATTACTGTTTACCTAGTAAATTTAATTTCCCATAAACATTATCCAATCATTCTCCCGATTAATATTTATATAAAAATTTCATAATTAATTCCATTAAATTACGACACACTAGTAATTTAAATTCTTCCCGAATTAATTAACTATTAAATGCATAAAATTACGGGGTGTTACATACTCCTCCCCCTTATAAAGGAATTTCGTTCCCGAAATTAAGTCGTACCTGTGGTGAATAGCTCTAGATATTGTTCTTGCATGTCCTCCTACCACTCACAGGTAGACTCGTCAACGTTGTGATGACCCCATTGTACTCTAATTAGTGGAACAACCATGGATCAACTTGCACTCATTACGGTCCAGAATAGCCATCGGTCTCTCTTCATATAAGATGTTTGGCTGTAAATTAATTTCCTTGAGTGAAATATGCCAGAAGGCCCTCTCGCTCCTTCGATATTTCTTCAGCGATGCCATATGGAACACATCGTGTATCCGCTGAAGGTTCTCTAGCAATCCAGTCTATATGCTACCGGTCCCACCCTCTCAATAATAGGAAAGGGTCCCACGTACCTCGGTGCTAGTTTACCCTTCTTACCGAACCTCATCACCCCTTTCATAGGGGACACCCGGAATAATACCTGATCCCCAACCTCTAACTCCACATGTCTCCGTGAAGCATTAGCATAACTCTTTTTCCTATCCTAAGCTATCCGAATCCTCCCTCGAATCAGATCTATCTTGGCAGACGACTCCTTGACAATATTCGGCCCTAATAACTTATTGTCCCCCACCTCTAACCAACAGGCGGGTGAATGACAAGGTCTCCCGTACAGTGCCTCGAACGGTGCCATGCCAATCGTGAATTGGTAAGAGTTGTTATACGGAAACTCTACCAACGGAAGATATCTCTCCCATCCTCCCCCAAAGTCTAAAATGCACATCCTGAGCATGTCTTCTAGCATCTGATTAACCCTCTCAGTATGCCCGTCAGTCTGTGGGTGATAGGTTGTACTCAAACGTAGCTCTATATGGCCTCCTGAAATCTCTTTAAAAAATGGGCCACGAAAACTTTGTCTTTGTCAGACACAATATTTATCGGCACCCCGTGCTGCTTAACAATCTTTCCTATGAATAGCTGCGCATATTGTATCATCTCAAAGTCTGTGCGAACTAGCAGGAAGTGGGTCACCTTAGTCAACCGATCCACAATGCCCCATATGGAGTCGAGACCCCTCTGCGATGTAGGTAACCCTGTAATGAAGTCCATGGAGATGCTATCCCACTTCCACACGGGAATCTCTAGTGGTTGTAGCATCCCTGGAGGTCTCTGATGATCCACTTTCATGAACTGACACATGGTACATTTCGATATAAACTCTGTTATATCCCGTTTCATTCATGCCCACTAATACTGCCTCCTCGTGTCCTGGTACATTTTATCCCTGTCGGGATGTACTGCAAATTTCGAACCATGGGACTCTGTCATAATAGTGTGCCTCAACTCCTCATCCTATGGAATAATTAACCTCCCATTTAGGCATAGGCGTCCTTATGAGCTGATCGAGTAACCCTCTGCTCCCTCAGCTAACAACTGGTATACCATATCCCGACAGATCTGGTCCTCCATCTGAGACCTCCCAACTCGCATAACGATCTTCGATGTGATGGATAATGATGACATGCAGGCCCTAGCTACATCATCCTCATATCAAAGCTCTCTCCACTTCACTTTCCAGACCTCTGATATTTCCCCAATCGGTCTCTAACTTAATGCGTCTTCCACCACATTAGCCTTACCAGGATGATACTGAATATCAAACTGGTAGTCTTTCACGAATTATAGCCACCACCTCTATCTCATATTCAGATCCTTCTATATGAAGAGATACTAAAATGAGTTGTGATATGTGAATAAGGTGAACTGGTCTACCAGTTGATAATGTTTCCATATCCTCAAAGCAAAAACGATCGCTGCTAGCTGTAGGTCATGAGTGGGGTAATTCCTATCATGGAGACTTATCTTTCTGGACGCCTAAGCTATATCCCTCTCTTCCTGCTGAAGTAAACACCCAAGTCCCTGTAAGGATGCGTCGGTGTAAACCCGATACTATAGTCCTCCCCTCGGCAAAGAAAGTAAGTGTGCAGATGTCAACTTGTCCTTCATCTTGTCAAAAGCTAATTGGCAATGATCACTCCAAATAAAAGGCACCCCCTTCCGAGTCAGATTCTTCAAAGGGCCCGTAATTTTTGGGAATCCCTTAATGAACCTCCTGTAATAAACAGCCAATCCCAGAAAGCTACGCACCTCGGTCGTTCTCGTGGGCGGCCCCGACTCCCTCATTGCCGACACCTTACTTGGATCCATAATAATACCCCGGTCTGACACCACATGACGAAGAAAATGTACCTCCCACAGCCAAAATCCTCACTTCCCGAACTTGTCATAACGCTGGTGATCCCGTAATATCTGTAGAACTATACACAGATACTCTGCGTGCTCCCCCTCAGTGTGCGTGTAAATCAAGATGTCATTAATGAACATGATGACAAACTGGTTGAGATACTCTCTGAAAACCCTATTCATGAGATCCAAGAACACTATTGGCGCATTGGTGAGCCCAAATGGAATCACCCTGAACTCGTAAGATCTATACCGCGACATGAAAGCGATCGTAGGAACATCCTCCTCTTGGATACACAGATGATGAGACCCTGACCTCAAATCGATCTTGGAAAAGTAAGACGCACCTCTCAATTGGTCAAATAAATCATCAATCCTAGGAAACAGATACTTATTCCTTATTTTCACCTTGTTCATCTCCCTATAGTCCACGCACAACCGATGTGAACCATCCCACTTCTTTATAAACAACAACGGTGCACCTGAAGGCGATGTACTCCACCGAATGAAACCTTGACCCAGGAGCTGATGAATCTTCTCTCTCAGTCCACGCATCTCTGAAGGGGCCATACGGTAAGGTGATTGAGCAATCAACCTCGTACCCAGTGCTAAATCAATTACAAAATCGATTTCCCTACTAGATGGGAACCCTGGTATTTCTTAGAACACATCCTCGAAGTCCCTCACTATCGGAATTGAATCCAATGAAACTACAACCTTCCGTGAGGTCTCCTACTCGATATAATACAAGTTTGTGCGCGACACTCCCTCAGGTAGAGGCATCGCTATTAGGAACATCTCCTTTCCCGAAATGGAGAACATGATTATCCTCTCGTAACCATCTACTGTAGCCCGATAACCTGCCAACCAATCCATACCTAGGATGACATCGTATCCCTTCATATCTAACACTAAGAGGTCCGCTGCTAAACTAAGTATCCTAATCAAAATGTCCACCCTTGACACATCGAGTGAATCAATGCCTCGCTGCCTGCTGGCGACTCTACACACATACGGAGACTACCCGTGGTCTCTAGTAACCCGTCTAGTTTAGCAAATTTAGATTTAATGAATGAATGAGATTCTTTCGTATAAACAATTATCCTACCCTCATGACCATGGATGAGAAACATACCCTCAACCGCTGGCGGCGCCTTCTGTGCTGGAGGATTGGGAACATCCCAGACATTATACACACACCCGTAGTGCATTTTCACCTGCTGCTGTGGGGCTGGTGGAGGCAGTGCTGCTAGTTGCATCTGTCCCTACTGCCCTGTTCGGTACCCTGCTGCTGGCCTCTGCCCCTCTGTGGGCACTCCCTCTTAAAGTGTCTTGTCTAGATGCAAAAAAAAATAGTATCTCTAACCGTCTCCCTATCGTTGGCCCTGTTAGCCCTGATGTGGATGGCCCTGGTAGCCTCCCCCATTATTCCCTTATTCCTGACGGCCCTGAGGAACCTGTTTCTGCAGATTTGGGCCCGACTGACCCTGCCTAAATCCCTATCATCCCGGTCGGAACCCACCAGGCCTAAATTTCTTAGCCCGATTCCCTTGTTGGTTGCTAGTCTGCTGCTGAGTACCACTTGTGTCACCACTAATAACTGCCTTGCCCTGCTGGCTCGGTTCCCCTACCCTCTTTCTCCCTTTCGTATGGAAGCGATGATTTTGGAAATTTGTATACGTCACCAATGCCGGATTACCAATCAAATGGTGCCTGATCCTCCAGGCTAGACCATCCATGAACCTCAACTTCTTTCGCTCCTCATCTCTTACCTAATTTGGCATAAAGTTTGCCAAACAGGTGAACTCTTCCTCATAATCCGCCACTGAACGGTCAGCCTGAACCAACTCACTGAACTTCTTCTTCATTTTTTCCTCTAGTGCTGGTGGGAAGTATTTTCGGTCAAAACGCACCTAAACTCGAATATCATCATCAAATCTCTCTCCTCAGCAGTGGTAACTGACTCCCACCACTGTAAGGTTGCCCCTGATAGACGGAAGGTAGCAAGCATATGTTTCTGCACATCGGTAAACTCTAGCATGCACAGATGTCGCTAAATATTTTTCTTCCAATGAGAGGCCTGTACTACATTGGTGCTGCCCCAAAACTCTGGTGGGTGGCTCTTATGAAAGGTCTCCATAACTCGCTGCCCATAAAGGTGGTCCTAGTGGAGCCTGAACTACTGGTGCCACTAGAGGCGGTGCCTGGGGTTGTGGAAAATGGGATACCATAGCTCTCATAGTTGTCTCAATTACCTGGGCCCCTATCACTACCACCTGAGTAGTGGAGACCAACTCGGGTGGGGGGGGGGGGGGGGGGTGGTGGTGTCAATACCTGTGGCTCCTGATGAGCCTCCCTTAACTCATCCCTAGCCTTAGCTTTCCTCGCTCCGTGTCTCTTCGGTGGCATCTGAAAAGATATTGAATCATATGAGTACGCAATTTATACACAAATCTAATAGTAGAAAAACTATATCACAAAAGAAGAAAATGAATCAACAGTCCTAATAATAGGGCTCTACAACAACCGAATGCTACGCTGAAACGTAGAAAGACACATAGATCTTAAGGACACTAGAAGCTGGATCTCATACCATCTGTGACACCTTGCCTAATTAACCTCGGGTGATCATTCCTAAATTAAATTAGAATAGGTTTCTCAGTTGGTTCATTCTTAGCATCACTGTAGCCTTTTTAATTACAAACCACCTAACTGAGAAAATTAGACTGGTGCCAACTTTTATCTTTCATAAATTTACTGAAATACTGATGCGAAAACAAAATAATTTAAACAACCATAATTAACTGAAATTAACCATTCACATCTCAATAAACTAACCAAATAAACCATCGGTTCTAATCCAACAAAAGTAAAGATAGATAATGATAAATCTAACCAAGTCTGACAAAAATACTAAATAAAGTTGTGAGTGACATGCTCGAGTAACTGATACAAAATTCCTACACTAGATATGAAAAGAATGAGGCGCCTATCAAACTCTCGCAACATCCACATATGCTGCAGCAACGGATCCCTGGAATGAGTCAAGTCTAGCGTACCTATGGTTGGACACCTAAAAGGTTTTAAAAATATTTATAGCAAGGGTTAGAACTGAAAATATTTGGAAAATATTTAGCAAATGATTAAATTTTAGTAATAAATATGAATGCATGCTCTTCATATTTTAGTTAGTGTCGCACTCCCTTTAGGACATCCTCACCCCTCCTCTAATGTGCACGACTAATGCCTTAAATTAATTCCCTTAGTTATTTATCCATAATCAGATAACCAATATAACCCCTTGCAACCACCACACTCTAACCGAGTATGCATTAATTATGATTTCTAAGTTATTATCAACATTAACTTAATTAATCATTCCCCCTTTTTAAATTCATATAACTATCACACCCGTTATACACATAATACAATTCACGGCCTGTATTAAATTACCTGTATATAATTATTTATCTCATTATATACATATAGTCATATTACAACGTTCACACATATGATGAAATAATAAATAATAATAAACATCCTCCTGAGTAGTAACTCACCGGATCTATATTCTCTAAAGTGATATCCCACTAGGTGTATTCACATAACCTAGTTACCCAAGTCAGGATCGCTCACTAACTTGCTTAATAACATAAATATTGGAGGCGGTCATATTCCTTCCCTGAAAGTGAGATGCCCTCACTCATATAATGGACGCTATGACCTGGGGATATACTCACCTTACTCCTTAAGCTAGGGGATTCACCCTCAACGTGCAACCTCCCCTGATAGCACTAGAGTATATATATAATTATATCTAGACACTGATATTAATGCACACACCATATATATATACTATCGCACATCGTTTGTATATATATATATATATATACATATATATATAATAAAACAATCTCGACTTTACTGCGTACTAAACCTGTAGCACTGGCCTATACGTTATAACTTGAGTTTATGGTCCATCTCAAATTATTAATTAATTTGCACATTAATTAATTTAATTACTTATGTATCGCTCAACCACTATACTCGGACTCGCCCACTTAATCCGAATTTTTAATATTTTGGAATATATTACTCCAAAATTAACCATATTGTGTCACCCGTAAATTCCCTCCAAATCCCAATTACTTTCCCTCATAATTGTTAAGAATTTATGTCCTACATTTATTTCTCACTAAATAAGGTGTTGGAAAATAATTTTAAGTAAATTTCACTTATATACTACAATTGGCCGGCCTGCTAAAAATCGTTGACCATCGAACAGGTCTTCGTCTTCTCTGAAAGCATGTTTCTGCCCTAGACGAAAACCTTAACATTCCAACTCCTTATACAGTCTAACCCAAGTCCTCTCATCAATATAATACACCAATAACACCATAAGAAACCCATGTAAAGTCCTCAAACCCCGTTTAATTTTTGTTCTCTCCTATTTTCTGAATTGGGGAAAAACCGTGTTATTCGTTAATTAGTCTCAACACCAAATTACCATTACAAATTCGTTCATAATTTGTCTGGATTTTTACATCTGATTAGTACATATAGATAGCTTGTTTTGAAGATTATGTTTATTTTATAACCTGTTACGCTCACTCTTGTAAAGACTCTAGTAAGTGCTTATGTCTCGCTCTTGTCCATCGATTTAGGGAATCTCCTTAAAAAAAGGGGCGAACTTTTTGCTAACAAAGAGTTACAAAAATCGCAATAGCAAACAGTAAATATAAATGCAAAACATAAAAATTGGGAGAAGGATGAACCCGAATCATGGAAAGTCACAATATTAATATTCAAATTGCAAAATAGAAATTAACATATTAATTAAAGCAATATCATGTTATTGTATGGAAAATTAACATATCAACTAAATGAAAATAACATGAAGCTAATATTTGAGACATGTAGCTCCATAAAGGGCAGAAAACATAAAACATGTTGCTAGTTCTTTATAAGAAGTTCTAGATCATAAAATGACATATTTTTTATATAGGAACCTAATTCAAAGTTTGCCCCGCAAATATACACAGACTCATTACATTCTTAGTAAAAGAATGAACTGTATAAGGAAAAATAGTGAATGAAAATAAATAAACTAAGAACATAAAATGATGAAAAATCCAAAGAAGTAGCAGAGTATCACTTGGTTTCCAAATTGTGGTGGATAGTTATTTGAATTTTGTAACAACCCCCGTATTCTATGTAAACGTTGACTAGATGCACTACACTAAAGATGGGTTTGTCTAATAATTTATACCATTCTCAACATCAAACCATAATTATTAATTTATTTTAAAATATACACACAAAATAAAACCATATGAAGCAATAACTGACAATAAATAATCCTGACTCCCATAAGACACAAAACATCCATCTCAATTATAACTAGAGAAAAATGACTGAAATAATAATTCTCGAGCTTATGCCCGTATAATCTCTAAATTAATAAAATGACAAGAATGGAGAGTAGCCACTTATCCTAGAATCAAATAAACTGAATCCACTAATCATCAAGTGTTATGGTATGTCTGATCCCCTATCAGCCCTGCTGTCCATTTCTAGGGAAACCCGGAGGAGAAATATTTTTATAATTCCGATCAGTGCTTTAAATTTGCAAGAACTAACTTAAGAAACCAATAATTAATAATACAGTCAATTTATATTATACACTGCCCATTAGCACATACATGAAGTAAGTATATAACCCATCGTCTAAGTGTAATACTAAGCGCATTCCAACCCAAGTCCAAAGGTGATATCCTGTATCTATACTAATGTGATAATATTAAAGGCATACATCATATATATTAAATGGAAGATAAACATCTACACATATGATTTCATTTACAAGAGTAATCGACACAATACTACACACAAGAAATTTCATTTCATCACATTATTAATTTTATGTCCTTACATATACATGGAAAACGGAGGCATCTACCTTCGGTGTCCAATTAATACTCTATAGGTATGTTCGGGGGAGTCCTTCGAGAAACGGAAGTAAATAAAATACACATAAGCGGGGGTTGGGGTGGCGGTGTGGTGGTTACGTAGTACACAATTTCAAGGTCTATACCTCCGGTTATCCCACTTACCTCATTCCAAGCAGTGTCACTGATGTAGAAGATAAAGTAATGACCTATACAACTCCTACCCCACCTATGCCGTCATATGCTATGATCCGAAGACGTACGCAACCGCAACCGATAGGCCATCCATGGACATGGGTATGTTCACACAATTAATAAATATATATATGTGGCTCAGAGTATGTATAGGTAACTATCCTCGTAATTACCCCCAATTAGGTTACATCAATCTCCAAATAATACCATTGTTTTAAGAATTAACAATCTAGTTAATTATTAAATTCCTTAAATAATAAATAGCGACACAAAACTATTTTTGATTAAATAAACACTCACTTGGATAACCACCCACGTACTCACAAGCATTCATAAAAATTCCGTGAACATTTTCACGAACCAACCTTGAACCATCCCCAAAGCCAAATCGATTTGCCTTCTAGAGACAAATTGATTCGTCAGGACGAATCAACTCGAAATATGGTAGAAGCTCAGATCTGCTTGTTTTTCTCTCCACGACTTTCTTTTTCAAAAATTCAATTTCATTTATAAGGTCATTCCTACTTAAATTTCAAGAACTATAACCTTATAGTAGTCATGAAAATATGATTACGTCATTGTGTACTCAATCTCTGTATACGGTAACCCTATATAAATTCAAGAAATTGGATTTAAACATTAGTGGCTATCTAACCCAATTCAAGATCATAATTTTTTTTACCTAAAAATTTCCAGAATATAGGAATCAATATTAGATCCTAAATCATCTTAAAATAGAAATCTTATCACATAGATTGTAATAGTAAAATTTTCAGTAAAAGGATATCAGTTACGGGGTTGTCACCAAAGTGTTTAATTATCTAAACACAATTATTTTCATATTTATTTAAATAGTCCTAGATTCCATTCGATTTGTTTTTAATCACCAAATTGAATTTTAATCTGGAATTGTAATGAGAAAGTATTCATATCAATCAGTAAATAAATTACAATTAGTTTACAAGAAAATTCTTGCATTAAGTTGATGATGTGAGCCTCCTCTTGATCTTTAATCTATTTCTTCTCTTCCTCTAGAGGGTATGGGAATGCCAGGGCAACTCTAAAGTGGATGGGATGTGTTTTAGTTTTTCTCTTATACCCCCAATCCCCCCCCCCTCCAAATAAGCCCAGAATACTAACTGGATTGGTCCAAAATCTCCACTAATGATATACGTTTCCCCATGTTGATGTCAAAAAATGGACTATATCCAGATTTCTAATCATTGATAAAGAATGATATGCGATATAAACAAACACATAAGAAACAAAGATTTTTAAATTGGTTCTGCTATAAAAAAATCATATGTAACTATTTGTATTATTTTTGGTAGTTACAATAGCACAATTGAGTGTTCTTGAGAATGATTCACCTCCACCTTTGAGCTATGGGAGACCACATATTTATAGTGGTTAGCAATCTAACCGATGGAATTTCTTTATGTATTCAGTCATTTACATCTGTATACAATACATATAACTATTGATATTCACGAGTATAATGGCTATTGGTGAATCCACACAAATGACTTTTGATATTCTTGATGATTCCTATTATTTCGGTTGGTTGACTGGTTCGCCCATTAACTGTCTCGGGAGTCGACCACGTAAGTAATTACTATAAAGATCTCTATGTAGGAGAGCGGGTGTTCATTTCTCACTAGTCCACGTAGGGGGTAATTTTTAGAATAAAAAAAATCCCCCAATGCTTCACGCTTGATGATATAGTGAAAATATGGAGTATTTATTCTGAAATTTACATCCGTACATAATGAATTAAGTTATTGGACTTCAAAAACACATGTGGAGTATCTCTTGATAATTCTCATGCTAATGACCCGTCTTCTTCTTGACGGTTTACCTTCTGGAGTTGATCGGTCGGTGTGATGACCAATTAGTTCTGGAGCTGACCAAGTACTGTTGAAGTTTTGAGGTGTATACTTGGGAGGACAAGTGTCATGATGCTATTTGTTCAGTTGGTACCGTTTTATGTCATTAATTCCACTTTCCATAATGTGCCACTTGAAATCTCTTAGCAACATATGACATTTATTCTTGCATCGTTAATGAACAATTTAAACCAGAAAAATCACCCTATGTTCCATTATGGAAGATTTGATGAAAGGATGGAGTATGAGATCTGAATACTTTCTCAGCCTTTAAGTATGTTGGTGGTCCGCAGTCGAATTACTCGACTTTGTCAAATATTTCACTGGGTGGCGTTGTTGTCGATAGTTTGAAAACTGCGAATCGCTAAAATGTACTCTGGTTTCTCTGCCCTTGATACCGCTCTTGCTAGAATAAAGCCAAGGAAAAATGCCCCATGATATGACTCCTAAGAGCTTTTTTATTTCCTTGTAATGACTATATATATATTTATACTATCCTGTTAAAGCCATGGGTGTTGGAATAATTAGTTGATCTTTATTAAAGCTTATGATTAGTTTTAATCAATTTGCCGACTAGGTAATCTGTGTAGATTAGTTAGTCGGGTTAGTGGCGATTGTAAGGCCTTAGATTCTACTAATGCCATTTCTTAGTTAAAAACTATAAATAGTTTTATTGAACTAAGTTGTAGCATTAGTTCTCAATGCAAATAAAGTGTATCGGGAATGTATAATTATTTATGTATTTTAACTCGATCAGGTAAAACTTCTTGTGTTTATACATGAAGTTTTACGGACTTCTTCTTCTTCACTTGTCAACGATGAAGTCATACATGAAGTTTAATGTTAGGATTTTGTCCCTGCGTTAGTCATATATGGTCAGATCTTGCTGTCCGTAAGACTGCAATGGATTTCTTAGATTTTGAGAACTTCTTGTTTGTGATCTTCCCACAAACGAAGCCAATCGATTGATGTCAAAAAATGGACTAGATCTATATTTCTAATCACAAATAAAGTATGACATGAGATATAAACAAACACACAAGAGACATATATTTTTAAAGTAGTTTGGCTATGAATAAAGCCTATGTCCACTATTTGTATTATTTTTGGTGCTTACAATAGCATAGTTCAGTGTGATCGATAATTATTCACCTCCCCCTTTGAGTTATGGGAGACCATGTATTTATAGTGTTTAGGAATCCAAGAGATGGAATGCCTTTATATATTCAGGCATTTACATCTGTTTATAATAAATATAACTATCAATATCCACAGGTACAATGACTGTTGGTAACTCTACACAAATGACTTTTGATATTCTTGATGGTTCATATTCTTCAGGTTGGTCGGCTGATTGGCCTACCAACTATCTCGGGAGTTGACCAGTTAAGTAATTACTATGAAGATCGCTATGTAGAGAAATGGGTGTCCAAATCTCATAAGTACACGCAGGGGGTAAATTTTGCAATCAACACCTTAGGTCCAACTTAAGATGTTTAAAATTCCTAAATGGGTTTCTAATTCGCTTTGGAATGCACCAAAAAAATGTCTATAATAATTTACACATTTTATTATGCTTAATCATGACATAATATTAATCTAAATAACATGAAATTTAATTATCTACGAATATATACATTTATATATATTTGGCATAAGTGAATCACTTAATCATTCATATCACATTCAACCAATTTATTCATGAAATTTATTTATTTAAAATTTTACCGATTTAATTATTATAAAAACATGTGGTGTTACATTCTCCCCTCTTAATAATGGAATTCCCTCCTTAAAATTTGTAACGTACCTGACTCGAAGAGCTTTGGATATTTTTTAGCACATCGTTCTCTCTCTCCCACGTCGACTCGTCCCCGTTATAGTGTCCCCACTACACGCATACTGAAGGAATAGCCTTAGAACGAAGTCTATGCTCCTTATGGTCCAAAATAGCTACAAGCACCTCCTCGTAACTCGTGTCAGGCTGATGCTCTGTCATGTGAAGATATATATTGACACACCCCAACCCAGTTACTTATAATAAAGTTTGAAAGTCAAAGTGAGTCAAACCATGATTAATTTAACCAAACCATAAACAAGAGTTTTAATTTCAGAGTCATCATTCTAAATCCATATAACTGAGAACCTTTTTACAACATCAGAGTAGTTACACTCATACAAACTTGCTGAAGGATAATTTAACTTAATTATATCATTTACATTTAAACAAAATGTTTGTTTCTCCCATTCCTGGCTAACCTAACCCGACTTCTTAGATTTGGCAGTGACATCACGTTACCTGAAAAATGTGAACATAGGAACCGTGAGCAAAATAGCCCAGTGAATGCATCACTACAATACTACTGCATGAATTTGAATGCAATAAGTCATGTCCATATAATTATGTATTAACTTATCCGGATCATTCATAATGAATGACCAGCTTTTCTTAATCATGATTCACATATCCTGTCTAAATAGACAATTCTTCCCCATTCCTGGTCGAGGAGTATCCCCTTGTCATTAATAGACAAATCTCCCCCATTCCGGGTCAGGGAGTAACCTCCCATTTCGGTAAACCGAAATGAACAATTTCACATTAATAACATTATGATCATATTCAAAATAGTATACAAATACATCATTCCAGTGAGTACACTCACCTTGGGTTGTCAACCACGCATTCACGTTTCCTTCTGGAGGAGCTGAACTGGGTTGATTAGACCTTACGCCTGTCAATCCAACTAAATCAGCACTGACTCTCAATCATAAGTATCATCCTAATATAATTATGTAACTTTTCATGACAATACAACGACCATATAATTCGACTCAAGTCACATTCCATGAAACACGAGTAAAGACAAAACAATGGTGCACATATTGATAAAGTTATGAACATTCAACCATAGAAAATACCTCATAAGGAATTTATAACAAAAGTTAAGTAAACATAAATTATACTCCTCAATGTATATACACATGAAACATGTACTCAAAGTTCCCTTTGTAAGGAAGAAATACAAACATTCATTCAAGGGGTACCCAGTATGGCTTGAAATTATTGTCTTACATAGTTAACCATCCTATATTCCTAAATTGTAAAAATACAGGGGTCCAACCTAATCAATATGAAAACATATATGAATATATTATCCAGTACAAGTGACGGTGTAATTTTTAAAGCTTCCTAGGGGAAATTATGACCATTTCTCTACAACACAAGAAATCTGCCCTACAAGCTCCTCTATTGTTCCTTCGAATTCCCAAAATTTTCATAATTTTTATACAGCATAACTTTCCATGATTCTCAAACAATTTTCTTTGAACATACTTAATAGTACAGAATTAAAGTTTCATAATTTTTTGACTTCATTTGCTATCTCAAAAGATCGACTAAACTTAGGGATACCGAAATCATGTATACAAACAGTAACCATGTACCAACTTGAAATCATCATTACGGCCTAACCACAAGGAGATAAATTCTCATTTTCGGATATGATATGAATATATGAGTATACGTTCATATACAATTGGAATTTCTAAATTCCAATAAGCACACAAAGATATATACAAGTTTGAATACAAGGGGTTTCAATACAAAGAAATCTTAAGGGTTTCTACATTCAACTTAACATAACCTTGCATCTAACCATACATACATATAACGGGCTGAAACTTTCATGAACCTATGATGATTTATATTATATAAATAAGTAATATAAGATAAATGACAAGATTTGCAATTAGGATTACCTTCGGGACTTTTACGTAATTTCCACGGATTTTTCTACACCTTTTCTCCTCACTTTTCCGTCCTAAACTCCCTAATTCTCTTTCCTCAAGGTCAAACCCTTTCATGGCTGATTTTGGCGGAAGCATAAAGATATTTCAAAGGTATAAGGTCAGACAAGGCTGCCTCCCAAGCCAACCAATCAAATTAAACCATTTGGTTTAATAAAAGACAAATTACCACTTAAAGGGAATGGACAACTTTGCCCTTTGTTCGTAAATTCGGTATAACTCTTTACTTGGGGATCCCTTTGATGATCCGTTTGTTGTGTTACAACCCTAACTCACATGTATACAATCATATAGTTTTCACCTCAAGTCAACTGTAATGTTATAAGTCTCAAAACTAGTCTTAAACATGAACATTTCTATCGAAAATAACCAAATTTTGTGTTCGTACATAACTCGACATTTCATGATTTATGAAAGTAGGATTAGACTAAACATAAGAATTTAATATTATATATACTAATAACACATTCTTCATATCACATAATTTAAGCATAATTTAAATATAATTTATCATAATTATATACGGGTTGTCACAACTCACCCACCTTAGAAAATTTCGTCCCCGAAATTTAATATAAAGGTCACTTACCAAACAAATGGGGATACTGTTTCTTCATGATATCCTCTGTTTCCCAAGTTGCTTTTTTAACTCCATGGCTAATCCACATAACTTTAACTAAGTGGATAACTTTATTCCTCAATACATTCTCCTTACGATCAATAATTTCCAATGGTTCCTCGATGTATGACAAGTCTTACTTCAGTTCAATTGGTTGAGTTTTCAACTGATGAGATGGATCCGCCAAATACTTACGAAGCATCGATACGTGAAACACATCATGCAAATGGGATAAATCTGGAGGTAATGCTAATATATATGCAAGGTTCCCAATTCTTTCCAACACCTCATATGGTCCAATGTATCTTGGACTTAGTTTCCCCTTTTTTCCAAACCTCATGACGCCTTTCCATGGTGAAATACATAGGAATACAAAATCCCCCTTTTGAAATTCCAGTGGATGCTTCCTCTTATCTGCATAAATTTTCTTCCTACTTTACGCTATCTTTATCCGTTCCCGAATCATTTTGGTCTTTTCAGTTGTCATATCTATCAATTCCGAACCCAAAATTTTCTTTTCACCTACTTCATCCCAACATAAAGGCGTCCTACATCTTCTCCCATATAAAGCATCATAAGGAGCCATACCAATGGTGGACTAATAACTATTATTATACGAGAATTCCATCAATGGCAAATGATCATACCAACTACCTTTAAAGTCAAATACACAAGCTCATAACATGTCTTCTAATATTTGAATCGTCCTTTTAGATTTCCCATCAATTTATGGATGAAATGCAGTGCTGAACTTCAAAATTGTGCCCATGGCGTTCTGTAAATGAGGCCAAAACTTAGAAGTGAATGTTGGATCTCTATCAGATACAACTGACACTGGTGCCCCATGTAAACGAGTAATCTCATCAATGTACATACGTGCATATTTGTCCACAGTGTAGGTGGTCTTAACTGGAAGAAAATGGGACGACTTCGTCAATCAGTCTACAATCACCCAAATAGAATCATGCCCCTTTGGTGACCGGGGTAATCCTGTAACAAAGTCCAATATTATATGCTCCCACTTCCATTCCGAAATAGGCAATGACTGTAATAATCCCGCCGGCTTGTGATGCTCCGCCTTTACTTGTTGGCATACTAAACATTTAGCTACGAACTCTGCAATCTCACGTTTCATATTGTTCCACCAGTAATACTCTTTCAAATCTCTATACATTTTGGTACCTCTCGGATGCATAGAGTGAATAGAACTATGTGCCTCTTCTAATATATCCTTCTTTAAGGGTGGATCATTCGGTACACAAATCCTGTTTTTATAACACAACGATTCATCATTCTTAATTTCAAAGTCAGTCTCTTTACCATCCAGGACATCTTGTTTCTTCTTCTCAAGGAATGGATCACTGGTCTACAAATTTCGTATGCGTTTGGCCAATAAAGGTCTCACTGTGACATGTGCTAATAATCCTTCGCTTTTTGAAAACTTCAATTCAATCCCCATCGATGCCAAGTCAAGAATATCTCCAACACGGGCACACCGTATGCATCCAAGCATCCCTGATGATTTCTGACTCAAAGCATCTGCTACTACATTGGCCTTCCCAGGATGATGATGAATGGTACAGTCATAGTCTTTAATCATCTCTATCCAACGCCTCTGTCTCAAATTCAGTTCTTTCTCTGTAAACAAGTATTTCAAACTTTGATGATCTGTAAATATCTCACAAGTTTCTCCATACAAGTAATGTCTCCACAACTTTAAAACAAAAACAATGGCTTCTATCTCCAAATCATGTGTAGGGTAATTTCATTCATGCGTCTTTAATTATCTGGAAGCATATGCTATTACCTTCCCATTCTGCATAAGAACACATCCTAACCCCTGAAATGAAGCGTCTGTATAGATCACAATAGACTCATTCCCACATGGAATAGTAAGTATAAGGGCTGAAACCAACCGATTCATTAATTCTTTAAAACTCATCTCACATTCTTCATCCCATACAAACTTCACTTCTTTACGAGTCAATTTTGTCAGTGGTAATGCTATTGCTGAAAATCCCTTAATGAATCTGCGATAGTAACCTGCCAATCCTAGGAAACTCCTAATTTCTGTCACATTCTTAGGACTTTCCCATTCAACAATTGCTTCCACTTTCTTTGGATCAACATAAATCCCATTTCCCGAGACCACATTCCCTAAAAACATAATTTCATTCAACCAAAACTCACACTTGCTGAATTTAGCAAATAATTTCTTCTCTCTCCAAATCCGCAATACAAGTCTCAAATGTTTCTCATGTTACTCCATGCTACGCGAGTAAATCAACACATCGTCTATGAATACAATCACAAATGAATCAATGAAAGGGTGGAACACCCGGTTCATCAAATCCATAAAAACTACTGGAGCATTAGTTAATCCAAATGGCATCACCAAAAACTCATAGTGCCCATATCGAGTCCGAAAAGTTATTTTGGAAATATCACTATCCTCTACCTTCAATTGGTTATAACCCGATCTCAAATCGATCTTCGAAAATACTGTGGCCCCCTGTAATTGGTCAAATAAGTCATCGATACGAGGTAGAGGGTACTTATTTCTAATGGTCACCTCATTCAACTGTCGATAATCAATACATAATCGCATTGTCCCATCTTTCTTTTTCACAAATAACACTGGGGCTCCCCATGGCGAAACACTAGGCCTAATGAAGCCTCTGCTTATCAGATCTTGTAATTGCACTTTCAATTCCTTCAACTCTGTTGGTTCCATTCTATAAGGAGCAAGGGAAATTGGACTAGTACCTAGAATTAATTCAATGGAAAACTCTACTTCCCTATCAGGTGGCAGTCCTGGAAATTCCTCTGGGAAGACATCAGAAAATTCTCTAACCACTGGTATATCTTCAACTTTAAGTGCTTCCTTACTAACATCAACCACATACGCTAAATACCCCGTACAACCCTTACTCAATAACTTTCTGCAATTTATTGCTGAGATAAGACAATTAGGGACAACATTTCATTCCCCTGTAAACTGGAACTCGGGTTCACCAGGAAGATGAAATGTAACTTCTTTTCTAAAACAATCAATGGAAGCATGATACCATGATAACCAATCCATCCCCAATATAATATCAAAATATCGAATGGCCAACGGTATCAAATCAACATAGAAATCTCGCTCACCCATTCGTAAGACACAATCTTTATAAACATGCTCAACTAGAATTACACTTTCCATCGTGGTAGAAATATATAAGGCACAATTGAGGAATGAACATGGTCTACCCAAATATGAAACAATATGTAATGCCACAAATGAATGCGTAGATCCATGATCAATGAGTGCATATAGATCTTTGTTTGTAATATGTGTATGTATGTGTGTGTGTTTTAGTGTATGTATATGTGTATATGTGTATGTATGTGTGTGTGTGTGTATGTATGAATATGTGTATTTCAGTGTGTATATATATATGTGTATGTATGTGTGTATATTGTATATATGTGAATGTGTATGTATAATGTATGTGTGTGTGTGGGTATTGATGCAAATGCGGGCTTAGGTTTAGGGATGAAATATAAAAAAATGCGTGGCCTTTAATATTGATGCTGAAAAAAAAATATATGACAAATGTTGGTTTAAGTCTAGAAACAAAATATATGACTAATGTTGGTTTAAGTTTAATATTGACGCTAAATTCGGGATTAATTTTAAGAGTAATGTTTGTAAGGGATTAATTTTATGACTAATGTTTGTAAGGGTTAATATTATGACTAATGTTTGTAAGGGTTATTTTAGGGTTGATGTTATGATTAATTTTAGGGATTATTGGCTTAAATGATAAAAGTAGGTATTCAAAACCTAATAAATTAATGGTGAGATACACACATATATACGAGATTCACTCGTCGGACATACACACACATACACGGGATTCAAAACCTAACAAATCAGTGTTCCCATTACTAATTTTAGATGGTGGAGTTCGATTATGTTGAGGAGAGTGAGGGGAAGTAAGGCTTGTTATGCAACTACAGTTTGATTCCATGCTCTCCTTATCAAATGACATATTGTTGGGAAGAATTTCAATTGCAAAGAGAAAACTGAAATGAGCGAGAAAGTAACCATTGTGTGAAGGAAATCAAAGGTCAGGTCATAAAGATTTTCACTCTGCTCCAATTACAAGCTATTTCAGTTGCGGGATTATTCGACCCGATGTGACTCCATAATCGCATTCATATATCATTACGTGTGTATGTGTGTACATCTCTGTGTGCATTTCTGTTTGTATGTGTGTATTTCTATGTGTATGTGTGCACGATATTCACACCCTTGTACATAATAACTAGTTAATGATTCATCAGAGTCATTATTTATAGGAATCATAATCACGCCCTTGTTCATTTTTCTTAGGGAAAATGAGTCATGGTGATAATAAATGGCAACAAGAGTGGGAAAGGTTGCAATTGGACCGCACTCATACATCTTTCATTAATGAGCCTCATTTAGTGGGCACTCCGATTTATTAGAATGGTAATAGGAAGATCGAACAATTTAACTACTTTATAAATCGTGGAGTTCATCTCCAGCAAGAGTACATGTTTGATCGTATTATTATTTCCTTACCAGAATGTTGGGATGAGGCTATACAACATATATCTCGCGTACATAATCCCGATACAACACTAAAATTTCTTACGTTGTTATAGAAGGCATAAATAAAATTCACCCTTTATTGATAGAATATTACGTACAAAGAGCATTGACGAAGATTGTGATGTCTCACGACACATTCATGTCAAACTTAATCTTTCCGATAGGTTAAAGAGGATGATATTTCGAGTTCATGTCACTAACATCTATGCATCAATTATAGATACGCTTCTTCCGAATTGGCCACGTGCAAAAATTCGTACGTTTTAAATAACAAATCCCGAATGGATGGAGATCAGACGCAATGAACTTTTATTAAAGTCTTACCATGAAAAGATAGATTATAATATATAGTAAAATAATTATTTTTGTTAGCTATAATTTCATATTGAATTTTGAAATTATGCATCTATTATTATAGATACACATTGAACTTTTACTATTTTTGTAGATAATGTCAGTCAGTAATGGAAACAATGCTCTAACCGAGGACATGGCACTAACACAAGTAGAATTCTCATCACCAATTGGTGAACAATACTCAACTCCACCAACGGTTCATTTCCCTTGAAGTAGGAAAGGTACTTCCATTAATCCAACAGACACGCCCAACACTCCTGAAACTGTCGGGTTAGTTGAGAAGAAGCCCATTGGGTTCTCTCTATTGGGAAATAACCCAACAGTTGATAAGAATCACGTTCAATAATTTAAAGCCCATTATTTGTCCTTGGGAAAAATTAATGTGGGAGTGGGAGGAGATGACAATTGGAGCCTGATAGATAAAGCTATTAAAAATGACATTTACGAGCAACTCAACAAACGGTTTTCATTTTTTACAAACTCAAAAAATAGGGTTCTTTCTCGGGTTGCTAAATAATTCCAAACATATGGATGAAACCTTAGGCAAAAGAATTTCCCTAAGGGAGCATCGAGCTCCGACATTTTAGCACTCAACGACAAAGTCGTTTGAACATTGAGACGCCAATTGGTCAATGGAATGATTTTCTAGAAAATGATGCTAATGACTCAAAAATGTTGCAACGAGAGAAAAACAAGCATAATAGGGCGAAAAAACTGATTTCAACTGTCTTGGCTCGAAATCTGATGAATATTTGAAGAGCAAGTGGTCGACTAAGACAAAAGGCAGCCCGGATGAAGGAAAGACACAGAATAGGGAGAACTTGTATGTGCATGCAAGACGAAATAAAGATAATAAATTCCCTCCTCACTTGGCCAAGACTCTAAATCAGTAGAGTTTATCAGTAGTCGGTCAACTTATATCCCGTTCGACGACATTAACAATTACGCCTTCACACAAACCTTGGTGAAGGACCATAGAGGGAGGACGAGATGTTTAGTGTCACATATGTCAAAAACGAGATTCAAACACTCTGCACCTCTTGTGGACAAGTTTTCTTCTATTAATAAGAATTTCTCATCTAATGATGAACGTCATTCTAGGACTAAAGGGAGTATAATGGGGCTTCAAAATGAATTGGGAGGCGTGAATGATAAATTTCACAGATTTTACCCCTTTTAGTCGCTCGTATGCCTCTGTAGTCACCAGTGCATCCCGGTTACCCCTTACATCATCAAAATTTTCCTCCTTCAACATTCCCCTCATAGATTCCAGTTCTTCCTTCAACATTCCCCTCACAGATGCCAATTCCTCATTTATTATTCCCTTTCTCAACACCTCATCATGCCACAGGTCTTGGATCATCGTTAACAACTGTAGAATCGCTACAACAGAAATATTGCAACTTCTCAAATAAAATTCATTTTTAATTAATCCATAATTTTATTTAAACCCTAAAACATGCATCTAGATGATTTATTAAATAAAATAAAGCATGCAGGTTAAAACAAACAATTTCAGGGAAAATCCCCCGAAGGGGAAAAACCTTTTTATTTTCACTATAATTTGTAAAAATGGTTACATGGATTACAATAAAAATAAGAGCGGCATACGAAATACCCTCAGGCGTCGATTTTGATGTCTCAGCTGGAATCTCCAACAAGAACTCCAGGTGGTCAGCAGTGAAGAAGAGAAATGACTTCTCCATAAGTTACTCTGTAAGGACTCCATCCACAATAATACGCAGTTCTCCAGTTGTAGAGCTCTCCCCAGAAGTTACTCCAGGTGAATAAACAATCCTCTTGAAGGTTTAAGGATTCATAAAAATATAGTGGAATGCATTTGTGAATCAAAAAAGATATAAAACCTTAAAAAAGGTGAAGTCTATTTTCTAGGCTGTGAAAATGCAGAACTGGTGCGTAAAAGACTTGGGAAAACATGTAGAATGCACATTGCTATTAATACGAAAATCGAGGCAACGACGTTGCTCGAACGAAGGGCACGTGTCATTCGAACGACATTGCGCGAGATGCTTATCTTGCTCGAACGACAGTGCAAACTCATTTGAAAGAGCTCATCGACCGAGGCACTCCGCTTCTACACTTAGAAAAAATTTTGCTTTCGATAAAAAATATTTCGGTCTTTAAAAAATATTTTCTAAAAAATTTCCCAAATATTTATGCAAATATAAACAACTCCAATAAATCATTTTACCAATATTGCGTAGTGGATTAGTGGGAACGGTTGAACAGAACGTTGCATGAAGCATGATGCACATGTGAAGATGATGGATGCATGGATTCGGATAAAGGTCGTCGTGGATGATTGTAATGACGCGCCGAATGTAGCGATATCAGACATACAAACTGTGATTTAGGACAAATATAAAATTCCTATATTATACCCCAGACATTTATAAAATTATGTCCTTACAAATCTCCCCCTATGTCTATGTCGGTAGATACATAAAGATCCGAATTATGCAATCAAATGGCATACAAGATAATATCCCCATTAAACCTCAAACTGAAATACTAAATGTTGTGTCGTCAATCATACTTCAACATCTTCAAATCTTCAGCTCTTCAGAAACTCCCAAAGCTTTTCTCATCAGGGTGTGCAACAAAATGATCATTAATCTTTGTACCTTGACATATGAGATAAAGCAAAAACCTTCATGACTCATCGAGTTTGAAATGATATAAGAGTAAATCATTAATAAATCAAATCTCCCCCATTATGCAAAAACTCCCCCATAACATGATAAGTCTTTTCCACCTTTTTATGATGTCCCCAAATAGACAAATAAGAAGAAAAAAAATTCAAAACATGGAGTGTGACGGTAAGATGCCTAGCAAACATGGCTCAAACTACGTGCATGCAAAGGAGTATCCCAAAAACATCCACAAACTATTTTTGGATTTTTCAATTTTTCATACAAAAATAAGATACCAAAATTCACACCATGGATTTATACTAAAACAACCAAGTCATGGAAGTGGAATGTATGGGTGTGAACAAATTCGATAGGAAAATCAATGCATACAAACATGATATATGTGCACGATGAATATCGGATACTCCTAACAAATGAACTCAATATCTTCCTTATGTGTAAAAAGATGGAAATATGAGACATTGACTCAATCAAACCAACAAATCAAAGCTCAAAATGATTTCCACACCAATAACATCCAAAATGATTTAATGCTTTTTCAGGACTTTCCAGGAAGTGTAAACTCGTTTAAATTCTCCAACCAAACTCCCTTAGAATTATATTTTGAATAGAGGTGATCTAAATTCTAAAACTTTGGATAATTGATGGTGAAACATAATGTCCCATATTTGGCATGTATTGCTTTTTATTGCCTTTAAATTTTTTTGGTCTCTTTTAACCTCTTTGGACACCAGATAATAAAATTCCTCAATTTTTTAGGTCCGATTTGACGGTGGCTTAATCGCAAAGGATAGATAATTACCTTTCGTAGCCCTTCGCCGTTTTTAAAAAAAAAATCTCACCAAACGATGTTTTACATTCATTCCAATCTTGTCAAGTTTTATCGCATATGGTTCGTTGTATAGACATAATTGAGATGGAAACACTCAAGCCAATATGTGGTCGACAAGTACAATAATCAAATAAAACTGTGAATGCGTGTAATAAAGGATATAAGGAGCCAAACTTGTAGAAATATATCACTAATAACATCTCAAAGACTCCAAACAATGTAAAGCACATGGATGAAATGATGTAGCGTCTCAAATCACTATCAAACAGTCACATGGATAAATGAAATGAAATCTGTGACTCACTATCATAAATGCTCATCCATAAAAGGTGCAAATAAAATACAAAAATCTTTTTGCACTTTTCTAAAATTTTTACAAAAAGAAAATCTTTTTGCATTTTTCAAAATTTTTCAAAACTACATGTCATTACACTAGCAAATATATATCATGAAACCACAACTAGTGTATGACAAACATCCAACTCAATTAACTAAAAGATTTCAGATGGGGTGAATCACGTGCAAGCAAACGGGAATCGTGGACAAATAAATCATTAGCCTCTAAATCCGATTTCCTGACCCAAATTGTTGTGCAACGGAATGTGGGGGGTTAGGGAATCAAATTTATTCCTCTATTAACCTTCCTAGGTCCATTTAAAAGCTTGTAACAAAAGAGCCTAAGATGACCCTGCCTACCATAATATGTGCAAGGGTAAATCGGGCGGTGTGTGTTACCTAAAGGTGGCCCTCTCCTCAAATTTCTCGATTGCTCTCTTCGAATTTGCCTAGATGGCTCTCTCCGAATTTGCCTAGGTGGCTCTCTCCTAATGATACTAGGTTGTTATCTCATGATGTTCCTAGGGGGATCTTTCCTAACAAACTTAGGTGCCTCTTTCTTAATAATCCTAGGAGGCTCTCTTACACGTGTGGGAATGGGTGCAACATATTTTTCAAGACTAATACCACCCCTATCCTTTTTATCCCAACGGTGCCTAAAATCTTATCAAGTTTTTCAGTCCTAGACTCCAAATCAAATTTCACTTTACTTGAATCTTTCAATTTCACCTCAAGTCCACCTATCCTAGATTGAAGCAAACGCCTAGAGTCTTCCAACTCTAAAAGTTCCTTTTTCATAACTTTCATCACACCTCGAATACTATCTCTCTCACCCTCGACGTACTCAAGCTTCTCTCTCAAAATTTTCTCACGTGCCCTAAGTTTTTCAACTAAAACATCATTATTTTTTACGGCAAACGCTTTCAATTTCAAATTTTCTTTCTTTGTTTTCAAAGATTCAACATAAAGTTCATTGAAAGCATTTTGAAAGTTACACTCATCTACACTTTCATCCTCACTCCCATCACCCTCATTATCATCACTAATCATATGGGTGGGAAGCTCTCCCCTAGAAGCATAAAAAATTTCTTCTTCTGAATCACTATCACTAAGGGTAGAAACAAAAGAAATCGGTTTATTCAATTTTTTCTTTAAATTTGTAGTACACTCATCTAACGTGTGACCAACACCCTCACAACAAGGACAACTCTCAGAGTCGTTTTCAACAAAAGATTTAAAACAAGAGTTCGTGTGAATTTTCCAATTAACCTTTTCAAAAAGTTGACATCGAAAATCATCAAAAACACCAAAAGGCATTTTTTGAAAAATAGGATCAAAACACAGTAACTTAGTGCAACAGGCTTTGATACCAATTTGACAACGTGAGAAGTCAAATTGTTTCAAAAAAATAAATCCTTGAAAAATCAGGATCACGGGATAAATTAGCATAACCCGCCCTGATACCAATTTGTAGAATTGCTACAACAGAAATATTGGGACTTCTCAAATAAAATTCAATTTTAATTAATCCCAAATTTTAGTTAAACCCTAAAACATGCATTTAGTTGATTTATCAAATAAAATAAAGCTTGCAGGATAAAACAAACAATTTCAGGAAAAATCCCCCAAATGGGCAAAACCTTTTTATTTTCATTATAATTTTTAAAAACGGTTACACGAATTACAATGAAAATAAGAGTGACATACGAAATACCCTCAGGCATCGGTTTTGATGTCTCGACTGAAATCTCCGACAAGAAATCTAGGTTGTCAGCAATGAAGAAGAGAAATGGCTTCTCCACAAGTTACTCCGTAAGGACTCACTCCACAATAGCACGTAGCACTCCAGTTGTAGAGTTATCCCCACAAGTTACTCTCGATGAGTAAATAATGAAGGTTTAATGATTCACACAAATATATGGGAATGGATTTGTGAATTAAAAAATGTATAAAACCTTAAAAAAGGTGAAGTCCATTTTATGAGCTGTGAAAATGCAGAACTGGTGCATAAAAGACTTGGGAAAACGTGTAGAATGCACATTGGTATTAATACAAAAATCGAGGCGACGACATTGCTCGAATGAGATGGGCATCTCGCTCGAACGAAGGACACGTGTCATTCAAACGACATTGCGTGAGATGCTTATCTCGCTCGAACGACAGTGGAAACTCGTTTGAATGAGCTCGTCGACCGAGACACTCTGCTTCTACACTTAAAAAATTTCTCCTTTCGATAAAAAATATTTCTGACTTCAAAAAATATTTTCTAAAAAATTTCTCGAATATTTATGCAAATATAAACAACTCCAATAAATGATTTTAGCAATATTGCATAGTGGAGTAGTGGGAACGGTTGAGCAGAATGTTGTATGAAGCATGATGCACATGTGAAGATGATGGATGCATGGATTCGGATAAAGGCCGTCGTGGATGATCGTAATGATGCGCCGAATGTACCGGTATTAGACATACAAACTGTGATCTAGGAAAAATAGAAAATTCCTAGATTCTATCCCGGACATGAGAGGTAAATTTGTCCTTAAAACAACCCACGCTGATTATGGTGAGAACTACTGTATAAAGGACATGAGCGGTAAATTTGTCATTGGGGTGTGCACGCTTATCTCCAATCATGTAGGAACCTTAGTACATAATCGGCCTTTGCAGGAGGGTGTCAGATCCTGGTTGATAAAGTATTTGACGGTTACGAAGAAAATCTAGTGTACGTCGAGAGTGGAGAAGGGAATTTGTTGAAAAAAAATTTAAACTCTTTTACCACTTGGCTAGTTTATCATTTGCTGAAGTACTAGTTGTAGTAATATTTTTCTTATGTTGTAATAATATTAGTAGACTATTTTATTTAATTTCAGTTCAGTGGTTGTTTAGTATCTTTGATTTGTGTGTTCTTATATTTTGGTTATTTCATAGTTTGACTGATTGGTGCACTATTAACACTATATTAATGCGTTGTTGACACTATATTTATGCGACGTGATATTTATGTTATCATATTAACCCAAGATTTCAATTTGAATATTATTAAATGGATTTTACACAATACAAAGAGTGGATAAGGGAGACTGACCGAATAACTAATAGTTATATTAAGAGTGTTCAAGCATTTATTCGCTACAGTTTTAAGAAGCTTAAAAGTGAGAAGATTTCGTGTTCGTGCACCCATTGTATCAACGAAAAATATAAATCCTTAGAATATGTTGAGTTACATTTAATATAGTGGGGGATTTGTCAAGATTATAACAAATGGACATACCATGGTGAAAAATATGTACCTTATGTTCTCGAAGAATTACTGGTAATCGACTGCGTAACAGAACATTGAGGACTGGATGTGGTAAATGATTCACCAACACATTGTCCATTGACTGAACTAATTGATGATGCTTACAGAGTCCATCACGACCAAAAGCACCAACGTATGGAGACAAATAATGCGGACAATGAATAATTTGATTCTGAACTACCGAGAGATTGAGAATATATACGATTGAAAGCCAATAAGGGTAAATCATTATATAAAGATTGCGATGAAGAGCACTCTGTTGTTTATGCAATGATTGGTTTGCATAATTTGAAGAGTCATTTTGGTTTGTCTGGGAACAGCTTAACCAAAATTCTTAAGTGGCTTAAAGATATTCTTTCAAAAGAGAACACGTTACTAGATAATTATCCTATAATGAAGAAGAACTTGAAGGGTTTGGTATTGAAATATAAATCTATTCATGCATGGAATATGATTGCATATTATACAACAACGAGCACGAAGAGAAGGATAAATTTCCAACATGCGGTGAGCCTAGATATGTTGTTTGTGAGAAGGGAAAGGATTAACCTGAAAAATATCAAAAGTGATCGCAAGTCCCACAAAAGGTTTTGAAGTATTTTCCACTTGGGCCACGGTTAAAACGACTTTTTATCGTATCGTGGATAACAGAGGCCGTGATATGGCATGCTTGATGCGAGGTGGGTGTGAATATGACGCGCCATCCGATTGATTCACTCATATGGAAAATTTCAAATGCACGACACCATGAATTTGCAAAGTAACCATGTAACCTTCGTCTTGCAATATCAATCGATGGGTTTAGCCCTTTCGATAATTTTAGTACTAGTCAGAGTAATTGTCTAGTTCTCATGGAACCTTTAAGTCTCCTTCCAACTTTGTGCATGAGAATGGAGTTTACATTATTATCTTTGTTGATACTTGGGCTGAAGGCTCCAATTGATGATATTGATATATACTTAACCACATTAATAGAAGAACTTAAAGAGTTGTGGATTAAGGGGTGACGACATTCGACTCTCACAAGTGTGAAGAGTTCATACGTAAAGAAATGGTGATGTGGGTGATCCACTACCTTTCGGTGTATGGGACCTTATTCGGTTGTAATTTTCATGATTATTATGGATGTTCCATATGTGGGGATAAAACTGAAGCCAGTTGGCTACAACATAGTAGTAATATGAGTTACATAAGTCATCGTAGATTTTGTCGATCAGTCACCCTTTCAATAATGATAAGTCTAACTTTTATCCTATTGGCCAGGAGCGTTGGATGCCACTTGCTCGGCATTTTGGTCAGTAGATCGAGGAGAAGGTGGCATCTACGATTGAGGGGAATAGGTACTTAGGCAAACACCCCAAGTTTGTAAACCTGAAACGTAAATCAAGGGGGGATCCTAACGACCCTAATAAAGAAAAACCATGGTCCAGGCGATCAATAATTTTGTATTTACCGTATTGGAAAGATCATCGTTTAAGGCATGTAATTAATGTGACGCACACAGAGAAGAATGTTACAGAACATGTGATAGGAAAATGTTTGGGTGGATCTCATTCCAAAGATGGAGAGCGGGCCCACCGAGATCTACAAGGTATGAAGATAAAGAAGAAACTCTAGTTAAAAAAAGATCCTTCAACAATAAGAATTTTTACCCCTCTATTTACTTTCACTTTGACTAATAGTGAGAAGAAGATCCTCTTAGACACGTTGTTCAAGTTGCAGACTCTAACGCGCTATTCTGGTAATTTACGTAGGGTAGTAATCTACCAAGAAAATGAGTTGAAATAGTGCAAGTTTCACGACTGGCATGTAATCATCCAATTAATCCCTCTGTTATGTGACACCCTGCCTAATTAAATACCGGGTGATCATTCCTTTATTAAATTAATTCAAAGTATCCGATTGCCTCATTCTTAGAATCACAATCATAAAATAATTTTTCCTTATTAACACCCTAATAATTAATTAAGCTAAGTGTCAAAACATTTAATTTTGTTTAATTTAAATTCCGTTGTAAAGGACTTATGTGTGTAAGCCAGTTTAAGAATAGTACTATTGATAAATAAAACAAACCATTCAAATGAGTTATGCCAACTAGATTACTCAATACAAATAAATATCAACAACTACTGTCAACGTAATAGATAAAGCAATCCCAAATAAAACAGAATACTGAACTAATAGGAAAGTAGGAAATCTCTCTTAAGTCTAAATGAAAATCTGGAAATGGGCGACACATGCCCTAACTAAAGAGAACTCAATCAAAAGCTGAGGAGTCAAAGGAAGAATCATCTACTACAAGGACCTGCAACTCCCACACAAGCTGCAACACATCCAATCCAATGGATCTACCCTTGACGATCCCTATGGATGGGCACCTGTAATATATATATATATATATATATATATATATATATATATATATATATATATATATATATATATATATATATGTATATATATATACAATATAAGGAAAAATAACAGGAAACGGGTTAGAGCCCGAGTGTAAAACAACTTTAAAAATAGTTTATCAAGTATTTAAAATGATTACTAGTTGATATGACACACATGTTAGTACACGACACTCTTTTGAGAATTCCCACCTATCATCTAGTGTGCACGCCTATCGTAATACTAAAATGACTCATAACTCTAACTCTATTCTCCTACCATAAACTTTGATTCGCGAGATCGTAAGACTATGATTTAGTTAAGATACTATCTTTATAAGTATTATTTAAGTCAATTATGTATTTCTCAATACAACTGTGAAGTTTCAAACACTTACTATAATTAGGAGCATTCATTCCATATTTATCTACTTATACGGACAGTAGAAGAATTTCAGGTATATGTATATATATAAATCACTCATCAAATATATATATATATATATATATATATAGAGAGAGAGAGAGAGAGCCAGGCTATAGTACATCATGCTCTATACATCACCCGTGCATCACACCTAATTCTAGGCCCTAAAAAAAAAAAATTTTCAAATTTTATTTTCTCCTTAAAATTAACCTTCCAATCAACCCATATGCAAAAAAATAGATCAAAATATATTTTGTAGCTATTTTTAAAAAATCAACAAAAAATTGCTAAAAATACCTTATTTATAAGGGTCTGCGCCAGCAGTTTTTTGTGGATTTTTTAAAAATAGCTACAAAATGTATTTTGATATAATTTTTTGCATATGGGTTGATTGGAATGTTAATTTCAAGGGAAAAATATAAAATTTGAAAAAAAAATTTCTAGGGCGTAGAATTAGGTGTAATGTACGGTGTGATGTATAGTGCATGATGTAGGTGAGCCTTCCTATATATATATATATATATATATATATATATATTCACTAATCGCCACCCCCACATAAAATCTATGGTGATGGCATACTATGGTATCAAGTCCCCGTATCACTCGTACAAAGGAAAATACTAGTTCGAAATCAATCTCAAACTGTATTAACACAATACACACAAAATGGAGGCGAAGCATAGTTCCAAGTCACTAAGAGGTAAACACATACCCTTACGTCTCTTAGGACCGTCTGACTATTATTCTTAGATAGCATGTATCAAGTAATTCTATGTTCTAGGGTACGAGTCAATATCCTCCATAAAGGTCCCATCGAGATAAGACTGTCCCGGCGCGGTAACCTCTGTGATGGTAAGTAGCGCCAGTATGATTATACATAGATATATACATTATACACAAGCACTCGATATATATATATATATATATATATATATGTAGAGAGAGAGAGAGAGAGAGAGAGAGAGGAAGGCTCACCTACATCATGCACTATACATCACATCATACATCACACCTAATTCTAGGCCCTAGAAAACTTTTTTTTCAAATTTTATATATTTTCCCTTGAAATTAACCTTACAATCAACCCATATGAAAAAAATTAGGTCAAAATACATTTCGTAGCTATTTTAAAAAAATTCACAAAAAACTGATGGCGCAGACCCTAATAAATAAGTCATTTTTAGCCATTTTTTGTGAATTTTTTAAAAATAGCTGTAAAACGTATTTTGACCTAATTTTTTGTATATGGGTTGATTGGAAGGTTAATTTCAATGTAAAAATATAAAATTTGAAAAAAAAAAAATTTAGGACCTAGAATTAGGTGTGATGCACGGGTGATGTATAGAGTATGATGTACTATAGCCTCTCTCTCTCTCTCTCTCTCTCTCTCTCTCTCTCTCTCTCTTTATATATATATATATATATATATATATATATATATATATATATATATATATTCACTTATTTCAATTAGGTTCACCCATGACCCGTAAAAGTATTTTAACCATACGTGGCACAAATAACCTAAGTCCTACGTATAATTAACCGATTTCTTTTTTATTCTTAATTGTCGCCATTTCATAAGTACTTCTGGTACCTCGAAGTGTTTTATTTTACTAAAGGTAAATTCAGTAGGTGTACCCTCAGTAACATATTGTCCTATGTCTTTCTTTAGTCTCCCAATACCTCACTTAACGTACGCATGATTTCTAATAAATTATATGCCCTCGTTACCCCACGGTTACATCTCGTATAAAGTTGCATTTACTGGAACCTACGTAGACCCTACTCGTCCTCCCCATGACCCATTATGATCTTTAAATTATATCCAAAGGTACATATGCCTTTTATTCGAGGTAACATAAAAGGGTAGAAATGTTTAGTTTTCAAGAGGGGTCAATCGATCGAACGAGCCGATCGATCGACATTCTTGAGTCGATCGATCGATCGAGCAGTTCTCGCCCAGATTCTGTAGTTCTATGCCTACTCGTTTCTTCCATTAATTTTAACCAAATTGCCATTATCAATTCCGAAACTCCCAACCAAACATAAGGAATATTATATAAATAATTATCCATTATTTCTAACGTAAAAATTCCATTAATTCATCAAGGACCATCATCAAATCAATTGAATTCAAGAAACTATCCTTGAACCCTAGTTTATTAATTTTTTTAAGAATTTCATTTAATAGAAGGTTCCTATTTCTTCTGGATATCATTTTCATTTTCACCAATCTAAATTCAACAAGGAATCATCCTAACATGATTTCTATTCTGCAATTTCCAACAATTTGACCCAAACATCAATTATCTTTTATTGAAACATAAATATTGTTCTTATACACTAGAATGAGTGTAATATCAACCAAGATTACAGCAAGATAGATACTTTCCTCAGATATGAAGGTCTGATTCTCAGGTGTTGATGGGCATGGTTGCGTCCCTCGTGTCCCGATCTAAGCGTTGGTGGTGAAATTCGGCAAGGTGTAGGTAGGGCGGTTCTCCCCTTTAGAGTCTTCTCTCTTCTCCCTTAGCCTCTCTGTAACTCTACTTCTTCTAACCCTTGAGTTCTCTAACTCCCATCAGATATACCCCTTCAATTTTCGTCCATAATGAAGCCTTAAAATGAAAAATTACTAAAATGCCCTCTTGGGTTACTGGTTAGGCCTAAAAACGTCCCGAGACCCAAACTAAACTCCCGAGTACATTTTTCTCACTATCTCGACCCTTCAAAACACTTTGGCGAACTCGGAATGACCATACGGGCGACTTATAATTTAATTACGTTATATTCCATTAATTTAGTCCCGACACGACCCAAGCGCGTCCTGACTTAAATTCTATAATTGTCGTGTTATTCACCAGCGACAATTTTAATAAATCCAATTATATGTATTAATTTACTCATTAAGTAATTTCCACCAAATAATTACTAACTCTCATCACGCTAGTTAATATTTTTTTCAATATCCGAATTAATATTAAATAAATTCCATCCCAATTCAATTTAATAAAATCCCCATAATAAAAAAAAAAAAATACGAGGTATTACATGTTATTTCAACACTGCTTCTCCGAACACAAAGATCTTCATCGGGAAATTATGAAAATCAGTTTATGTTTTACCCTACTTTGTGCAAAAGTGGAAAACATAAGTCACATCAAAGATGCGAAATCAACTTTAGCCGAGGTAGTTTGTATATTAGATATATATTCTCCTTCGTCATTCTTTAATATCATCATCGACTTGCTTGTGCATTTATGTGATGAATATTTATTATGTGATTCCGTTAGGTATCGTTGGATGTATCCTTTTGAGCGCTTGATGAAAACCTTCAAAGATTACCAAAGAATACATGGTATATTAGAGGGTCAATTGCTGAAGAATACGTAACTGTGAAATCATCGTGATACGCTAGGAAATATATGCCAGAACAAGAGGTGAGGAGGTTCAATCCTCGTAAACGAGGTATGATCGAGGAACCTGACGAGTTCGAGGATGAATTACCATTTGGGAACCTTAAAGAGGTGAAACTTACATATATATAATACGAGAAAATAAGTCGTTACGTATTCGAATTACGAATTCTTCTTCTTTGATTATATGTATTTTATATTTTATGATCTAAACTCTACAATTTACCCGTAGGAAGTACGAGAACAAAATTTCCAAAAATCAAAGGAAAAATTGCACGACAACTAATTTTAGGGCATGGGTATCAAAAGAGGTGAATTTCACATCTTATGTGTGCGGTTATTTATTCGTGTGTGATAAAAACGTTCTCTAATACAAATTCAGTAATAAATGAAGATTTTAAAAAGAAGTGCTTTGACGTCTAGCAAAAGGCCCTAGTTTTCATGCGAAAGAGTTTAAAAAATTCTACACCAACGGTTTTGATTTCATTCAATATTCATATGAGGAAAATCTTTTACCGCAAAATAACAGAATATAAATTTCAGCCATGACCACCTGTATCACAAGCAAAAGAGATAAAAATCCAAAGAATACTGTGCTAACCTATTATGGGATAATCCAATAAATCCTAGAACTTGCTACTTAGATTTCTCAGAAATCGTATTCTAATATGATTGGGTATAGGTGGAGGATACTAAAAATGCTTGAAAAGTTGACCTGAGTCCAAACTTATTATGGTATATTTATCAAATCTTAAAGTAAAGATCGCATAGTCGAGGAGCCTTTTATTTGTGCCTTTTAGAATGTAAAGAAGGTATTCTACTCGAAGTGCGTAAACGATGGTAATTGATCTATTGTTGTGCATTCACCAAAGGGTATGACTACTGAAGTAAATGCATTAAATGCTCCGAAGGAGTTCTAGTCAGCTCTTGATGAAAACCCTAATTTGAAGGATCTTTTAGTTGATTTAGAGGAAGATTGAGTATCAAAATATTATGTTATCCTTCTTAATCTTATTTGTATCCTATTGTGATAGTGACACTGTATTAGCACTTTAATTTGAGGTATGAATGTTTAGTTACTTTTACTGATGTTTAATATGATTTTCGTTGATGTATGAATGTTTAGTTACTTTTATTAATGTTTAATATGATTTGTGTAATTTAACTTTCGATGATATGTTATGCTCAGTCGAATGTTTAGTTACTTTCACGAGACGCTCGGTTTGGGAATATAGTCATTTGAGTTTGTGATTAGATCAAATTGACCCAACTCAATTTCCACGTGTTCCTATACATATACATTGGTCGATCAGTTTCATTGATGTAATTTTCATAAAATGAAGTTAAATTAGCTTGATTTTATGAAGATTATATTAAAGAAATGAATCATCAAATGTACATCTAAAAGAATAAGTTGGGGGCTCCAAGATCAATTTAGTCTAATCATACATTCAGAATACTCTATTTAATGGCCTTATTGGATCGCAGGAATCAGGTACTCTTACTCTAACTGAAGTAGTTATATAATTTATATGCATTATCTGTTAAATCTTTGGTTGTTGAATAATTATTGGTTGTTGGCTTATTGTTGGATAATATCTTAGAAGGAGTAAGGTATAATCATTGGTTTTGTTTGGTTTAGTTGTGGATTATTATTGGCTGTTGGCTTATTGTTGGATAGAAAGTTAGAAGGAGTGTGAGATAATAATTGGCTTTGTTTGGTTTGGCTGTTGGATAATTATTGGTTATTGGCTTGTTGATGGGTAGTATGTTAGAAGGAGTATGGGATAATTATTGGTAGTTGGCTTGTTGTTGGTGTTTAGCTGTTGGACAATCATGAGACTCCCGGTTTGAAAACACGATGTTAATTTAAAAATATCTAGACTTAGGCTTAAAAATATTGTATTCTTAAACCTAATTCTTGATATTTTCAAGTTATCATCATATTCTCAAACCGGGGGTCCCGTGACCACGCGGTTGGTTTCCTCTAAGCTATGTTGGAACCGTGCACAGTGATCATTCCCCTAAAGGGGCCGTTTGCGGAGTGTTTTGTGTTTTTTCCCTCTAAAAGCATGTTTTCAAGACAAAGTGTAGATAATTTCAAATTATCGTCATATACTCAAACCGGGGGTTCAGTGACCACGCGACTGGTTCCTGCGAGTTAGATTGGTCCTGTGCGAGGTGTTCTCGACTCTAACGGGGCCACTTAGGGGTGTTTTGGTTTTTTGCCCCCTAATGGCATGTTTTAAGCCTAAGATTATATATTTTCAACTTATTGTCCTATTATCAAATATAGGGTCCTATGACCACGCAATCGGTTCCTGCGAGTTACAATGGTCCCTTGGGATGTCGTTTGGGGGGTTCTTATTATTTTCGCCCTCTAAACGCATTTTTTCTTTCCAAACATGCCTTTAGAGGGCAAAAACCCTAAGCACAGACCAAACGGCCTCGTGAGAGGTGTAAACACCTCGCACATGACCAATGTAACTCGCAGGAACAGATCACGTGGTCACAGGACCCCGATTTGAGAATATCATGACAATTTGAAAATATATAGACTTAGGCTTAAAACATGCCGTTAGAGGGAGAAAAAGTAAAAATACTCTCAAGTGTCCCCATGAAAAGAAAGAATACCTCGGACGGGACCAATGTAACTCATAGTAATCCATTGCATGGCCAGTGGAGCCACGGTTTGAGAGTACAGGCCAAATTTCAAAATATCCACACTCATGTCTAAAACTCTGCCATTAGAGGGCGAAAATACAAATCACCCCCAAACGGTCATATGAGATGCGCCAACACCTCCCACAGGACCAACATCTCTTGTAGTAACTGACCGTATGGACACGGGACCCACGATTTGTAAGCACGGTCCAAATTTTAAAATATACTCACTTAGGCCTGAAAATATGCTGTTAGGGGGAGAAACCACGAACCACCCCCCAAACGGACCCGTGACTGATGAAAACACCTCCCACGGGACCAACGTAGCTCGTATTCATCGATCATGTGGCCACGAGATGCACGGTTTGATAGCACGGGCCAAATTTTAGAATATCAACACTTAGGCCTAAAAACGTGCCGTCAGAGGTACAAACCATGAAAAAATGCCCAAATGGGCCTGTGAGTAATGCCCACACCTCCCATGGGACCAACGTAGCTTGTAGTCACCGATCTCGTGGCCAAGGGACCCACGGTTTGAGAGCACGGGCCAAATTTTAGCATATCGACACTTAGGCCTGAAAACGTGCCGTTAGAGGGGGAAACCACGAACCACCACCCAAATGGTCTCATTACAGTACTAACTCCTACCACGTAGCCAACATAGCTCGTAGTAACCGATCGTGTGGTCACATGATCCACAGTTTGAGAGCATGGGAAAAAGTTTTAAAATATCGACACTTAGGCCTGAAAGCGTGCCGTCAGAGGGAGAAATCACAAACCAATGCCAAAAATGGGACCATGGATGGTGCCAACACCTCCCATAGGTCCAACATATCTTGTAGTCACTGACTGTGTGTCTAAGGGACCCACGCTTTGAGAGCGTAGTCCAAATTTTATAATATCGACACTTAGGCCTGAAAATGTGCCGTCAGAGGGCAAAACAACGAGCCAATACCCAAATGGCCTTGTGATAGTGCCAACACCTACCATGGAACCAACATAACTCGTAGTAACCGATCACTCCAGTTTGGAAGTTCTTCTCTAATCTTATGGGAATTGATATGAGCTCAATCAGTATTTCCTCTATGCTCTTAAGTTGGTGGATCAAAAGTGGCCCAAAGGATTATTCCAAATTTCTTGGTAAATGCATCCCCATTATTGTGTGCTGGGAGATATGGAAATGCAGAAATAAAGTTCTTTTTGATAATTCTTCATTTGATGGTAAAGCTCTTATTTCTCAGACCATTCAATTGATTTCTAGTATTTGCAAAGGGATTGTATTTAGACATAGAGTATCTTGCTTTGATATTGGGATTCAATCTACTTTCTATCTCAACATCAAACAATATATTAAAGTGTCTATCCCTGTCAAATGGAACTACCCCTCCCCTCATAAATTCAAATTAAATGTGGATGGGGCATCTAAAGGTAATCCTTGAAGAAGTGGTATTGGTGGCATTCTAAGAAATCACAAAGGAGACATCATCTTTGCCTATGCTCAAAATGAGGGATATGCTTCTAATTCATTTGTGGAAATCAAAAGTCTTTGGTTGGGATCAAATCTTTGCTTGGAACACAATCTTGAGGAAGTGGTGATTGAATCTGATTCTTCTTATGTGGTGAATCTGATTAATCGAAATTGGAAACCGCCTTGGAAGCTTATTAAATGTGTGGAAGAAATCAAAGAGAATCTCATCAATACCAAAAGTTCTTTAGTTCACTGCTTCAGGGAATCAAATATGGTTGCAGATAGTCTTGCTAATTATGGGGTTAATATTCATTCATCTTCAATCTTCAACAATTTCTCGGAACTTCCTAAGATATCTCAAGGAGCTTATAAGATGGACAAGATGGGATGTTGCTACATTAGATCTTCTTTCAAATAATTTTCCTTTTCCCTTGTAATGGGACTTTTTTATTGCTTTTTTAAGTTTCCAGTTTATTTCTTGTATCTAAGTTTGCTCAGTTGCCATCTGGGAGAGGCTTTTTCTCCTCTGATTAATAATATTTAGGGGGCTCAGTCCCTCTTTCAAAAAAAAAAAAAAAAAAAAAAAAAAAAAAAAAAAAAAAAAAAAGAGGGTGAAAACACAAAGAACCCGCCAAACAACCCCATGAGTGGTGACACCACCTCCCAAAGAACCAACGTAGCTCATAGTAATCGATCGCATGGCATGGGGCCCATGATTTGAGAGCACGAGCCAAATTTCTTAATATCCACACTTAGGACTGAAAACGTGTTGTACGAGGGAAAAACCCAGAACCACCACCCAAACGGCCCTGTGAGAGGCACTAACCTCTCCCACAGGACCAACGTAGCTTGCAGTAACCGACCATGTGGCCACAGGACCCAAGTTTTGAGAGCTTGGGACAAATTTTAGAATATCCACACTTAGGCCTGAAAAAACGTGCCGTGAAAGGGAAAAACCAATAACCACCCCCCAAATGGCCCCGTGAGTGACACCAATAGCTCCCACGGGACAAACGTAGCTCGTAGTCACTGACCGCATGGCCAAAGGATGCACGGTTTGAGAGCACATGCCAAATTTCAAAATATCGACTCTTAAGCCTGAAAGCATGCCGTTAGAGGGCGAAACCATGAACCACCTCCCAAATGGCCTCGTGAATATTGTCAACACCTCCCACGGGACCAACATAACTCATAGTAACCAATCGTGTGTCCACGAGACCCATGGTTTGAGAGCACGGGCGAAATTTCTGAATATCCACACTTAGGCCTGAAAACGTGTCGTGAGAGAGCGAAACCATGAACCACCCCCCAAACGACCCCGTGAGCAACATCAACACCTCCCACGGGACCAACCTAGCTCGTAGCAACCGACCTCATATCCACGGTACCCATGGTTTGAGAGAACGGGCCAAATTTCAGAATATCCACACTTAGGCATAAAAACGTGCCGTTAGAGGGCGAAAAAAAAAACCACCCCCCAAACGGCCCTGTGAGTGGTACCAACACCTCCCACGGGACCAACGTAGCTCAAGTGACTGACCTCATGGACATAAGACCAACAATTTGAGAGCATGGGCCAAATTTTAGAATATCCACAAAAAGGCCTTAAAACATGCGGTCAGAGGGTGAAACCATGAACCACCCCCCAAACGGACCCGTGAGCACTGCCAACACCTTCCACGGGCCCAACGTAGCTCATAGTCACTGACCGCGTGGCCAGAGGACCCATGGTTGGAGAGAAAAGGCCAAAATTTTAGAATATCGACACTTAGGCCTGAAAATGTGTCGTCAAAGGGGGAAACCATGAACCACTGCCCAAATAGCCCCGTGAAAGTACCAACACCTACCATGGAACCAATATAGCTCGTAGTAACCGATCGCGTGGCCACGGGACCCGTGGTTTGAGAGAACGGACCAAATTTTAGAATATCCAAACTTAGGCCTCAAAACGTGCAATTAGAGGGTGAAAACACAAAGCACCCCCCAAAAGGCCCCGTGAGTAGTGACAACCCCTCCCACGGGACCAACATAGTTTGTAGTAACCAATCGTATGGCCACGGCACCCACGGTTTGAGAGCATGGGCCAAATTTCTTAATATCAACACTTGGGCCTGAAAATGTGCTGTAAGAGGGAGAAACCCAGAACCACCACCCAAACAGCCCCGTGAGAGGCACCAACACCTCCCACGGGACCAACATAGCTCATAGTAACCGACTACATGGCCGTTGGACACACGGTTTGAGAGCATGGGCCAAATTTCAGAATATGCACACTTAGGCATGAGAACGTTCTGTCAAAAGGCAAAAATACAAAGCAGCCCACAAATGGCCCCGTGAGAGGCACCAGCCCCTCCCACGGGACACACATAGCTCATAGTAACTGACGGTGTGCCCACGGGACCCAAGGTTTGAGAGCAAGGGCCAAATTTTAGAATATCCACACTTAGGCCTGAAAACATGCTGTGAAAGGGAGACACCATGAAATACCCCCCAAACGTCCTCGTAAGTGATGCCAACACCTCCCATGGGACTAAAATAGCTCGTAGTCATCGACCGCATGGCCAAGGGACCCACGGTTTGAGAGCACATGCCAAATTTCAAAATATCGACACTTAGGCCTAAAAACATGCCATCAGAGGGTGAAACCATGAACCACCACCCAAATGGCCCCGTGAGTGGTGCCAACACCTCCCACGGGACCAACTTAGCTCATAGTAATCGTCGTGTGTCCACGGGATCCATGGTTTGAGAGCACGGGCCAAATTTCTGAAAACATGCCGTTAGAGGGTGAAAACACAAACCACCCCCCAAACATCCCTGTGAGTGGTACCAATACCTCCCACGAGACCAATGTATCTCATAGTAATAGACCTCATGGCCACAGGACCCACGGTTTGAGAGAACGAACTAAATTTTAGAATATCCACACATAAGCCTAAAAACGTGCTGTGAGGGGATGAAACCATTAACCACCCCCAAATGGACCCGTGAGTGATGCCAACACCTCCCACGAGACCAACGTAGCTGATAGTCATTGATTGCATGGCCACGAGACCCACAGTTTGAGAGCATGGGCCAAATTTTATAATATCGACACTTAAACCTGAAAACGTGTCGTTAGATGGTGAAACCACGAACCAATGCCCAAATGTACTTGTGAGCGGTGCAAACACCTCCCACGGGACCAAAGTATCTCTTAGTAACTGATTGTATGTCCAGGTGACCCACGATTTGAGAGCACGGTCCCAATTTCAGAATATCCACACTTAGGCCTAAAAACGTGCCGTCAAAGGGCAAAATCATGAACCACCCCCCAAACAGCCACATAAGCCATACCAACACCTCCCACGGAACCAACCAAGCTCATAGTAATCGATCACATGGCCACGGGACACACGGTTTGATATAATGTTCCAAATTTCAGAATATTGAGACTTAGGCCTGCAAACGTGCCGTGGAGGGAGAAACCATGAACCACCCCCTAATGACCCCATGATAGTTCCAATACCTACCACGGGGTCATCATAGCTCGTAGTAACCGACCGCGTGGCCACGAAACCCATGGTTTGAGAGCATGGGCCAAATTTCAAAATATCCACACTTAGGGATGAAAACGTGTCGTCAGAGGGAGAAAACACAAAGCACCACCCCCAAACAGCCTCGTGAGAGGTACCAGCACATCGCATGTGACCAACATAACTCGTAGTAACCGATCGCGTGGACATGTGACCCACGATTTGAGAGCAAGGACCAAATTTCTGAATATTCGCACTTAAGCTTGAAAATGTGATGTCAGAGGGTGAAACCATGAACCACTCCACAAATGGCCCCGTGAGAGGCATCAACACTCCTATGGGACCAACACAGCTCATATTAATCAATAGCCTAGTCATGGGACACATGTTTTGAGTGCATGGGCCAAATGTCAGAATATACACACTTAAGACTGAGAATGTGCCGTCAAATGGCAAAAACATAAAGCACCCCCAAACGGCCCGAAGAGAGGCACCAACCCTCCCACGAGACCAACTTAGCTCGTAATAACCGACCAAGTGTCCATAGGATTGAAGGTTTGATAGCACGGACCAAATTTTATAATATCCACACTTAGACCTGAAAACATGCCGTTACAAGGAGAAACCACAAACGACTACCCAAATGACCCCATGAGCAGTGCTAGCACCGCCAACGGGACCAACATAGCTCTTAGTGACGGACCACGTGCCTACGGGATGCATCGTTTGAAAGTAGAGGCCAAATTTCAAAATATTCACACTTAGGATGAAAACGTACCATCAAAGGGCGAAAACACAAAGCACCCCCCCAAACGGCCCCGTAAGTGGTGCCAACACCTCCAACGGGACCAACAAAGATCATTGTAACCGATCGCTTGGCCATACGACCCATGATTTGAGAGCACGGGCCAAATTTTTGAGTATCCACACTTTGACCTGAAAACGTGCCGTCAGAGGGTGAAACCAAGAACCACCCCCCATACATTCTGGCGAGTGGTGCCAGCACCTCCCATGGGACCAAAATAGCTCATAGTAACTAAATGCATGGCCACAGGACCACGGTTTAAGAGCACCGGCCAAATTTCATAATATTCACACTTAGGCCTAAAAACGTGCCGTCAAAGGGTGAAAGTACAAAGCACCCCCCAAACGGCCCTACGAGCGTTGCCAAGACCTCCCACGGAACCAATGTAGCTCTTAGTAACTGACCGCATAGAAACTGGACCATGATTTGAGATCATGGGCCAACTTTCAGAATATTGACACTTTGGCCTAAAAACGTGCCGTTGGAGGGAGAAACCACAAACCACCCCTAAAACGGCCCTCTGAGAGGCGCCAAAACCTCCCACGGGACCAACATAGCTCATATTAACCAATCGAATGGCAACAAGACAAACAATTTTAGAGCATGGACAAATTTTAGAATATCCACACTTAGGCCTAAGAACATGCCGTCAAAAGGTGAAAATATAAAGCACCCCCAAATGGCCCCATGGGCGGAGCCAACCCCTCCCACGGGATCAAAGTTTCTCATAGTAACCGACTGCATAGCCACATGACAGAAGGTTTGATATCACGGGCCAAATTCCAAAATATCCACACTTAGGCCTGAAAACGTGTCGTCAAAGGGTGAAACCACGAACCACCCCCTAAACGGACCTGTGAGCAACGCCAACACCTCGAATGGGACCAATGTAGCTCATAGTCACCGACCACATGGCCAGGGACCCATGGTTTGAGAACACAGACCAAATTTGAGAATATCGATACTTAGGCCTTAAAACATACCATTAGAGGGCAAAACCATGAACCACAACCCAAATGGCCCCGTGAGCAGTGCCAACACCTCCCACGGAACCAACATAGCTCTTAGTAACTAACTGCGTGGCCATGGGACCCATGGTTTGAGAGCACGGGAAAAATTTCAGAATATTCACACTTAGGCCTGAAAATGTGCCCTTAAAGGGAGAAAACACAAAGCACCTCCTAAACGGCCCCATGAGCAGAACCAACACCTCCCACAGGACCAACGTAGCTCATTGTAATCGATTGTATAGCCATAGGACCCACGGTTTGAGAGCACGGGCCAAATTTCTGAATACCCACACTTAGGCTTGAAAAACATGTCGTTAGAGAGAGAAACCAATAACCTCCTCCCATCCATTCCCGTGAGCGGTTCTAGAACCTCCATGGGACCAACGTAGCTCATAGCAACCGACCGCACAGCCACGGGACCAATGATTTGAGAGCACTGTCCAAATTTCAGAATATTCGCTCTTAGGCCTGAAAACGTGCCGTCAAAGGGTGAAAATACAAAGAACCCCCCAAACGGCCCTGTGAGTGGTGCCACGACCTCCCAGGGGACTAAAATAGCTCGTAGTAATTGACCACATGTCCACGGGACCCACTATTTGAGATCACGAGCCAAATTTTTGAATATTCACACTCAGGTCTCATAACATGCCGTCAGAGAGTGAAACCACAAACCACCACCCAAACAACCCCGTGAGTGGCATTAACACCTCCCACGGGACCAACCTAGCTCGTAATAACCGATCACATGGACACAGGACACACGGTTTGATAGCACGTGCAGAATATCAGAATATCCACACTTATGCCTGAATGCATTCCGTCAGAGGGCGAAAACACAAAGCACCTCCCAAATGGCCCCGTGAGCAGTTCCAACACCTCCCATAGGACCAACATAGCTCATAATAACTGATCACATGGCCACGACACCCACGGTTTAAGATCACGGGACAAATTTCAGAATATCCACACATAGGCCTGAAAACGTACCATCAAAGGGCGAAACTATGAACCACCACCAAACGGCCCCATGATCGGTGCCGACACATCCCATAGGATAATGTAGCTCGTAATAACTGACCTCGTGGCCATGGGACCCACAGACCCAAAGTTTGAGAGCATGGGTCAAATTTCAGAATATCCACACTTAGGCCTGAAAATATGCAGTCAGAAGTTAAAAACACAAACCTCCCCCCAAACGACCCCGTGAGCAATGCCAACACCTCCCACGGGACCAACGTAGCTCGTAGTAACCGATCGCATGGCCACGAAACCCACGATTTGAGAACACGTTCCAAATTTCAGAATATTCACACTTAGTCTTGAAAATGTGCCATCAAAAAGCAAAAACACAAAGCACCCCACAAACGGCCCTAGGAGAAGTGTCAACCCCATCCATGATAACAACATAGCTCAGAGTAATCGATCGCATAGCCACGAGACCCACGACTTGGGATCATGGGCCAAGTTTAAGAATATCCACACTTTGGCCTAAAAACGTGTCATTTGAGGGAGAAACCACGAACCACCCCCAAAATGGCCCATGACTGGCGTCAACACCTCCCACAAGACAAACATAGCTCGTAGTAACCGACCACATAGGCATGGTAACCACGGTTTGAGAGCACAGGCCAAATATTAGAATATCCACTCTTTGGCCGAAAAACGTGCCGTTAGAAGGAGAAAACACAAAGCACCCACTGAACAGCCCCGTGTGCAGCACCAACACCTCCAACTGGACGAACGTAGATCGTAATAACCAACCACCTCGACACGGGACCCACAGTTTGAGAACACAGGCCAAAATATCTCTGTGCTCTCAAATCGGGGGTCTCGAAACCACGCGATCTTTTATAATTTATTATTTAGCATTATGGTTGTGTGAGGATTACATTATGTAGGTTTTAGATTGTCCAAAAAATAAATAAAATTATGCCCAATTGTTTTTTAAATATATTTAAACATGGTCACGGATATAGTCTATGACCATATCACTATTTTTTTATTACTCATGAATGGGTCACGACTCTGGGCTATGACTAACCTGATTACATGTAAAGTATGGGTCACGGCTTTAGACCGTGACAACGTCTGTGACCAAATTTCATATGCCGAAGATGGGGTTATGAATTTGAGCCATGATCATATCCTTGAATATGCGAGTAAATTGAACTTTAGGTCACGAACTTAGTCTGTGATCGGGTACGAGATGGAGTCATCACTGGTATCCACGAAAATCTTCCATGACCGAATTAATCCATGACCAGTACTGTGGTCAGAGATATGGGCCGTGACCAGAGTTTATGGTCACGCCCGATTTGGTCATGGACCAAATCCGCCACCCATGTCTAATGGTCAGGGATATAATTCGTTACCATTCGCCCAATTTGGTGTAGTGCTACCACTACATTTTCCTTGCTCCCTTGGTACTAGATATCAAACTAGGAGTCTTTAACAAACTCAACTCATCGTCGTTGCCTCACGTTCAACTCCCTATGTGTGAACAAATACTTTACGCTTTTGTGATCTTTGAACAACTAGAATTTCTCCCCCATGAGATAATGTCTCCAAATACATAATATAAACACTACATGTAGGTCCCCAAAATATAACTTTTTCTTTTGTGAAATTAAGTTAAGGACAAATGCAAACCAACTTTCTCTTTTTGAAAAACACTTTTTCAATTTTATCAAACCAAGTTGTGAACAAATTAGCTTAACCCAATTTTATCTTGTTTAACCCTAAACATGCATCTAGTTATTAAAGCAAGTAAAATAAAGTATATCAATACTCACAATGCCGGATGTACGAGGAAAAACCTAAAACGCGAAAAAGCCTCGGACGACCCCAAGCCAGACAATCACTATGAATACGATTTTACAAAGACAGATAGTAGTCTTACTCAACGACTCGATCCAACCATGAGACATGATGCTCCTATGGTCTTCTACCACTCCTCTCATAGTTCCCACATGAAAACTCCATCTTCCACGATAATTGTCCACAACACGCGACTCCAGGGGTGCCCCGGTGTCCTCCGATATGGTTGATGTCGTCTATGATGTTGAAATAGGTGTCTGCCTTTTCTTCACTTCAAAACCAAGCTAAACAGGTTGCCCAATGAGTTTGAACAAACTAAACTTAGTGCACACAAGATCACATAAACATATACTAATGAAAGATTGTATCTTGTAAACTCTAAGGATGTGTTTAAGTCTTTGAAACCTTAGAAAACATGTGTAGAAAAATGTATTATTTGAAAAGTGAATTCGTTCTGCAAGCACACCGAGAAAAGAACTAGGACCTGAATTAAATAAAAAATTTAAGTTGGTGCAATCTCGTTCGAGCGAGACGACATGTCGTTCGAACGACATCTACAGTCATTTGAACGACGTCGTCAGATTGAGTTCCAAACTGTTCCAACTTTAATAAAAGAGTTTTATTTAAAACCAACTCAAATCCAACACAAAATCATCCTTTATCTGATGTGTAAACATTTAAACATTTTAAAAGCATTTTCCTTTAGAAAATATCATCCTTAGTTTTATCAAATGAATTCCGAGTTATATTAACATTATGCATTCATACATGTGTGATCTCGGAATGCAATTAAACCTTAAAGACGTGAAATTGCACCAATTAAACTTCGGCATGATTGAATCTTTTTAGCTTTATCGCAACATCTTCAATAAATCTTCAATACGTCATAGAATTGTGGGATAAGACAATAAAAAACTATCTATGACTCAAACATGTTTTGTTCGGAGAATAAGTCAAAACTACATTAAGACTCAATTGGAAAGTTGGTCCTTACAAATCTCTCCCTTTGACTATTTCGGGAAAAAACCAACAGTGAAATGCATAAGCTGGGCCATCAAGTCGTGTGATGCCTAAATCCCATCCCATAAAACCCAAAATAAAAAAAATACATCATCAGTGTAGAATAAGGTTCTTTAACAATGGATTGGTAAGCATAAAACTGTCTCAAATGTCTGACTGTTATATAGACTTGAAATCTCATATCTCTTTAAGCATACCTACACACATGAAGCAGACAAATACCTAGCGAAGTATAGAGGAACAAATGATATAAATTAATATGAAGGTTTAAATCCGAATCATTTGTTATGTGAGTGAACATGATAATAATATGTGAACATAAATCAACATAAAACTCACAAAACTCTCCCCATACATCACATACATCTCCCCCCTTTTTGTCTCGAATACACAATGTGGTGAAAAGATAAACAAATCTAGTAGTGATATACCAATTTAAGATCAAGATGAATTAACTCATAGTAAGCTAGATAAATATGAAACCACCAGCTAAAAATGATCAATCAATGTCAAATTAGTAGCTAGCAAATAATGAATCACACAAAAATATATCAGTCTAAGCAGCTGTGATAAACGAATCAATGCAGCAAAGTATGTCAACGATCAAAGTGAATTTCATACACAAAAACTAATACCAAAAATACAAATCAATAAGCAGCAGGGTACTGAAACAGAACACAACCAGAAAAAGTCAAAAACTAGTCAAAACAAGTTGCCATTCAAATGAGCCAAGGACATCGTTTGAACGAAAGACGACATCTCTCGAAAGAAAGACAGTGTCGTTAGAATGACATTGACAAATTTTTCACACTTTCCCCATAAAATTAAACAGTGTTGCCCAGTGAATTTTTTTTCATAAAAATTGATTGAAAGAGGCTCAAAACTGCGAAACAGTAATGATTAAGGGTGAAAAGTAGCGTCCCGTCAAAACGCTAATCATTGAATTCGTTTCACCACATTAATACAAAAACCTAAATTACGACTGCACTTGCGATACAAGTATAGCGGTAAGTCGGGTATCGAAAATCCACAGAGATGAGTTGCTAGAATTTATAGGATTTAATACTACTAAAATAAGTGTAAAAGGTGATAGGCTGGAAATAAAGAAAAGGGAAAATTAAGAAGTTAAGTCTAAACAAGAATTAATAAAACGAGAGTCGGGATCGTGTCCCCACCATGGGCTAAACAACTAATAATTAGAATTTCGGTTCGAAAACATTTAATCGAGCATTTTGAATTAAGTATAAACATCACACAATAAGGAATTTAACCCAAAGTTGCAAGATTAAACATTTAACAGAAAATGGTCACACGCATCTTAAATTCAGATTACTGTTATAAACACTAACGTTGCGTGACAAAGAAAGTTAAACGCATAATAATCCGACTTTAATACGCGAGGTTTCAATTAAATGTAATTTTACACAAAAACCTAACTTTCGGAGCTCAACGCCCATTAATGGCGGAAACGCAATCCCAACCCGTTATCTACTCACTACACATGAATAAAACTAATTTAACAACTAATTAACTAAGCAAACAAGATATTAATACACTAAAACAAGTTATCTAGACATGTAAATAATTAAGAAAGCCAGAAACAAGCTAAAACAAGTTGAATAAATGAGGAAGAAGATGAATAGTTCTTACAACAATCCAAATGGTACAAACCTTTGGAGAGAAGCTCCACCCAACAAATCCCCTTTTCTAACCTAAAAATGAAAAAATTTCTTCTAAGAAAAGCCCCAAACATTCTATTAATACCCCAAAATAAACCCCCAACAAAACTAACCCAAAAAAAAACAAAATAAGCCAATTTTCTTCCATATATGATGGGACCGATCGACCGCACTTTTGGAATTTTCCTTGAGCTGGCGACAACCCACTTTTCCACTTTGGACCAATTTTGACGCGTTGCAGGAAAACAGCAATAACTCCCTTATACGAAATCGAAATGAGGCGTGGTCGGAACTGACGCGAAGCTAATTCAATTATTCACATTATTCTGTTTTGAAACCCTCCAAATTATGCAGTATGAAATTACCAAAATGCCCTTGAAGTAGAAGAAAATACCAAAACCTTCCAGAAATGAGCATAACTTCCACATACGAAGTCAGAATGGCGCACGATTAGTAGCCACGAAAGGATAATTTGATGATGTACATGTTGGTAACTTCATTCCATAAAAAATAGTGAGTTTTAAGAGACCAAATTTCCCTTGAAGTAGCATTCGACGATGGAACTTCTCCGAAATGCAACCGAACCTCACTTTTAGCGTTCCAATACCTACAAAAGCACAAATAACCCCTGCAAAGCATGTATATATCCAAATCCAAGGTTTTCTGGTTAATGAGCATAATTATAGGCATTTAGGACCGTAAAAGTGCTAGAATTCATAAAGATAACAGGCAGAAATATGCAATATTCCATACGAATCACACCCCCTAACTTGAACATTGCTAGTCCCTAGTGATGAAACAACCAAAACAAGTCCACATAAGAAAATAAAAAACGTATATATGCATCGAAATATAATTCCCACTTTCGTAGGGAACATGATTGCATTTAGCATATGCAATAAGCTGTTACACCCCTAGGTTACCCTAGTGGACGAGTGTCGTCTCGTAAGGGTTTTCAGGGATGATACTCACAAACATCATATGGTTTCCTCAAAATATGTCCAAACCAACGTGAGACAAGCCCAACAAAAGCGAAAAAGATTTCATATGCATTATTAGTAAAGTGAATGAATTCACACAAAAGTCTGAATCATTAACATTATAGAATGCACCTTATAGAATTGAAACCTTAAAATGTGGGAGGGGAGCGAGTACATGCAAATTGTGATTTGGCAAAAACTTAAATAAACAGGATAAACATTAAAGCAAGCATATATTCAATCCTCGCGGGCATTACACTCATAAAATGAATTCACTCGAAACAGGGAGCTAACACACGGGACATGCGGGCATAAGGAGTAAATGTAAATGGAAACTAGGTCGCACACATGTCACAGATGAAGAGCGTTATATATAAAATGAAAAATGTAATCTCAATGAAAGGATACCGCACACTAAAAGAGGGGAAATGCATTTTCACAGATTATCACAACTATTATGACTTTTAAATTACATCAACCTAAGATCACATAGGACTTGTATAGGGTTATAATGTAGGTATGGCTAAGGTACAAAACGAAGGAATGTATGTACGGATTCAAAGTGTTCGGGATTAAAACTCGGGACAATGGGAAAATGCGAGCAATATCAAATTTGGAAAACAAATTCCAAAATGGCATTAGATATATCATCGGGGAGAGTAATCAAAGCTTATTGAACACTATACAGAACATATACATCTTTCTCTTTATTTATTTTTTCCTCTTTTTCTCATTTTTTTCTTTTTTCTTTCTCTTTTTCTCTTTTTTTCACTACTTTCTTTTCTTACTTTTCTCACTATCATATGCCTAAATTGCAACCGACATCATAACAACACCATTCAATCCCAAGCAACATTCGAAACAAAGGTATAGAAAGAGTATATATGGGCTAAAACTCCAATTTAGAGTTGGTTATGGGATTGGGGTTATGAAACGAAAGGCTATATTTAGGCTAAAAGGGGTTAACGAGGGTAAACATATAAGGGTGAGGTCAAGGCTAATATGGGCGATATAACAAAGATGGCCTATGATCATTTCATAAAGTTTACGCAATTCTTGAGTCAAAACAATATATGAAAATCATGATCAAGTAACACATTTCAAATATGAACTCAATTAATGAACGATCAATGAAAGAATAGAGAGATTACCGATGAATTAAACGTTTTCAAAGAGGAAAGAACAGTGTATAACACTCACAAATGACGAAAGGTACCAAGCTTACTCGGTGTAAGTGTATACAACGCAAAAAAAGATTACCGAGTTAGAAAAATCTTAAACCAAATCAATGTAACCATAAAAATGCATGTGCTCGTGGGATTAAAGTTTAATTCATGAAGATATTCACAATATCAATAATCGAGACTAAAGTCTAATAACTTCAAAAATCGAGAACATGCATCATTGGGTTCTCTATTGGATCAGGCAATTATTGAAATTTATAATCAGAAACAAAGGCAAAATGCCCAAAAAAGGAGAAAAAGAAAGAAAATATTTTTGAATTTTTGAATTTTTCTAAGAAAAGCATACTAAGTAACTAACATGTGAGCAAAAACATGGACTAAAATAAGAAATGGATAGAATATCCCACACCCCCTAACTTAAAACTTGACATTGTCCTCAATTTAAATTAAGAACCAAGTCAAAGAGAGGAAAATAGCGATATTACCCAAAAGTGGAGCGATCCCCATAAGAACAAGTCCAAAGAATCTACAAAACAAGTTAGTACCGAGCATTGCAAAAATAAAAAATAGAAATTTAACTAATTACAGTAGACTAAATTAAAAACAAGAAAGATAAAAAGAAAGAAAAAATAAAAAACTAACTATATACAACCTACTATTTAGACTCCACACTAACTATACACTAGAAGTCTAAATAAGTGAGGGTTCACCATAAGAACAATTTGACTTTGGAGGATAATCTGTGTACCCTCACATACAAGCACGCCTTCCAAAAAATATGGATTTTGTTTGTACAACGGAAGGCATGTGTAAGGTGGAAGAAATGAACCATCGTCAATTAAAAGTTTTGGAGGGACGATGGGGGATTTGGAATGAATGGGTGACAAAAACATGTGGGGACCAAGAAAATCCGAATATCCTCCCAATGATTTTGAAATTAGAATGGGAGGCGGTGCACACAAAGGAAAAGATGTGATTGTGGAGGGCGACTCGAGCAAGTACTCCTCATCGGCGATAGGATTCAAAACATTAAAGTTTGAAACCGAATCATTGGGTACTTGTTCCGGCGGGGTAATATAGAATGAAAATGGGGATGAAAGAAATTCAAACTCATGAGATGAATCATCATCGCATGAAGTTGGAATTTCAAAGGAAATAATATTATTTTTAATGAAATGTTCTTCTTTGGGGGCCAAAGAAGAAATCATTTCATTGCAAATAGATATTACGTCATTTTCATCCTCGCTTTCAATATCTATTACGCGATGGGTAAAGTCTATAATGGTTTGTTCCAAAGTAGGCACGGGTACCTCATTTGGTTCAAAACATTCCTCGACTTCGAAAGTCTCGGAAGCAAAATCGTCGTCGGACTCAAAATATAAATCCAACTCATTTTCCCACGAATGATTTTCTTCCCGATAACGAGTTTCAATTTTCTTATTCTCATACATACGCAAACCCTCAACGAAAGTCATAGGTCGAGGTGCGAATGCATGAAAATGGGAACTTTGAAAGTTGCCATCGGACTTAAATGAAAAATCATTATTATAGGAGTTCTGAAAACTATTCGAATTCGTTTCAAAATTCCTATTATAAGGAGGTAAAGGACCAAAATCATTATCATTATCATTAAAATTCCAATAGCCTAAGTTTTGACTTTCGTTATACTCGCCCAAAGTAACATCTGAATTTGCAAATTTTTGGGATTCTAAGTATTCACCGAAAGTCATAGGTTTGCTAGAATTTTGAGAATTATAACAAGGATTACCAAAAGAATTGGAATAAGACATGCTTACCCCAAAAATGGCTCGAATGGCGGATTCCACAAAGTAGGTGCGCACGGGAACAATTCAAGCGTTTCTAAGTGCTCAAATGTTGAAGTCCTACAAAATATTAGCAAATAATACAAATAGAAAGAAAATACTATGAAATACTAAATCAAATAAAGTCTAAAACAAACTAGTCCCCGACAACGGTGCCATTTTGATTAAGGGTGAAAAGTAGCGTCGCGTCAAAACTCTAATTGTTGAATTCTTTTCACCACATTAATACAAAAACCTAAATTATGACTGCACTTGCGATACAAGTATAGCAGTAAGTCGGGTATCGAAAATCCACAAAGACGAGTTACTAGAATTTATAGGATTTAATACTCCTAAAATAAAAGTGTAAAAGGTGATAGGTTGGAAATAAAGAAAAGAGAAAAATTAAGAAGTTAAGTCTAAACTAGAATTAATAAAATGAGAGTCGGGATCGTGTCCCCACCATGGGCTAAACAACTAATAATTAGAATTCCGGTTCGAAAACATTTAATCGAGCATTTTCAATTAAGTATAAACATCACATAATAAGGAATTTAACCCAAAGTTGTGAGATTAAACATTTACAAGAAAATGGTCACACGCATCATAAATTAGGATAACTGCTATAAACACTAACGTTGCGTGACAAAGAAAGTTAAACGCATAATAATTCGACTTTAGTACGCGAGGTTTCAATTAAATGCAATTTTACACAAAAACCTAACTTTCGGAGCTCAACGTCCATTAATGGAGGAAACGCAATCCCAACCCGTTATCTACTCACTACACATGAATAAAACTAATTTAACAACTAATTAACTAAGCAAACAAGAAATTAATACACTAAAACAAGTTATCTAGGCGTGTAAATAATACTAAAGCCAGAAACAAGCTAAAACAAGTTGAATAAATGAGGAAGAAGATGAATAGTGCTTACAACAATCCAAATGATACAAACCCTTGGAGAGAGAAGCTCCACCCAACAAATCCCCTCTTCTAACCTAAAAATGAAAAAATCTCTTCTAAGAAAAGCCCCAAACATTCTATTAGTACCCCAAAATAAACCCCCAACAAAACCAACCCAAAAAAATCAAAATAAGCCAATTTTCATCCATATATGATGGGACCGGTCGACCTCTGTTTTGGGACCGGTCGACCGCACTTTTGGAATTTGCCTTGGGCTAGAGACAGCCCACTTTTCCACTTTGAACCAATTTTGACGCGTTGCACGAAAACGGCTATAACTCCCTTATACGAAATCGAAATGAGGCGTGGTTGGAACTGACGCGAAGATAATTCAATTCTCCACATTATTCTGTTTTGAAACCCTCCAAATTATGCAGTACAAAATTACCAAAATGCCCTTGAAATAGAAGAAAATATCGAAACCTTCCTAAAATGAGCATAACTTCCACATACGGAGTTAGAATGACGTACGGTTAGTGGCCACAGAAAGATAATTTGATGATCTACATGTTTGTAACTTCATTTAATAAAAAAATAGTGAGTTTGAAAAGACCAAATTTCCCTTGAAGTAGCATTCGATGACGAAACTTCTCCGAAATGCAACCGAACCTCACTTTTAGCGTTCCAATACCTACAAAAGCACAAATAACCCCTGCAAAGCATGTATATATCCAAATCCAAGGTTTTCTGGTGAATGAGAATAATTATAGGCATTTAGGACCGTAAAAGTGCTAGAATGCATAAAGATAACAGGCGGAAATATGCAATATTCGATACGAATCAAGTAGCAAAACAGCAGACAAACTAAGAAAGCTTTAAAACAAAAAAGTATGAGTAGCATGCTAACATAGGATCGATGTGCCTAAACATGAACACGGAATGTATTTGTGTGAATTAAAACAAAGGAACCATTATTCCAATACATCGAAACGATTAAGAAGCTCTCATCAATAGCAATATATCATCAAAATTTATTATAGCCATATATGACAATTAAAGTATGAGCTTAATTAACTAAACAAACATCATGCACATGAATCCAAAAATTTAACGATTCTACAAACAATAGCATCATGACATGATTTTTCAACGTTTAGGATTCTTTGTCCAAACCTGTTTAATTTGTTAATCCATCCAAACTACCTAAAATATATATATCATATTTTCTTTGGAATGAACTAAACTAATTTGGCCCATTTTTGGCATATGATTCTTTTTATTGCCTTATGATTTTTGTCGGGCTCTTTTAAAAGGTGGCTTTAACGACAAATCAATTTTATACTCTCGCAACCCTTTTTCGTACACTCATCATATTTTTCAATTAAAATGATCACGGTTAAACGGTTATTACATGCACACTTCCTCCATATGTCTACTTATGCATAGATGACAAAATTGAGATAAGAACGTCTCACCAAACTCAAATATGCAAGAGCAGCCCAACATCCATATAAACTCGTGCATGTGTGCAAATATGGCATATATACAAAGTCGAATCAAAATGCATATCAACTTCGAAACAACACCATAATGCAATGGTTAAGATCATTCTAAGCATCAATAATAATGACCAAATGTCCTAGCCACATGAATATAGGAAGGGAGGGGGACCAAGCACACCAATATGCCACATCAAACATGTTAACTCAAAAACAAAAATGAAAATCTTTTTGTACTTGTCAAAATATGATGCAATAAGTGAAAAATATAATACCAAATGATAAACATGTCATAACATTAGCAATATATAAATCATGATGCAAAGACTAGCTTATGACAAACAAACCATGCAAGCAACTCTCCATAAGAAATAGCAAGTGATGAATCATGTGCATGCATGTGAGAATCAACCAACGAATCATTTAATATCTCCAAAACGAATTTCCTAACCCAAACCAGTGTATACCAAAAAAAATGGTTTTTGGGAATCGACGGGACATTACGTTTAAACTTCCTAGGGTCTTTTCTAAGATCAAAATAAAAACTCTTAAGGTGACCATTCCTACCACAATTCGAATATGTGAAAACACGACGAGGAACGATACCTTTAGGTTGACCTTTTCTAACACCCTCGGTTGTGGTTGATGCTCTAAAACAAACTATGGTTTGGGTTGGACATTCGAACCACTGGAATAAGATAATCCACTACCATCACTACTTGAGTCAGTTAAATCATTTTTCAACTTCAAAACTTTTGACTCAAGCAAACGATTAAACTCCTCAAAATTTTGGGTATCCTTCTTTATATTTTCAATTACCCCTAGAAGGTTATCTCTCTCCCCCTCAATATGAGCAAACATATCCCTAAGAGTCTTCTCGCGTGCCATAAATTCATTAATCAAACTATTTTCATTAATGGTACAAATACTTGATTATTTCAAATTCTCTAACTCTCTCTCTAAAATAAGAATTCTATCATCACTCCCCTTTTTACAAACTTTTAAAGATTCAAAATTATTATATAAATCTCCAAACTTCTCGCAAATAATGTCTCTTTGAATTTGAAAAGTTTGCAAATATTCAATCATATTTTTCAAATGAGAATTTTCTTCCTCCAAAACTTTAATTTGTTTTGCAAACTTTAAGTTCAACAGATTTAATGCGTTAAAACTTTGAGAATCCATCGAGAGGAAACACAAATAATCCAAGAGAGATAAACAAATAACCATCCAAAAAGAAAAGAAAAAAAGAGGGATCCAACACAATAAAATACTGCAACAGGCTCTGATACCAATTTAAAAACGTGAGTAGTCAAATTGTATCAGGGAAAAACTTTAAAACACGGGATCACTCGATAACTTAGAGTAACCCTCTCTGATACCAATTTGTAGGTCCCCAAAATATAACTTTTGATTTTGCAGAATTAAGTTAAGGATAAATTCAAACCAACTTTCTCTTTTTGAAAAACTCTTTTTCAATTTTATCAAACCAAGTTGTGAACAAATTAGCTTAACCCAAATTTATCTTGTTTAACCCTAAGCACGCATCTAGTGATTAAATCAAGTAAAATAAAGTAGAGCAATACTCATAACGCCGGATGTACGAGGAAAAACCCAAAACGGGAAAAAGACTCGGACGGCCCCAAGCCAAACAATCACCATGAATATGGTTTTACAAAGACAGACAGTAGTCTTACTCAACGACTAGATCCACCCACGAGACATGACGTTCCTATGGTCTTCTACCACTCCTCTCACAGTGCCCACGTGAAAACTCTATCTTCCACGATACTTTTCCACAGCACGTGACTCAACGAGGGACTCGGTGTCCTCCGATATGGCTTTGATGTCATCTACGATGTTGAAATAGGTGTCCGCCTTTTCTTCACCGCAAAACCTAGCTAAACAGGTTGTTCAATGAGTTTGAACAAACTAAACTTGGTGCACACAAGATCACATAAACATATACTAATAAAAGCTCGGATCTTGTAAGCCCTAAGTATGTGTTTAAGTCTTTGAAACCATAGAAAACATATGCAGACAAACGTACTATTTGATCAGTGAATTCATTCTACATGCACACCGAGAAAAATGATTAGGACCTGACTTAAATAAAAAAATTAAGTCAGTGGAAACCTATTCGAGCGAGATGGCATGTCGTTCGAATGATAATGCATCTCGTTCGAATGACCTCTACAGTCATTTGAACGACGTCGTCTCATAAAGTTCCAAACAGTTCCAACTTTAATAAAAGAGTTTTATTTTAAACCAAATCTAATCCAACACAAATCCATACTTTATCTGATGCGTAAACATTTTCCTTTAAAAAATGAATTATGAGTTACATTAACATTATGCATTCATACCTGTGTGATTTCATAATGCAATTAAACCTTGAAGACACGAAATTTCACCAATTAAACCTTGACATGATTGAATCTTTGTAGCTTTGCCACAACGTCTTCAATAAATCTTCAATACGTTATAGACTCGTGGGATCAGACAATAAAAAACTATTTATGACCAAAACATATTTTGTTCCAAGAATAAGTCAAAACTACATTAAAACTCAATTAGAAATTTGGTCCTTACACTAAGGTTTCTAACTACAAATCATGGGTGGGTTAATTCCCCTTACGAGGCTTAGGCTTTCGGGAAGCATAAGCTATCGATATCTTCTCCTGCATCAATACGCATCCAAGTTCTCGCATGGATGCATATATAAAGACCTTATAGTCAATCCCTCTACGAGGCAGATCAAGTACGAAAGCGGAAGTCAACTTGACCTTCAGCGTATCAAAAGACTGCTGACATAAATCATGTGAAATAAATGGTATATCTTTGCTCATAAACTTCATTGGGTATCCGAGTATCTTTGCGAACCCCTGAATGAATTTACTATACTACCCTGCCAAACTCATAAAATTACACACCTCTGTAGGTGTAGTGGTCTATCCCCACTCGATCACTGCAGAAACCTTTCCTGGATCCACTGACATCCCCCTCTCAGATATAATATGGCCAAGGAACTGAACCCCCCTAAACGAAAATTTGTATTTCTTGAACATGGCATAGAGCTTATGATCCCGTAATGTCTGTAAGACTATCCATAATTGTTGTCCAAGTTCATCTACAGTTTCAGAATAAATCAATATGCCATTTATGAACACGATGACAAACAGATCTAGAAATTCCATGTACACCCTATTCGTTAGGTCCGTAAAGACCGTTAGTGCATTAGTCAGGCAAAAAGGCATAACCAAGAAGTCATACGATCGTCTCATCAAGAATTCTATCTTCGTAAAAATTTACTCTATCAACTGATGGTATCCTAACCTCAGATCAATCTTAGAAAATTACGACGCAACCTTCAACTGATCGAATATATCATTAATAAATGTCAACATATACTTGTTCCATATAGTGACGATGCTCAACTCTCTATGATAAATGCAAAGACGCAATGATCTGTCCTTCTTCTTCACGAACCGAAAGGGAGCACCCCAAGGTGAAGTACTCCTCCAAATAAATCCTTGACCTCGTAACTGCTGAATCTGATCTTTAAGGTTTCTCATCTCCAAAGGAGCCATACGATATGGTACACTTGAGATGGGGCTTGTACCCAGAATGAAGTCAATCATAAACTCGATCTCCTTACTTGGTGGTAACTGTGTAATGTCTCCAAACATATCTAAAAACTCGATAACAATCGAGATGGATTCTATCAAAACAATGACCTCGTTAGATGTCTCCTCCTCAATGCAATATAAATGTATGATCGACCCTCCTTGAGGGCGGGGCATCGCAATCAAGTACATCACTTTCCCAAAATGGAAAAGACGATGGACCTCCCATAATAATCAACACGATCCCAGTAAGAATCTTGCCAATCCATCCCCTGAATAACATCATACTCTCACATATCTAACTCAAGAAGGCCTACCACGAACCTACTCTACTAATGTCAATCCCTATACCAATGCACGGAACGTATAGGTGGCCCTCTACCCACAAGTGAATCAATGTAAATCACTATATTAGATGCGAAGTGTATCACCCCCGATGCACAATTAAAACTAGTACTAACAAATAAATGTGATGCGCCATTATCAAATAAAGTGTTCCATACATACCAAAAAATAGGGAGCATTTTCCACTACTTGTTCCCTCTCCAGTTATGACGTTGTAAACACACCCATAATATAAATGTGGCGACTTCCCCTAAGTTGGGCAAGTGGAGCTGGTATATTGTCACTATAATCCTTAGCGGGGATGACAACTACTCACGCTACCCCTGCGATGCCTGATACCCACGTTGTCCTCCTTACTCATGTGTACCCCGATTTCTTTAGGGCATTTGTTTTCTAGGTTTCCCTTCTCTCCATAAATGTAGAAATTTCCCTAAAACTGACTCTTATAGTGCTAGCCTCGACCCTGTTGCCTATAGTCCTGATGGCCTCTTTGTTGCTAGACTTATCCTTGTTGGTCCTGCTTATTTCGATCATCCAAACCCCCATGTATATTAAACTAATCACCTGCCTGGGACCCTTTAACCTATTGCCCCCTGATTATCATTCCCACTCCCCCTGCCCTGTTGGCTCAATGTCTTTAACCTGGATCTCTTCTCCCCCTTACTTTTCTAAAATGATATATGATCTTGAAAATCCAACAAAATGATGTTCACCATCTGAGTGTAGATGGTAAAATACGGATTCCCCAATAAATACATTCTGATGTGCTAAGATGTCCTTAATATAAACTTCTCAGTTTTATTTTCTTATGTGTTTACCTCATCTTTATAAAATTGGGACAATGAGGTATATGCATCCCCATACTCTGTTATAGTACTACACTTGTGCTTAAGGTCCATAAACTTCCTTCTCATCGTTGATTTCATGGCGAGTGACAAATACCTTACCTCAAATGTTACCCCAAACTCATCAATAGTTAATCGCCCATCGCCCTCCTCCAATATGTTGACAGACTCCTATAGCTCTAGGGATGCTCTTACTAGTTGAAATGAAGCTAACATATGCTTTTACACTGTCGTGCACTTAACCATCCTTAAATGTCTCAGAATTTATTTCTTCCACTGACTGCCCACAAAAATATTTGGACTCCCACAAACTCTAGTAGGTGGCCTTTATTCAAGGCCTCCCTAACTCTCTTCTAACTTGAGCCATGTGCCTAAACGGGTACCACCTACTGAAAGGGTGGTAGTAGTGGTTGCTACTATGGTTGAAAGTGTTATAGCGTGGTGTACATTTCTATACAAACTTCATGTGTCACTATCATGGCAGTCTCTATTAGAGTAACTATGGGTGGGGATGGTGGTGGTTGGGGGTGTGGTTGCAGCTCCTACTGATCCCTATCCACTCCAGTCTCGGTGATAACATGTCGTAGTATATCGTATCTACCATTTGTCATCTGAAAGCAAACAAGATTCGTATTAGTAATGGATCGTAAAGAGTATAAGGATTCCTAAACATAGAGCTCTACATATAAAATAATTACAACGCGGAATGTAATGAGCGCAACATAAATCCTAAGGACGCTCGATCCTAGATGCTCTGTTAACAACTGTTACAACACCCATTTTTCACATAAAGGTTGGCCAGATGCAATACGCAGAAGATGGGCCTTATCCAAAAATTTATATCATTCACAACATCACATTTTATTTTAAAAAATCACGCATAATAAAACCATATAAAGAAAAACTTACAGTAAAAAATCCCATCTCCCACAAATCATAAAACATCCATCTCATGTGTAACTAGAAAATAAATGATTGAAATAATATCTTATGCCTATACAATCTCTGAAATAATGAAACGATTGGAATAGAGAGTAGCAACCTATGCTAGAATTAAATGAACTGAATCCACTAATGATTAGTGAAACGGCAAGTGCAATCCCCTATTAACCATGTTATCCCTGTCTAGGCAAAGCTAGGGGGATGAACATTTTTATAATTTGGGTCAATGGTCAAAAGTTTTAAATATTAACTTACAAAATCAATATATAATTATGCAGTCAATTCACATTACACATCGCCCATCGGCACTCACATGAAGTAAGTACATCACCCTTTATCGAAGTGTAATATTAAATGAATTCCAACACACACACACATACACGCATATATATATATATATATATATATATATATATATATATATATATATATATATATATATATATATATATATATATATATATATATATATATATATATATATATATATATATGGCACACAGAGGCATCTACCTTCGGTGTATAGTTCGTATTCAATCAGTAAGTACGAAGGAGTCCCTCGTAAAATAGACGTAAACAAAAACAAAATACACATAAGCGGGGCGATACCTATGCAGTACACTATTTCAAGGTCCATACTCCCAACGATGACAATGGATATGGCTATCCCACTGACCTCATCGTAAGTGGTGTCACGGATATATGACCTAAAATAACCACCTACAAAATGCCTAACCCACCAGTGTTGACGTGTGCTACGTTTTGAAGATGTATGCAACTGCAAATGATACGTTATCCACGAACACGAATATGTTCTTATAATTAATAAATATATATACGTAGCGCACAATATATATAGGTAACTATCCCCATAATTACCACCAATTAGGTTTCATTAATCTCCAAATAATACCCTTGTCTTAAGAATTAACACTATAGTTAACTATTAAATTCCATAAATAATTAGTAGCGACACAAAACTATTTTTAATTAAATACTTGATCACTTGGATAACCTCCCACATACTCGCTGGAGTTGATAAAATTTTCCTGAATGTTTTCACGAACCAACCTTGACCCAGCCTAGGAGTCGAATCGATATCCCTCCCCAGCCAAATCAGTTCGCCAGGCCGAATTAATTTCCCCCGAAGGATGAATCGATTAAAAATACAATAGAAGCCCATATCTGCTTATTTTCTCCATGCGTGTTTTATTTCAAAAAAATCAATTTGGTTCCAAAGGTTCTTCTTACTTAAATTTTAATGACGATAACCCTATTATAGTCAATAAAACAGGATTACATCATTGTGTACTCAATCCCCGCATGGTAACCACTTATAAATTCACTAAATCAGAACTAAAAATTAGAGGTTGTCTAAGCTAATTCAAGATCATAAATTTTATTTATCTAAAAATTAACAGAATAAAGGAATCAGTAGATGATTTGAAATTATCTAAAAATAGAAATCATATTCCACGGATTGTAATATTTAATTTCCCAATAAAGCGATATCAATTCCAGGTTTGTCACTAAAGTTTTTAATTCACAAACACACAATTATTTTTAGATTAGTTCTAAACATGCCTAGATTCCATTCCTTACTTTTTGAATCACCAAATCGACTTCTAGGCCGGAACTATTATTAGAAAGTATGCATATGAATAAATAAATAAATTATAATTAGTTTATCAAGAAAATTCTTGCCTTAACCTGATGATGTAAGCCTCCTCTCTTGAATCTTGTTATTTTCTTCCTCTCTAATCTTAGTAATTTCCTCCAGGGATGTGGGGTTGCTAGGTCATCTTTAATGTGAATGGGACGTGTGTTTAGGTTCGTTTATTAACCGAATTTAAAATCTTAATCCCATATTTCCCTTAAACTCCCAATTTAGAGCCCTAAAATAAGGCCAAAATACTACAGGAATTGGTTCAAAATTTTCCCTAAGGATATACCTATCCCCTAAACCCAATTTAAGATGTTTAAGATGCCTATACGAGTTCCCAATTCACTCTGGAAAGCAACCAAACAATGTCTACAATAATTTACATGTTTTGTTATGTTTAATCATGCCATGATATTAATTTAAATAACATGAAATTTAATTATCTAAAAATATACATATCAGACATAAAAGAATCACATAATCATGCATATCACATCCAATCAATTTATTTAGGAAGTTTATTTAAAATTTTACCAATTTAATTATTACAAGAACATGGGGTGTCACAAGTTTATCAAGAAGAAGGCCTTAAAAAAATTAAACCTTGGACTGTTGAGTGAGTTTATAAAGAAGTATACATGATCTCCAATTAAATTTATAATATTTACATTTGAAGAAAATAAATGTAGGCACCAAATGGAAATTAACTTGGACTATGAACATAAAAAAATAACTACCATTCAAAAGTGATTAAATCTGGAAAAAATGAAATCAAATTATTTGATTTTCCAATATAAAAGTACAAATTGCCAAAATTTGGCAAATCTATGTTTTCCATACAAAACAAAATTCGAAAACAGAATACACTAATAATGGATAACTGATTATAGTTTCTGTAACTAGCATGAATAATTACTCATTTTGATTACTGTACATAACAGGAATATTAATAAGAATCAAGTTTGATGCATTACAAAATCAACACCAATCCATGTAATAGGGATCCTTAAACATATGAAAAATATTTTTTCTCAAATATCAAGATTTTGGTTGCTAGATGGTCCCTCCATTCGCCCCACTTTTTTGTATGTGTCTATGGGTGTGTATAAGGCTCTCATCTTAGTTCTATAATGTTTTGGGATGCATTCACTTAATTTTGAGCATCTATCTCTGTTGGCATTTCATATCTTATATGGTTATGGAGAAACACACACGCTATAATAATGCGATTTTGATTTTTTATGGGAAAGAATGTCAGACTTTGTAGAATGCCCCATTTTTCCTTCAACGCCCCGAAACACCTCTCGAGATTACATTGCTAGCCTTGGAATGTTTTTTTTAAATGTCTATCTTTTTATCTGCCTCTTGTCTCCAATCGTTTAAATGACATCATTTCCTCTTTAAGGTGTAAGAACGTCGTTACAATTTGGATATCCAACATTGATAAGATAGTTATGATCTTATTATATATCTAGAAAACTAGGTTATCACATTGGAAATATAAAACATGTATTATTATTTTATTGTTAAAAACATACATCCGGAGATCTTCAAACCATTTCTCATATAAGTATCATTTCTAAGAACTCTAAAGTCTTGCACCGAACCCTCCCATCCAGGAAAACTTTAAATAAACCTAAGGTCTTGGGAGCATACGACGAGGACATTTGTGACAACGTCACTCTTTCCTAGTATAATATCTACCATGATCCTCTAGTTTTATGTGTAGCTCAATATATTTCTCAACCATGACTCCCAAATAATTCTGAAATGACATACAAAATTAAAAGTCAAACTAAAACATAAAACCTACAATTTAGTTTTAAAAGTCATACACAAATGCACATTTGTAACTACAACCATTTTCATCTATCACTCATGTAAGTCTCACTAACTTCCAATGATTTCTTCAGGAAGTAGCTTTGCAACCTCATCACATTGGATAACACACTCCCATAATTTCTACTAATTGTTTCTCTCAAATGCATAAACTTTTTCTTAATATCCTTATTCTTAGAATGACGTGAAAGTTTGTATATAAAAATCGATACCATCTTTTCAAAACATACACTCCTTGTATCTTTTAACTTACTATGAAGCATTTGACATAACTTATTGAACGTCCGTCAATCCATACGAAGTTGTTCCTTACATGATATATCACTTTTTTGAGTCAATTAGAACAAATGGACCTTACGTAACATGGGGTGCCAAAGAGACGTCGATTTTATCATTCGGGTCTCATAATGATGGATTCTTTAAGGGAGTAACATACAAAAGTCTTTTATAACACTTAAAAGAGTCCTAACACTCTCGTGTAATAGTTAAATCCTTCTCCTACTCGACAAAATAAGTCGTGTCATTTTTGTACATCATATTTTGATAGTAACCAATAATTTCACAAAGTATCAATGAACAAAAATATATTGGAGACCAATTTTTTTTAAAAGAACAAAAATGAATCATATAGAAACTACGAATGTGTGTGTGTAAATATTGAAAAAAATAGTTTCAACCTAAAATAATCAAAAAATTAAAGAGATCATGAATTAAATCTAATGTACTAAATCAAATATATTAATTGATCAACAAAGTACACATCCAAACAACTAACTAAATAAAAAATCTATACAATTCTAAAATTACATCCAAAGCATGACGTTAAACATGTATCAATTGATCAACAAAATCATATCAGAAACAAGTCTTACGTAATGAAGAAAATAAATACTCAAACAATTAACTAAATAAAAAACCAACAAATCTAGAATTACATACAATGCACACAATAATCAACATGTATTAATTGACGAACAAAGATCATATCTACAAAATCATGTAAAAAAAATAAAATAAAAATAAGATGTACATCCAAATAAGAGAAATAATTTTACATATATTGATTATTCCAAATTAAAGCATCAAATCAACATGTATCAATTGATCGAAACTAGGGAATGGAATGAACATGCTTCAAATAAGAAATCCGTACCTTCAAAATCAAATTGATACAATCACGAACAGAGAGGGAGAGGTGTCGAGTTGTTTTTCGAAGGGAAATTTGATTTTGTAGTAGGTTAGGTTATCAACATAATCACGAGCATAGATGATTTTGAGCTGAGAAAACACAATCGCCAACATAGACAGACAAAATCACGAACATATCTAGACATTGCTCATCGAACGCGCGCGCGAGAGAGAGAGAGTTTCCTCAAAGTTCGGGATTTTTTATATTCTTTTGTGCTAAATGAAGTGGTTGATATTGGTAAATGGCAAAATATGAAAGGTTAGTTTGGTCACAAAGCATATTTTTTTATTTTTTTCCCCGGTTAAAAAATTCGCTTAACCCATGGATTAAAGTGGATGAAGTTTCATCATATTCATTATATTTTACCATGATGAATAATCAACCAAGCATATATTTTATTAGGATCCGTTTGGTTAGTGGTGAAATATTTTTTACTGCGCTAAAAGTTAATGCACCTAGGTAAAATGTGTTTGGTTGGGCATATAACACGGTGAAATAAAATGAATATGGTGAAAAGTGAGGTGAAAATTTAACCATTTTAAACCGTGGGTAAAATGAATAATTTAATAGGTGAAAACAATGCAATCTATCTTATTACCAGACTAACCTTTCTTATTTTCATTTACAACTATCACACATTCATTTCTCCCTCTCAATTAACACGATCATTAAATATTGATTTAAAAAAATCATTTTTTATTTAAAAAGAATTAAAAAAAATAAAATAATTAAATAATTAAAATAATTAAAAACTTTGAAAATAAATAAAAAATGGAATAACTATTCCTACACCCTATATATGTCCCACACCCTTTTCGATATTTAAATACTAAAAGATCAAAATACCCTCTATGCATATATGATTTGAACAAATATAATCTTTTGCTCAAAAATCTTTTACTTAAAAAAAGCGTAATATTATGAAAAAAATAAAATCATAATATTTTGAAAAATAAAATTCTAATATTCTAGAAAATTAAAATTTTAATGTTCTGAAAATATAAAAATTATAAAAGCTATTTTTTAATTTTAAAAACATTGTGTTATATATAAAAAAAAATATTATTTTTTATTTAAATGGACGTTGATAAAAAAATGTTTCGTTATTTATTTAAAAAAATGGACCTTCTTTTTATCATTTCTAGTTAAAAATTGTTTCTTTTATTTAGTTAAAAAAATTGTTTCGTTATTTATTTCTTCAGTTAAAAACTGTTTCTGTTACTATTTTAAAAATAATCTTTTTTTATTAAAAAAAATGGACTGCGTCAGCGGTATGTATAGGCAGTCCGACTACTTATACATACCGTTGGCGCGGACCAATATATTAGAAAAAATGCTCTGCGCCAGCGGTATATATAGGTGGTCGGACAGCCTATACATACCGCTGCCGCGAATAATATTTTTTCAAAATAGTAAAAAGATTTTTTTTTAATACAGTACAAAAAAACAGTTTTTAACTAGAAATAAAAATTGTAAATAAAAATAACATTTTTTTAAGAAAACAGTCTCTTAAGAAAAACAAATTTTATGTTTTATGTACAGTTTTGTAATAAAACAAATAGATAAGACGTTGCGTTTCATAAAAAAAAATTATTTATAAAAAATAGTTTTTTATTGAAAATATAATTTTTTGTTTTTATCAAATGTATTTAATTTAGTTGGAGGTGAAAAAATTGGACATTTAGATTTTATAAATTTAAGGGCACAATTGTCATTTATTATTCAAAGGGTGTGAGGGAACATATGGAGGGTGTGGAAATAGCTATTCCCATGAAAAAAATGAATATTTGTTTGATGCATGGTAATGTGTTCGGAATTTTTTTACTAATTGGGACGGTTTCATAGTTGGGAACTAATTTTTTTTTAATTCTTTTAATTGGAACACATTTTTTTTATAGTTGGGACTCCTTTTTTTTTAATTGGGACTGTTTTTTTTTAAATTGGGACTATTTTTTTCAATGTTGGAAACTTTTTTTTTTAATTGCGACTGTTTTTTCATTATTGAAGACTATTTTTTTTATTGTGGAATACTATTTTTATAGTAGTTTTTTTAATTGTGATTTTTTTTACAAATGGCAATTTTTTTTCATTATTGAAAATGTTTTTTTTTTAAATTGGGACTGTTTTCTTTTTTAATTAGGACTTTTTTCTTTAAATGGTACTTTTTTTACTTATTTGTCTTGAGTAGCGAAATATGACTAGTTGTGTATGTGTGTGTGTGTGTGTGTGTGTTGGGGGGGAGGAGATTGTGTCAAATTTGAGTTTGAGGTAAATGCATATTTTTTAATTGTCAATTTGAAATATGAGGGTAATATGTTCATTTTATTTTTTGATCATATTTATCTTGACCATACATACAATAAATAGTAAAAAAGTTAAAATTTTCACCTCGTGAAAACTCGACCATCTAAATAGAGATGGTGAAAATAAAATCACTAAACTAATAATTCGAGTGAAAAGTATTTTACCATAAACTAAAGATAAATTTTTTCTAAGGCCGTGAAAGATATTTCAACGGACCAAAAGGATCCGGAATAATTTATATTTGAGTGCAGTTTTCAGATTTGCAAACTGCTTTGACAACGGCCCAATTAGGAGATTTGTACTAAAAAGGTATGCCAGCATATATGATTTGTTTAATATCATATGAGATTAAATCGAAAAACTTTGTGAATATCACGACCCAGCCGGCGGCCAGTGATGAAACAACCAAAGTTACCAAACAATCAATACTTATAAATTGATATCCAAATAATCTAATCTTCACAAACAACTCATAAATTTCACAAATCTCATTTTGTCTCCCAAACACCCAACAATGCCAACCTCAAAACTTTTTGTGATCGTATATTCTATCTTTGCCTCTACCCTCCTGGCTCATGCAAGTGACCCAGATATCATAACCGACTTCATAGTCCCACCAAACACAAACACTGTCGATGCCAGCTTATTCACCTTCACTGGACTCCGACAAATATTCTCCCCAAACCCCCCACCAAATTTCAAGGTTACCAAAGCCAGCATGGCGGAGTTCCCCGCCCTCAACGGCCAGAGTGTTTCTCTGGCTGTCCTAATGTTTCCGGCCGGTGGTAGCGGCCTCAACCCGCCGCACAGTCACCCTCGAGCGGCAGAGCTTCTGTTTGTTGTTCATGGCAGCCTTGAAGTGGGCTTCATTGACGCCACCAACAAGCTGTACACTCAAACTCTGCAATCGGGGGACATGTTTGTGTTTCCTAAAGGGCTTGTTCACTACCAATATAACCCAGACCCTCGGATGGCGGCAGCTGCGGTTTCTGCCTTTGGGAGTGCTAATGCGGGGACGGTTTCACTACCCACAACGCTGTTTGCGACGGGAGTTGACGATGGGATATTGGCCAAGAGTTTTAAGACCGACGTGGCTACTATTCAAAAGATCAAGGCTGGTCTTGCACCCAAAGCCTAGGTTGAATGAAGCTTTATTCTTATTCCTTTTCATCTTATTTTAGAAGTTTTTCATTGAATTATGATGAATGTGTTGTAACGAGCGCGCGGCCATCAATGGGATGGGTAATTGTATCCAATCATACGTAACAAGATGAAATCCTCTTCCGGTTTCAAAATAAAGGAGACTCGCGCTAAAAGAAAAACGATTTTAATAGTATAATTTTTTGCCTCTAATTATCAAAAATCGTGACTATATCTTTTAGTGGCAAAAAAATTCATCATGCTATTGCCACTAACAGTGTGCAGCGGATTATTTTTGCCGCAACTTATTAAAATCGCCATTAAAAATTAATTTTATTGGTGACAAAATCATTTCGCCATCAAAATCTCTCTTTATGTGGTAAATAAATTTGCATCGAATAAGGATTAAGTTGCCGCTAATAGTTGATAGTCCGCCAACAAAAGGCTATTTTTTTAAGCAAAACAAAGATTTGCCACCAAAAGGTGGGTAAACAAATCTCACTATTGAACTTAAATTCTTATGGAACGACTTTTTAAATACTAAATCGTCACCTATATTTGATATTTTAACACAAAAGGCGATTTTTTTTAAGCTGAACAAGACTCACCACCGAAAGGGACTTTTCGTGGTAAAAAAAAATGCCATATTTGATCTTAAATTTTAATGGAGCCCCTTTCTTGGCCATTTAAATTCGCCATTAAATGAGAGTTTTTATCGCAAAAAAATCTCCATAAATTGATGCAATATTTTCACAATACATATATACATTGCTTTGGTAGAACCTTAATTTCATCGCATGTTTTCATTACTTGTCATCCTATTTCGTATAATACTCAAAATAACTTATATACACAATTCTAATAAAGTTATTGACCTCTATAAAGCCCATGAAGATCGTATTCTTTGGAAAATAAATCTCTGTCTCAAAAGTTCCTACGTTGAACACTATTTCAAACAAATTATTTATAAGAAATATGCCCCATATTCAAAAAAATAAATGAAATAAGTCTAATCCATCATTCTTTTTTATTGTTACTCTCCTTTTCTACAAAATCTTCCACTAAATCTCCAAAACAGACAAAGAACTTGTTTAGAATTATCATAAACAATGATAATAGATTTTGAAAGATTAATCAAAGTACAATTATAAATTTCACTTACAAGTCTTGCAAAATAATAATAAAAATATCATAAATCACATTCATTAATATCAAATTCGTTTTCCAATTATACCCCTCCCCCCCCCCCCCCCCAAAAAAAAAAAAAAAAAAAAAACACAATAATTTTTCTTCTTTGTGTAATAGGATTATTGTTAACATATAACAAGAGAGCAAAAATTGTGCATACCAAATATAAAACAAGTTTGGGGTTATGTGCTTATCACGAAGAGTTATATTGTCGTGTTTCGAGATTACTTAATGCCTCAAGTTTTCCATTAAGCTTATCCATTCGTCCTTTCATTGTTGCGTTCTCCGTTCTATCTTCATTATCTTCTCTCCTTGCTTAATCCATTTCTCTCCTTGCCTCGTCATCATCCTTCATCTCCTCAGTTATTTGTCTATCTCTCTTAATGCCTTTCTTCTTTTACACAGCAGCAACTGCGGATGATGTGGGTTTAATATCAACCACACAACCAGGTACATATCCCGAGCGATGTCCTAGAATTTCTTGAAATGCATCAGCATCATTCATCACCGCACCGTCTTCAAGTACATATTGTGATATGAGTATTGCTTGTACATCATACAATGAAGATATTATAAGTATATCATACTCTATAGGCAAAAAAATTATTAACAAAGTACTATTAAAACACATCTTACATAGACATTTTCAGCAATTATAGTCACCAATATCCCTTTTTTGCACTAATGAGTCATATGCCATATCTTACTTATGCACACGGGAGTTCTGATCTCCTTATCACGTTGTACAAATTTTAATACAAAATACTGTGGTAAAAGATATTAAAATGATTGGTTTAGACATAAGATTTTTAGAGATATTTACCATCTCAAACTCCACTTGGCAAAATCCTTTGCGTCCACTGCAGTAGAGAATTATCTGCTTCGATCGATTGTTAGAGTTTATTTCACTTCCTTTCTGCGGATATTCGTGTTCAAAATAAATTTTAAAATAGATAACTAGATGTAAACCCCTAATTAAAGGTCTTAATATAACGAAACTCAAGTAGAGCCTTGGATCTTATCTAGACTCTCCCCGTCAACATTGGTTGGTTTAGTAAATATGGGAAAAAAATATCAAGGTAAAAATAACATAGTGTTTACTAAAATAGTCTAATGTGTATAGTGTTTACTACATAAAAAATAGTATGTCAAATCAGCACTTCACACAAATAATAAAAAACATAGAAGTCGCATATGACCTAAAAAATTCATCCGCAAGTGATAAAAAAGATCATGCCATTTAGCCTCATTTAATTTCAGAGGATGATGCTGAAGAGAACGTTCCAAAGATCTGTGTGACTTGAAGTGTTCACGATACATTTTCGAGCGGTAGTTACATAATTGATTATTGAGTTGTGCCATTACTACATACTTCGTGTAATCAACATTTGGCTTGAAACTTGTCATATTCAAAAGAAAAAAAAAAAATCATAACTCTAAATGTAGACTGAATTTTCTATATGATCATAGGTACCTTACCCGAACAAGTATCCACATATGATTTTTGTTCTCCTATGGAACTTTCTTCCAATACCTGATATTAAAAGGAGCATTTTCTCTAATAACAATGCTTGCCTCATATTTTAAATTCAAAGAAGAGAACCCTGCAAAATGACCCTCCGAGATTAGGATTTGAATGTTCTCCCCCTTTTAAACTTCTTCTAAAAACCAATCCCTTGTGCTGGTCCTCTACTCTTTTCCTGGAACTAGAACCTATTACAAAAAAAATAGCGAAAGTAATATAAAAATAGTCAATCAAACTTTAAAGAAAAAATTAAAAATAAGCACGTAAGTTTGAAGTCATTAAAATCATAATCACAACACAAAAAGCGCACGCAAATACATATCACTTTCATCCGCAATAACCCAGAAAAGAAATTTATTACAAGAAATATAGAATAAAATCAATGTGTAAATCTACCAAGATCACGATCATACCCTCACTGGTATTAGAAAAATTGACAAAATTTTTATGACTAGGATTTTATGGAGGATGATTGGAATTTCTCACAAATTGTTGCAGAGGTGTTACTCTTTCACCTATAACATCCATGAAATGGATCAACATAATACTAATTAAATGTATACTTAAAAAAATATTGATATCCCTACTTAACTAAAATTATTTATTTGTTATCAATTAATATGTTTCCAAATACAAAGATCATACCCTCATAGCTGTTAACATCAAAAGGGATATCGTTGGGCGGGTCATTGATATTTGGATTAGTTGAATAAGAACGAAGATGCATGGATTCCCTCGTGAATCCTTGCTGCGTAAAAGATCGTGGGGAGCGTGCACGACCCGAACCTAAAATAATAATATACAAAACTTATATAATCTACAGAGATATGTATGCAATATCTATCAGGGTACGCCCAATTTGTATGCGATGCATATTAATATCGAAAGCATGAAAACAAAATAAATCATAAACAAAATTAAAAACAATCAAAATAACAAGAAAATAGAGAATTAGGCTATGTCACATCTATCTGACAATTTGGTGACTAACGGGATACTAATTATGTGGTCACAAATATTATGTTTACATTCATGTTCATGTCCCCATACTATTGAGATTTGTGTTTACATTCATGTTCACTAATGTTATATACATATTTTAGAAAGACCATAACTCATGTTGCTCACATTGTAAGAGAATGATCCTTACAACTATTGAGACCAAAGGATGGTCCAGTCGGTTTGGGGACCATAAAGGATCACGTAGCGAATTGCAGACGTGAAAATAATTAAAAATATTTAAGACATTGCCACATTCTCAGAAAGTTTACTAATAAGTATTGCTTACAGGAGGAAACTAGTGGCCATATTTATAATAGAAATAATGAAAATCCTAATCAAATTAAATAATTAATAGATAATCATAATCCATATTTGGGGTGTCAGTCATCTCTAGAGTTATATGCAAAGCATATTGTGGATGACTAATTAAGATTGTGTTTTACACTACCATCTAGCTTGCATTCCTATACCTTCCCAATATGGAAATTATGCATATAGGTGTGGCCATATAGCATAGACATTACATCGGGAATACTTATATAAATGAAAATTTGTTATACATGTGAGCCCATCTTTCTTCTCTTTGAAAGCCAAGACAGTACCTAATTTCTGATAACTATTTACAACAATTATTAGTAAACCAGTGGCCATATTTATAGTTAAAAAATTAAAATACTAATCTAATTAGATAATTAATAGATAAATATAATTCATATTTTTCAATGTTTTTGTCACTAGGGTGTTAGTTATCTCCAGATTTATATGCATAGCATATTGTGGATGACTACTTAAGATTGCGTTTTACACTGCATTCTAACCCGTGTTCATATACCTTCCTGATATGGAAATTATGCATATAGGTGTGGCCATATAGCATAGAAATTATACTGGGAATGATTATATAAATGCAAATTTGTTATGCCCGTGAGCCTATCTTTCTTCTCTATAAAAGCCATGACGGTACTTAATTTCTAATGCCACCTCTATATAGTCTTTATTTTTTAATTATATTGCTGATGTTTTATAAAAACAACTTACTGTTATTTTTGTTTGATATCTTCTATATGCCACATATGGGAGTTTTTTCTCCCTAATATGATCTTATAAATCTTGAGAGTGTTGTCCCTCCTCTCTCATATCGGTAATTAGGTGTTAATATTCCCAGTATAATAATTATTAATTATAATGTCTATTAATATGGATTATTCCCAGTCGATGGTTACTCTTCTCCTCTTCCTCCTTGCATAACTAGCTCTGACTAGCCAGATAATATCTTCCCTTTTGCTGACCTTCCATCATCAAAATGGCTCGTGTAGGCGCAATACAAAATCAAAACCCCTGAGCCACCTTGACGCGACCACCCGCCCCATCATCCGACTAAACGCCTCCATGACCAATATGAATAGAAAAGGGGACAATGGATCGCCTTGCCGAAGGCTACGATAACTTGGGGAAAAACCCTCAGGAACCCCGTTGATCAACATCGAAAATATAGCCGTCGAAACACACTTCTTTATCTACCGGCACCACCGATCCCACAGGCTATGCTAGGATTCTCACTTCTTAACCTAGACTCCACGCACACATTAGCCAGCAATACAACATCGAGAATCTGCCTCTACCCAACTGTGACACCTCGTATAATTAAACATTGGGTGATAAGGCCTTTATCAAATTGAAACATGTTTCTCATATGGTTCATTCTTAGCATCGCTTTCGAAAAACAAATTAATTACTAACTACCTAAGTTAATTAAAATGGTACCAAATTTTATCTTTCAAATAAGACAGGATAATAGAATAGTTTGAAAAATAAAACGTTATACACAACATACTAGAATCCAAACCAACACTAATATGTAAAAGAAAAGAAGTCAGACCAAATAAACTTTTGAATAAAACCACAACCAAGAAAAAATCCACAATCCAACTATGAAGTAAAACTGATACAAATCTGGAACGGTAATGGAGTCAATGGACAACATGTCTACATATGAAATATAAGAATAAAATCCAATGTTAGATCTGAATGAAAGAGTCGGCTACTCAAAGATCATGTCATCATCCACAGTGCTACAACTCCAATTCTCTAGAATGAACTCATGTAATTCACCCTTGTGGCTGGACCCTGATGATGCTGGAAACAGCACCACCAGATGAGGTGTTAATAAGCTCAAACTAGCAATAATAATGTTAGCATATGAGTAAATATCTAGTAGATGGAGGTGAGAAGAAGAGTAGAAACACTAATATATAAGTGGTTCAGCCAATCAGGCCTATGTCCACTATGAGTGTGTGAGTATTTTCACTAGATGAAGGCACTAATGGCCATAGATAAAATCTCTAAATCTTTCTATCTCTACTCTATAAACCAGAGTTTTATCTAGGGTTGCATTTATCCATCCCTTTACAAGGTAAAGGAATACCTCTATATATAGTGCTTGGGGGGTGTAATGTACCCCCCAAGCATGCAATGAGCATGTGTATGAGGATAAAGCCAATATCCTAATGACACCTGGTTAATCTTATATAGATAATGATGACCGCAATATTCCCTCACGTGAGAGGAATGATTCGGTTATAACTGATTTGTCCATGTGTTCAAAACCTTACATGTTCTTGCATATGATCTAACTTGTGTCCCTCATTGATGTGACATCTTAGTTGATGACCTCAGACCTTATAACATCATGATTTGGTGAGAAGGTCTGAGGTCAAACATCATACTTGGATGTCATCCTCATAAATTATATCATTAGAGTACAATGAAACAAGAATTAACATGGAAACTGATCTCTCATGAATAACCTCTTCATAAGACGGTACATTTACATAAATTTTTATAATTTCATATGTAATACGTCTTTAGGTGATCAGCATTCCAGGGGTTGGCAAAAGGTTCCCCTTCTAGGTTTTCTAGCCTGTAGGTCCCAGGCACAACCTCTTCTGTCACTTTGTAGGGACCATGCTAGTTTGGGTGGAGTTTGTTTGTTTTCTATAACGTCTTCTTCAGTACTAAGCCTCCCATGATAATGGGTCTTGATTTCACCCTCTGATTGTAGAATTTTGCTGCTCGCTGCTGGTAAGCTGCTTGTCTGATTTTTGCGTCTTCCCTTCTCTCTTCAATAAGATCTAGGTCTAGTCTCCTTTCTTCCCCATTTTTATCAGGGTCATAGGTCTGAACCTTATGAGTAGGTAGTCCTAGAGCCTTTCCCAATGAGAGACCTGCTATCATGGCCTCATATTCTGACTCGTTGTTAGATGCCTTGAAGTTGAACCTCAAAGCGTATTCAATGTTGGCACCATCTGGAGCTGAAGTTGAACCTCATATTCTAAATCTTTCTATCTCTACTCTATAAACCAGAGTTTTATCTAGGGTTGCATTTATCCATCCCTTTACAAGGTAAAGGAATACCTCTATATATAGTGCTTGGGGGGTGTAATGTACCCCCCAAGCATGCAATGAGCATGTGTATGAGGATAAAGCCAATATCCTAATGACACCTGGTTAATCTTATATAGATAATGATGACCGCAATATTCCCTCACGTGAGAGGAATGATTCAGTTATAACTGATTTGTCCACGTGTTCAAAACCTTACATGTTCTTGCATATGATCTAACTTGTGTCTCTCACTGATGTGACCTCTGCCTAAATGAGTACGATGTTTGTGAAGTCCGATAGTGTTGCTTTGTCTTGTCAATAATTATGATGACCTCGGCCGAGAAGACTGGATAAGGTTAGGCATGAAGGTGAGATGTAACGTCAGGGCAAGTAGAGTAGGATGTTGCTGACTTCAGTTGTTGTAGAGCCGAGGATAGTAATAGAGAGCTGACCTTGTAGCATACGACCTTTCTAATGGAAGTTGTGAGATTCTTGTCAACTCAGTTGTGAGACAGGTCGAGGTTAGTGACATCCGAATATTAGGGTGTACTTTGGTCATATCAATCACCCCTAGCCCTTAGTCTCCTATATGAGTAGGTGATTGAGGGGTATGTTAGGCCGAGGCTGAGTTTCTTTTAGTGCCTTGGTGTGTGAAGTGATTCCTTGACACATGTTACTCACTAAAGTGACTAACGTATTCCCTAAGGTGTCTTTTTGGTTTCCAAAGGTATTGATAGGGGCATTGTAAATCATGCCCCATCATTGAGTAGGTTTAAAACCTTCTTCTCTTTCATCTTTCTCTTTTTTCTCTCATTTTCTCCCCCCTACAGCTTTTCTGCCATTGCGACTTTCTTCAAACCTTCCATTATTTGTTGTGATTCAGGGTCTTATGCTTCTAACCTCTTCCTTTTTCAATCGTAATCAATCAGTTATTGCTTCTCAACCTTTCATTTTCCATTTCTGGTCATTAGTTTATAGATTCAATTTTCCGACAAGTTCTTCTTTTTCCGGTGAGGGTTTCCACTACTGTCAGGTGGTTGTAGTACTAGGCTTGTAGCGATTAGGTACTTTTGGGTCTTTTCTAGGATCCTCCGAGGTTATTTCATCCATAAACAATCCTTTTTAGGTTTTCGACGAACTTTCGGTTACCTTCTACGGTGACCTGCCATTGAGTGTTCTTTGTGTTCTTCGTTTCGACCTTTCAACTTCCACCCTTTGATTTTTAATTTAGGTTCTTTAAGTTATGTACTTGTTTGTAGTTTGAGTCTTACCCTCAAGTGTAGTGTCATATTCCTTATGCTCAGACCCTTGTACCAACTTATAGAAGAGTTCCCCTATCTTCGTGAGAAGACCTTTGAGAAGATTAGGCAGATAGAACTTGCCCAAGACAAAGATCGTAGGGTTGAGGCCTTTCCCCTCAGACCAATTTTTACTCCTCCACTAAAGGTCATATACCCTGAGCCTGCAGAGCCTACTCATCCTGTAGAGGTTCTTGAGGATCCTGTCCCAATGTCTGAGTCCTCTTCCTCAGACCATATGTCAACGTCTGAAGTAGGTGAATCTGTAGACTATTTTCAAGAGGCAATGGATTATTCTCCTACGCAAGGTGAGGTGCCTGAGAAGGTCTAGGTGTCAAGATGTGACTCGTCTCACCAAGATTTTAGCACTTCACATATGTCTTCCGATGTTGAAATCTTAGGTCCCAATATAGCAATTCCACCTTCGACTGATGCCATTCCACTATCGGTTGCCACCGGAGTTGAATTTGCTTAGAGGTTTTCTGGTGGTGACCCTACAACTTTCTAGGCCGATATTGCTAGGGATGGTGACAATGATAAAGGGGGCGATCTTATAACCTCCGAGGCCATCGAGTATAAGAGTACCGTGAATGAGTATGACCTTCTCTCTTTTATTCATCTCTATTCCATAGATTCTTCAATCATCCTTAGGAAACCACTGAGGGATGAGAAGGCCTTTTATGTTCGAGATAGAGAGATATGTGTTTACGGGCATATGTTTAAGTTGGGATTTCATCTTCCTATCCACCCATCCATCGGAACTATACTCTCCCATATAAATCTTTCCCCTTCCCAGTCCCCAAATTCCTAGAGGGTTATGATTGGGGCCATCGTCCTTTGGAGGGTTGTTCATCATTCGGACCTTCCAGTTAGAGTTTTTATAGGTTGTTATGTTCCCTCGTCTACTAAGAACCATCCCTGCTACTATCACTTATTATCTAGGAAATCATAGAAGAAAATGCTCTTGGTTACCCAAACTTCAAATCATAATTGGAAATCTCGATACTTCTTTATTTTTGGGGCATGGGAGTTTGGTTCAGATGAGGCTTCTGGATAGTCGCGCACAAGGACCGCTCTGAGATGGGTGAAGGTCTCTCTTGCTGCCGAAGATGACCCTGGTCTTTGCCAGGATAATTACAATTATGTTGAGGACCTTCGCAATCAGGGCGAGAACGATCGTCTGGTTAAATATAAGCATGTGATGACCCCAGACTACCTATCTCAGACAGGTTTAGAGGGTGGTCCCTCAAAAGAGCTTCATAAGTCTTAATTTTTCTTACCCAAGTTATACCTATGATATTTTATATCCCTGACTGACTAACTTAGAGACTTATCTTTTGTAAAGCACCCTGCAGGCATATCAGACGAGTTCTGGGAAATATCTGCTCCTAGCCTTGTTAAGCTCATGGAGAAAAGGGGTGGAAAAAATGTACCCCCACCTAACACCAAGAAGAGCGTCGGCACCTCCAAGGCCGATTCCCATAAGAAGAGGAATCCACGATTGACCCGGAGTATACTAGGCCGAAAAAGGCTCAGGACAAGGACCGTGCCATACTTAATTCTACAGACGATGCCCTGGATGCTCGTCTATCTCTGCTCAAAATCGGAGATAGCTTGATCCGCCATAGTCTGAAGGTCGCCGATGCTATTGGCAAAATAATGACTGGGGAATACAAGAATTTTCTACGCACCTTGGATGTTACTTTGTTGGCCAAGTTCACTCTTCACAAATCAATCCAGGTATCAGTTTTTAGCTATCTCTCTCCCAAGTGTAACATGGGCTTTTTAGAGATTATAACTCATATGTTCATACATCTGATCTTCTTTTGCAGGGTGTATTATCCTTTCATCATCTTGTTAATTAGACTTTGTAGAAGCTTCCCCTTATAGAGAAGGGTAGGAAAGTTGAGAAGGTTGAGGCCTCTTTGAATACAGAGGTTAAAAGTTTGAAGGGATCCATTAAGGAGAAGGACAAAAATATGTCTCAGCTCAAGAAGGACCATGACAAAGCTCTAAAGGCTAAGGATAAGGTTCTTCAGTCCAAGGTTGATTCTACAGTTAAGGCTTCTTTGGAAGATGCTACTGAGAGGGCCACCAAAGACTACAAGGTCTCAGATAAATTTGTCAACTTTGTCTTTGAATACCTAGAGAGGGGTATCAAATCAAATGGAATCTTTTCAATAGTTGTAATTTTGATTCCCCCTTTTGTCTGTAACTCTTATTTTTATGAACTCTGATGAAGGCTCTTGATACTCTGTTTTGTAACTTTAAACTCATTTTTATGATAATCTTTAGTTCAACTTCTTCAGATTATATTACTTCATACATTGTTTTGCTTGAAATTTATATGTTGGTGTTGCACTATAATCGCGATGTTTTACCTTTTTTCGACGAATCTAATGTTATTTGAGGCTAGAGGTCAATAAATAATGATGTTAAAGGTCTGAGGTCACCACATTATGATATTTTACCTCTTAAATTTTCACCAAAGTAATGATGTTTAAGGTCTGAGGTCACCACATCATGGTATTTACCCTCATATTTCACCAAATAATGATGATTAAGGTCTGCAATCACCACATTTTAACGTCTTACCCTCATATATCACCAAATAATGATGTTAAAGGTCTGAGGTCACCACATTATGATGTTTTACCTCTTATATTTTCACCAAACTAATGATGTTTAAGGTCTAAAGTCACCACATCATGGTGTTTTACCCTAGTATCTCACCATATAATGATGTTAAATGTCTGAGGTCACCACATTATGATGTTTTACCTCTTAAATTTTCACCAAAGTAATGATGTTTAAGGCCTGAGGTCACCAAATTATGATGTTCCACCTCATATTTTCACCAACTTAATGATGTTCCAAGGTATGAGGTCACCAAATTATGATGTTTAACCTCCAACTTTCACCAAATAATGATGTTTAAGGTCTGAGGTCACCAAATTATGATATTCCACCTCATATTTTCACCAACTTAATGATGTTCCAAGGTCTGAGGTCACCAAATTATGATGTTTAACCTCCAACTTTCACCAAATAATGATGTTTGAGGTCTGAAGTCACCAAATTATGATGTTCCACCTTATATTTTGACCAACTTAATGATGTTCCAAGGTCTGAGGTCACCAAATTATGATATTTAACCTCCAATTTTCACCAAATAATGATGTTTAAGGTCCGAGGTCACCAAATTATGATGTTTCACCTCATGATTGACCAAATTAATGATGTTAAAAACATTATAAAAGTACCCGCAGAACATTGCTATCTTTTCACTAACATCCTTTGTATAAACTGTTACATGTATTACAAAAAGATAAGAACAACTGCAACATCATATGTAATACTTCTTTAAGTGATCGACATTCCAAGGGTTGGAGAAAGGTTCTCCTTCAATATTTTTTAGCTGGTAGGTACCATGCACAACCTCATCAACTACCCTATAAGGACCGTGCAAATTAGGATGGAGCTTATTTGCTTTTTTCCACATCTTCTTTAGGACTAGGTCTCCCACAGCTATGGGCCTTGTCTTCACCCTTTGATTGTAGAATCTCACAGTTTTCTCTTGATAGGTTGCCTATCTTGTCTTTGCATCCTCTCTTCTTTCATTAATTAAATCAAGATCAAGTCTTCTTTCCCCCCTATTCTTCTGAGGGTCATATGTCTGAATTCTATGAGTAGGAAGTCCTACCTCTGTTGGGATTACAACCTCTGAGCCATGGGCTAACATAAATTGAGTTTCCCCTATTGGTGTCCTCCGTGTCGTCTTGTGCGCCCAAAGAACTACGTATACCTCCTCTATACATCTTCCTTTGGCCTCTTCCAACCTATTTTTGATCCTATCAAGGATTGTTGAATTTGTGACCTCAGTCTGGCCATTTTCCTGGGGTCGGCTAGGAGAAGAGAAGAACTGCTTGATCCCCACTCTTTCGCAGTATTTTTCCATGGATATGTTCTTGAATTGGGTTCCATTGTCTAAGATGAGGGTTTTTGGAAGACCATATCTGCATATGATGTTCTTCTCGATGAACTAGAAGGTCTTCTGCTCAGTGATTGTGATCATTGGCTCAACTTTTACCCATTTTGAGAAATAATCAATTGCCAATATTAAGAATCGATAGTTTTTTACAGCTCTTGCAAGGGTCCTACCAAATCAATGCCCCATATTGCAAATGGCCAATGGGTGCTAATTGAAGTCATATATTGATGAGTTTGATGAGGGATGGTGGAGAACCTTGGCACTTATCAGACCTCTTCACGTACGCGACTGCATCATTGGCCAAGGTTGGCCACCAGTACCCCTGAGTGATTATCCTCTTAGATAACGGCCTTCCCGTTATGTGACTAGAACAAGAGCCCTCATGCACATAGTGCAAGATGTGTGGAACCTCTGAAGGGTGGACACATTTAAGGAGACGTATTAGGAATCCTTTTTTATATAGGACATCTCTTACAATTGAGAATTTAGCATCTCTGAACCTCAGCTTTCTCCTTTCTAACTTCGACTCTGGAAGCTCTCCCTCTCTGATGTATCTGATAAGAGGATCAATCCATAAGGCTCCCATACTCAGATTTAGGCAAGTCCTAGCAACCTCTTCCTCTTCGATGGTCGGCTTGGGAAGAATCTCAACTGGTACTATTCTCCTTATCTCTATCCTTGTTAGTGAGGCCAACCTCGCTAGTGCATCAGCTCGACCATTATCTAGCCGAGGTATCCTCTTTATCTTTACTTCCTTGAAGATTTGTAGCATCGGCCTCACCCTCTTTGGATACCTGGACATCCTTTCATCTTTGGCTTCATATACCCCCATGATTTGGTTCACAACTAACTTGGAGTCATTGTGGACTTGGAGCTGGCCAACATTGAGGGCTTTTGCTAAAGAGAGACCTGCTATTAATGCCTCCTACTCTGAATCATTATTGGAAGCTTTGAAGTTGAACCTCAACGCATATTCAATATTTTTTCATCTGGTGCAGACATTATCAACCCTGCTCCACTTTCACTTTCACAGGACAACCTATCGACGAAGAGGTTCCAAGTAGTTTCATTAGAGGAGAAGCTTCCCTCTGATAGGGTCACTTTATTGAAGAGGTGTCTCTCTTCCTCATTCTCAACTTCTCTTTGTCTGACTTTGCTTGACTCAACCTCGTCTGAATCTTGGAAGATGTTTTTGTCTGGTTTATCTGGGGCCCCGTGACTCTCCTCAACATCGTCCTCTTCCCAGGTAAACTCAGCTACAAAGCCTATGAGTGCTTGTCCCTTAATGGCAACCCTGGGTTGATAAACAATATCATATTTCCCCAACTCGATTGCCCAGGTCATTAGCCTTCCTGACTTCTGAAGCTTATGGAGGACCTGTCTGAGTGGGAAATCAGTGAGGATGACCGTGGAGTGGGCTTGGAAGTATGGTTTATTTTTCTTGAAGCATGTATCAAAGCATAGGCTAACTTTTCAATTCGAGAGTACTTTTTCTTAGATCCTTGGAGTGCTTTGCTATTAAAGTACACAGGTTTCTGCACTCCATCCTCTTCTCTTATTATAGCGGCATTGATGGCTGACTCTGAGATAGCTAAGTACACATATAGGTTCTCACCCTAAATTTGTCGGGATAGTAGTAGAGGAGACCTGAGGTAGGACTTGAACTCTTTAAAAGAAACGTCACATTTCCCATTCTATTCAAAGGACTTTCTAAGAACTTTGAAAAAAGGAAGACACTTATCTATGGATCTTGAGACGAACCTGTTAAGTGCAGTAACTCTTTCGGTTAGACTCTGAACGTCTTTGATAGTTTTGGGTGTCTTCATTTCCAGCAAAGCATTGATCTTTTCTGGGTTAGCCTCTATTCCCCTTTGGTTGATGATGAATCCCAAAAACTTTCCTGCTCCTACCCCAAAGATACATTTGGTCAGGTTGAGATTCATTCTATATTTGTCCATGGTGTCAAAAGTTCTTTTAAGGTCGGCCATATGAGTGTCGGCCTTTAAACTCTTCGTCAACATGTCGTCCACATAAACTTCCATGGATTTTCCTATCTTATCTTTTAACATCTTATTCACAAGACATTGCTAACTAGCCCCTGCAGTCTTCAGGTCGAAGGGCATGACCTTGTAACAATAGGTCCCCTTATCTGTAATAAAGGTTATCTTCTCTGAGTCTGCCGAGTCCATGAAGATCTGATTATACCTGGAATACGCATCCATGAAGATCATGAGCTCATGTCCTATTGTGGCATCCACCATCTGATCAATACAAAGTGGGGAGAAACTGTCTTTTGGGCAAGATTTGTTTAAACCATTGAAATCTACACATATCCTACATTTTCCATTAGCTTTGGGCACAATGATAGCATTAGACAACCACTCAGGGTATATGACCTCTCTGATGAACTCGGTCTCTTCAAGCTTTCTAACCTCGTCTCTGATGACATCATACTTTTCCCTTGAGTATACTCTTCTTCTCTATTTGATGGGCTTAACATCTTCTATAACATTGAGTTTATGACACATAATCTCAGGATCATTACCTGGCATGTCTGCATGGCTCTAGGCAAAAATACTATGTCTCTTCCTTAACAGCTTTACTAGTTCCTCCTTGATCTTAGGTCATAGGGCTTTGTCAACTTAGAGCCTTTTTTTTGGCTCGTCCTCATTGAGGACGATGGATTCTACCTTCAACGCGGCCTCTACCTTTTTAGCTTTGTTTCATCTATAGGATCAAGTGTATCGATGTTGTATGTGGTTGTTGCCCTCTTATGAGCCTCTCACTCTTTTGCAGAGTTGAAGTAGCATTCTCTTACCGACGTTTGGTCACCTTTCACTTCCCCTACTCCATAGGGATTCTATAATTTTAGCATTTGGTGGACCATTGAAGGCACGACCTCAAACTCCTTAAGCGTTACTCATCCTTTTATGAGGTTATAGGCTGAGAAGGCATTTTCATCCATCACAAAGAAATTGATTTTTCTATTCAACATCTTAGGCCATTCATCTACCATTTAAACATCCATTTCATTTATACCCAATGGATGAACCTTTTCACCGTTGAAGCCAATCAAGGGATGATGATAAGGGATAAGCCTAGCTCTGCTGAGGCCCAGGCTCTTAAAATAAGGCTAAAGCATAACAAGAACTATCCGCGTCAATGAGGATCCTCTGAACTTCACACCTATGCACCCTTGTGGTGATGACTAAAGGGTTATCATGGGGAGCTAAGATACCCTTAAAGTCAAGTCATGAGAAGCCAACCATGAGGGTGTCCATATCTACCTTCTTTCTCTTCCCGCGCTTAACCTTCATAGATGCCAATTTCACATACTCGGTTTTAGTCACTACTTTGGCCTCTGCCACATGAAGCTTGCGATCTTCTACCTCCGAGCCACCCCCTACTAGTCCCCCATAGATAATGTTCACACCAAAAGAGATCATACCTACCCTCTTCACTAGGACATTATTATCTTTTGGTTGAAGGTCAGGGTCATCTTCATCATCATTTGAGTCATCAGCTCTTCTAGCAAGGATATCTTCTCGATATTTATCATTTCTTTTCTTTTGGGGGTCGTCTCTTCCCCACTTAGAAGCTCTACCATCCACATAATTTCTGAGATTTCTAGACTTCAACATCTTCTCAATCTCATCCTTCAGGGTGAAACACTTATTAGCCAGATGGTTGTGATCTTGATGGAACTCGCACCATATATTCTTATTTCTCTTGTGTGGATGAGCCTTTAACTTCCCCGACCATCTTAGGGATCTATCATTCTTTATTTCATTGAGGATATGTCTGCAACTCACAGTTAAAGGAGTGTAGTGTGCAAACTTGTCGTCTGCAGTCCATTTCTTTCCATACTTTTTCGTTTGAAACTTCCCACTACTACTTCTATTATAATCCTCATACTTCACAGCCATTTCTTTTCTGCATTCATGACCTTTCCAACTATTACTAATAGCTCAACCATAGTCTTGGGAGGGTATTCTGCAAGCTTCCAAAGAAGCTTTTCCTTCTGAAGTCCTCCAATAAGGGTTGTCATGGCTATGCTCTCTTCCTAATCTTTTACACCCAATTTTTCCTTGTTGAACCTCGCGATGTAGTCTCTGAGACTTTTGTTCTTCCCTTGCTTTACATAAAGCAAATGAGTCTTCTTATTTTAATGTCTTACCCCAAAACATAAGTTATGAATAAATAGTTCGACCAAAACTTTACAATTTTCAACTGAATTTTTAGAAAGAGACGTGAACCAAATATGTGCATCCCTAGTCAAAGTGCTTGAGAAATCTCGACACCTCATCTCATCAGAGATTGAATAAATTTCTGCTGTAGATTGATACATTTCAATATGATGGACTGGGTTTGTACTACCATCGTACTTGGGAGACACCACCGGAGGTTCAAATTTAGCAGGGGTTGGGAAGTTAACAATCCTTGCCACAAATGGTGAGCCCTCTGAGAACCCCCTCTGTAATGGGTCTCGATGTTTTATAAGGTTACCTATCTTTTCTTCCAACCTCTAAATAGATTCATTCCATGGTTTAGCAACGTCGGCTTGGCCGAGGTTATACCCATCCACTTCTAAAGGGTGAACTGAGGGTTCCCCAGTTGTCGCCCAACGTCAGCTATTGATCTCCCCCTGACCAAAGTCTCAGCCGTGTGGGGATCAGCCATGATGAGGTCGATGATCATCACCTTCCCATTACGAGCCAGCTATGCTTCTTGACCTGGATAGCTTCTACCTCAGATTATTAACTGGGTCGAGCCTTTCAAAGTCCAACCATATACTTAAGCGATCAAAAGTTGACCTTGTCTATCTTACATCACCATCTCGTCTTTCATACTAACCTTGGCTCTGCTGTACAGGACGTAAAGTGTTGTTTAAGACCTCAAACGACTCCCAACAGTTTGTCGGGGCATCTTTTACCTCAATGTCGTCGTACCTATCCTTATGGAAAGGGTTTCCTTGCCTTCCCAGGCATAAACGCCTAGGTTCAGCAACATCCCTCCTCCATTAAGGAGTAGGTTTGTCCTTTTGTGGTGCCTGGGGTGGTCCCCTGGCCTCAAGCTGTGATTGAGAAGTCGCCAGAGTAATCATCTCCAGTGAGACCCCAGGTGGTCTCATTATGTTTTGTCTTAGCTAGGCAAAATTTCTCCTGCATCACTTGTTGAGTAGTAGCCAAGGACTTCAAGGTTGCTGCCACCTCAGCCATCTCGAACTGGGTTGGTTCATGGATACCAAATGGTGGAGGAAGTGGTGGTCACTCCAGTGCGATATGCTTGAGCTTTTAATGAGAGGACTGTAGATCTTGAAAACCTTAAGGGACCTCTTTAAATGGTGAAATAGCTCCACGCAAAAGGTGAGGCCTGGTTCACCACTAGATTCTCCGGTGAGGTTAAACAGCAAAAGAAGAAGAGATGAATATTCACGTTCCCGTAGACGATGCCAAAATGATGATGCTGGAAACAACTCTACCAGATGAGGTGTTAATAAGCTCAAACTAGCAATAACAATGGCAGCATAGGAGTAAATATCTAGTAGAGGGAGGAGAGGAGAAGACATTTTGAAAACATTTTTATAGCAAGAGTTAGTACTCAAAATGGTTTGAAAACATTTAACAAGTAATTTGTCGCAATTAAAATCGGTTATTGATGACACATGTTAGGTTCACGCACACTCCCTTGAGTCTCCTCACTTCTCATCTAATGTGCACACCTAACGTCCTATACTTAGCCGACCTAGCCATCGTACCAAATCTATCTCGACTAAAGTCTATAATCGATCTTATAAATGGTCTACTCTACTGTACTACCCATATATCATGCTTTATTATTAATATCCTTGTGTATTTCCATTTTCATTTAACATTCACATGTGTTATATTTAATCATTATAATCAAGTCTCACTACTTAATTCATAAAGCATTTCAGATTTATCATTCGACTTTCAAAATTAATTTTCACTACTTACTTTATTATAGATATTCTCAATCTAGTTTTAATCTTAAAATTGAGTTTCTCTCTACTTAATTTATCATTTAGATGTATGTACATACGTATGTATGTACATACGTATGTATGTATATATATATATATATATATATATATATGTATCATCTACAAGTCTACTTTTGCACATAAGTAGAATATCATGTAGTATATATATTTCACACAACATATACTATAAAGATTATTGGTTCGGCTAATCATGGACCCCAATCATCCTATCATTTACATTGGTTCGGATATCCCTCGACCCTAGAGAAAATGTTATGCACAAGTATATTCATCCAGATACTCATCGACCCCGATATCTTTTAACTTTGATATGGTTCGGATCATCATCGACCCTAAATCGAGATTTCATGTATTGGTTCGGATAATCATCGACCCCAATACCGAATTAAGAATACTATAGGTGATGATGCTGGAAACATCACCACCCTTCAAGGTGTTTGTGAGCTCAATTCAATGTTAACAATAGCAACACAAGTATATAGAAAATATAAGAGAATGAGGTGAGGAGAAGAGGAATCACACCGGAATATAAGTTGTTCAGCCAATTAGGCCTACGTCCACTGTGCAAGTGTATGGTATGTATCACTGTATGAGGACTCTAATGGCCATAAATACAATCTCTCAGGCTTTCTCTATCTACTGTGTATTTAGACAGAGTTTCATCTAGGGTTGTATTTTTTGGATCCCTTTCTAAGAAGGATAAGACAAGTATTTATAGTGCCTGGGGGGTGTAGTGTATCCCCCACGCATGTAAAGAGTATGTGTGTGCTGATCTAGCCAATATGATGAAGACATCTGTCCCTGTCACATGTAGATAATGATGATGAAATATTCCCCCCACGTGGGGGGAATGATTTGTTATAATTGATTTGTGTCCACGTGTCCTTGTCCACGCATGTCAATAGGTGCTCGACCTCAGTTCTTGGTCATAACCTCTGCCAGGAAGAGTTCGAGGTTGGTAAGGTCTATCTGCCTATCCAATCCGAGAAGAGCCATCATGGTCTCATCTTAAGTGAAGCCGAGGAAGGTTATTAAGGTCGGCCTGGGCCGAGGTTAAGCTGGAGCATGCTAGGAACATCGGCTGATTCCCAACAGAAGTTGGCCTTGATGGAAGTTTAGCTTCTGTAACCCCGGCCTATTCCTAGCCGAGGTTGTCAGCCAGTGAATGATCTGATGAATATTTATTCCATGTGCCATGCGAACTTCTCTTGATGAGGTTAGTAGTAACCTCGGCCATGGCCGACCTTGCCATGACCGAGGCTATTGGTCAACGATCCATGCCCCTTCCAACCTCGGCCAAGTCCTTAACCGAGGTTGATGTCTCAAATCCGAGGTGGTGCATTTATGGCATATCAATCACCCCTAGCCCTTAGTTACTTGTATGGTCAGGTATCTAAGGGGTATATCGGTCCGGGGTTAGATTTCTTTAGGTGTCAAATATCATCTTGACAAGTGTCAACCATTGCAGTAGGTAGCGTACCTGACAGGTTTGATGATGGCTGTCTTTTGGGCTCCCAAGGCAATGATGGGCCTTGGGAGGTGTGCTCCCATACTTAGGGTTTAAACCCCCAATCTTCTCATTCTTCCTCATTTCTCTCCTTTTCCAGCCTGGAGTAACTTCTGCAACTCTCTCTCTCTCTAGAAGAACTTGGTTTCGAAGTGCATTTTGGTGCCCCATCACCTACTTCTCTTCACTTTCCTTCAGGTACCTCTTGCCATCCCTTCTTCTTCATTTTTCTTCCCTAGTATTGTTTTTGCTTTTTCTGGGGAGCTTTAAGAGATTTCCAGTGAGATCTCCATTTTTTCTGGCGAACTGTTCTTATTTGTTCTTCGTGGTTATTGCTCAAAATTTGATAGTTTGATCCTTAATTGCATCATTCCATTTGCCAGTATTTGTTTGTTGTTTAGGAGAGTTGTAAGTGTAGGGTCTGCCTCTTATGCTCAGACCCCTTTACCAACTCTTACAGGAGTTCCCCTCTCTCAGAGAGAAGACTTTAGAGAAAATTAGGCAAATAGAAAGAGCGCAGGAGGAAGCTCGTAGGTTAGAGGAATTCCCCCTCAGACCTATCTTTCCACCACCTCTGAAGGTCGAATATCCTAAACCATCTGATCCAGATAACCAAGCAGAGGTCCCTGCTGAATCGTCGCCAATGTCTGAGCCTGAGTCATCCTCTTCAGACCCTATGTGTGTGGACTCTTTTCAAGAGGCTATGGATTTCTCAACTCGACAAGATCAGGCCCCTGATCAAGCGGAGGTTTCTAGTCGAGCCTCGTCCCATAAAATTTCAAGCACATCAACCTCTTCCTCTGAGATTGAAATTATTGGGCCGAGTGTGGCGGTTCCGCCAATCCTTCAAGCCATACCCTTATCGGCTGTCACTCGAGCTGAGTTCGATCAGAGGTTTCCAAGTGGAGCCCAATCGTTTGCTCATGCCGACGTTGAGTTAGATGATGATGATGCTGAGAGTGATGTTGACGTCTCTGAGGCAGCCGAGATTGAGAGTATAGTTAGTGAGGTCGACCTTATTTGCTTCAGGTACTTATACTCTATCAGCCCCTCCATAAAGCTTAGGAGACCTCTAAGGGAAGAGGGGACTTACCACGGCCGAGATGGTGAGATCTGCTTGTACAAGCAGATGTTCAAGTTGGGATTTAGTCTATTCATCCATCCCATCAAGAGGTGTATACTAGCCTATATCAACTTGGCCCCTTCCCAGTTGTCACCCAATGCTTGGAGGGTGATAATTGGGGCCATTGTCTTATGGAGGGTTGTTCATCTCTCAGACCTTTTAGTCCAAGTCTTTGTAGGATGATATGTCCCTTCATCTACCAAAAACCATCCGAGCTACTATCATTTTGTAGACTCAAACGTCTAATCATAACTGGAAGCCACGCTACTTCTTTGCCTCAGGACCATGGGAATTTGATCCATGTACCCCCTCTTCCCCGCTAGAGCCGAGGATGCCTATAAGACGGGGAAAGGTTACAATGGCTGCTAAGGTCGACCCTGGTCTAAGCCTACAAAATCTTCAGAAGGTCAAAGACCTTCAGGATCAGGGGGCCCATGGTCTGATCGTAAGATTTGAACACCTGATGACCCCTCACTACCTCTCTGAGACTGGTTTAGGGGGAAGTCCTCTTACAGAGCTTGGTAAGTTTCTTATTTCAATAAGTTATACCTCTGAATATGTGTATATCTTATTCTCTAACTCAGACCCTCCTATTTTGCAGAGCGTCCGAAGGGAATATCTGACTAGTTTTAGGAAATGGCAGCACCAAGTATAACGAAGCTCGTCAAAAAGGTTGGTCTGGCCACTCCTCTTCCCCCTCCATCTGCCTCAAGGGATGAGGCCACTAAAAAGAGGAAGGTTTCTGACCCTGCCCCTGAGGATCAGAGGCAGAAGAAAAAAGGGGGAGATCGAGCTATCCCCATTTCCCCTGAGGATGCATTGGATGCTCATATAGAGCAATTAAAAATTAATGATAACATCATAGGGCATAGTTTGCAGGCATTGGATGCCATCGGATCTTCTATGACCGATGCTGACAAATGTTTTTATCGATCTATGGACACTCCTCTGCTGATTGAGTTTGTCCTTCATATGCTTATTCAGGTATGACTTTGGATTTCAGTTTATATTCGAAGTGTAACCTCTTCTTTGTATTGCAACTTATATATATTACCACATGATTTACAGGGCCTTGCTGCTATGCATCATCTTGCCAATTGGACCCTGAATAAGTTACCCCTCATCCAGAAAGGCCAAGAGGCCGAGAAGGTGCAAAGTACTCTGAATGCAGAGGTAGGACGTCTGAAGGCTGTACTTGATGGGTCTGACAAGAAGGCTAAGGAGTTGGAGAAAGAGATCTCCAAGCTGAAAAAGGACCATACCGTTGCTCTAAAGGCTAAGGACGATGTTCTTCAGCAAAAGGTCGACGCAGTAGTGAAGGCAGCCCTTAAGGATGCTTCTGAGGGGATTTTAGCCAATTACAAAGTCTCCGATGAATTCATCAGCTTCATCTTTGAGTACCTCGAGAGAGGTATTAAGGCTACTGGCAAGTGGGCGGCTGTTAAGGAAAAGGAGTCGAGTAGCTTGAAAGCCTTTGACTTGGTGGGTCTGGGTTTTGCTAACCCCCAATTCTCCCAAGCACTTCAGGAGGTCGAAGAGGAAGATACTGCCCCAGCAGAGACTGCACCCCAGGATGTTATAGAGACTGAAGGAGCCAACCCCAGAGAGGATGGGACTGAGGTGACCAACGTTGGCTAGGGGAATCAGGCTGAGGATGCCAGCACTCTCCCTTCAAATCCTTAGGCTATTTTGTGAAGATTTTGTACTTTTTTGTAGTCCCTGATTAGTTGTAACCTCTGAAGAACATCGTCAGCTTATATTTTTGTTTTTTATAATTGGATGACAACCTCTGAGGAGGGTTTTTATTTCTTCATTTATTGATTTGTTTAATGCTTCTTTGCCATGCGATTTTCAGCTCTGAAGTCTTGTTACAGCGATGTCTGTTTAAACTAAATTAATAGTCTTACCTCCGACCTTGTCACCACATTATGATGTTTTAAGGTCTGAGGCCATCACTAAGATGTTATCCTTATAAATAATTTCACAAAATTAAAGATGTTAAGGGTCTGAGGTCATCTGAGTATGATGTCTGACCTCAGACCTTGTCACCAATTAATGATGTTAAGGGTCTGAGGTTATCCAAGTATGATGTCTGACCTCAGACCTTATCACCAAATAATGATGTTATAAGGTCTGAGGTCATCAACTAAGATATCATCCTCATATATAATATCACCAAATTAATGATGTTAAGGGTCTGAGGTCATCCAAGTATGATGTCTGACCTCAGACATTGTCACCAAATCATGGTGTTATAAGGTCTGAGGTCATCAAATAAGATGTAATCCTCATAAATAATTTCACCAAATTAATGATCTTGAGGGTCTGAGGTCATCTAGGTATGATGTCTGACCTCAGACCTTGTCACCAAATCATGATGTTATAAGGTCTGAGGTCATCAACTAAGATGTTATCCTCATAAATAATATCACCAAATTAATGATGTTAAGGGTCTGAGGTCATCCAAGTATGATGTCTGACCTCAGACCTTGTCACCAAATCATGGTGTTATAAGGTCTGAGGTCATCAACTAAGATGTTATCCTCATAAATAATTTCACCAAATTAGTGATGTTGAGGGTTTGAGGTCCTCCAGGTATGATGTCTGACCTCAAACCTTGTCACCAAATCATGAAGTTATAAGGTCTGAGGTCATCAACTAAGATGTTATCCTCATAAATAATTTCACCAAATTAATGATGTTGAGGGTGTGAGGTCATCCAAGTATGATGTCTGACCTCAGACCTTCTCCCCAAATAATGATGTTATAAGGTCTGAGGTCATCAACTAAGATGTTATCCTCATAAATAATTTCACCAAATTAAGGATGTTGAGGGTCTGAGGTCATCCAAGTATGATGTCTGACCTCAGACCTTATCACCAAATCATGATTTTTTAAGGTCTGAGGTCATCAACTAAGATGTCATCCTCATAAATAATATCACCAAATTAATAATGTTAAGGGTCTGAGGTCATCCATGTATGATGTCTGACCTCAGACCTTGTCACCAAATAATGATGTCAAGGGTCTGAGGTCATCAACTAAGATGTCATCCTCATAAATAATATCACCAAATTAATGATGTTGAGGGTCTGAGGTCATCCAAGTATGATGTCTGACCTCAGACCTTGTCACCAAATCATGATGTTATAAGGTCTAAGGTCATTAACTAAGATGTCATCCTCATAAATAATATCACCAAATTAATGATGTTTAGGGTCTGAGGTCATCCAAGTATGATGTCTGGCCTCAGACCTTATCACCAAATAATGATGTTAAGGGTCTGAGGTCGTCTAAGTATGATGTCTGACCTCAGACCTTGTCACCAAATCATGATGTCATAAGGTCTGAGGTCATCAACTAAGATGTTATCCTCATAAATAATTTCACCAACTTAATGATGTTAAGGGTTTGAGGTCATCCAAGTATGATGTCTGACAACATACCTTGTCACCAAATAATGATGTTATAAGGTCAGGGGTTATCAACTAAGATGTTATCCTCATAAATAATTTCACCAACTTAATGATGTTAAGGGTCTGAGGTCATCCAAGTATGATGTATGCCATCAGACCTTGTCACCAAATAATGATGTTATAAGGTCTGAGGTCGTCAACTAAGATGTTATCCTCATAAATAATTTCACAAAATTAATCATGTTGAGGGTCTGAGGTCATCCAAGTATGATGTTTGACCTTAGACCTTGTCACCAAATCATGATGTTATAAGGTCTGAGGTCATCAACTAAGATGTTATCCTCATAAATAATTTCACCAACTTAATGATGTTAAGGGTCTGAGGTCATCCAAGTATGATGTCTGACATCAGACCTTGTCACCATATAATGATGTTATAAGGTCTGAGGTCATCAACTAAGATGTCATCCTCATAAATTCTATCATTAGAGTACAATGAAGCAAGAATTAACATGGAAACTGATCTCTCATGAATAACCTCTTCATAAGACGGTACATTTACATAAATTTTTGTAATTTCATATGTAATACGTCTTTAGGTGATCAGCATTCCAGGGGTTGGCAAAAGGTTCCCCTTCTAGGTTTTCTAGCCTATAAGTCCCGGGCACAACCTCTTCTGTCACTTTGTAGGGACCATGCTAGTTTGGGTGGAGTTTGTTTGTTTTCTATAATGTCTTCTTCAGTACTAAGCCTCCCATGATAATGGGTCTTGATTTCACCCTCTGATTGTAGAATTTTGCTACTCGCTGCTGGTAAGCTGCTTGTCTGATTTTTGCGTCTTCCCTTCTCTCTTCAATCAGATCTAGGTCTAGTCTCCTTTCTTCCCCATTTTTATCAGGGTCATAGGTCTGAACCCTATGAGTAGGGAGTCCTAGAGCCTTTCCCAATGAGAGACCTGCTATCATGGCCTCATATTCTGACTCGTTGTTAGATGCCTTAAAGTTGAACCTCAAAGCGTATTCAACGTTGGTACCGTCTGGAGCTGAAAGTATCAGCCCTGCACCGCTTCTACTGTCACAGGAAGAACCATTAACGAAGAGATTCCAAATGTCAATATCCGATGAGAAGGCCTCTTCCGACATGATTCCTTGCCTTAAGAGGTACCGGTCCTCCTCATTCCCCACTACTCTTCTCCTGATCTTCTTGGATACGACCCCTTCCTAGCTTCGGAAGACGTTTGGTGCAACCTCTTCCGGTTCTCGGAAGACGTTTGGTGCAACCCCTTCAACACCCACTAGGTCATTCTCTACCTCAGCCTCTTCCCATGTGAACTCAGCAATAAAGTCTGTAAGGGCCTTCCCTTTGATAGCTGCCCTAGGTTGGTAAGTAAGGTCATACTCCCCCAACTCAATGGCCCAGGTCATCAATCTTCCAGACTTCTTAGGTTTATGTAGAACCTGTCTTAGTTGGGAATCGGTGCGGATGACCATGAAATGGGCTTGGAAGTAGGGATTCATCTTCCCTGAAGAATGTATCGGGGCGTAGGATAACTTTTCCATACGAGGATAATTTTTCTCAGACCCTTGAAGGGATTTACTGTTAAAATACACAGGCCTTTGGATTCCAACGTCTTCCCGTACTATGGCTGCAGTGATGACCGATTCAGAGAGCGCTAGATAAATATACAATTTCTCTCCTACTATGGGTCGAGATAATAACAAGGGAGACCCAAGGTAATACTTGAGTTGGTTAAAATCTTCTTCGCACTCTTCGTCCCACTGGAAGGCCTTTCTAAGCACTTTAAAGAATGGAAGACACTTGTCCGTTGCTCTGGAAACAAACCTGTTGAGTGCGGCCACTCTCCCCGTGAGTCTTAGGACGTCCTTGATACTCCTTGGCGTCTTCATGTCAAGCAAAGCCTTGATTTTCTCAGGGTTTGCTTCGATTCCTCTTTGATTGACGATAAATCCATGAAACTTCCTAGCTCCTACCCCGAAGACACACTTCGTTGGGTTAAGTTTCATCTTGTACAGGTCCGTAGTATCGAAGGTCTTTTCAAGGTCTGCCACATGAGTGCAGGCCTTTAATCTCTTCATCAACATGTCATCTACATACACCTCCGTAGTGTTGCCTATTTGATCTTCGAACATCTTATTCATAAGATGTTGATACGTTACCCCTGCATTTTTCAGATCGAAGGGCATCACTTTGTAGAAGTACGTCCCTTTGTCGGTAATGAAGGTTGTCTTCTCTGATTCTTTCGCATTCATGAAGATCTGATTATAGGCTGAATACGCATCCATGAAGATCATGAGCTCATGCCCTGCAGTAGCATCTACCATATGATTTATTCGAGGTAAGGGATAGATGTCTTTTGGGCAAGACTTATTCAGGTCAGTGAAATCAATGCACATTCTCCACTTTCCCTTGGCTTTAGGCACGATGACTGCATTCGATAACCACTTCGGATATATGACTTCTCTAATAAACTCATCCTCTTCCAATTTTTTAACCTCTTCCTGGATGACATCGTACTTCTCCCTGGAGTAAACTCTTTGTATTTGTTTGATAGGCCTGGCATATTTGGTCACGTTAAGCTTGTGACACATAACCTCAGGGTTGATACCGGGCATGTCTGCATGACTCCAAGCGAAGACACTCTGCCTCTTCCTCTACCTCAAGAAGTTTATTAGATCTTCCTTGATTTATGTTTTTAAGGCTTTGTCGACCTGGATGGTTTTTTCCGGTTTGTCCTTATTGAGGACGATGGATTCTACCTCTTTCGAAGACTCCCCCTTCTTCAACTTTGTTTCATCTCTTGGGTTAAGTGTATCAATGATGTAAGTGGTGGTTGCCCTCTTATGGGCCTCTCTCTCTTCGACCGAGTTGAAGTAACATTCTCGTTCTATGGTCTGGTAACCTTGTACTTCCCCTACCCCATAGGGGGTCGGGAATTTTTGCATTTGGTGGACCGTCGATGGCACGACCTCAAACTCCTTAAGGGATACCCTTCCTATGATGATGTTATAGGCCGAGAAGACGTTTTTATCCATCACGAAAATATTTATCTTCCTGGTCAACCTCTTAAGCCACTCATCACCCATTCGTACGTCCACCTCATACATGCCCAATGGGTGGACCTTTTTGCCGCTGAAGCCCATTAAAGGATGATGATAGGGCACCATCCTAGCTCTGCTAAGACCTAGGCTCTTGAAGCAAGGACAAAACATCATGTCTACTGAACTCCCCCCGTCCACGAGAATCCTCTGCATCTCGCATCCATGCACCCTTGTGGTTATTACCAAAGGGTCATCATGTGGGGCTAAGATACCTTTGAAGTCGAGTCGGGAGAACCCAACTATAAGGTTGTCCATGTCCACCTTCTTTCTCTTCTGCGCTGTATCAAAAGACGTTAGAATTACAACTTCAAGTTTGGCCACTGACTTGGCCTTTGCCACATGAGATTTTCTGTCAGCCACCTCCCGCAAGTCCTCCGTATATGGTGTCAAAGGAGATCATGCCAACACTCTTCACCGGAGTGTTGTCATCTTTCGGTGGAAGGTCTGGATCGTCTTCATCATTATCTCTTCTAGATGGGGTATCGTCATGGCGTCTGTCGTTTCTCCTCTTCTTAGGTTCATCTCTTCCGCCTTTAGGAGCCTTGCCATCAACATACTTCCTCAACTTTCTGGACTTTAACATCTTTTTAATCTCATCCTTCAAGGCGAAGCATCTATCTATAACATGGCCATTGTATTGGTGGAACTCGCACCATAAGTTTTTGTTCCTCTTATGTGGAGGGGATTTCAGTTTCTCCGGCCATCTTAGAGTCCTGTCATTCTTGATCTCGTTGAGGATATGCTCACAACTCACAATTAGAGGAGTATAGTGAGCGAATTTGTCATCGGCTGACCTCTTCTTTCCATCCTTCTTTCTTTGGGACTTCCCACTACTACCACGGTTCTCATCCTCATACTTGGCAGCCATTGCCTCTTCGGCATTCATGACCTTTCCCGCAGTTGTCAGTATCTCTGCCATAGACCTGGGAGGGTCTTCCACAAGTTTCCACAACAACTTCCCTTTCTGAAGACCTCCTATGAGGGCGGTCATGGCTATATTCTCTTTGTAATCTTAAACATCAAGTTTTTCTTTATTAAAGCTAGCGATGTAGTCTCTTAGGCTCTCGTCCTTTCCTTGCTTGACATACAGTAGATGAGTGGTCTTCTTTTGATGTTTTACCCTAAAGCATAAGTTGTGAATGAATCTCTCAGCCAATCCCTTGAAGTTCTCAATTGAATTCTTCGGAAGAGAAGTAAACCAGTTGTGTGCTTCTCCTGCCAAAGTCCCAGAGAAGGACCTACACTTCATCTCATCAGGTATTGAGTAGATGTTCGCCGATGATTGATACATCTCAATGTGTTGTATAGGGTTGGTTCTATCGTCATATTTAGGAGACACCATGGGTGGTTTGAACTTAGAAGGGGTTGGGAAGCTCACTATCCTTGCCACAAAGGGGGAGCCCTCTGATAAACCTCTTTGCAATGGATCTCGGCTCTTAATGAGGTCTCCTATCTTCTCCTCAAGACGTTGGATATATTTATTCAATGGTCTCCCACCATTGGCCTGGTCGAGGTTGTCCCTAGCCACCTCCAAGGGGTGAACTGAGGGTTCCCCAGCCGCAGCGCAACGTCGGCTATTGACCTCTTCCTGGTCTCTACCTCTTCCTACATGAGGTCAGCCTTGGTGAGGACGACATTGTCCATCTCCTCTTTGCGAGCCGACTGCGCTCCTTGACCTTAATAACCTCTATCTTAGGTCATTTACTGGGCCTAACCTTTCAAAGGCTGACCCTCTGCTCAGTCGATCAAAGGCGGATCCTCATCATTGAGCTTCCCTGCCTCTTCTTCCTTCACACCCTGGGCTTTATTGGATAGGGCGAATTGTATTGTTCAAACCCTCATAGGGCTCCCAACAATCATCTGGGACCTCTTCTGCCTCTAGATCGTCATACTTATCCTCTGGGCAAGGCTTTCCTTGCCTCCCCAGGCATAAGCGCCTAGGGTCAGCAACGTCCCTCCTACGCTAGGGTGCAGGTTGGTCCTTCATTGGTGCCTGGAGTGGTCCCCTGGCGTCAGGATGAGGCTAGACAGCCGCCGGAGTAATCATTTCCGATGAAACTCCAGGTGGCCTCATCATAGCTTGGCTGAGTTGTGCAAACTGCTCCTGCATAGCTTGTTGCGTTGCAGCCAAAGACCTCAAGGCTGAAGCTACCTTCGCTATTTCAGACTGAGGCGGTGCCTGGCTGGAACTAGGTCGTCCCGCTCCAGACGGTGGAAGAGGGAGCGACAATTCTGGTGCCATATGTTAACACTATATAGCTTGACTAGCCGATGAGCTTAATACCTTGATGGACCTCTTTCAATGGTGAAGCAGCACCACACATGGGTTGGTGCCTGGTTTACAACCAGAGTCTCCAGTGAGGTTAAGAAGCAAAAGAGGAAGAGATAGCTTCTCCGTTTCCCACAGACGGCGTCAAAAAGATGATACTGGAAACAACACCACCCTTCAAGGTGTTTGTGAGCTCAATTCAATGTTAACAATGGCAGCACATGTATATAGTAAATATAAGAGAATGAGGTGAGGAGAAGAGGAAACGCACCGGAATATAAGTGGTTCAGCCAATTAGGCCTACGTCCACTGTGCAAGTGTATGGTAGTATCACTGTATGAGGTCTCTAATGGCCATAGATACAATCTCCCAAGCTTTCTCTCTACTGTGTATTTAGACAGAGTTTCAGCTAGGGTTGTATTTTTTTGGATCCCTTTCTCTAATAAGGATAAGACAAGTATTTATAGTGCCTGGGGGCGTAGTGTACCCCTTACGCATGTAAAGAGCATGTGTGTGTTGATCTAGCCAATATGATGAAGACATCTCTCCCTGTCACATGTAGATAATGATGATGAAATATTCCCCCCACGTGGGGGGAATGATTTGTTATAAATGATTTGTGTCCATGTGTCCTTGTCCACACATGTCAATAGGTGCTCGGCCTCAGTGCTTGGTCATAACCTCAGCCAGGAAGACTCCGAGGTTGGTAAGGTGTAGTTGCCTATCCAATCCAAGAAGAGCCATCATGGTCTCATCTTAACTGAACCCGAGGAAGGGTATTAAGGTCAACCTGGAGCATGCTAGGAACATCGGTTGATTCCCAGCTGAAATTGGCCTTGATGGAAGTTTAGCTTCTGTAACCCCGACCTATTCCTAGCCGAGGTTGTCTACCAGGGAATGATCTGATGAATATCTATTCCATGTGCGATGAGAACTTCTCTTGATGAGGTTAGTAGTAACCTCGGCCATGACCGAGGTTGTTGGTCAACGATCCATGGCCCTTCCAACCTCGGCCATGTCCTTGACCGAGGTTGATGTCTCAGAGCCGAGGTGGTTCATTTGGGGTATATCAATAGGTATTCACACAGCCTAAGTATCAATATAATAGGTATTCACACAACCATATTATTTATACTAGTATGAAATATTTTATTCTCTCTAATATTCATCGTACTTTATCTTTTATTTATGAGTTTACTCACTCTCGTACTCCCCTCGTATGCCTATTATAGAATAATATATCTCCCAATATTATTTTCACAAGTGCATACGTATTCCCCCAACACGTAAATATAGTATTACACGAGAAAATAAAGACTTGAGATATTTTAGAGCACCGGACCGATCCACCTCCCAGGACTGGACTGGTTAAGGCCGGACCGATCTACTTACCAGGACCGGACCAGTCCGTTTTTCTGTAACTTAGTTCTCTATTTTGCAAAAGCATTTTTACACCTTTTTGATAACCAAATATCCTAAACTCTTCACCAAATTCATAATTTATTGTTCCTAATTATTTCTACCAAAGTTAGGATGATTTTTAACGTTTCAAACCCATTAAAACTTTACCGAAAAATAACCAAGAATGAATCAACCCCCAAAACTCTTTCATAAACTAGTTTTGTGTTCATCTATTAAATTCCATTCAAAACCCAAATTTAAATCCGTATTAACAATCCAAACTCTTATGATTTACAATCCTCTACGGATATAAACCCTAACTAGATGCAATTTTACCCAACATGAAATCAATTGGTACTCTTCATCAAGGTTTTAAAATAAAAATCAATTTATTTATGAAATCCCTACACATGGGTATTATAACTGGAATTCAATTTGCAATAAACACTTGCCCTGGATTGATTGATCCGATTTCGTGATTTTTAGTTGATGATTGATTGCTTCTTCTCCAATTTTCTTTTCCAATTGACTTAACGTGCAAAAAAACCTTCACCACCTTCTCAATTCTCTCCTTAGGCTTTGGATTAATGGTCCTCTCTTTTCTCTAATGTCCTCTCTAATCTTTTGTGTTATGAGCCCTAAGCTCAATCTCTAAAAAACAGATATATGGCTGTAATTTTGGTAGGTCCCTTGACCTCTTTTATAAAAATGATTGTAACACCCTTAATAGCTGTTGGCTTGGTCCAAAATTGACCCGGGGACCAAATTATACCCCGCGGTACACTATTATGACTATTTCGACCCATCCGGAATTATTCGTGACCTCTAAATTATAATATGAGTCACTTAAAATATATATCTCATTACTCACCTAAAAAATAGTCTACACGTGACTCGCAGTGAGATAAAGTAGAATACACACATATCATTCAATATGCCATATAAAGATAATCATTTGTTATTTACTATTCACACTTAGTAAATTTCATCAAAATATTAATCAGTATCTGTCACTCGATTAATATTTAATAGTCACATTTATTAAATAAACCACTTTAAATTACTTCAGTTGCGTAATTTAAATAAAACGTGTTTTCCTAATTAATTAATTTAAAAATACGCAGAAATACGGGGTGTTACATATGTGACACCCCACCCAATTAAATATACGGTCATCAGTCCTTTACCAATTCAAAACAGGATATTCGGTTGGTTCATTCTTAGCATCACTGTCGAAAAACTATTTAACATATTAATCACCTAATATAAAATTAATCTAGGTGTCAAACCATTTCCAATTTAGTAAAACCAAGTAATTCCATTTCCATTTAATTTCAAAATATAAACCATTCACCACACATCGGAATGTAAATAAATACTGAACATGAATTAAGTACTGAAAAAATAAAACTGAGTAAAACTCTCAGTTCAAAGTTTCAAACCATAAACTTAACTGAATACAATAACTTTGATGAAAGATTAGAAGTGGGTGACATATGCCCTAAATAAGAAGTCCAGATGAAACTGAATGGAAAGGATAGATGCATCTTCTGTAAGGACCTACAGCTTCCATAATAGCTGCAGCACGTCAAGCAATCCAAATCTCTAAATCCGGTGTCCCTGTGGCTTAGCACCTGATATAATACATATATATAGAAAAAGAGAGAAGAAATATAAGAAACGGGTCAGAGCCCGATGTGTAAAAATGATTTAGAAAGTATTTAAAACTGGTTCTTAAAACAAGTCTTATACACAGGTTAGTTATCGAACTCTCACATGAGTTTCTCACCTCTCGTCTATTATGCACGCCTAACGTACATCTAATCTCCCCCTAGTTATACCTCCAAGTCTAACTAGTCAAAAACCATACTAATACTAACTATGCTCACTAGTAGTATTCCCGTATCGCCCATACAATACGCTAATCAGATATTGTATCTCATATACTAAGTTTCATTATTCACCGTTTGAATGGTTAATCTTTTATTCACTAAGATTATTTTATTTCTCATTTCCATTTTATCTACTAGTTTCACAAAGTAGAAAGTTAGCCAAGTATACTCATACATATATATAGTTTCATTATCCCTATATATATACACTAATCCTGCACCCTAAGGTTAACACCACTTGATACAATGTAATGATTATTATTATGACCAAGTCTACTGATTTCACATAGTAGAAATATTTACAAGTTCATATATATATATATATATATATATATATATATATATATATATATAGTCACATCATCACTATACATATATATATACTAATCCTGCACCCCCGGGCTAAGACCCATTAGTGCACCTATCCAAAACATCATGCATCCCCATGTTAGCACCCATTAATGCGCCTATCATTAACAATTCAACACCCCCGGGTTATTACCCATCAGTGAGCCTAACAATAGAATCTCGCATCCCCGGGTTATCACCCATTAATGCGCCTATCAATAATAATCCAGCACCCCCGGGTTATCACCCATCAATGTGCCTAACAATAGTCATCCTTGTACCCCCGGGTTATCACCCATTAGTACACTTAACAATAGAGTTTCTTAACCCCCAAGTTATCACTCATTAGTGAGCTTAATTATAGGGTTCTTTCACCCCCGAGTTATCACCCATTAGTGCTCTTAACAACAATATCACATAATAGGCATACACACATCCTATTATAATTTATAGGTATTTATCCAACCTACATACATACTCCTCATACGTATTTTAACCTCATCACTACGTATAGTATAAATATTTAGATTAATATCTCTCTCGTAATATCCAACGTACATTCTCTCTATACCGAAATAATTAAAGTATTAATTCTCCCACACTTTTCCCGAAATTCTGTCCAATTTGAATTTACTATTTGGAAATTTCTCTCACTCCAATAAACCGGCAAACACAAAAATGGACTTTGAGAAAATCCCCAAAAAATTCCTCTGTCACTCGAACCAGAAGGGTTGTCGTTTGAACGACTTCCACGTGTCGTTCAAGCGACTTCGCACGAGATTCAATCTCGCTCGAACGACTTCACGCGAGATCACGCGAGATGTCATTATTCGTCTTCTTTCCCAAAATTCTGCGTTTTTCCACCACTTATGAACCTATAAACCTCTAAGATTCAACAGCCAATGCCTCATCATCAATACCCATTAACCCTAACATGTTATAAATCATTCCTAACCTCCTAGGATCATTAATTCGTCATAAATCATCATAATTATATAAAATCCCCAAATCAATTCATATGAACCCTAGTTTCCAAATTTTCAATTAAAGAACCTAAACAACCCATATGCTTTCATCAATATATAATCAAATTTCTTGATTAATCCTCTACATACATGACGGAATTTCAGCCACTAATTAAACTAATCCTTCATCATAATTTAAATCTCTAATTTTCACCCAATTCATGATTAATTTCACCTACACTAACATGAGCATGATTATTGCTAAAAGAAAACAAGTAATAAACACTTGCCTCGAATATGATGGTCTGATCCGTTGGTGATGTTGGTACATACGCGGTCCTCTCTTCTCGATTTACACATTGGTGGTCTCGGTTGTGCAAGGTGGTGCTATCTTGGCCCCTTTTCTCTTGGAATGAGCTCTCCCTCACACCTCCTATAGCCGTTCTTAACTTCCTGTAACCTTTACACCCTAATGGAATCTCCTTGGCTGATATAATTACTCTTAATTTTCGTCCATTAATTTAGCCCAAAAATACAATTTACCATAATGCCCTCTCGGGGTGCTGGTTAGACCTAAAATCGCCCCGAGACCCAAACTAAACACCCGGGTATACTATTTTTACTATCTCGACCCTTCCGGACCCCACGGCGTACTCGAAATGACCATACGAGTTAATAAAAATAAATTCTATTTTTATTCTATTCAATTAGTCCCGACCCGACTCACGCGCATGTCAGACTTAAATTACCAAACTGTCCTCACTTCCGACAATTTATCAAGTATCATAATTTCATATTACATATCACACAGTAATATTCAATAATTATCAACAATAAGTATTAATCTTTGGCACACTAGTTAATAATTATTTTAATCTGAATTATTAACAAATTAATTTCTCGCATTTTAATTTAATTAATCCAACAACAATAATTAATTACATACTTATTCCCATAATAATAATTAATCACATAAATATTTAAATCATCAAAAATATGGGGTGTTACATACTTCCCCCCTTACAACGGAATTTCGTGTCGAAATTCGAAAAAAGTATACCAAGTACAGACAACGCTGTAAAAATTTTACGCATCGCATCCCAGCGCTCACAAATAAGCTACTCCGTACCACCCATATAGTACGCTATCGAATACCCTTAATAATGAAAACTTCATATTTTTGCTTTAAACTCCAGGATACTCAGTCATATAGGCTCTTGCCCAAGCCTTTCTTCTTAAGTTTCACTACTTCAACTTTATTTTAGATATTTACTATCTAGCCTTCTACTATTTGCACCATAGTAGATTTATCCTCTTCCCATATACACACGACTTCGTCTCGTGTCGTTCATACAAGTAAATTGGCTGTACAATATATATTTCACACACAGTATATACGATAATATAGATCCTTCTCCGACATTTGAAATCATAACTGGTCCCCCACCTCTAACTCTCAAGTAGGACAACAACAAATTTTATCGTGCCATACTTCTACTGGAACTCTGCTCGAACGTCAACTTATAGGAGTTATTTGGACACAAACTCCACTAATGGAAGGTACTACTCCTGTCCTCCTCTAAGATCTCAGGGTCCACATAAAATTTTCTCTTCCGCTTCCAATTAGACCGCTTGTCCTTCCCATCCCATTGTGGGTATTAGGTCGTACACAATCGCATTTTAGTACCTATAATTTTACCATCTCAGCTATATGAGAAAATCTTTGGGGATACGCTTCCATTCTCTAGTGGAAGGAGCCCCTACTGGTCTCGAATTGTCCGCCCCTTTTTTTTTCTAAAAGTCAGCTGACCCACTACAAGACTAACTTTGAAAATTACTCTACATTAAACCCATTGCCACTGTTATTTGTATCGTAATACATTTTATACTCTCTTGAATGTACTTCTAATCATGATACGTGTGACTTTGTCGAATCGTGTGACACAAGTTTTTTTTTCGCTCAAAAATCTCAGTTTATTTTGTAACAAATCTTACGGAGTAATCTTCGGCTTACTCGACTACATGTTATCGAATTCACAAGATAATCATAATCCAGCATTTGATTCAATCACCCAGGGCGCCCATACACCCCATGCCTCGCGCACCATTATACAAATGACGCAAAATTTTCTTACCTCAATGCTTGCACAGTCGGTATGCTGATGTGGTAGGGGTACACTCAACCACCCCACTAGTAAAAAATTAATCAATCCTTCAATGGTATTATTGCTCTATTCAGAATGATACTGAGACTAGGCGACTCTATCGGACTTAAGTCATAAAAGGATTATCAACTCTCAATTATATTCCTTTATTGGTATAATAATCCACATACAAAACCTATGTACTATCGACCAAACTTCTCTCCAACTCCCGACATTTGGTAGTTTCATGCGTGGGATGTCTCACAAAGCTAAATCCAAACAAGGAACCCCCCCCCCCCCCCCCGATATACTACTATCTAATCTAGCCAGTTGTCGAGGTTCGTAAGGCCTTTAGTACATACTATGTACTTTCCCACAATTTACGTATTGTGAAATAAAAGTTTACTCGTCCACTCTCATATCCCTAAAAATCTAACATGAAGCATGGCGCCCTCACTATCCCAAGTACTTGGCGCTATAAATATATAACGAGCTATATTTCGTCGCTCGATAATACATAATGTATTCTAAGTCTAAGCAGACAAATAAATTCATATGCTTGAGAATCACATATAATTAGACACTATACTCACTGAGGCCTATAATACCATGAAAGCTTCATATATACTCATATATGGACCCAACCCTATTTCTGGTGGCGCCGCATAAAACTAACATCACTCCTCCCGGAGTATCCGACACGATAGTCATAACACTACATTTTTACTATCGTTTAACCATGCGGTAATTAATCACTACACATTACCATAATAAACTCTACTAAAGCTGACTTAATGCAGTAGTAAATTATAACAACAAAACATATTCTTAGGGTCCACCCGATTAAGTCACGGGAAATCATCAAAATGCCCTGCTAACAAAGAGAAATACATTTGAACAAGATTGTTAAAACTAACGTTCCCACTAAACTCGACCCGCACGCGAAGTTTAGGTTTTCCAATTTACATAAAAGTTGTGGCACACCCATGTCACTAGAATCTGTCCTTTACTCACAAGGAAGAAGTAAAACCTCGTCAGTCTCGCCAAATCACAGGGTTAGCATAAAAGTTGTGCCACACCCATTTATTCTTTTACCGCCTTTCAGTGCGGCATTCGATTTGGTTGTATTATATTGTACTGAGTGTTCGGTTATTTTATTTAATTTCAATTTCGTGTATATTACTGTGTCAGTGTTTTACCTGGTTGGTTTGGTTAAAAATATTAGTTATTTAAAATTTGACGCCAGCCTAATAAGTTATTAGTAACTAAATTGGTTTTTGACTGTGATGCGAAGAATGAACCATGTGAAATTCATGTTTTTAATATGGTATAGGATTGATCAATCTGTATTTTATTAGGCGGGGTGTCACAGACCTCAACCCACCTTCCCGTGCCTGCTGCCATCAACCCGCGACCCCCACCTCCGAGGTCCCGTCGGCGAAACCCGTATACCAATTAACCCGTGGCAAACCCTGTCGTGACCCAACCTCCATAATCTGTAACTCTCGACCTGTAGTATGACACCGACCCAAGCCACGAACCCGGATACTACCTCTGACCCCCTCAACCCCTAACCCAAAATCGCAATAACCCAGGGCCGTAACTCGATTTCCTCTTCTGTTATGACCATAAACCAAAGGCGAACCAAAAATAAAACTCCAAAACCTCCATGCCATACCCATTACCCATAAACCCATTTTTCACTTCTTCCATTTATCCGAAACAATACCCACGATTTCTTTACCTGCAAAAACAAAACCAAACAAAGACCAAAGAAAAATCAAATTCCCATATGTTTTAATAACCTTTTAAACCCATTTTCCCAATGTACCCCCAAACACCTTATTAGACCCCTTATTCCTTAATTACCCTCACCCAAAACAAATTTTTATTCCCTCACTCCTTATCTCACCCAAACAACATGCACACATTTGTCCTCCCCTTTATGCCCCTATTTCCATGTGCCACACTTTAAATGAAGACCCAAAAACTCATTTGGCGATCATCTAGAGAGACTTGTAGAAGAAGAGAGATAGTTTAGAGTAGAAAATAAATTAGGGAAAAGAATTGTAAATAGTTTTATTTTTATTTTTTAGAGAATTGGTGAGATTTGATTGTGAGTGATTGAATTGTATTGAAGAAGATAGAGTTCAAATTGCCAATTTCAAGGAGACTTGTCAAAGATTTGTTCTCCTTCTCTACTCTTTTATTTTATATGCCTTTGATTATTTGTTAATCATGTTTAATATAATATTAGACTATAACCCCTTTTAAGGGGTGGGGTTACCCATTTTTTATACTAATCCATTTCAATTAGTTTATTTACAATAAATGTCCCTTTGATTATTAATTTTGCACTCTTACATATTAATTTATTCCTCGAGAGAGGGTAAATGATTTTTGAGAGAAAATTAAAATGCTAGTTATAATTCCCATTTTAGATTCTAATAAGAGGTAGGGGTTTCTCAAGTGTGGTATTATTCATTTCATTTCAACTTTAGGCTCACTTTTATGATTTAAACTATTTTAATCGATCGATCCTAGCGGGTGATACGTTAGATGATGTTTGGATCTACATGTCAAGAGTTATAGGAGTGTTAAATTTAATTTTCTAAAATATTATTGTCAAAATTACATTTTCAACGAGAGTTGATTTGTGATTTTGATACTAACTTTGGATAATTAATTTTAATGAATTAATTCATTTTAATTAACTAGAATATATATTGTCATCCTATACCTTGTTACTCCTCACTTTTATTTCCTCACCATTCTCATATTTTACATATTTAGTCAGTTAGATTTATTTAGCATCTTCACTTAGTTTTTAGTTAGTTATTTACATCTTTGATTTAGTAATCTTATTTCACCCTAATCTCAATTTTTTTTAATATTTGAAAAAGCTAAAGAAAATACAAAATGCAAAAATCCAAAAAGAGAATAATAAACAAATGAATTACACGCCTCTCTTGTTTGTTTCACCCTTAGATTTGGATTGATTCCCTTACTTACCGCTACACTTTAGTTTTGTTATATTTTTGTAGGTATGAAAGGTTTTGATTAGAGGAGCTTTTTAACAACGACAAAAAACACACGAAAAGTTTCTCTATCAAATGGTGTTGTTGCCAATCTTTGGAGCTTGAAGCACTTCAGAGGATCCATTTTGTGATTCATTAATATTGCACTTTTATTTTTCGTACCCTTTTTCATTTAATTTAGAAGGCTTGTATTAGGATTTTTACTCTTGGCTTGTATTGCGGTGCTTAGAGACACGATTTATTTTTCATTTAAATTTGTAATAATCAAAGACAAGCATGATAGAGATACCGGACAAGGTAGAGAGAGGGCGTCCAAAGGCGAGGAAAAGAAGCCTCTCTAACTTGGATCGGTCGGACTCTCGGGCGAATTGAGATAGGCGTGATCTCCCCCCGGTCGACTCAAATTTTTCAGCACCTCGAGGTGTAAAAACTGTGGGGGGTACATTTTTAAGACCCTTACACCTCTCCTCTTAGCGAGTCAATTTTGTGTGTGATTAAGTGATATTGTGTGATTTTATTATCGAATTTATTTTTGATTGGTATGATGAATTAAATTACTAAGACCTACACCAGGTCATTCACAAGAAGAGATTTCATCACCCGAGTCACTCGGTTACCATTTGTGTGCTACCCTCAATAAAGGATTGCCAATAAAGTGTTTTTTGATCCTACAGGCCAAGCAATCCATAAACTTTGCCTTTTTCCTCTCTTTGTTGCTCACCTCGTCTTGCATAAAATTTTCCAGCGGGTGAAATGCTCTTCATAATCAGCAACTGAGCAGTCACCCTAACATACCTCATCAAACTTCTTCCTCATATATGTCTCCACTACCCCTGGGAAAGAACTTGTCGTCAAACCTCCCCCAGAACATCGAAATAGTCATCGAGTCTCTCTCCTCAGCTATGGTCATTTACTCGCACCACTGAAGGGTTGCCCCTGTTAGCCTGAAGGTGGTCAACATCTGTCACTGAACCTCACTGCAATCTAGCATGCGCAGGTGTCGCTGACTAATTTTTCCAAAGACATGCCTCCACTACATTCGTGCCACCGTAAAACTCGGGCGGATGACCCTTCTGGAAGATCTCTCTGATGCTAAGCTAATGGGGTGTCCCTTATTGGGCTGGAATAACTAGTGATATGGGTTATTGAGCCTGAGGCTAAGGGAAGTGGGTTTCCATAGCCCTCATAGTTGTGTCTACTGCCTGGGCAACTATCACTACCACCTGAGTTGTAGAAATCATCTCTGGTGGTGGTGGAGGTACCTGCTGCTTCTGAGGATTCTACCCCACCTCATCTCTGACCGCGGCCGTCTCAGCTCGCTCTCTCCTCGACGGCATCTGAAAATAGATCAAATTGTATAAGCACACAATTTATACAAAATTTAATAGCAGAAGCACGATATCTCAAGGCACGCAAAGATATAAACAACAATCTTAACAATAGGGCTTCGTGTCAAAAAAATGATACACTGAAAACGTAGTGAGCCATACAGATTTTGTGGACACTAGAACCTGATGCTTTGATACCATATGTAATGCCTCGTATAATTAAACATCGGGTGATAAGACCTTTATCAAAATGAAACAGGTTCTCATATGGTTCATTCTTAGCATCACTGTCGAAACACAAATTAATAACTAACCACCTAAGTTAATTAAATTGGTGCCAAATTTTATCTTTCAAATAAGAAAGGATAATAGAATAGTTTAAAAACTCAAACATCATAAACAAGATACTATAATCCAAACCAACACTAATATGTAAAAGCAAACAAGTCAGGACGAATAAACTTTCGGGTAAAATCACAACTAAGAAAAAATCCGCAATCCAACTAAAAAGTCAAACTGATATAAATTTGGAACTGTAATGGAGTCAACGGACAACATGCCTACATATGAAACATAAGAATTAAATCCAATGCTAAATATGAATGAAAGAGTCATCTACTCAAATATCATGTCATCATCCACAGGGCTACAACTCCAAATCCATGGAATGAACTCAAGTAATGCACCCTTGTGGCTGGACACTAATGATGCAGGAAACACCACCACCAGATGAGGTGTTAATAAGCTCAAAGTAGCAATAAAAATGGAATCATAGGAGTAAATATCTAGTATAGGGAGGTGAGGAGAAGAGGAGAAACACTAATATATAAGTGGTTCAGTTAATCAATCCTACATCCACTATGAGTGTGTGAGTAATTTCAGTAGATGAAGGCACTAATGGCTATAGATACAATCTCTCAAATATTCTCTCTCTACTGTGTAAACAAATAGAGTAACACCTAGGGTTGTAATTATCCATCCCTTTAGAATGTAGAGGAAGAGTTCCATATATAGTTCTTGGGGGGTGTAATGTACCCCCAAGCCTGCAATGAGGATGTGTATGAGGATTGAACCAGTATCCTAATGACACCTGGATGATCTTATGTAGATAATGATGACCGCAATATTCCCTCACGTGAGGGGAATGATTTGGTTATAACTAATTTTCCCACGTGTTCAGAACCTTACATGTGCTTGCATATGCTCGAACTTGTGTCCCTGACTGATGTAACTTCGACCTAGACGAGTGTGATATTGGTGAAGTTCGATAGTGTTGCTTTATCTTTTCAATAGCCACGATGACCTCAGCCGAGAAGACTGGCCGAGGTTAGGCATAGAGGTGAGATGTAACACGAGCGCAAGAAGAGTAGGATGTTGACGATAACTTGTCCCCATAGGGCACTGCTAACCTCGGTTGCTACAGAGCCGAGGTTGGAAGTAGAGAGCCGAACTTGCAGCATACGACCTTTCTGATGGTAGTTGTGAGCTTCTTGTCAACTAGGCTATGAGACATGCCAAGGTTTGTGACCTTCGAGTACGAGGGTGAACTTTGGGCATATAAATCACCCCTAGCCCTTAGTCTCCTATATGAGTAGGCGATTGAGGGGTATGCTAGGCCGAGGCTGAGTTTCTTTTAGTGCCATGGTCTATGAAGTGATTCCTTGACACATGTCACTCACTAAAGTGACTAATGTATTGCCCAATGTGTCCTTTTGGTTTCAAAGGGTAATAATGGGGGCATTAGAAATCGAGCCCTATCATTGAGTAGGTTTAAAACCTTCTTCTCTTTCCACATTCTCTTTTTTCTCTCATTTTTTTCCCGCCTACAGCTTTTCTGCCATTGCGAATTTCTTCAAACCTTCTATTATTTCCTGTGATTCAGGGTCTTCTGCTTCTATCCTCTTCCTTCGTCAATCGTAATGAATCAGGTATTTCTTCTCAACCTTTCATTTTCCATTTCCAGTCATTATTTTTATAGCTTCAATTTTTTGGTGAGTTCTTCTTTTTCTAATGAGGGTTTCCACTACTGTCAAGTGGTTATAGGACTAGGCTTGTAGCGGTCAGCCACAAACAACCCTTTTTTAGGTTCTGGAGAACTTCTGGTTACCTTCTATGGTGACCTGCCATTGAGTGTTCTTGGTGCTCTTCGTTTGAGACCTTTCAACTTCCACCCTTTGATCGTGAGAAGACCTTTGAGAATATTAGGAAGATAGAACTTGCCCAAGAGGAAGATCGTAGGGCTGAGGTCTTTCCCCTTAGACCAATTTTTACTCATCCACTAAAGGTCATATACCCTGAGCCTGTAAAGCCTACTGAGCCTATAAAGGTTCTTAAGGATCCTGTCCCAATGTCTGAGTCCTCTTCCTCAGACCATATGTCAATGTCTAAAGCAGGTGAATCTGTAGACTCTTTTCAAGAGGCGATGGATTATTCTCCTAGGCAAAGTGAGGTTTCTGAGGAGGTCGAGGTTTTCAAGATGTGACTCGTCTCACCAAGGTTCTAGCACTTCACATAGGTCTTCCGATGTTGAAATCTTAGTGCCCAACATAGAAATTCCACATCCCATTGATGCCATTCCACTATCAGCTACCACTAGGGTTGAATTTTCTTAGAGGTTTCCTGGTGGTGCCCCTATAACTGCCCAGGCCAATGTTGCTAGGGATGGTGACAATGATGAAGGGAGCGATCTTGATACCTCCGAGTGCTCCGAGTACAAGAGTACCATGAACGAGTACAAACTTCTCTATTTCAGGAATCTCTCTTCCATATATTCTTCAATCATCTTTAGGAAACCATTGAGGTATGAGAGGGCCTTCGATGGCCAAGATGGAGATATCTGTGTTTATGAGCAAATTTTTAAGTTGGGCTTTCGTCTTCCTATCCACCCATCCATCAAAGCTATACTCTCCTACATAAATCTTGCGCCTTCCCAACTGTCCCCAAATTCCTGGAGGGTTATGATTGGGGCCATTGTCCTTTGGAAGGTTATTCATCATTCAGACCTTGCAGTTAGAGTTTTTACAGGTTGCTATGTTCCCTTGTCTACCAAGAAACATCCATGTTAGTATCACTTATTATCTAGGAAATCATAGAAGAAAATGCTCTTGGTTACCCAAACTTCAAATCATAATTGGAAACCTCAGTACTTCTTTATTTTCGGGGCATGGGAGTTTGGTTCAGATGAGGATTCTTGAATGTCGGTCCCAAGGACCCCTCTGAGATGGGGGAAGGTCTCTCTTTCTGCTAAAGATGACCTAGATCTTAGCCAGAATAACTATAAAAATGTTGAGGACCTTCGCAATCAGGACGAGAAAGGTCGTCTAGTTAAATATGAGCATCTGATGAGCCCCTACTACCTATCTCAGGTAGGTTTAGGGGGTGGTCCCTTGGAAGAGCTTCGTAAGTCTTAATTTTTGTTACCCAAAGCTATACCTCTTATGTTTTATATCTCTGACTGACTAACTCAGAGACTTGTCTTTTGCAGAGCGCAATGCAGGCATATCAAACGAGTTCTGGGAAATGTATGCTCCTAGCCTTGTCCAGCTCATGGAGAAAAGGGGTGGTAAAAATGAACCCCCACCTAACACCAAGAAGCGCGTCGGCACCTCCAAGGCCGATGCCCACAAGAAGGGGAAGTCCACGATTGACCCGGAGCATACGAGGCCGAGCAAGGCTTATGCCAAGGACTGAACATACCCATTTCTACAGATGATGCCCTAGTTGCTCGCCTATCTCAGCTCAAAATTGGAGATAGCTTGATCGGACACAATCTGAAGGCCACCGATGCTATTTACAAAATAATGACTGAGGAAGACAAGCATTTTCTATGCGCCTTAGATGTCCCTTTGTTGGCTGAGTTCTCTCTTCATAAATCAATCGAGGTATCAGTTTTTAGCTATCTCATATGTTTATACGTCTGATCTTCTTCTGCAGTGTATCTTGTCCTTTCATCATCTTACTGATTAAACTTTGCAGAAGCTTCCCCTTATAGATAAGGGTATGGAAACTGAGAAGGTTGAGGCATCTTTGAATACAAAGGTTGAAGGGATCCATCAAGGAGAAGTAAAACAACATGTCTCATCTCAAGAAGGATCATGATAAAGCTCTGAAGGCCAAGGATAATGTTCTTCAGACCAAGGTTGATGATGCAGTTAAGGCTACTTTGGAAGATGCTGTTGAGAATGACATCAAAGACTATAAGGTCTTTGATGAATTTGTCAGCTTCGGCTTTGAATATATAGAGAGATCCATGAAGGAGGGTGAGTCTGGGGCCTTGATTGCCTCATAATTAGTTGGTCTCGACTTTAGAGACCCTCAGTTCGCTTAGACGTTGACGAAAGTTGAAGAAACTAATGCTTCTCCAACCGAGACTACTCCTCTCGAGGTCTTAAAGACTGAAGACGCTACTCATCATGATGATGGAGTTTAAGTGACAAACGTCTGCCATAACCAGACGACTGCAGTTGTAGAGACATAGGCTCTTTTCTTGTTAATATTTTTAATTATTGTAATTTTTATTCCCCCTTTTATCTGTAACTCTTATTTTTATGAACTCTGATAAGGGCTCTTGATACTCTATTTTGCAACTCTGAAACCATTTTTTGATAATCATTAGTTCAACTTCTTCAAATTCTATTACTTCATACGATGTTTTGCTCGAAATTGATATGTTGGTGTTGCACTATAATCACGATGTTTTACCTCTTATTTCCACTAATCTAATGTTATTTGAGGCCTGAGGTCACCAAATAATGATGTTAAAGGTCTGAGGTCACCACATTATGATGTTTTACCTCTTAACTTTTCACCAAACTAATGATGTTTAAGGTTTGAGATCACCACATCATGGTGTTTTACCCTCATATTTCACCAAATAATTATGTTTAAGGTCTGAGGTCACCACATTATGATGTTTTACCCTCATATATCATCAAATAATGATGTTAAAGGTCTGAAGTCACCAGACTATGATGTTTTATCTCTTATATTTTCACTAAACTAATGATGTTTAAGGTCTAAGGTCAACACGTCATGGTGTTTTACCCTCACATCTCCACATATAACGATGTTAAAGGTCTGAGGTCACCACATTTTGATGTTTTACCTCTTAAATTTTCACCAAACTAATGATGTTTAAGGTTTGAGGTCACCAAATTATGATGTTCCACCTCATATTTTCACCAACTTAACGATGTTCCAATGTCTAAGGTCACCAAATTATGATGTTTAACCTCCAACTTTCACCAAATAATAATGTTTAAGGTCCGAGGTCACCAAATTATGATGTTTAACCTCTAATTTTCACTACATAATGATGTTTAAGGTCTGAAGTCATCAAATTATGATGTTCCACTGCATATTTTCACCAACTTAATGATGTTCCAAGGTCTGAGGTCACCAAACTATGATGTTTAACCTCTAATTTTCACCAAATAATGATGTTAAAGGTCTGAGGTCACCAAATTATGACTTTCCACCTCATATATTCACCAACTTAATGATGTTCCAAGGTCCGAGGTCACCAAATTATGATGTTTAACCTCCAATTTTCACCAAATAATGATGTTTAAGGTCTGAGGTCACCAAATTATGATGTTTCACCTCATAATTGACCAAATTAATGATGTTCCAAGGTATGAGGTCACCAAATTATGATGTTTAACCTCCAACTCTCACCAAATATTGATGTTTAAGGTCTGAGGTCACCAAATTATGATGTTCCACCTCATATTTTCACCAACTTAATGATGTTCCAAGGCCTGAGGTCAACGAATTATGAAGTTTAACCTCCAATTTTCACTAAATAATAATATTTAAGGTCTTAGGTCACCAAATTCTGATGTTTGACCTCATATTTTCACCAACTTATTGATGTTCCAAGGTCGGAGGTCACCAAATCATGATGTTTCACCTCATAATTGACCAAATTAATGATGTTCCAAGGTATGAGGTCACCAAATTATGATATTTAACCTTCAACTTTCACCAAATAATGATGTTTAAGGTCTGAGGTTACCAAATTATGATGCTCCACCTCATATTTTCACCAATTTAATAATGTTCCAAGGTCTGAGGTCATCAAATTATGATGTTTCACCTCTAATTTTCACTAAATAATGATGTTTAAGGTCTGAGGTCACCAAATTATGATGTTCCACCTCATATTTTCACCAACTTTATGATGTTCCAAGGTCTGTGCTCACCAAATTATGATGTTTAACCTCTAATTTTCACCAAATAATGATGTTTAAGGCCCGAGGTCACCAAATGATCATGTTTCACCTCATAATTGAACAAATTAAGGATGTTAAGTATTAAAAATATCAGCACAACATTTCTATCTTTTCATTAACATCCTTGGTATAAACTGGTACATGTATTACAAAAAAGATAAGGACAACTGCAACATCATATTTATTGCTTCTTTAAGTGATCGGCATTCCAAGGGTTGGAGAAAGGTTCTCCTTCAAGATTTTCTAGCCGGTAGGTACTGGGAACAACCTCATCAACTACCCTATAAGGACCATGCCAATTAGGATAGAGCTTATTTGATTTTTTTCACGTCTTCTTTAGGACTAGGTCACCCATAGCTATACGCCTTGACTTCACCCTTTGATTGTATAATCTCGTAGTTTTATCCTGATGGGTTGCCTATCTAATCTCTTCATTCTCTCTTATTTCTTCAATTAAATCAAGATCAAGTCTTATTTCCTCCCCATTCTTCTGAGGAACATATGTTAGAGTTCTATGAGTAAGAAGTCCCACCTCTATTGGGATTACAGCCTTTGAACCATGGGCTAACATAAATGGAGTTTCCTCTGTTGGTGTCCTCGATGTCGTACTGTAGGCCCAAAGCACTGCGTATACCTCCTTTATCCATCTTCCTTTGGCCTCTTCCAACCTCTTTTTTATCCCATCAAGGATTCTTCGATTTGTGACCTTAGTCTGGCTGTTTTCCTGGGGTCGGCCAGGAGAAAAGAAGAACAGCTTGATTCCCACTCTTTTGCAGTATTTTTCCATGGATATGTTCTTGAATTGGGTTTCATTGTCTGAGATGCGGGTGTTTGGAGAACCATACATGCATATGATGTTCTTCCAGATGAACTGGAAGGTCTTTTGCTCAGTGATTGTGATCATTGGCTCAGCTTCTACCCATTTGGAGAAATAATCATATACCACTATTAAGGGTCGATAGTTGTTTACAACTCTTGGCAAAGGTCCTACCAAATCAATACCCCATATTGAAAATGGCCAAGAGGAGCTGATTGAAGTCATAGGTTGATGAGTGATGGTGGAGAACCTTTGGCACTTGTCGCACATGTTCACATACGTAGCTGTATCTTTGGCCAGGGTTGGCCACCAGTACCCCTGAGTGATTATCCTCTTAGCTAACGGCCTTCCCCCGATGTGACTGAAACAAAAGCCCTCATTCACATCATGCAAGATGTGTGGAACCTCTAAAGGGTGGACACATCTGAGGAGAGGGAGTAGGAATCCCTTTTTATAAAGTACATCTCTTACAATTGGGAATTTAGCATCTCTGAACCTCATCTTTCTCCTTTCTAACTTCGACTATGGAAGCTCTCCCTTTATGATGTATCTGATAAGAGGATCCGTCCATGAGGCTCCCATACTCATATTTAGTCAAGTCCTAGTAACCTCTTCCTCTTTGATGGTCGACCTAGGCAGAATCTCAACTGGTACTGTTATCCTTATCTTTTTCCTTGTTACTGAGACTAACCTCACGAGTCCATCATCTCGGCCATAGTCTAGACCAAGTATCCTCTTCATATTTACTTCCTTGAAGCTTTCCAACATCGACCTCAACCTCTTCAGATATCTGTACATCCTTTCATCTTTGGCTTCATACACTCCCTGGATTTGGTCATGACTAACCTGGAGTCACTATGGACTAGGAGTTGGCTGACATTGAGGGCTTTTGCTAAAGAGAGACCTGCTAATAATGCCTCACACTTTGACTCATTGTTGTAATCTTTGAAGTTGAACCTCAGCAAATATTCAATATTTATTCCATTTGGTGTAGACATTATCAACTCTGCTCCACTTCCACGTTCACAGGATGACCCATCAACGAATAGGTTCCAAGTAGTTTCATTAGAGGAGAAGCTTCCCTCTGATACGGTCCCTTTATTGAAGAGGTATCTCTCTTCCTTATTCTCAACCGCTCTTTGTCTGACTTTGCTTGACTCATCCTCGGTCGAATCTTGGAAGATGTTTCCGTCTGGTTTATATGGGGACCCGTGACTCTCCTCAACATCGACCTCTTCCAAGGTAAACTCAGCTACAAAGCCTACAAGTTCTTTTCCCTTAATGGGAACCCTGGGTTGATAAATCATATCGTATTCCCCCAACGTGATTTCCCAATTCATTAGCCTTCCTGACTTCTCAGGCTTATGGAGGACATGTCTGAGTCGGGAATCAATGAGGATGACCATGAAGTGGACTTGGAAGTATGGTTTCATTTTCCTTGAATCATGTATCAAAGCATAGGCTAACTTTTCAATTCGAGGGTAGTTCTACTCAGATCCTTGGAGTGCTTTTCTATTTAAATACACAAGTCTCTACATTCCATCCTCTTCTCTTACTATAGCAGCGCTAATGGATGACTCTGATAGAGCTAAGTACACATATAGCTTCTCACCCTGAATTGGTGGGGATAGTAGTAGAGGAGACCCGAAGTAGTACTTGAGCTCTTAAAAAGAAACATCACATTCCTTATTCCATTCGAAGGCCTTTCTATGAACTTTGAAAAAAGGAAGACACGTATCTGTGGCTCTTGAGAAGAATCTGTTAAGTGCATCAACTCTTACGATTAGCCTCTGAACGTCTTTGATAGTTCTGGGTGTCTTCATTTCAAGCAAAGCCTTGATCTTCTCTCGGTTAGCCTCTATTCTCCTTTGGTTGACAATGAATCTCAAAAACATTAATGCTCCTACCTCGAAGACACATTTGGCCGGATTGAGCTTCATTTTGTATTTGTCCATGGTGTCAAAAGTTCTTTTAAGGTCGACCATATGAGTGTCGGCCTTCAAACTCTTCGTCAGCATGTCGTCCATATAAACTTCTATATATTTTCCTATCAGATCTTCTAACATCTTATCTACAAGATGTTGGTAAGTGGACCCTGCATTCTTCAGGCCGAAGGCCATGACCTTGTAGAAGTAGGTCCCCTTATCTATAATAAAGTTTGTCTTCTCTGAGTCTGTCGAGTCCATGAAGATCTGATTATACCTGGAATATGCATCTATGAATATCATGAGCTCATGTCCTGTTGTGGCATCCACCATCTGATCAATATGAGGTAGACAAAAACTAAATTTTTAGCAAGATTTTTGTAAATCACTGAAATCTACATACATCCTCCATTTCCCATTAGCTTTGGGCGTAATGACAGCGTTAGATAACCACTCCGGGTATATGACCTATCTGATGAACTCATCCTCTTCAAGCTTTCTAACCTCGTCTCTGATGACATCATACTTTTCCCTTGAGTATATTCTTTTCACTATTTGATGGGCTTAGCATATTCTATAACTTTGAGTTTATGACACATAATCTCAGGATCATTACTTGGCATGTATGTATGGCTCCAGGCAAAAATACTTTGTCCCTTCCTGAACAGCTTTACTAGTTCCTCCTTGATCTCATGTCTTAGGGACTTGTCGACTTAGATGGTTTTTTCTGGCTCGTCCCCATTGAGGACGATATATTCTACCTCCTCCATGGCCTCTCCCTTTTTGATCTTGGTTTCATCTATAGGATCAAGTGTGTTGATGTTATACATGGTTGTTGCCCTCTTATGAGACTATCTCTCTCCTGCAGAGTTGAAGTAGCATTCTCTTGTCGATGTTTGTTCACCTTACACTTCCCCTACTCCATAGGGAGTCTGTAATTTTAGCATTTGGTAGACCATTAAAGGAACGACCTCAAACTCCTTGAGTGCTACTCGTCTTATGATTAGGTTGTAGGCTGAGAAGACGTTTTCAGCCATCACAAAGAAATTTATTTTTCTTATCAACCTCTTAGGCCATTCATCTCCCATTCTAACATCTATTTCTTATATACCCAATGGAGGAACCATTTCACCGCTGAAGCCAATCAAGGGATGATGATAAGGTAAATAGGGCCAAAACATAACCAAAACTACACCCATCAATGAGGATCCTCTGAACTTCACACCCATGCACCCTTGTGGTGATGACTAAAGGGTCATTATGGGGAGCTAAGATACCCTTGAAGTCAAGTCGTGAGAAGATGACCATAAGGGTGTCCATATCTACCTTTTTTCTCTTCTCGCGCTTAACCTCCATAGATGCCAAGTTCACAACCTCGGCTTTAGTCACTGCTTTGGCCTCTGCCATATGAGCCTCGCGATCTTCTACCTCTGAGCCACCCCCTAAAGTCCCCCACAGATAATGTTCACACTGAAATAGATCATATCGACCCTTTTCACTAGGGCATTTTCATCATTTTATTTGAGGTCAGGGTCATCGTCATCATCATCTGATTCATCAGCTCTTCTGGCTGGGATGTCTTCCCGACATTTATAATTTCTTTTCTTTTTAGTCTCGTCTCTTCTCCCCTTAGTAGCTCTACCATCCACATACTTTCTAATCTTTTCAGACTTCAATATCTTCTCAATCTCGTCCTTCAGGGCGAAACACTTATCAGTCAGATGGTCGTGATCTTGATGGAACTTGAACCATATAATCTTATTTCTCTTATGTAGAGGAGCCTTTAGCTTCCCCGACCATCTTAGGGATCTATCATTCTTTATTTCATTGAGGATATGTTCACAACTCACAGTTAAAGGAGTGTAGTGTGCAAACTTGTCATCTGCAGTCCACTTATTTCCATCATTTTTCATTTAAAACTTCCAACTACTACTTCCATTCTAATCCTCATACTTCGCATCCATTTCTTCTTCTGTAATCATGACGTTTCCAGCTGTTACTAATAGCTCGGCCATAGTCTTGGGAGGGTCTTCAACAAGCTTCGAAAGTAGCTTTCCCTTCTAAAGTCCTCCAATAAGGGCTGTAATGGCTATGCTCTCTTCATAATCTTCAACCTCCAATTTTTCCTTGTTAAACCTCGCGATGTAGTCTATGATACTTTTGTTCTTCCCTTGCTTGACATAAAGCAAGTGAGTCACCTTCTTTTGAGGTCTTACCCCAAAACATAAGTTATGAATAAACAGTTCGACCAAACCTTTAAAATTTTCAACTGAATTTTTATGAAGAGATGTGAACCAGATATGTGTAGCCCCAGTCAAAGTTCTTGAGAAAGCTCAGCACCTCATCTCATCAGAGATTGAATAAATGTCTGATGTAGATTGATACATTTCAATATGATGGACTGAGTTAGTACTACCATCCTAATTGTGAGACACCACCAGAGGTTTAAATTTAGTAGGGGTTGGGAAGTTAACAATCCTTGCCACAAATAATGAGCCCTCTGATAACCCCCTCTGTAATGGGTCTCGGCTTTTTATGAGGTTCCCTATCTTCTCTTCCAACCTCTGAATAGAGTCGTTCCATGGTTTGCCAACATCGTCTTGGCCGAGGTTTTCCTCAGCCACTTCTAAAGGATGAACTGAAGGTTCCGCAACTACTGTGCAGCGTCGGCTATTGGCCTTCTCCTGACCACTATCTCGGCCATGTGGGGATCGTCCATGATGAGGTCGATGATCATCACCTTCCTTTTGCGAGCCAACTATGCTTCTTGACCTGGATAGCCTCTGCCTCAAATTATTAACTGGGTCGAGCCTTTCAAAGGTCGACCCTCTACTTAAGCGATCAAAAGTTGACCCTCTCTATCTTACATCACCGTCTCATCTTTCACACTGACCTCGGCTCTACTGTACAGGACATACAGTGTTGTTTGAGACCTCATACGGCTCCCAATAGTTTATCGGGGCTTCTTCAGCCTCAATATCGTCATATATATCCTCAGGGAAAGGGTTTCCTTGCCTTCCCAGACGTAAATTCCTAGGGTCAGCAACATCCCTCCTCCATTAAGGAGTAGGTTGGTCCTTTCGTGGTGCCTAGGGTGGTCCCCTGGCCTCAGGCTATAACTGAGCAACCGTTGGAGTAATCATCTCTGGTGAGACCCCAGGTGGTCTCATTATGTTTTGGCTTAGCTGGGAAAATTGCTCCTGCATCACTTACTTAGTTGCAGCCAAGGACTTTAAGGTTGTTTCCACCTCATCCATCTCGAACTAGGGTGGTGCCAACATGAAACAGGGTTCTCCAACAGCAGATTGTGAAGGAGGTGGTGGTAACTCCGGTTCCATATGCTTGACCTTTTTACGAGAGGACTACAGAGCTTGAAACCCTTGAGGGGACTCCTTAAATTGTGAAATAGATCCACGCAAAGGGTGAGACCTTGTTGTTCACTACTATAGTCTCCGATGAGGTTAAGCAGCAAAAGAGGAAGAGATAAATCTTCTTGTTCCCACAGATGACACCAAAAATGATGATAATAGAAACAACACCACCAGATAAGGTGTTAATAATCTCAAACTAGAAATAACAATGGTAGCATAGGAGTAAATATCTAGTAGAGGGAGGTGAGGAGAAGACGAGAAACACTAATATATAAGTGGTTCAGCCAATCATGCCTACGTCCATTGGTAGTATGTGATTAATTTCAATAGATGAAGGCACTAATGGCCATAGATACAATCTCTCAAGTTTTCTCTCCCTACTTTGTAAACCAATAGTGTTTCAGCTAGGGTTGCAAATATCCATCCCTTTACAAGGTAAAGGAAAGCCTATGTATATAGTGCTTGGGGGTGTAATGTACCCCCCAAGCATGCAATGAGCATATGTATGAGGATCGAACCAGTATCCTGATGACACATGGCTGATCTTATGTAGATAATAATGACCGTAATATTCCCTCATGTCAGGGGAATGATTCGGTTATAACTGATTTTCCCACATGTTCAAAACCTTACATGTGCTTGTATATGCACGGACTTGTGTCCCTGAGTGATATAACCTCGGTCTGGATGAGTACGATGTTGCTAAAGTCCGATAATGTGGCTTTGTCTTGTCAATAGCCATGATGACCTCGACCGGGAAGACTGGCCGGGGTTAGGCACAAAGGTGAGATGTAACATCGGTGCAAGCAGAGTAGCATGTTGACGATAACTTGTCCTCATAAGGCGCTGCTAACCTCGGTTGCTGTAGAGTTGAGGTTGGAAATAGAGAGTCGACCTCGCTGCATACGACCTTTCTGATGGCAGTTGTGAGCTTCTTTTCAACTCGGTTGTGAGACAGGCCAAGGTTAGTGACCTCCGAGTACGAGGGTGTACTTTGGGCATATCAATCACCCCTAGCCCTTAGTCTCCTATATGAGTAGGTGATTGAGGCATATGCTTGGCCAAGGCTGAGGTTCTTTTATTGCCTTGGTGTGTGAAGTGATTCCTTGACACATGTTACTCACTAAAGTGACTAACGTATTTCACAAGGTGTCTTTTTGGTTTCCAAGGGTAATAATAGGGGCATTGGAAATCGTGCCCCATCATTGAGTAGGTTTAAAACCTTCTTCGCTTTCCACTCTCTCTTTTTTCTCTTATTTTTTCCCGCCTACAGATTTTCTTGCATTGCAAATTTCTTCAAACCTTCCATTGTTTGCTGTGATTCAGGGTCTTCTGCTTCTAACCTCTTTTATAGCAAGAGTTAGTACTCAAAATGGTTTGAAAACATTTAACAAGTAATTTATCGCAATTAAAATTTGTTAATGATTACACATGTTAGGTTCATGCACACTCCCTTGAATCTCCTCACATCTCATCTAATGTGCACACCTAACGTCCTATACTTAGCCAACATAGCCATCATACCAAATCTATCTCGACTAAAGTATACAACCGATCTTATCAATGGTCCACTCTACCGTACTGCCCATACAACATGTTTTATTATTAACATCCTCGTGTATTTCAGTTTTCATATAACATTCACATGTGTTATATTTAATCATCGTAATCAAGTCTCACTACTTAATTCATAAAGTATTTAAGATTTATCATTCGACTTTCAAAATTAAGTTCCACTACTTACTTTACTATAGATATTACCAATCTAGTTTTAATCTTAGAATTAAGTTTCTCTCTACTTAATTTATCATTTAGATATATATATATATACTAGCGTATGCCCGTGCCTGAAGGCACGTCGAAAATTTTCCAAAGTACATTATCGCGAAAGGCGACAATTTTTCAATGTATGTAATAGCGAAACACAAAAAATTTTGAAGTGCGTAATTACAAAAACACAAAAAATTCGTTCCACGACAAAGCAAAGGGTAATTTTAAAAAATTTGCCCATAAAATCCTTTATTTATACGACTATCCTACCAAACATTAGTGTTCACAATTGGTAATAAAATCTCATGTCGTGTTTATTTTGGTAAAGTTCGTTTTTGGTTAAAAAATATTGGGTCGTGTTTGGGTTCTTTATTTATTGGACAATCAATCATGTTTAACAAATAATAAATAGTCCAATAACATATACGCATAGTTGAATCAACTACCACGGGATGCAATCACAATGGGTAAAAAAATGATGAAAAAAACCTTACACGAATCAAATCCAACAATGAAAAAATGGAACTACCAACTTTAAAGTCGATTTTGACCCCTTGAACATCACCGAAAATAGCCTGAAAGGTAATTACCTAGGCACGAGCGATACGAATCCAATGGCGCCAGAATCTTCTCATTTCGATTTACAGTTAAAAAGTTAGGCATTTCTCCCAAAACATATTTCAACTTGAAACATAATGGTATTAATGCAATTCAACTAATACTCGAGCCAATAAAAAAATAATGATCGGAATTTCAATAAGGGCATAAAGATCAAACTATTTAAGACCTCATTGTCAACATCCAATATTATAATCACTTTAGATCTGAAGTCAAATTATTGGCAGGTGTGTTCAGATCTTAAGTCGAATCTGGCATAAACATACACTTTATAAATAAAAACAAAACATCAGATAGATGAAAAGGTTTAGACTTAACATATCCGAAATAGATGGTAACCATGTTAAAAGTCCACCAATCCAAAAGACAAATAAAAATTCATCATCATATGGACATAAATGGTTTTGGTTGATGATGGTCTCGAGGTAACCCAACAAATTAATTATAGAGAATTCAAATTAAAAAAATTCACAATGTACGTCAAATTTGAGTGCATTTGAAACCATTATTGGCAGCTTGAGCAAAAAAAATCCCCACCAAATATGTAAACGGCCATCATTAATTATCACACGTAAAAAAGTGTAACAAAAATATCAATTGGAAATGTGAGCTATACACTTGAATCCGGTGAAATGATATGAGAATAGTTAGATGGTTGAAAACATAAACATTGATGTCATCCCATCTTTTTAAATATAATAATCTTGTTCACAATTTGAAAAGAGACATATGTTACCAACCAACGTGTACGGTGAAATATTTAAATGAGCATTAATGATGCAATGTGTAGGATCATGTTGTATGATTACTGCGAGTAATCAAAAATTAAAAGAGGGAATTCCATAATTTTTATTGTATTGAAAGCAAATGATATTGGCATTTCAAATGGATTTCTAAGAACGAATGTACATGTTCTATCGTAGTACCTGTTCGTAACACCAAGGTCCTAGTACTTGTTCACAACACCCAAGTCCTAGTACCCCTGTTAACATAATACATGTTATGTCACAGCACCCAAGTCCTAGTTAATACATAATTCACAATTACATAGTAGTTGACATAATAATAGTAGCTGTCATTACACATAGTAGCTGCCACAATTTCAATTACACAGTAGTTTCCATAACAATAATAGTAGCTTCCACAATTACATAGTAGCTTCCATAACATAATTTACAATCATAATTACGTAGTAGCTGCCATAACACCCAAGTCATAGCAAATTAACAATCAAAGAAGCTAAAGAAAAAAAAAATTTTAAAAAAGAAACTGCAAAGAAGCAAAAACTACAATCCACAATTACACAGCAGTGCAACTGTATGGTCAAAGCCCTGTATATCAATCTTCAGAAGCATTTTTCTTCTTCCATTTGTAAGAAAATTCTCAAATCTCGAGATTTGGCACCTGGAATTCTTTGGGGCATAGATAGTCAATATACTTTTCATAATCGGTAGAGTTATTTTTATTTTTTATTTCCTCCTTTTTTAACTTTCATCGACTTCTTCATTCGAACTAAATTCATCTTTGAGTTTTCCAAAATTGCTCCTGAATTGATCCACTCGTCAAGTAGCATAACGTTTTCCTCATTCAAATCAGGAGCAGCTGTTCTCAAGCAGTATAACTCTTGAATTCAGCCACTTTTGGCACACCCACGGTTGTTGCACGCTTAAGGCATGGCTCAACTGCAAATTCAAATAGTAATGGAATCAGTGTATGATACCAACATTAATATCCAATAAAAAAATGCAACACCAAACTCTAATATTAATCATTCACCATAAATCATATCAAATAGCCTGTGCAAATTGGGCCTTAGCAGCAACTCTCTCCAACGCCTTCAATCTATTACCTTCTATGTGATCCTTATGTTATTTTGAGATTTGCATTAATTCGATTGAGCTGCCTAGCTATAGCCTTTAATAACTTGAGTAATATTGGATCCTAAACCATTTACTTTATGCATAAACATCATTGAACTTTTTTGTGGAGAAAAAGAATCATATGCTATGAATAAATATCATTTTTTCTTTCAAAAATTGGTTTAGTAAGTTAGTAGTAAGTACCTTCATTCAGCGGAGAAACTTCAAAAGTTGGTTCAGTAAGTTGGTCGTTCTGGTAAGCTCGAGTCTCCTTGATAGTTCCTTGGATTGTTATAATGAAGAGTGATATTTTGAACACTGCTGTTACAAAGGAAAATATCAAAATCAAGAACATCCAATACAAAAATAAGAATAAAAATACTCTATACTCAAATATGTAATTGATATGAACATGAAGAATGCCAAAAAAATGACCATGTTTCTTATTCAAACATTGACACTATTTTTTATTTCAATCTTGTGACTGTGTAATTGCTGTTATGGGCATGTGAGTTATTTTTTTCACACGCACATGTATCCAATGCATCCTTTATGATTCAGAGTTAAAATCGGGCATATGACACTGCCAAAACTCTCAAATTTCTCGACTTTGATGATCAAAACAGAACAAAATAAAAACTTAACATTATAAGTAACTACATCAATTTCATTATAAGTAACCCAGCCACTGCAAAACCAAAACATTTAACATTATAATTAACTAAATCAGTTTCAAACAATAATAAAAAAGGTGAAAAATAGAAGCATCACCATGAGTGTCAAGAAGAAGAAGACGCTTTTTCTTGAAGCATTGTCGAAGAGCACTCACGGTCTCTGAAGCAAACACATGGATTTAAACCCCCAAAAATAGAAATAAGATACTAAAGTTTAAAAAACAAATATGAAAAAACAATTCATAAGAACTCATATTTCTAAAGAAAAAAAAACACTGAGCTTAAACCCACAAAAACATAACAACCGAGTCACTATTCAAAAGTATATAATGGACAGAGAATATGTGTACGTGAGTGAATCAGTTATACACTAACTGTTAAAATGTCAATTCGGATTATATAAGGAAGGACCTGAATAAAATTAAAAATAATTAAATGAACTGAAAGTTGAAATGTCAATTCCCATACAATACTAACATGGATGACTATATGCAGCCACTGAGATACTTTTGAATCACCTATCTGAAGCCATCATTGTATAATAAAATCCATGAATTGAATTAGATTGATACATGAAGTTCATAAAATTACTGTAGAAATTCCAAATATGAGCAGCAATAGGGACTGATAAAAATAGAGCAAGGATTGATTCTGAATTGTTTCTGCAGCAATTAAATCTAGAGGCAAGCCTTACTCAAACTTTTTGAATCATCATATCAATAGGGACACAGTTAGATAAAATTGGTACTTCCGGCCGTTAACTCGGACTGCACATGATTTCCACTATAGGCTCATTATGAATCAAATGAGACCTATATATTTTGTGCGGATAAAACAAAGGGTAATAGGTGTAGAAAATAACCACACTTGTAGAAAATAAAAGAGATAAAGCACAACACAATTTCAACAATAAAACCCAAACATCCACACTACACACACATGTGAAGAGAAAGGGAGAGGGCGATAAAAATAGATTACCTAGAAGAGATCCAATCTTCAACCACATCCCAACCTCTATATCTGCAAGGATCGTATGCCACACCCGCAGTTATTATTGATAATCTTAACCGCATCTTGAGAGGTTTTGGATGCTGAATATCTTAGAACTCATGCTCGTTCGTGTTCAAGTTTTGACTTCCCGTAGCTTGTTCACTTTACTTCTCTGCTGTTACTTTACACAAAATTCAATGGTTACCAAATTAAAGAGATATAACTTGTATATTTCTTTGAGTTGAAACCAAAGTTCATCATCTGTGGAGTGGAAACAAAAGCATGGATATCCATTTCCACGGTAATCACCATACAAATACCCTGCCTACGATGCTATTGGCTAATGACAAAAAATCAACATGGATTGAATGTACCTACACCTTTATAATATATTAGTCTCGCATATTATTAATTGCAAGGGGTGAATGTGGGAACAAAGAAAAAATATGCTACCACATGAACTACAATGCCTAATATATGATATCTATTTCGGACAAACTTATAACACCTGTTCATATTAACCAAGGCAATAGGAGCATGCTCATATAGTCCATCCTAAGCCATTAACAAAGCAGTATGAGAAGTTAAACAATATACAACCCTGAACCTAGACAATATATAAAAAATTTAGTGTGAACCCTTAAAAGGTACTTAAACTAAAACCAGACTCACCCCCTCCTTATTGAATACTCTATTTAAATGAATACGAATTAAATCTGCAAAAACATCTAAAAAAATATTAGTGCTGCAAATAAAAAAATTAAACACGTAATACACCAAAAACAGAACATGGATAAAACTATTAAAATGACATAACTATTAAAATGACTATTAAATAACATATATATATATATATATATATATATATATATATATATATATATATGTATATATTGGTTAAAATGCACAATAGCAGGTCATATTGGCACAATAGCAGATCATATTCGCAAATCAAAGTGGCACAATAGGAGATCATATCTATTTAAAAAAAAGCTCGAGTATTATGCGGGGCTGAAACTGGAGCAGATCATATTGGCATGCAAGCAAATGACATATCTATATTGGTTCAAGGGGCTTATCGCAGCACCATGTCACTACTACTATAGTAGAATTCAAGGCTACACTTGTTGGTGCACTATGCAACAGTAGAATTCAAGACAACAATAGAATTCAAGACACTATCTAAGAATTCAAGGCAGTAGCAGAATTCAACAGTAGATATACCATGGAGCTACATACCAAATCTTATCTAAGATGAGCGTTGCTGGTGCACTATGCAACATTAGAATTCAAGGTAAAACTACATTGATAAAACTACGAACTTGTTTGTTTATGTGTTTGTGTTTTTCTGACCCCCCAAATGTTAAATTCACATATAAGGTCTCATGCTTTTCTGACCCCCAAAATATTGAATTGAAACATTTATCTTTACTACTCATTCAATTAAGAAGATATGTGATACATGTAAAGGGACAGAACATGGAGATAATAAGTAAATTCAAGATGTGCAAAGGGACATAGCATGATTAACTCATTCAATCTTAATGTTTGAGGCTCTTATAATTTCAAGATGTGAAAGAATTAGATAAACACTTAAAGTAAACACCTAAATGGATTTGTCAACATAAGCGCTTACTCATACTAAGCCCTCTAAATGAGGAATCGCTTGCTAAATGGGGAGAAGAAAAGCCTACTCATTGGTGACCTATAATAGAAAACCAAAAACAACATGTCTTAACATTCATTTAAGCATTTTGTTGAACATCTGTCCAACAACATCCTAACCGATATACTACATTACATGAGTTCGTGAAGCTGAGACAATCATGTGCTGGTATACCTAATATAAATAGAAACCCTCATAAATAGATCTTGATCTGAAAAAGAAAAAATAAAAAAAAACAAAAAACAATTAGGTCCCCAAATATGAACATAAACATGAACATAAATAGATCTTAAACCAAATGAACAGAATATGTACATAAAGCCCTCAATATGAACCAAAGCCCAAAATAGTCAGCTCTAAGCGTGTGTGTGAGATATGCATTCAAACATGTAATGTGAAAAGAATTACAAAGCCATAGAGAGTATGAATGTGCAAAGACAAACTATTTAGATTCTTCCAAACTTTGAATCATGTAAGTACAATAAGTTCAAGAAGCCATCAACAATTCCCCCTTGCGAACATATGAACCCAAATTAAAGAATGCACCATCACAAACAAAGACAATAAGATATATAACCCATATTACTAACAAAACAAAGACATTAAGATATAGAACCAATGAAAATAACAAATTTAGTTCAAAATGAAACTCTGAATAAACCATTTAAGACAAATAATTGCTCTATAAAAAATTTCATGAACAAACAATTGAATAACTGTGGTGCTCATGAACAAATCACTGTTCACTGTCAAGAGTCTCAATGCACTGAATATTCATACATATCAAAATCATAAAAACATGCCACCAAAATTAAATATAAACAAAAAATTATTGGTTCTAATGATAAATAAAATTAAATGAAAAAGAGAACCCAACAAATTGAAAAAAGAGAAGCTTTAAAGATCCCCAAAGCAAAAACTCATAGAGAATGAATAGTTGTGAGAAAAAAGAACCCAACTAAATGAAGTTATGAAAACATTAATTTCATAACTTCAAGGATTAATCACTTACTAAAACCTACCATTATATTTGCTCCTGCACTAAAAAAAGAAAAAAATGTATCAGACATATATGTTTTATTCTATCAACCATTTTGCCAAACAGATAGTGTGTGATAATAGAAAGGCAAGTATAAAACTACATAAAAACGAAACTAAAAAGGTAAAAAAATGTTCATTATGTATGACTGTGAGTATGAGTTTAGATGACCAATTTGAAGCACAAATCGATTTTCTATTACCCATCAAAATTAGATCTGCATGTGTATGAGTGTGAGTGTATGTGTGAAAGGAAGAGGTGGGAAGGTATAGATGTGTGTGTTCATGTGCGTGTGAGAGAGTGAGTATTCATGTGTAAGAGGGTGAGAAAGACTACCTGGATGCGGCGGCATAGGGCAACACTGTAGGGTGGCGGTGGCGGTGACGGCTAGGGTTTATGGTTTGTGTTGAAAGGGGAAAGAAATGAAAGGAATGAGAGCGAGAGAATGAGGAAGACGGGGGTGGGTTTGGGGTTTGAAGTAAGAGAATGAGGGAGACATGTGAGATGGTGCGTGTGTTAGATTGTGAGGGAGACACAATTCCAAAAATGCCCAATTTTTTAATTTTAGGGTAAATTTGAAAGGTAAAAAAAGAGGGGGAAACCAAATAAGTGAGGGGTAGGTTGTTAAAAAAGAAGGGGAGGTGATCTAAACCATTAAAATGTGTAGACAATTCAAAAACTTCCCTAACTTATTATATATATATATATATATATATATATATATATAAAAGTCTACTTTCGCTCATAAGTAGAATATCATGTAGTATATATATTTCACACAAGTAGAATATCATGTTCTCAGGGATTCTAACAAGGCTGCAAATTATCTGTCAAAGAGAGGCAATGGTCAAAATATTTATTTCTTCTCTCATCAGTTAGAAGATCTCCATAAGGAGTTTAATTATATCCTCAAGATGGATAAATTAAGTATTCCTTCATTCATTTTCAATTAAGCATTGGTTTGTAAGGGCCCTAAGATAAAGAGCCTTATTTATTTCCCATTTATTGGTTATAAGTTGTAGAGATTTCTAGTTGTATATAAAAAAATATTTATTCAAATATATATATATATATATATATATATATATATATATATATATATATATATATATATATATATATATATATATTTCACATAATATATACTATAAGGATTATTGGTCCGACTAATCATCGACCCCAATCATCCTATCATTTACAATGGCTCAGATATCCCTCGACCCCAAAGTAAATGTTATGCACAAGTATATTCATTCGGATACTCATCGACCCCAATATCTTTTAACATTGATATGGTCCGGATCATCATCGACCCCAAATCGAGATTTCATGTATTGGTCCGGATAATCATCGACCCTAATACCGAATTAAGCATACTATAAGTATTCACACAGCCTAAGTATCAATATAATAAGTATTCACACAACCATATTATTTATACTAGTACGAAATATTTTCTTCTCTCTAATAATAACCGTACTTTATCATTTATTTATGATTTTACTCACTCTCGTACTCCCCCTCGTAGGCCTATTATAGAATAATATATCTCCCAATATTATTTTCACAAGTGCATACATATTCCCCCACCACGTACATTTAGGATTACAAGAGAATATAAAGACCTTAAAAATTTCAGAGCACCGAAACAATCCACCTCCCAGGACCGGATTAGTTCATTTTCTGTTAGGGCCGGACCGATTCGCTTACTAGGACTGGACCGGTCCATTTTTTGCAACTTAGTTCATTGTTTCGCAATAGCGTTTTTACACTTTTTTGATAACCAAATCCCCTAAATTCTTTACCAAATTCATAATCGATTGTTCCTAACTATTTCTACTAGAGTTTGGATGATTTTTACCTTTTCAAACCCATCAAAACTTTACCGAAAAATAATTAAGAATGAATCAACCCCCAAAACTCTTTCATAAACTAGTTTTGTGTTCCATTCAAAACCCATATTTAATTCCGTATTTAAGAATCCAAACTCTTCTGATTTACAATCCTCTACAGATATAAACCCTAACAACATGCAATTTTACCCAACATGAAATCAATAGGTACTATTCATCAAGGTTTTAAAATAAAAATCAATTTATTTATGAAATCCCTACACATAGGTATTATAACTTCAATTCAATTTGCAATAAACACTTGCCCTGGATTGATTGATCTGATTTCATGATTTTTAGTTGATGATTGATTGCTTCTTCTCCAATTTTCTTTTCCAATTGACTTAACGTGCAAGAATCCCTTCACCACCTTCTCAATTCGCTCCTTAGGCTTTGGGTTAATGGTTCTCTCTTTTCGCTAATGGCCTCACTAATCTTTTGTGTTATGATCCCTAAACTCAATCTCTAAATATCACATATATGGCTATAATTTTCGTAGGTTCCTTGACCTATTTTAGAAAAATGATCGTAATGCCTTTAATAGGTGCCGGTTTCCTCCAAATTTGACCTGGGGCCCAAACTATACCCCGGGGTACACTATTCCGACTATTTCAACCCATTCGGAATCATTCGTCACCTCTAAATTCTAATATGAGTCACTTAAAATATATATCTTATTACTCACCTCAAAAATAGTCTCCACGTTACTCGTAGTGAGAAAAACTAGAATATGCACATATCATTCGTTATGCATTATAATGATAATCATTTGTTATTTACTATTCACATATAGTAAATTTCATCAAAATATTAATCAATATCTGTCACTCGATTAATATTTAATAGTCACATTTATTAAATAAATCACATTAAATTACTTCACTTGTGAAATTTAAATAAAACGTGTTTTCCTAATTAATAAATTTAAAAATGCGCAGAAATACGGGGTGTTACATACTTCCCCCCTTACAAAGATTTTTTTCCTCAAAATTAGTACAGACCTGCGATAAATAACTCTGGATACTGCTCTTTCATGTCATCCTCCTGTTCCCAAGTTGACTCCTCAACATTATGGTGACCCCACTGAACTCGCACCAAGGGCACCACCTTGGGTTGTAGTGTACGCTCACTATGATCTAGAATAGCCACGAGCCTCTACTCATATGAGATGTCTAGCGGTAAGTAAATCTCCTCAAGTGGAATGTCCCAATAATCCCTCTCACTCCTCTTGTATTTCTTCAGTGATGACATATGGAACACATCGTGTATCAGCTGAAGATGCACGAGAAGTCCCAGTTTGTACGCTACCAGTACCACCCACTCTATAATAGGAAATGACCCTATATACCTCGGTGCTAACTTCCCTTTCTTAACAAATCTCATAATCCCCTTCATAGGAGATACTCGAACTAACACCTGATCACCAGTCACTAATTCCACATGTCTGACGTCGGCGTCATCATGACTCTTCTTCCTATCTTAAGTTATTCGAATGCGTCCTCAAATTAACTCAATCTTGGCAATAGTCTCCAAAATCATCTCGGGTCCTAATAACTTGTTCTCCCCAAACTCTAACCAACATGCGTGCGAACGAAAAGGTCTCCCATAAAGTGCCTCAAATGGTGCCACCCCGATAGTAAATTGGTACGAGTTATTATGTGGAAACTCTACCAATGGAAGGTATCACTCCCAACCTCCCCCAAAGTCCAGGATATACATCCTCCGCATATCTTCTAGCATCTTATTCACTCTCTTTGTTTGTCCGTCCGTCCATCTGGGCGTGGTATGTCGTACTCAATCTCAAGTCAGTACCCATAGCCTCCTGAAAGCTCTACCTAAAATGCGACACAAACACTTTGTCTTTATCAGACACAATATTAATCAGGACTCCATGCAGCTTAAAAATATCCAACATGAATAGCTGCACATACTGCATCGTGTCATAGTCTGTGCGAACTGTCAAGAAGTGGGAAACCTTGGTCAATCGATCCCCTATCACCCATATTGAATTGTGACCCCGCTGAGTAGTAGGTAACCCCGTAATAAAATCCATCGAGATGCTTTCCCATTTACACATAGGAATCTCAAATGGCTGTAGCATCCCCAAATGTCTCTGATGGTCAACCTTCACCTGTTGACAAGTACCACACTTTGAAATAAACTCTGGTATGTCTCTCTTCATGTCGACCCACCAGTACTGTCTCCTCATATCCTGGTACATCTTGTCCCCATCTGGATATATCATAGATCTGGAGCCGTGAGACTCAGTCTTAACTACATGTCTCAAATCCTCATCCTCGGGTACTATTAATATCCCATTAAAGCGCAGACCTCCCTCAGAGCTAACTGAGTAGGCCTCTGTACCCTTAGCTAATAAGTGTCATACTTTGTTATGATAGAACAGATCATCTACCCGTGCCTTCACTATCTACATTACAATCTCGGGAATTATAGCCATAACTGCCATGTATGCTCTGAAAAACTCATTCTCCTAGTGGAGCTCACTCCACTTTACTTTCTACACCTTTGATAAGTTTCTCGTAGGTCATCGGATCAATGCATCTACCACCACATTAGCCTTTCCAAGATGATACTGTATGTCAAACTGGTAGTCCTTCATAAATTCTAGCCACCCCCTCTGTCCCATGTTCAGATCCTTCGGTGTGAAGAGATACTGAAGTGACTTATGATTCGTGAATAATGTGAATTTATCCCCCGATAAGTAATGTCTCCATATCCTCAAAGAAAAAATGATTGATGCCAACTCAAGGTCACGGTTGGGGTAATTCTTCTCATGGGGCTTTATCTTTTGAGACACATAATTTATCTCCCTTTCTTCCGGCTACAACACAACCCCACGTCCTTATAAGGATATATCCGTGTAGACACAATACTCTACCCCACTCCTAGGAAATGCATGTACGGGTGCTAAAGTTAATTTATCCTTTAGCTCATCAAAGACCAATTGACATTGGTCACTCCATAGAAATGGAACTCCCTTATGAGGTAATTTTTTCAAAGGCCCAACAATCTTTGAGAAGCCCTTGATGAAGCGACAGTAATATCTGGCCAACCTTAAGAAACTTTGAATCTTGATCGGTGTAGTGGTATGTCCCCACTCCCTCACCGCCGATACTTTACTTAGATCAATAACTATGCCCCTGTCGGACACAACTATTCCCCTAGGTAACGGATACTTGTCTCGTATCGTCACCTTGTTCAACTCCCTATAATCAACGCATAGGTGAAGTGAACCATCCCTTTTCTTCACAAATAACACTGGAGCACCCCAAGGCGAGGTACTCCATTATATGATACCCTGACCTAAGAGATGTTGAATCTGCTCTCTCAACTCCCATATCTCTAAGGGGGTCATGCGATAAGGTGCATATCGGTCTCATTCCTGGTTCTAAGTCAATGAAAAACTATATTTTCCGGCTTGGTGGGATCTCGAGTATCTCTTGGAACACGTCCTCAAAATCCCTCATTACAGGAATTGAATCTAAGGGAATGACCACCTCCTGTGAGGTCTCATCCTTGACTTAATATCAATGAGTGAGCGATCCTCCCTCAAGAGGAGGCATCACCACCAGGAATATCTATTATCCCAGAATCAAAAATATAATCTTCCTCTCATAGCAATCCACCGTGGTTCCATAGCCTGCTAGCGAGTCCATACCTGGAATCACATCATACAACTCCATATCTAACACTAGGAGGTCTTTCGCTAAGCGCAGTCTCCCAACATAATATAGACTTATCTATATATCTCATATATTAATGAACCACTACCCATCGATGACTCTACACACATAAGGAGACTTTCGATTGCATCTAATAAATCCGTGGCTCATGAGAATCCAGTCTTAATAAATGAGTGAGATGCTCTAGTATCAAATAGTACTATACCCTCAGATCCATGAATATAAAACGTACCCTCTACTTTTGGTGGCATCGGAGGTGCTGGAGGTATAGTCACATCTCGAACATTGAATACATAGCCGTAGTGCATCTGACCCTGCTGGTGTTGGTGCTGGAGCTCGAGCCTGCTGGGCACCCTGATGGAGCTGTGGACAAGCCCTACTCTTGTGACCCTTCTGGCCACATGTGAAACACTACCCTTAAAAATTCATTTGACCTTGGCCCTGATGCAGGCCCTGTCCTTACTGTCCATCCCCTTGGTTCCCCTAACCCTGGCAACCCTAAGGAACCTGCTGCTGCTACTAGGGACCCTGCTGGCCCTGTCTATTCGATCGGTACCCACTAAATCTAGGTCTCTTAGTAGAGTTTCCTTGCTGGGAGTTCTACCCCTGTATGCCCCCTGTCTACTGCTGCTGGGGTGGTGTCCAACTAACACTTTTCCTCCAAGTCTTTTCCTGCTACATAGACTCTGCTCCCCTCTTACTTCCCTTCCTATGGAAACGAAAGTCCTGATAGGGCAAACGTGTTGCATTAATAACATCAGTATACGTCATCAACAAGGTATTATCAATCAAATGTTTCCTGATCCTCCAGGAGAAGCCATCCATAAACTTTTCCTTATTCCTCTCTTCATTGCTCACCTCATCTAGCACAAAATTTTCCAGGCGGGTGAACTTCTCCTCATAATCAGCATCTGATCGATCACCCTAACATACCTCACCAAACGTCTACCTTATCTCTGTATCCACTTCCCGGGGAAAGTACTTGCGATCAAATCGCACCCAGAACTCTAAAATAGTCGTCGAGTCTCTCTCCTCAGTTGTAGTCACTGACTCCCACCACTGAAGGGCTTCCCCTACTAGCCTAAAGGTAGATTATAAGAACCCAAAAATGTTTAAATAATACCCCAGATAGACTATTTTTAATTACTAATTCTCAACAAAATTAGGTCTTGTATGCGTAATTGTTTAATGTGTAGGCTTGATCGTCGTTGGCAAAGTTCGACGCTTATTTCAAGGAAAATGCGCATCATATGGAGCTAATTCCCTTGTCACGTACCAAACCCAAGCCTACCAAGACCAAACCTTCATCGAATCCCTGTGTGTGTTTAGTTTATGTTTTTTAGATTTTTTTTAGATATTTATTTTGTGTCGTTTTATTTTAGGGTTTATTTTAGATTTATTTAGAAATTTTTAGAATTTATTTTCTATTTTTTGTGTAGTCTTTATTTTTAGTTTTGCTAGATTTTATATTTTTAGCACTTTAGGTTTTATTTTTATTTGATTCGCAGTTTTTATTTTTAGGAATTTAATAGATTTTATTTATTTTTAGAATTTATAATTTCAGGATTTTTAGGAATTAATTGTATTTTTTTAATGTTGGTTATTTTGATTTTAAGTTTTTATTTTATTAGGATAAGTTTTAAGAATTTATTTTTTTTCTACCTTTATTAGTTTATTTTTAGGACTTTAGTTTAAATTTCATTTGTTTTTTTTTAGGATTTAAATTTGAGGTTTTATTATTTTTAGTTAGATAGTTATTACGGTCACAAATTAAACACACACACAATTCACCTATACTCAAACAACACACTCACTCACACCCTAAATACCATACATTACACACACACCACAAATCCCAGTCACGCTCACCCAACTTATCGTACGCTAACCCACACCCAAACACCCCCACACCCATCATCTTCAACCTCCCAACACCTCACTATCTCTCCTTCATTAACCAACTACACCACCACAAACCCATCGTCCTTCACTCTCTCTCCTCCATTAAAACTCCAAACATCACCTTCTTCTTACTCATCTCCCACCACCTATACCATCTAACCACCACCATTAAAACCCAAAAATCTGCCCACTCCCTTGTAATATCCCATACTTTTATAGAGATTTAAATTACATAAGTGGCGTAATTTGGTAATTACAGGAAATTACTGTGAATGGTAATTTTTGGAATTTATGAGTGTAATTAATTAAATTTAGAATATAAAGTGAATAGTAAGTATTAGTTTGCAAGTGTCAGATTAATATTTACATGGATTGTATTTTCTTACTGGGACTAAGTATATGAGTTGGATTATTTTAATTTAACGACGCAGTTGGGTAAAGCGACGAAGGAAAATATTTGAATTGGAAAACCTGTACTGAGATGTGTTGGGTTTAATTAGTGAATTTTAGATAAGTGACTCGTATGGATATTTAAAGAGTGAAGTTGGGTTCGGAATGGTCGAGATAATCATAATAGAGTAACAATGGGTAACGTGTATGTTCTGGGGATTTTTTTACTAGTATGGACTCGCATTTTTTAGTATACGAGTCATTTTTGGGTTTATAAGGGATAAACTCTTATTCTCTCTTATAAAGGCACGAGAGAGAGAGAGAGAGAGAGAGAGAGAGAGAGAGAGAGAGAGAAGACAGAAAAGAGAGAAAAGAAAGAAGAGAAGAAAGCAAGGCAAAGAGGAATAAGAAAGGGGATTCCGAAGCAAACTCCGCGGGATTCGACTTGAGGTCATCGGATTTTATCCACGAGGCAAGTATTTACTTTCTTTATTCATTTGAGTGTGTATCTCATATCATGGTTGGTGTAAACTAGGTAAATTTGGGATAGAACCCTTGAAATAAATGTGGTACAATTGGATTTTGAAATCACAAATAGGTGTGTCGTTATCTCTTGATGATTTAAAGTATAAATCGTGTGTTAATGGTGTATAAATGTGGATTGGAATGTGAAGAAATGATATAATTGGAGTTTTGATGATTTATGGTATAAACCTAAGAGAACTTGTTTAATCCACAAATAATTGATTTGTTAGTTATAAATAAGTGTTTAGATGATTGGAGTGTTGTTGGTTGAGATTAGAAACCATAAAAAGGGAGGTTGGGTTAATATTTCGTATTTTGGAGATTTAGATTACGTAATAAAGGAAGAGTTGGTCGACACATCTGGTGTGACCGGTTGACCGTGGACTTATAGCCGGTAGATCGGGTCAAGGAAAAGGCTACTGGTTGGCTCACAAGTAAAAATCCCATCTCTCTATCGACCAGTACTCTGTTTTCTACCCAAGATAAGGATTTTTCCAATCCTTTTCTTTTGGGGGTTTAAAGCTTAGGGGACTTCTTAATTAGTGTATTATGGATGGTTATGACCTAAAGGACTTGAGGATTTTTATATTAACCTTGGGTTAGTTGAGTGTAAAATCTGTTTTATGCATTCAATGAATGTTTAGGATGAATAACATTCGGGAGAAGTCTTTGGCAAGTGCGTTTACATAGGTACTTATGCGTAGAGACTAAATGTGGGCCAGGTATATTTGAGTGAGTCCTAGGTTGCGACTAGGATGGAATTTAGGATATAGACTAAAGATGATTGAGAGGTTATCCGATACGTCTATTGATGACTACTGTTATAGAGGATATGAAACCTATGGGATTGAGATACGTGATTTATATACTTATTTAATTATTACGAATTGGTATATTCGGGTTTATGTAAAATCCTTAAAAGTGATTAAGGTGTAAGGTAAACCTTAAGTAATAGAGTACTTATCGGTTTAGTATATTAAGTATATGAATACTTATATATTTTTACGAATGGGAACATTCGGGTTATTGGCTATAGCTATAAGAGTTCGGCAATTATAGCTCAGCATATTGAGGAATGTTATATTATATATACGCGTTTTGTTACACGATATATATATATATATATATATATATATATAAAGAACTATATATAAAGAATATAAAGAACTATATATATGTGAAAGTTGTAAACAAAATCTATGTACTGATTGTTATAATTACGAAATAATTAATAAACATAAAGAACAAATAAACAATACTAATAAAACTGCACTAATTACTTTCCCTATAAAAATAAAATTTGCTAATAAGACTATAGAAACAACAGTAATGTTAGACACTGGAGCAACTAAAAGTTTAATTCACGTAGATTTAGTAGAACAAGAAGACGCTAAAGATTTAAATTACCCTGTTTATATACACCAATTTAATAAAGATGCTATACCTATAACTCAATGTATACAAAATATACCTATATATATAAATGATGAACAATTTACTTTACCACAAAAATATATAACAAATGTAAAAAGTCATCACCCTTTTATATTAGGACTAAATTTTATTCAGTCTTTAACAGGAGGATTTATGTACACACCTTCAGGAATACAATTATTCAAAAAAGGAACACATATTATACCCAATAATCAAACTAATTTAATAAAACATGAAAGTAAATTAATACTCAATAATAACATAATATTAGAACCAATTGAAGACATAAAATTAAATAATAATGATTTAGACGAAGAATATTTAACAGACTATTTACAGTATCTAGAAGATAGTGAAAATCTTAAAATTGAATGTAACAAACTAAATAGAATTATGTTTAAAAATATCAAAATTGAATTAGAAGATTTAATTAGATTAGCTGAAAAAACTGAAATAATCGGAGAATATCCACAAAAACACTGGAATAAAAATAAAATTGAAGCAAAATTAAATATAATAAATCCTGACTTAACTATAAAAACTAAAGATATTGCTTGTGAATTAGTTGATCAAGAAGAATTTAAAATACAAATAAGAGAATTATTAAATCTAGGAGTCATTCAAAAAAGTATAAGTAGACATAGAAGCCCTGCATTTATGGTAAGAAATCATGCAGAAATAAAACGAAATAAACCTAGAATGGTTATTAATTATAAGAGGTTAAAGGATAACACATATGACGATAGTTATAAAATTCCTAATAAAGATGAATTAATTAATAAAATTCAAGATAAAAAATACTTTTCCAAATTTGACTATATATATATATATATATATACGACTTGTTTATAAATATATTGTTATGTAAATGATATATTTATGTTTGTTTTTATCTCTAGTGCTATCCATGGAGGTTGCGCATTGTGAGTGAATCTCCTAGCTTATGGAGTAGGGTGAGTATATCCTCAGGTCATATCGTCCCGTATAAGAGTGCAATATTATTTTATTCCACTTTCAGGAGGGAGCATGACCGCCTCCACCGTTTAGTGTTTCTGCCATGATCATGATAAAGTCTGACTTGGTACCAGGGTTAAGTTGAGTAAAACCCGGATGTGGATTGGCACTTTGAGACTGCATCCTCGAGTTACAACTCGATGGGATGGTTATTATACTTATGATTGTAAGACATGTATAAATATCCTCGTTGTTTATAGTAGATTGCTTGTATATGAGAATGAGATATCATATAAAGTATAGTTGTGTAAAGTTTAAAATGAATAAGATGTTATTTGTCTTCCGGTAGTTTTATATGCAAAATAATACTAAGGTAAATTGTAGGTTCGAGTGAGAACTATTTATATAAGGGTTATTATATGTCGAAGTGGAAAGGTAATTAAAACTAGTGAAAGTAATGGTATATAAATGGTAGTTTTATATAGAATCAAGGACTATATATATATATATATATATCACATGGATGATTATATCAACTAAAAACTTATGTAATAGCTTATAGTATAAAATATCATATCATGCAAGACATGTGATAGTTACAAGGATTTAGAAGATGGGTTAAATAGATTAGTTAGACGTGGTAGCTAAACTAGGTTGTTTAAAGGTACGCGATAGGTGTGCACTATTAGAATAGGGGTGAGGTGTACTCATGAGAGTGGATACCAGTATTAATATGAGAGATTTCATATTTTAAAATATGACTTTTAAGCACTCGCTAAACCTTTTCAAAACTCGGGCTCTGACCCATTTCTCTATTTTCCCCTCTCTTGATATATATATATATATATATATATATATATATATATATATATATATGTGTGTGTGTGTGTGTGTGTGTGTGTGTGTGTGTGTGTGTGTCCAGACACAGAGACGCGTGGATGATGATTTCTTCGAGTCAAACATTTGTGTGACAACCCGCTATCCTTAATAAAGGGTGCCCAGCCCTATACCCCGATGAAATAAGAATCATGGATAGATATCATTCTCAGCATCACAGTAATCATACAGAGTATCAGGAATAACCACAAAATATTCCAGAAAACGGGTTATCAAAAATTTTAGTTTGTAATTTAAAGAAAACACTTTCAACAACCCATAATAAAAAAAAAGAGGATGGCAACTCCAACCGACATATATATGTAATCAAATAGATAAGAAAGGACCGAATAAAGCATCGGTCGATACAATCCATACAACATACAATAAGTTTCATGTGTTACATAACACACTATTTATACAATTACAACCATTTTGGCCACACGCCCGAATAAAGACTGATCTTAACTAGAAAACAATAATAGAGGCGTCTACACAAAATATCCCGTGATCCCCGCAAAAATGTCACGGCTCCTCAAAAGACTCAGAGAAAGGAAAGTCATTACTGGAGACCTTGCGGCGGAACACCTGGACGAATATAGAAGATACATACAAAACAGAAAACAAAGAACCGATCAGAGGCCGGTTTTATATGATCACTAGATAAATGACAGGTGTGACAATAATGTACAAGTAAACATGGATGTTATGGATGATATTCTAGCATGGTAACATCATATAAAGGACAAAGACATTTAAATGATTATTAAAATGGAATTCAGTTATGCAAAGAAATAAAAGTACTTATAAGCCTTTTTCATCTTTCATCATTTTCAATTCAATCTTCTTTCCATTCCTTATCAGGAATGCATTTATTACCATGTGCTCTTTATGGAACTTATCTCAATAGTATGCTCTTTGTGGCATATACTTTGCTCTTTATGGCATTAATGTTCCATCGAGTCCAACTCGATAATAGAATAGTTATAAATATGTATATAACGATTCTAAGACCGCCCGTCCGGGTTTCCCCACTGTGTGCGCCCCTAAATAACCATCATCTTCCAGGGCCTAATATAAGACAACCTGGGATCCTATCGCAAACGTCGGGAAGCGGCCATATGCCTACAGGATAGTCAAGACCACACCCGGAATCTCCTACCCATCGCAAAAAATATAAAACAAACGCTCATATGGCCTAGGACTATATCCACCCTGCATTCATTAGCCAGGGGGCTTCACCTCACGCACGGACTTCCCTTAAGATGGCATTTAGAGAGGTGTGTATCATCCATTTTATTAATTTCCATTACCTGATTTAGTAAATTATCATTTACTTTGCCCATTTTACATTTTATAAAATGCATTAAGGTTATCTAGAACTATACGTATTTCGTATCAGCATAACAACCTCGATAAATAGTTAGACTCCCCAAATTATTTTCCAAAGCCTCCTTTTTGGCTTCATAATAGACCATCAAGTCAATCCTAGCTCACAATAACTCCTAAAGTCTCCAAATTGGACTCTAAGATCTCCTAGGCTATTATAAAACTATACGAGAGAAATAATGCCTGAACATTACTTTAAACCTCCCACCCTGAAATGAACCCTAGATGAACCCCTTCGAGTCTAGGGTGTCGACCAAACTCAACTAATACTATAAGTCCCTATATTTACTTCATTTAAGAAGTTCCCTAATTACTAGTCCTAAAGAAAAGGTTTAAAATTGAAAAAGAAAAGAAATTGAAAAAGTGCAGGGTTTTTGAATCGATTCGACCTAGCCGAATCGATTCGGCCAGAAAATATGGGATTCTGCGTAATTGCCGAATCGATTCGGACCATCCGAATCGATTCGGTCAGGAAGATTGGGTTTCTGCATAATTGCTGAATCGATTCGGACCAAGCCGAATCGATTCGGTTCACCCAACCCTCAAAACTGTCTAGCAACGAATCGATTCGGCAGGCCGAATCGATTCGGTTCTGCAGAAATTCCTAATTTTTTCTTATGGAGTCTTGGACTCCAAATTCATCCCAAATTCTAATCCATTCAAACCAAATCATTTATTTCCATCAACACAACATAAATGCTACTAACTACCATCACAACTATCAATAATCATCCAAATTCTTCTTCAATGGTCCAAAACAAACAAATACACAAAAACCCTAAACTAGTAAACCATAAGCAAATACATCATTCTCACACAAATCATTTATCTTAAACCATAAATAGCAAGTAGTAAACTTGCCTCAATGAAGAAAATGCAGATTTTCTTGGTGTGGGAGCAAGAATCCTTATTAAATCTTCAATTCCCTTTCTTCTCTCTACTCTTTCTCTTTCTCTCTTTAGTTCTCTAGGTTTAGGAAAGACAATTTGGGTGAATAGTGACTCACACAAGACATAAATGTGCCTATATCCAAAATCCCAATTCAATTGATAAATTATTGTGATAAAATAATACTCAATTGCATATTTAGGGATAATCAGTAAAAAATGCCCAAAATCTCAAAACACATAATGGCACAATATTTGACTATCTCGCACGTTCCGGAATCAACTGCAGCCTCCAAATTATCATTTGGACATTTTATAAATCAATTTAAGTTTCGGTATCATTATTAAGCCAAATATCATTTTAAATTAATATGATAGTAATAAGCATAACATAGCGATATTCACCCACAGTTATGGTATATATGCAAACTCATAGTGAATATTAACTTTTCTTCATTAAATTAGCACTCAAATCATAACCCAACACTTATATCTAATTACCATACCTAGTAATTAATATAAAATACGTTCTCATAAGCGAGGGTTATTACAATTTGATGTAGTAGCTATGGATGCAAGCACGTTTATTTTATACGCTTTTATCCTTTTGATCTAGATAGGAGGCATTGTAGAAATATTCGGGCCGATAGCCCAATTGTATTCATTTATTATTTTACCGCCTTTTAGTGTGACATTCAATTTGGTTGTATTATGTTATACAGAGTGTTCAGTTATTTTATTTCATTTCAGTTTCGTGTATATAACTGTGTAAATGTTTTGCTTGGTTGGTTTGGTTAAAAAGATTAGTTATATAACATTTGACGCCACCCTAATAAGTTATTATTAATTAAATTGGTTTTCCACAGTGATACTAAGAATGAACCATATGAGATTCCTGTTTTAATCTGGTATAGGATTGATCACCCGCTCCCGTCGGTGAAACCCGTATACCCATTAACCCGTGGTAAACCCTGGCGCGACCCAACCTCCACATTACGTAACTCACAACCTTCCGTATGACTCCGACCCAAGCCACGAACCCGGATACCACCTCGTACCCCCTCAACCCCTACCCGAAATCGCAATAACCCATGGACATAACCCGATTTTCTCTTCTGTTATGACCATAAACCAAAGGCAAACCAAAAATAAAACTCCAAAACCTCCATGCCATACCCATTACCCATAAACCCATTTTTCACTTCTTCCATTTGTCCCAAACAATACCTACGATTTCATTACCTGCAAAAACAAAACCCAACAAAGACCAAAGAAAAAATAAATGACATATTTTATAATAGCCTTTTAAACCCTTTTTCCCAATGTACCCCTAACACCTTATTAGACCCCTTATTCCTTAGTTACCCTCACCAAAAACAATTTTGTATTCCCTCACTCCTTACCTCACCCAAACCACATGCACACCTTTGTCCTCATATATATGCCCCTATCTCCATGTGATACATTTTAAATGAAGACCTAAAAACTCATTTGGGGATCATCTAAAGATACTTGGAGAAGAAGAGAGAGAGTTTAGAGTAGAAAATAAATTAGGAAAAAAATATTTTTGTAAATAGTTTTATTTTTATTTTTTAGAGAATTGGTGAGATTTGATTGTGAGTGATTGAATTGTATTGAAGAAGATAGAGTTCAAATTGCCAATTTCAAGGAGACTTGTCAAAGATTTGTTCTCTTTCTTTAATCTTTTATTTTATATGCCTTTGATTATTTCTTCATCATGTTTAATGTAATGTTAGGCTATAACCCCTTTTAAGGGGTGGGGTAACCAATTTTTTTATATTAATCCATTTTAATTAGTCTATTTACATTGAATGTCCCTTCGATGATTAATTTTGCTCCCTTACATTTTAATATATGCCTCGGGAGAGGGTATATGATTTTTGAGAGAAAATCGAAATTCTAGTTATAATACCCATTTTTTATTCGAACAAGAGATAGGGGTTTCTCAAGTTTTGTATTATTCCATTCATTTTAACTCTAGGCTTACTTTTATGATTTCAACTAGTTTAATCGATCGATCCTAGCGGGTGATTCGTTAGATGATGTTTGGATCTGCATTTCAAGAATTATAGGAGTGTTAAATTTAATTTTCTAAAATGTTATTATCAAAATTACATTTGCAACGAGAGTTGATTTGTCATTTTGATACTAACTTGGGATAATTAATTTTAATGAATTAATTAATTTTAATTAACTAGATTATATGTTCTCATCCTATCCCTTGTTACTCCTCACTTTTATTTCCTCGCAATTCTCATATTTTAGATATTTAGTTAGTTAGATTTATTTAGCATCTTCACTTAGTTTTTAGTTAGTTATTTACATCTTTTATTTAGAAATATTATTTCACCCTAATCTCAAAATTGTTTTAATATTTGAAAAAGCTAAAACAAATAGAAAATGCAAAAATCAAAAAAATGAATAATAAACAAATGAATTACATGCCTCTCTTGTTTGTTTCACCCTTGGATTTGGATTAATTCCCTTACTTACCATTACACTTTAGTTTTGTTATATTTTTCTAGGTTTCAAAGGTTTTGATTAGAGAAGATTTTTAACAATGACAAAAAACACCCGAAAAGTTTCTCTATCAAATGGCGTTGTTGCCAATCTTTGGATCTTGAAGCACTTCAGAGGATCCATTTTGTGATTCATTGGTATTGCACTTTTATTTTTCGTAACCTTTTTCATTTATTTTAGAAGGATTGTATTAGGATTTTTACTCTTGGCTTGTATTGCGGTGCTTCGAGACACCATTTATTTTTCATTTAAATTTGTAATAATCGAAGACAAGCGTGAAAGGAAAACCGAATAAGGTAGAGAGAGGGCGTCCAAAGGCGAGGAAAAGAAGCCTCTCTACCTTGGGTCGGTCGGACTCCTGGGCTGATTGAGATAGGCGTGATCTCCCCCTGGTCGACTCAAATTTTTTATCACCCCACGGTGTAAAAACTGTGGGATGTACATTTCTAAAACCCTCGCACCTCTCCTCTTAGCGAGTCAATTTTTGTGTGTGATTAAGTGATCTTGTGAAATTTTATTCTCACATTTATTTTTATTTGTGTGATGAATAAAAATTACTAAGAACTACACCTGTTCATTCAAGAGAATGGATTTCATCACCCGACTCACTCGCTTACCATTTGTGTGCTAACCTCAACAAGGGATTACCAATCAAGTGTTGTTTGATCCTTCAGGCCAAGCCATCCATAAACTTTACCTTTTCCCTCTCTTTGTTGCTCACCTCATCTGGAAAAAAATTTGCCATCGGGTGAACTCCTCCTCATAATCATTGACTGAGCAATCACCCTAACATACATCACCAAACTTCTTCCTCATCTCTGTTTCCACTACCAGGGGAAAGTACTTGTCTTCAAACCACCCAGAACTTCGAAATAGTCATCGAATCTCTCTCCTCAGCTATGGTCAGTGACTCCCACCACTGAAGGGCCGCCCCTATTAGCCTGAAGGTAGCCAACATCTGTCACTGAACCTCACTGCAATCTAGCATATGCAGGCGATCTCCCCAGAAATTGCGAACTTTTTCCCCTTTTTGAATTTAAGTGTTGTCAGCCATTGAACGTTGTAGTTGGGGACTATGTGAATACATTAGGACTTGAGGGAGACCAGTAGGGATATATTTGAAGCCCGGAACATATTAGAATTTGGTTGGAAGGTAGCGTTTAATTTACGAGGGTCCGACGAGTAATTTCCTATTTTATGATGCGAGAACATGATTTATATTCTTAGGAGTGATAACTTAGGATTTGGGAAATAAATAAGGACCTCGGAGTACTGAATTGATATGTGGGAAAAGTAGGAGACTTAGTAACCTCTTCGGTTAGTTTTTTTTAAGTACTCGAAACTATACGACATGACACATATCGGCGAAATATATTATATATCATCCGAAATAATAATAGTGTACGAATTAGACTAATGGTATAGGGCGGAGAATATACCTTTAATAATATAACAAGTTATCTAAGTTGTGTGAATGCTTAGTATATGGATTATTATGTGTATGACATACCTACCATACTTGCTATCACGGGAGGTCATCTTTCGGAACAGGGTCATCTAATCTTTGTGCGCCTATGGGGGAATTTATATTTCTACCTTAAGGACATAGGGTTGTGAATGGCTTATTTGTGGGTTAATAAGTCAGCTGACCATGGGAGCGTAGGTATCTGCATGATCCATGGGTATGTGAACTATGTTCGCCTCCAATATGTGTGATTTTGTTTATTGAAATTGTTCCTAAGATATTCGGAACACATAGTCCTTATGTACGTGATGTACCAGGATTCGATAGCAGAGTATGTGTGCACCGCAGCTTAGCCTAGGTGTTCCCTATTTGTATATTTATGATGAGAATACTATACTTGTGATTATAACGGACTCTTTGTTAAAGTGTGAATATGAATAATTGAGACACCTTGAATGGGATTAAAAATGAGAATCTCCTATCGTAATTGTTACAAATTAATCTTATCAATGAAAAGGTGAGTTACACGCAGGATATGTTAGAACGATGTGAATAGACCCCTATATTATATGTGAGAACAGGAAGTGGTACATATTAGTTAGTTAACGGCATAATTAGGATGGGTTAAGGATATATGTTAGGCGTGCACATTAGTTGAGGGGTGAGGAGCTCATGTGAGAGCACGTAACTAACATGTATATAGTATTTACTATTTAATGCAATTAAACACTTGCTATATTTTTAAACTATTTTCACCTCGGGCTCTGACCCATTTGCTTTCAAATCTATTTTTCTTGTAAAACCTTTTTAGGTGCCCAGCCACAGGGATGCCAAGCATAGGAGTTCCATTACTTTGACGTGTTGTAGCTACTGTGGAAGTTACAGGATATCGATATTAGACACCTCCACATTCTGCATTTGACTCTATTCCAGGTCACTCATCAGTTAGGGCATATCACCCCTTTCCATTTAGAATAGCATTCTCAGACTTTCAGTTTCATTTCAGTTTTGGATTTAATTATTTATTCAGACTTTGTATTTGGATTTATTCAGTATTTGGATTATTCAGGGGAGTGTTTCTCCAAGCTCATTTTAATTGTTCCATTATTGTTCAATTGTGATGTGAATGCAGCATAGTTAGCTTATAATTTAATTGGTTGCATGTTAATTTAATTTAATAAAATTTGGCAACTCACTTTTTAAATATTAGGTGGCTAGTAATTGTTTAAAAATGTTTTCGATGGTGATGCTATGAATTGAACCAACTTGACATTTTGTATTAATTTGAATAAAGGAGTAGCTACCCGGTATTTAATTAGTCGGGATGTCAGAGGTGGTATCAGAGCATCAGGTTCTAGCGTCTTTAGGATCTGTACGACTTGTTATGTTTTCGCGTATCATTCTTTGCTATAGAGCCCTATATTTTAGGATTGTAGTACTCCTTTGTGTATCTTACGTTCTTAAGCTATTTGGAGATATTAACTGTGGACTTATAGAAACGTCTCTCTCATTTCAGATGCCTCCTCAACGTGCACAGTGAGTTCCCAGGGTGCCCAGCTCGAGCCTCAGCCTGCAACACTTCAGGGTTCTATGAACGCTGCGGAAGTTGCCTCCATTGTAGCCTAGACGGTAAATGCCACGTTAGCAGTTGTGCAACAGGAACCACCTCAGGCACTAGTGGTAGCCTTAGTCTAGGCTCATGCATTTCCATCTACTTGGGAACGTGTCCATAATGCCTTTCAGAAGTCGCACCCTCCGGAGTTCGTAGGGAGCTCTGACATTTTTTTATCGAGCTAGTGGAAGAAGGACATCCAAAGACACTTGAGAATGTATGAGTGTACCGATGTTCAGAGGAAGATACTGTCTATATTTAAGCTGGTAGGAGAAGCATTACAGTGGTGGGAGTCTATTACCACCGCAGAGGAGAGATATGTTCTTTCTATTTAGGAGTTATGGGTGCGATTCGACTGCAAATATTTTCCCTCGCCTGTTTATACCGAGATGAGGAGAAAATTAATGAACCTTAAGCAGGAAGGAAGGATAGTGGCAGAGTATGAGGCTGAGTTCACCAATCTTCTTAACATCGTTCTCGATGAGATCCCTATTGAAGAGAAGAAGATCTAGAAGTTCATGAAGGGTTGATGTGGAGGATTCTTCATCACTTACTAGGTAATCTCTCGTTGGCCACCTATTCAGATTTGGTTAATGCAGCATTACTTCACTTCCAGTACCACCACTTCCATTTTTCAGAGGGTAAGAGAGTAGGAGAGTCTAGCTAGCAGGGCAATACAGGGGGTAATGGTTCCAGCGAGGCACAATAAGCTCAGGGTCAGCACAGGCAGGGTGATCAGAGTTTCTAGCAGGGGGATTTTAAGAGACTTAGATCAGGAGGTTTTAGGCATGCCTAGGGAGGTTTTTGGCATGGCCAGTAGGGTCAGTACGGACATCAGGGCCAGCAGTAGTTTTAGTAGGGCTAGCATAGCTAGGGTAGGGGTTGTAACGGCCATCAGGTCTATGGGCAGAAGGGTCAGAGAGGGGAGAAACTTTACAGGGAGATGTTTCATATGTGGTAAGATTGGCCACAAACGCCAGGAGTGTCCTGAAAGGGGCAGGTCCCCATAGCAGTAGTAGCAGGGTGCTCGATATGAGCGCCAAAGACCTTTATTTCTCGCCTCCCTCGCAGTGCCACCGCAGATGCAAGCATTTCCACCTATCCCAGTAGGGACAGCTTCATACGGTCGAGTTTACCAGCTCCAGTAGGCCGCAGGATCCACCCGCGACTGAGGGTATATTTTATATTCAAGGGACTATGGGGCATATTTTATTTGAAATGGGAGACACACACTATTTTATTACCATGAGATTTGAACGCGTTATGAGGTTATTAGATACCACAGAGAGCACTGTTACTTTTATAGATTCACCGTTGAGTAGGGGTCTGTGATTTCTCTTATATGTAGAGGTGTGGACCTAGAGATTATGAGGTTTACTTTACCTGCTTATATATTAGTATTAGATATGACCGAGTACGATGCGATCATTGTTATGGATTGGTTGGTTGCATATCGAGCCATGATTGATTGTTTCAGTAGGAGTATTATTTTTCCCATACCCGGACAGGAGATGTTCCTAGTGGTGATGCCTAATCCTGAGGGAGGATCGTCCACTCATTTGTACTATATATAGGAGGAGACCTATAGGGAGGTGGTGATACCACTTGACTCGATTCCAATTATTAGGGAGTTCGCTGACGTATTATAGGAAATTTCAGGATTACCTCCTAGTAGAGAGATAGACTTCATTATAAATTGGACACCGGGCACTCGGGTGATAGCTCGTGCACCTTACCATATGGCACTAACGGAGATGAGGGAGCTACGGGATCAGATAGAGTAGCTATTGGGTCAGGGGTTATCTGTAGGAGTACTTCGCCATGGGGTTCTCCTGTGTTGTTCGTTAAGAAGAGGGATGGATATTTGAGATTGTGTGTAGATTACCGGGAGTTGAAGAAAGTCAAGATAGGGAATACGTATTCGTTGCCCTGAATCGATGACTTATTCAACCAATTGACAGGAGTTTCCTTCTTCTCAAAGATTGACTTGAGATCAGGATACCATCAGCTACGTATCAGGGAGAAGGATCTCTCGAGGACTGAATTCTTGATGAGATATGGTTTTTATGAGTTTAGGGTTATGTCTTTTGGCCTAACCAACACCCTAGCCTTGTTTATGAACATGATGAATAGGGTTTTCAGAGAGTTCCTAGACCAGTTTGTCATTGTCTTCATTGATGACATTCTGGTTTACTCCAAACAGAGGTGAAGCATGCCGAGGACTTGAGGCAGGCTTTGCAGACGCTGTGTCAGAATGAGTTGTATGCAAAATATGAAAAGTGTGGGTTTTGGCTGAAGGAGGTACAATTTTTGGGGCATATCATTTCAGACAGGGGGATATATGTTGATTTGGGGAATCTATCAGCGGTGAGGGAGTGGGGATAGCCCAAGACACCGACAAAGATACGTAGTTTCTTGGGCTTCACGGGATACTACAGTAGGTTTATTAGGGGGTTCTCGAAGATAGCGGGTCCTTTGACAAATATGACTCTTAAAGATGTGCCATTTATCTAGAGCGATGTATGCCAGTTGGCTTTCGACGAGTTGAATGACAAGATGACCTCATACCAGTGTTAGCATTGCCCGGGCCAGGAGTGGAGTATCTAGTCTACACTGATGCGTCCTTACTATTACTTGGGGGTGTGCTACAACAGGAGAGTCAGGCTATAGCTTATGATTCCCGTAAGCTTAAGCCTCATGAGAAAAAATAGCCCACCCATGACTTGGAGTTAGCGGCACTCATATTTTCTCTTAGGATTTGGAGACATTATCTCGTGGGGAGAAATTTCATTTATTCATAGACCACAAGTCCCTTCAGTACCTCTTCACCCAGAAGGAGTTGAATATGCATCAACGCTGGTGGCTCGAGTTTGTGAAGGATTATCAGTTTGATATCCAATACCACCCAGGGAAGGCTAACGTGGTAGCAGACATCTTAAGCCGTAGGCCAGTAGGTGAGGTGGACTATGTATGGAAAGTGAAGTGGAAGGAGTTGGGACACCAGGATATAGTGGCCCGATCATTCATGTCTGTGATGACAGTTACGGCCCAGATCATTACGAGAATTATACAGGCCCAGGAAGTAGACCCGTTTTGTCAAGAGCAGATAGTATGATTGTTAGCTGAGGGGGTCGAGTCTTATACCATTAGTTCATACAGGGGATTACGCTTCAATGGAAGATTAGTTGTTCCTGAGGGGGAGGACTTACGACACGAGGTAACGACAGAATCACACGGCTCACGATTCGCGGTACATTCTGGTGGTGATAAGATGTACTAGGATATGAGGTGACAGTACTGGTGGAGCGGGATGAAGAGAGATATTGTCGAGTTCGTTTCGAAATGTGCCACTTGTCAGCTAGTAAAGGTGGACCATCAGAAACCAATAAGACTTTTACAGCCATTAGAGATTCCTATATGTAAATTGTAGAGCATTTCCATGGACTTCATCACGGGATTACCTACATCTCCGAGAGGTCACGACTCCGTATGGGTGATCATGGATCAGTTGGCAAAGGTTGCTCACTTTTTGCCAGCCTGTCTAGACTACACTACGGGACATTATGCCCAGATCTTCATAGCTGAGATAGTGAGATTCCATGGGGTGGCTCTCAATATCATGTCGGACAGAGAGAAGATATTGGTGTCACGATTTTGGGAGAGTTTCTAGGAAGCCATGGGTATGGAGTTATGACTGAGTACAACATATCACCCTTAAACAGATGGCCAGACTGAGCACACGAATCAGATATTGGAAAACATGTTGCGAATGTGCATCCTAAGCTTTGGAGGTGGTTGGGAGCAGTATCTTCCACTGGTGGAGTTTGCCTATAATAACTCCTACCAGTTCACTATTGGTATGTATCCATTCAAGGCGTTGTACGGTAAACCTTGTCGTTCCCCAGCATGTTGGCTAGAGGTGGGGGATAACAAACTCCTTGGGCTGGAGGTGATTCAGGATACTTCGACGATGATAGAGATGATAAGGAACCGTATTCGGGTAGCTGAGGACCGATAAAAGAGTTATGTCGATACCAAGAGGTCCTTTCGAGAGTTCAATGTGGGCGACCAGATGCTGCTCAGAGTATCTCCTATGAAGGGGATTATGCATTTCGAGAAGAAGGGGAAGTTGGCGCCTAGATATGTGGGGCAATTCCCTATCATCAAGAGAATTGGGCCAGTCACGTATAGACTTGGGTTACTGGAACACTTGCATAGGGTCCATGATTTGCTCCATATTTCCTCATTGAGGAGATATCTTCGGGATGATTTGGCCCATACTCACATTATTTTAGAGGATATTGATATACAGCCAGATAGTTCCTATGAGGAGGGGTCAGTTTCTATTCTAGACCATAGCGAGAGGATATTGAGGTCGAAGATAGTACCATTAGTACGTGTTCAGTGGAGGCATCATAATGTCGAGGAGTCTACCTGGGAGCGCGAGGATGAGATGTGCGAGCATTATCCAGAGTTATTTTTTCCATGTATATTTTATTTCCAAATTTGGGGATGAAATTCTGTTATTAGGGGGGAAGTATGTAATACCCTGTAATTTTATTGATTTTATTTAATGGGATTAATTAAATTAAATGGGAATTAATTAGAAATTAATCCGAATTTAAATACCAGCGAGACGTGAGTTGGTATTTGATTATGATAATAATTTTGAATATTACTGGGTGAATGTAGTAATATATGATTATGGAATTTATTAAAATTGTCGAGAGTCATAAATACGACAATTCAGGAAATTAAGTTGGGATGCGTGTATCAGGCACGTTAGGGATCAATTTAATTGGATTTAAAAGTAAATTATAATTTTATCATCCGTATGGTCATTTTGAGTGCGCCAACGTGTCCGTAGGGATCGAAATAGTCAGAAAACACTAGCTGGGGGATTAGTTTGGGTCTCGTGACATTTTTAGGCCAAACCGGCAACCCAGGAGGGTATTTTAGTCATTTTAATTTTTAAAGGATTTTCACCCACGAATTTTATGCTTTATTTATCAGCCAATATTAGGTCCATTGGGGCCATTATCTGTCAAAAAGGAAGGAGTGGGCAATGTGAGAAAGATGAGAGGTTATAAGAATGTTGTAAGGCAATAACCACCACACACCACCAATATTCGTCGTAATTGTGATCGGAGAGAGGAAAAGAACCAACCCTTAACATCATCAATGGATCAGATCATCAAATTACAGGCAAGTGATTTGATTCATTAAGTTTCAGCGAATAATTTATCCATGATAGTGTAGGATTTGATGATAGCCATGAACAATGATTGAAACTTATGAAATTTGGAGATGGAACCTTAATTTTGGTTAGGATTTGCATGCAGTTTGATTATGGAAGTATTCCATTAACAAAATCATAACCCGTAATGAATTAAAATGGATTTAAGAAAAGAAGTATGATGATTCTTGAATAAAATAGAAAAATAGGGTTTTTCATGATAATATGATGATTTGATCCAAGAAAAGTCTAATTGATAATGATTCAAGAGTTATGGAACGTTAAGAATTATGTCATTAGGTAGTATAATGACCTAATATGTTTACTTTAGGATTGAACATTTTGTAATGAATATTTGGGACAAAACTGGGATTGAAAATGAAGGAAACCCGTAGCGTGCACCTTCTTGATCGATCGATTGACATTCATAGGTCGATCGATCAACTGGGCTCGAATGATCGACACCTTAAGTCGATCGGTCGATCTCCCCAGAAACTGTGAACTTTTTCCCCTTTTTGAATTTAAGTGTTGTCTGCCATCGAACGTTGTAGTTGGGGATTATGTTAATACATTAGAACCTGAGGGAGACAAGTAGGGTCATAGTTGAAGATCGAAACATATTAGAATTTGGTTGGAAGGTAGTGTTTAATTTACGAGGGTCCAACGAGTAATTTCCAATTTTATGATGTGAGAACATGATTTAAATTCTTAGGAGTGATAAGTTAGGATTTGGGACATATATAAGGACCTCGGAGTACTGAATTGATATGTGGGAAAAATAGGAGAGATTAAGTAACCTCTTCGGTTAGTTTTTTTAAGTATTCAAAACTATACGACGTGAGACGTATTGATGAAATATATTATATGTCATTCGGAATAATAATAGTATACGAATTAGACTAATGGTATAGGGCGGAGAATATACCTTTGATAATATAACAAGTTATCTAAGTTGTGTGAATGCTTAGTATATGGATTATTATGTGTATGACGTACCTAACATACTTGCTATCACGGGAGATCGGCTTTCGGAACAGGGCCATCTAATCTTGGTGTGCCTGTGGGGGGATTTACATTGGTACCTTAAGGACACAGGGCTATGAATGGCTTATTTGTGAGTTAATAAGTCAGTCGACCATGGGAGCGTATGTATGTGCATGACCCATGGGTATGTGAACTATCACCTCCAATATATGTGATTTTGTTTATTGAAACGGTTCTTGCGAGATTCGAAACACGTAGTCTTTATGTACGTGATGTACCGAGATTCAATAGCAGAGTATGTCTACACCGCACCTTAGCCTAGTGGTGCCCTATTTGTATATTTATGCTGAGAATAATATACTTGTGATTATTGTAACAACCCTCACTTTTGAGAGCCTATTTTATATTTATTTACTATATGTAGTAATTAATTATAAAATGATGGATGTTGAGTAAATATTAATTTAATATGAAAAAGGTTAATATTTACTGAAATGTTGTATGATTACCTGATGAGTAGGTAAAAATATCCATGTTGTGATTTATGGTGTCATAAGAATTAAAATGACATTTTGGTTTAATGTGAAACCGGAACTTAAAATGATTTATAAAATTCCCAAATGATAATTTGGAGGGTGTAGTTAGTTCTGGTAGGTGCGAGACAGTCAAAATAAGTGATATATTGCATTTTGGTGTTTTGAGCACTTTTGACTGGTTATAGCTTAAATGTGTAGTTGCGTTTTTTTTTATCACGTATTAGTCATTAAAATTGGGCATTTTAGACTCATGGCTCGATTTTTGTCTTTCTAGCCTTATTATTTTCCTCATTTTCTCTTAAGACAAATTGAGCCGTGGAGAGAGTAGAGAGAGGAAGAGAACTTGTGGAGAAAGAGAGAGATTTGGAGTTTGTTCTTGCTTTCATCTTCATCAAATCAGATTTTTGCAAGATAAAGGCAAGTTATCTACTTACTATTATATGATTTAAGGAGAATAATTAGTTGTGATAGTTATGAATTTGTTGTGTTTAATCATTATAGGGTTTTGTTGGATTTATGGGTATTAACCCTTGGAAATTGATTTGGATTATAAATAATGTTAATGTTGGTAGTTAGAGGTATTTTTGGTGTACTAATTGCAGCATATGATCTTGGTTGGGTTGGTTTTGAGTTTGGGAGAAAATTTGGAGTTCAAGACTCCATAGCCATTCTTGGCATTTTCGCAGGGACGAATCGATTCGGCCCTTAGGGTGAATCGATTCGCATGGAAGCAGTTTCCCAGGTCTATGTACCCGAATCGATTCGGGTTAAGGCCAAATCTATTCGGCTTTTGTAGAAACTTAAAATTTTCTTCCGAACCGATTCACTTTCAGAGCTAATCGATTCGCTGGGGTGAATCGATTCGGCCCTTAGGGCGAATCGATTCGGTTCCTGCAGTTTTGAGTTATTTTCTTGTTAATTTTTTTTTATCTTTTTCGTTAGGTTTAGGACCTAGGAACCTTCTTGAAATAAGTAAACTTAGAGTCCTAGAGTAGTGGTTGAGTTTGGTCTGTACCCTAGATTAGAATGGGTCATCTGGGGTTTATTTTTGGGGTGTTTAAAGTAATGCTAAGGCATTACTTCTTTTATTGAAATTTTTAGAAGTTAGGAAGTTAAATGCCCATTCTTGGAGACTTAGGGGCTTATCGGAATCCTATGGACTTTGGGAATTGTAGGATCATAATGTCTACTTGGAGACTAAGCCGGGACTTGTATTTTGAGGAATATTAATGACGATATTAGATGGGAATAGGTTCGCATAAAATGAACCCAAGTTGTTTAATGATGATAGGTTCGAATAGAAAGAACCAAACACATGGATAATGGTAATGGAATTTTGGTATGGTAATTGAAAATGAAAATGATATTTAAAATGGTAAATGCTAATTTACATAAACACACCTCTCTAAATGACATCATAAGGGAAGTTCGCGCGCTTGGTGATGCCCCCTGGCTAATAAATGCAGGGTGGATATAGTCCTAGGCCATATGCGGGGTTTTTATATGTTTTATGCGCTGGTGAGAGGATTGCGGGTGTGGTCCTGACTCTCCCACAGGCATATGGCCGCTTCCCAACGTTGCGTTATGATCCAAAGCTGCCTTGTTTGATAGGCCCCTGGAAGATGATGGTCATTTAGGGGCGCGCCCAGTGGGGAAACTCGAAGGGGAGGTCTTAGAATCGTTATATGTATATGAATATAAATTTTCTGCATCAAGTGGGAGTTGATGGATATATGCCATAAATAGCATGGATACGTGCCATAAAGAGCATGTGATTGAGATTTATGTGCCATAAAGAGAACTTGATACTAATGGTATTCCTATTAAGGAATGGAAAGCTAAAAATGGAAAGTTTTAATTAATGAAGGAAAATTATATCTTCTTGATTAAACCGAATAAATGGTTTTATTCCTAATAAGGAATGTAAGAAGGATATGGTAATTGGATTAATGAGCAAAGGTTTTAAATTAAAGTTATCTACTTTTAAATTCTCTACTTGTGTTACATTTCATAATTAGTTAAAATATCTTAAATTGTAATGTAGGCTTAACATGTAGATAACATGTCATATTATCATCCTTATCATTCATGCATAACTGTTCATTTCTATCATGCTTTTTATTTCTTCTAGTGATCATATAGAGCCCGACCCTGACCGATTTATTTTCCTTGTTGTGTAAACGATTGTATCCACTCAGGTGCTCCACCACAAGGACACTCGTTTTGATGTTTCCATTCCAGTTACTTTGACGGGCTGTAAGATTTTATGGATATTACAGGACGTTGTTTTAGACGCCTCCATTTTGGTATTCTAGATATGATCGGGTCTTTTCATTGGGCATGTGGCCCAAACATTTGTACTTGTTTAATAAATGTATTAAGTAAGATATTAAACTGTTGTACTGTGTTCTATGTAGCTGTGGACTGACAGCCTATTTGGTCCTTTTGTATATATTCGTGTTAGGTGTATTATATATGTTCTTGTGGAATTCCACTTGCTTATCAGATTGGGTTGTTTAAATTAAATTTTCTTAACTAGTTTTAAATTTCTAAACTTTTTGGCAACCCGTTTTCTGATTTATTGGGTGGTTTTCCCGTATACTCAGTTTATTTTCGTTGATGCTGAGGATGATATCCATCCATGATTCCTATTACGTTTGAGTATCGGGATAGCCACCGCTTATCTCGGATCGCGGGTTGTCACAATTATAACGGACTCTTTGTTATAGTGTGAATATGAATAATTGAGACATCTTGAATGGGATTAAAGATGAGAATTTCTTATTGTAATTGTTATAAATTAATCTTATCAATGAAAAGGTGAGTTACACGCAGGATATGTTAGAACTATGTGAATAGACCCCTATATTATATGTGAGAACAGCAAGTGGTACATATTAGTTATTTAATGGCATAATTGGGACGGGTTAAGGATATACGTTAGGCGTGCACATTAGTTGAGGGTTGAGGAGCCCATGTGAGAGCACGTAACTAACATGTATATAATATTTACTATTTAATAAAATTAAACACTTGCTATATTTTTAAACTGTTTTCACCTCGGGCTCTGACCCATTTTCTTTCAAATCTATTTTCTTGCAGAACCTTTTTTCATGCCCAGTCACAGGGATGCCAAGCATAGGAGTTCCATTACTTTGACGTGCTGTAGCTATTGTGGAAGTTACAGGATCTCGATATTAGACGCCTCCACATTCTGCATTTGATTCTATCCTGGGTCACTTATCAGTTAGGGCATATCGCCTCCTTCAATTCAGAGATGGCATTTTCAGACTTTCAGTTTTGAATTGATTTATTTATTCAGACTTTGTATTGGGATTTATTCAGTATTTGGATTATTCAGGGGAGTGTTACTCCAGACTCATTTTAATTGTTCCATTATTATTCCACTGTGATTGTGATGTGGATGTGGTATAGTTAGCTTATAATTTAATTGGTTGCTTGTTAATTTAATTTAATAAAATTTGGCAACTCACAATGTTTTCGACAGTGGTGATATGAACTAGACCAACTTGACATTTTTTATTAATTTGAATAAAGGAGTAGCTACCCGGTATTTAATTAGTAGGGGTGTCACAATATATCATCCATTTTCCTATTAATAAGAAAATTATTAAGAGGAATATTCATTTCTTTAGTGTTACAATGTGGAGTATGTTTATTGTATTGGCGTTTAATTATGTAGTGAAAAAAATATAAATATAATTTAGAAAACTTGCGACGGAGCGAATGTAATAAAGCGTGGTTAAATGGCATTACATCTAAAACATCAAAAAGAAAATATAAAACATAAAATTTTGACGTTACAAAATTAATTTTGCACTGCATAAGTTTTGACCATATGATATTTAGTGGCATTCTTAGTCCAATGTTTGAAAATAAAATAAGGTTTAGTTTTTTTCTAAATAAAACGCCTCGCTCTTAGCAAAAAAAGGGATAAATTTAAAAAAAATAAAATTTAACCCTAAAGTTTAGGGTGATATTTTATTTCGGATCCGATGTTTTAACAGTTATAATGTTTACCCTGAAGTTTAAAAATCGATTCACTTATGCTCTTCATCACATTGTCGCTAAAAAATGTAACGGAGGTGCTAAATTTATATTATTTGTTCCTTAATTAAAGTTTTGACTTTATAAAAAAATCAATTTTATCATTTACTTTTTCTGAATAAAAATATTGGCCCCTATATTTTTAGTGGAATTAGATATTTTAGTTCTATAAAAAAATACTAAATATGTTTTCTTTTCAGTATTGTACAAAGAAAGTCATTGAACCTCCTGTCGTCAAAACTCCGTCACAACTACTCCTTCGCCTAAGTGAAAAATAATTATGCATCGCCAATTTTTTTTCAATTCGATTTTTGATGGTTTGGATGTAATATCATTAGACTACTCTTTATCATCTTCCTCTCAACACTTTATCACTATTAGTTAGCAAAATTTTATTTGCAATTTTTTCACTGCAAAAATTAAATTTGGAGTATTAATACAAGAAATGTATTTTGAGAGTACAATACTAAAATTCTGAGCATACAACATAATAATCTTGGCATATACAAACATATGTACCTAAACATCCATAAAAATATATACAAATATATGTACATAGTCCACACACAAACTCATCGCGAATATACACATAATACCAACATATACACACACACACACACACACACATACAGACAGGCTCGAGTACATAGTAAGTATACATACCGATTTTTGTAAAATAGTAAAAAAAGTTATTTTTGAGTTGAGTTTTCTTATGTGGTACTTAAGCATTTCAATCACCGCATAATAATATTTTTTGCTATATTAAAAAAATAAATTAAACTTTTAGACCTTTTAAAGCACTTTAAAAATCGTGAAAATTTGACCGCTTTTTTAAATAGCAAATAGAGTTATTTTGCACTGATTTTTTTATATGGGTTTCTTAAAATAATTAAATACCATATGAAAAAATTCTACTCCAAAATATTTTTTATAATATTATAGAAAAATAGGTTTGCGCCAGCAAGTGTATAAATTTAGTATGTTTGAGATCCCCACTCTCTCTTTATATATATACGATTTGTGTATATATACATGAATCATTATATATAAAAAAGATTTTATGTATAGATACATCGATTCATGAATATATAGAAAAATAGGATATATATATATATATATATATATATATATATATATATATAGAGAGAGAGAGAGAGAGAGAGAGAGAGAGAGAGAGAGAAATTCATTGTTGATAGAAAGTGCAAGAGTCAGTGAGAGAGAGAGATAGTGTGTGTGTGTGTGTGTCCAGATGACTAAGGGGTAGGGAGGGAAACATTGGTGTGATGCGAAGTGTAGGGAGGAAAATAATGGCTCGGGATGTGAGAGATCTAAGAATTTGAGTTCTTTTTTCTTTTTATTTATTATTAATGTTATTTTATTTTTAATTTACTAAAATTTATTTTATTTTAAAACTACATTGTTTAAGAAGTGCTACATGTCAAACTCTTTTTGGACCATATAATTTTTTTCCAAATAATACATTGAGCCATCACATCGGTTACAATTCTTAATGAAAAATGTAACGGTGGTTCCAATTGAATCGATTTTTAAATTCAAGGTTAACTTTTCAACTTTTGAAATATAAGGTCTATAAACGAAATTCACCCCAAAGTTCATAGTTAAATTTTCATTTTTTTCAAAAAGAATAATACATTATTTTCTTAAAGTTCAACTTTTAATTGAGGACTAATAAATTGGAACTACTTTTTTAAATAAAAATTTTGATTATTAGAAAAGTATTGTATTTGGAGAAAGTAAAATGAAATTTTTGTATCGTAAAATTTTAGGGACTAATTTTATAACAAAATTTGTGTGTTCTAGAGATAATAAAAAAGTTAACAAGTCCTTTCCTCACAAAAATAAACAACTTTAATTAAGAATGGTTAAAATAGGAACTATTTTTATAAAAGAAAAGCTCATTGTCATAAAAATGAACGTGATAAAAAATAATTGTATTTTAAGATGGTAGAAAGATATTTTTGGTATTAAGTAATTACTTATGTCTAAAGTTGGTATAGATCAAATCTAAGCCTTCAAATACGAAACTTATAATCACTAAAATATATAGATGAATAAGTTAAACAAGCAAGACAACAAATTTTTTTAACGTGGTTCAGCCAACTTGTATGTATTTAGGGTTGTGGGGTTATTACAACATAGCTTGTACGAAAATCAGTATAATCTTGGCCGTGCCAACTTGTGTGTCCCTTGAGCTAAGGGAGAAGGTGCACTTATATTGTCTAGGAAATCAAGGAATGGAATGCCTTTATATATTCAAGAATTTATTTCCTTATACATTGAGGTGCAAACGGTTACCATTCATGTGCATAATGGTTACTGACGACCCCCACGTGCATCTTTACATATTCTTAATGATTCACCTTCCTGGGTGTGGTTGGTTGAGAAGCCGACTAGGAATCTCTAGAGACGACCAAACATATTTGGGATCATAAGCTGAATGTTCATGAGGACAGGTGTCCTTATCTCATTGGTCAACGTGGATGAATAATTTAACCCACAATAAAAGCCCCCAATACTTCATACTTGAAGATTTATTGAAAGAATGGAGTATTTTCTATAGAAAGCTGCTCGACACCCAAAATGGATGATGGTGAGTGGTCGACCTCATACACTTGTAATTTCTTCACCAGCATCTTAGGGCGGTGGCATTTTTGTGAATAATTTGAAAAATATCGAATTGGCGGAATGTACCATAATGCCCCTTATTTTCAGAATAAAATATTATGAGATAGATTAATTTAATAATTTCTGATTAAATTTGAGAATGAATTAAATCGAAGGGATTTAAATTCAAATGAGTAGAATCTAAATCTATGGGTTCAATTGTAATAAATAAATCATGTAAAAATTAAATTATAGTTGGGAATCAATTAGACATAACACAAATGGCATGGTAAATAAAAATAATCAGGATGAACTTTGGCGAGATTTACGGATACGTAAGCACGTTTTAGACCCTTAAAAATGGTCACGAGGTATGGGTATACTATTCATGTAACTTTTGGATCATTTGCGTATTGGGTTCGGACCCATTTGGGGGTCCAAAGTTGAGGCCTAAGAACCAACTCGGGATTAGAGTCCTAGTTATATTAATAAGGAGTTTAATAACTCTTTGTCATTTGTATCCAAGAATCCTAGGTCACACATTTGAGAAAAGAGAGGCAACAACACTAGCACTAGATTGGGAGGAGAAAGATTCAAGTAGAGGTCCAAGAATTCAATCAAGAAATCATCCAGGAATTAAGGCAAGAATTTTCCTGCAAACTTTAATTGTCCAAAGCATTTCTTAATTCATCGTGATTTATTTTTCATATAGAAGTATAGATTATGTATGGATTTATGGTGATATAATGATGAATTGAATCTTGTTTGCAGAGGATTTGAATCTAAAAATAGGAGAGAAATGTAATACCCCGTATTTTTATGCATATTTAAGCATATTTATTTTTAATGAAATTATGGAAAATGGGGATTAATTAAATTCAAGGGAGAAAATTTCAATTATAATTAATCCGATTTTATAATAATAATTACTAGCGTGATGAGAGTTAGTAGTTATTGAAATAATATTATGGCCGAGAATGAGATACAGGACAGTTATGTTATAAATATTTGGGACGTGTATGAGTCGCGTCACTAGTATATATTTGGGAGTTTAAAAGGTAAATTATTTTTTTATTACTCGGATGACTATTTTGAATGCGCCAGAGTGTTCAAAAGGGTCGAAATAGTCGAAAACACTATTCGGGTATTTAAATTGGAGTCTGGGACATTTTAGCCTAAAACGACACCCCGGAGGGGTATTTTGGTCTTTTGGAATTTTTTGGTAATTAAATTGACGAAAATTGGATTTAATTAAAAGTATTTAGGGTTAGTGGCCTATTAGTTTTCAACCTACGTGAGAAAGAGAGTAAAAGAGAGAGAGAACCAAGGAAGAAGAAGAAGACTCCATTAGAGCCCCAAGTTAAGAACTCAAGCTTTCACACCAAAAGTACACCAGCGTGTAGATCGTGTCAAGAGGATCGTTCCAATACCACTTTAAACCCGCGAATCAGAAGTTCATTTTAAGGAAAGTGATTATCTGGCTCTTCCTCTTAGCATTTATTATTCTTGTTAACATATGTTGAGGTTTTAGAACTATTAATACCAAATTTGGTTTACCTATGATGAGATTGTGTAGGAATCTTAGAAATCTGATAGGGGTTTGCATGAAGAGGATTTTTCCCTCAATAGAATGTAAAATTTGGTGAATTAGATGTTTATCACGAAATGAAAACGGGTATTTTTATAGATTAATATTTTTGGGTTTATGTTAATATGACTCATGGGGAAAATGTAGGAATTTGTTGAATTCACTTGGTGATTAGAAGGATTTGACCCCTAAACTATGCTAAGAAGTGTTCTAGGGTGAGTTAGAGTAGTTTGGAAACCTTGTACTTGGGTTAGAATGGGTTTAGGTTGAGATTGTATAGGAGAAAATCTGGAAAAATGAATTTTGAAGATGAATTGGGAAACTGCGGAAATTTAGTTAGAAGTCCATCACAGGTCGTTCGAACGAGACTTATAACGAGATTCCACTGGCCCTTCTAATGAGTTTAGTAGTTCGTTCGAAGTGTGGGGGCCTTCGTTCGAACGACCCTCGTTCGAACGAGATTTCCTGGGTCTTCTAACGAGATTCCAAAAGGACTCTTAAGGCCTGATTTTTGTTTCAAACTTCCCGTAGGCTTATTTAAATGAGTGTTAGACCTGTATGAATGTCGAGTGACTTAAAATTTATAATTATTAGTGAGCGGAGAATATGTCGACCCTCGGAAGGTATGAAAATTCATAGAATTATAGAGATGAGAAAATACAAGGGTTATTATATACGAATAAGGTATGGGGTATAATAGGGGATACATTATATGTTCTACGAATACTAAGTTGTGGGACAACCAATGAATTTATATAAGTGGTGTGTATGCTTATTGCTCAAAATATTATGGCTACTAGCTATCGAACAGAGGTTAACGCGTTGTAGACGCCGGATCTTGTGTGACTTCGGGGGATTTAGAGTCATACCACTAGAGCATGGAACCTAGGTATGGGTTATCTATGAGAATGATAGTGATGACGGTCGTATGGGTGCATAGGTATGTGCGTAGCCCGTCGGCTTGGGACTATGTTCACCTCCAATAGGTGTTTTTATTTTAATTGGTTTTCGATAGATTGAACCTGTTTTCCTCTATGCGTGAGCGTTGCAATGGGACTAGATAGTCGAGTATGCGTAGCACTAAGGGTTTCTCAACCAGGGGTGCAATATTGCTATATATTTATATAAATTGTTATGTATACATAAAGAGAATAATGTGTGTATACCAAAATCCTGTTTAGTGTCTTATGTTGATCACTCTATTTTTAAATGTGTACTTATGGTATTATCAGTTGGGCATTTATAAGAATATGAGAACAAACTAAAGTAATTCTAAACCTATATCGAAATCTTAATTACGTTGTTTTGAGTTATTTAGGGAGTCTTTCCAGCATATTAGTTTGTACTTAGTAGCTAGTCATGGTATTATGACTAGTATGGGTAGTTAGGCTCGTTAGACGTGCACACTAGATCGAGAGGTAAGTATCTCAAGTGAGTACACTAAGTTAACTTGAATAATAATTGTGCTAATTGAATCAATTTAAGCACTTACTATTTTAAATTGTTTTCAACTCGGGCTCTAACCCATTTTTCTGTATATTTTTATATTGTTCCATTGTTTTAGGTGCCCAGCCACAGGGACACCATCCTTAGCTGACTCTATTCAGTTGTCATATTTTAGCTGCTGTGGAAGCTGCAGGACAATTGCTAGTAGATGACTCAGCCTATTTTCCTTTTTCAGTTATCTATTATGTTGGACATGTCGTCCTTTCTTTTGTTTAAATTCAGAGATTTAGTTGTTTTAAATTCTCTATTAGATTTGATTTCCTTTTATTGGATTTATTGTATGGGATTGTATCTGGATGTGTTTTACTCCAGTTAGAATTTATTTATATTAGTGTGGTGCATGGTATTTGTTGGTATTCTTTTGATATTTTTTAGTAACAAGATAAAATTTGGACATCACCATCTTTAAATACTAGGTGGTTAATTTTTATTAACTTAAAATTTGAGTTTTAGATAGTGATGCATTATCTGTACCAACTTGATATTCTGAAATTAATTAATTAAGGACTGATCACTCGATAATTAATTAGGCGGGGGGTCACAGGTGGTATCAGAGCATCAGGTTCTAGTGTCCTTAGGATCTGTACAGCTTATTATGTTTCTGCGTAGTTTCCTTTGATATAGAGCCCTATATTTTAGGATTGTTGTACTCTTCATACGTTTTACGTTCTTCTACTATTTTGAGAATATAACTGTAGACTTATGAAACTTTTCTCTCTTTTCAGATGCCTCCTAAACGTGCACAAAGAATTCCCAAGAATGTCCATCCAGAGCCTCAACCTACACCTTCTCAGGGTATGATGAATGCAGCTGAAGTGGTCGCGATTGTATTTCAGGCGGTAAATGTTGCTTTAGTCATAGTGCAACAGGCACCGGTGGTGGCTCCAGTTCAGGCCTAGGCTTTATCGTCTTCTTGGGAGCGTGTTAGGGATGCCTTCCATAAGGAGCATCCTCTAGAGTTATCAGGGAGCTCCAATGTAGTCTTAGAGAACCAATGGAAAAAGGACATCCAAAGGCATTCGAGGATGCACGATTGCACGGAGGTACAGATTCATATTTTGGCCATGTTCAAACTAGTGGGGGCAGCACTACAGTGGTGGGAGTCCATCACCACCACTGAGGAGATAGACACACTCAGTATCCAAGACTTTTGGGTGTAGTTGGACCGTAAGTACTTCCCTTTGGCTGTCCAGACAGAGATGAGTTTAAAGTTAGCAAATCTGCAGCAAGAGGGAAGGACCGTGGAAGAGTACGCAGGCAGAGTTTACTAATCCTCTCAACATTGTACCGATTGAGATCCCGATCGAAGAGAAAAATATTATACGCTTCATAGATGGGTTGACATAGAGGATCAGCCAGCATTTAATAGGAAATCTTTCCGTGGCCACCTATTTAGATGTGGTCAATGCAATATTACTCCACTGCCAGGACCACCGCTTCCATTTTTCTAAGGTTAAGAAAGTGAGAGAATCCAGCAAGCAAGGCAGGGCATGAGGGAATGGTGCCGGTGGGGCACAAGTAGTTCGGTGTCAACATAGGCATAGTGATCAGGGTTCCCAGGAAGGGGATCCTAAGAGGTTTAGGTCGAGGGGTTTTATACATGGTCTAGGAGGCTTTTGATATAGCCATCAAGGCCAACATGGTAATCAGGGCCAGTAGGGCCAGCAGCAGGTTCAACAGGGCCAAAATGGCCAAGGGAGGGGTGGTAACGACCATCAGGGTCAGGGACAATAGGGACAGAGGGGAGGACCCTTCCCAGGTATATATTTCACATGTGGCAATAATGGCCACAAACTCCAGGACTTCCCTTAGAAGGGTAAAGTCCAGCAGCATTAGCAAGGTGTTCATCAGGACCCCCAGAGACCGTTATTTCTCGCAGCTCTCCCAGCACCTCCACAGATGGAAGCACTTCCACTCATTCCAACCGCCCCAGTTCAGCAAGGGAAGCTCCAGTATGGACGAGTCTATAATCTGAACCAGGACGCAGTCCAGTAAGAACTGCTAGCGATTAAGGGTATGTTTTCTATCCAAGGGACTTTGGGGCGCATTTTTTTAATACGGGAGCCACACACTATTTTATTATCACGGGTTTTGCACATACTACGGGATTATTTGATAGAGCAGAGAGTATGGTTATGTGTGTGTATTCATCGTTGAGTAGGGTTTTCATTATTTCCTTTATTTTTCGGGGAGTGGGTATAGAGATTGGGAGGTTTATCTTACCCGCTTACATGCACATATTAGACATGTCCGAGTATGACGCGATTGTGGGTATGGATTGGCTCGCCAGGTATAGGGCCATGATTGATTGTTATAGTAAGAGTATATTTTTTCCCATACCTGGGTAGGAGATGTTTCAGGTGGCGATGCCTCGCTCTAGGGGAGGCTCGTCCACTCATTTATACTATATAGAGGAGGATACCTCTACGGAGGTTGTGGTACCGCTTGATTTGATTCTCTAGTTCGAGAGTTTGCTGATGTGTTTCAGGAGATTCTGGGGTTACCACCAAGTAGAAAGATAGACTTCGTTATTGATTTAGTGCCAGATACTCGATCGATAGCTCGTGCACCTTATCGTATAGCTCCAGCAGAGATGAGGGAGTTAAGTGACCAAATTGAGCAGTTTTTGGGGTAGGGGTTTATCCGTAGGAGTACTTCGTCGTGGGGTGCTCCCGTACTGTTTGTTAAGAAGAGGGATGGATCGTTGAGGTTATGTGTGGACTACTGGGAGTTGAATAAAGTCACGATACGGAACAAATATCTGTTGCCTCGAATCAATGACTTATTCGACCAGTTGAGAGGAGCGGCTTTCTTATTTAAGATTGATTTGAGATCGGGGTACCATCAGCTACATATCAGGGAGAAGGACGTGTCGAAGACTGCCTTCTTGACAAGATATGGTTCCTATGAATTCAGGGTTATGCCTTTTGGGCTAACTAATGCCCCATTCGTGTTCATGGTCTTGATAAATAGGGTGTCCATAGAGTTCCTGGACTAGTTAATCATCGTATTCATAGATGACATTCTCATTTACTCGCAGACTGAGGAGGATCATCCCGAGCACATGAGGCAAGTTTTTTAGACACTGCGCCAGCATGAGTTGTATGCAAAATACGAGAAATATGGGTTTTGGCTAAAGGAGGTACAGTTCTTGGGGCATATCATCTCCGATAGAGGGATATCCGTGGATCCTAGTAAGGTGTCAGCGGTGAGGGAGTGGAGATAGCCCAGAACACCGATCAAGATACGTAGTTTCTTGGGCTTAGTCGGATACTACAAGAGATTCATTCGAGGGTTTTCAAAGAAAGTGGGTCCATTGACACACCTGACTCGCAAAGGGGTGTCATTTATCTGGAGTGACCCCTGTCAGTTAGCCATTGATCAGTTGAAAGACAAGTTAACCTCAGCACCTGTGTTAGCATTACCCAAGTCGGGAGTGGAGTATTTAGTCTACACTGATGCGTCCTTGTTAAGACTTAGAGGTGTACTGCAGCAGGAGGATCAGGCTATAGCTTAATCTTCCCATAAGCTTAAGCCTCATGAGAGGAAATACCCCACCCACGATTTAGATTTGGCGGTGGTGGTGTTTGCACTTTGGATTTGGAAACATTACCTCCTAAGGGAGAAATTTCATTTATTTACGGACCAAAAGTCATTACAGTACCTCTTCACCCAAAAGGAGTTAAATATGCGTCAATGTCGGTGGCTTTAGTTTGTGAATGATTATCAATTTCATAACTAATACCACTCGGGGAAGGATTACGTGGTAGTAGACGCGTTGAGCTGTAGGCCAGTCGGTGAGGTGGCCGAGGTGTGGAAAGCAAAATGGAAGGATTTAGGGAACCAAGATGCGGTAGCTAGATCCTTTATGTATGTGATGACGGTTATGCCCCAGATTATTACGAAAGTAGTACAGGCTCAAGCAGATGATCCGTTTTGCCAAAGTCAGACAGTGAAGCTTCTAGTCGAGAAGGTTGAGTCTTACATCGTAGGTTCAGACGGGGGTTTACATTTTAATGGGAGATTGGTTGTTCCTGAGGGTGAAGATTTGTGACACAAGGTGATGACAGAGTCACATGGTTCCTGATTTGCGGTACATCTCGGTGGCGATAAGATGTACCAGGATATGCGTAGATAGTACTGATGGAGAGGTATGAAGAAGGATATTGCATAGTTCATTTCAAAATGTGCCACTTGCCAGCTAGTAAAGGTGGATCATCAGAAACCGATAGGACTTGTACAACCATTAGATATTCCTATGTGGAAAGAGGAGAGAATTTCCATGTACTTCATCACGGGATTACCCACATCGCAGAGGGGTCACGATTCGGTATGGGTGATAGTGGATCGGCTGACCAAGGTAGCCCACTTTCTGTCAGCCAGGATAGACTACACCACGGGACAGTACGCCCAGTTATTCATAGGAAAAATAGTGAGACTCCACGGTGTACCTCTCAATATCATGTCTAACAGAGATAAGGTGTTTGTGTCTCGATTTTGGGAGAGTTTTCAGGAAGCGTTGGGTACGGAGTTGCGACTGAGCACATCCTATCACCCACAGATGGATGGTCAGACCGAGTGGACGAATCAGATGTTGGAGGACATGTTACGTATGTTCATCATTGATTTTGGCGAAGGCTGGGAACAGTACCTTCCACTAGCGGAGTTTGCATATACAACTCCTACCAGTTTACTATCGGTATGGCTCCATTTGAGGCACTATACGACAGACCTTGTCGTTCCCCAGCATGTTGGCTAGAGGTGGGGGACAACAAGTTACTTGGTTCGGAAGTGATTCAGGATACTTCGGCGAGAATAGAGTTAATACGGGGCCGTATTCAGGTTGCTCAATATCGACAGAAGAGCTACACTGATGCCAAACGGTATTTTAGCGAGTTCAACATTAGAGATCAGGTGGTACTTCGGGTGTATCCTATGAAGGGAGTTATGCATTTTAGTAGGAAGGGAAAATTGGCGCCTAGGTATGTAGCTCCATTACCCATTATCGAGAGGATTGGGCCAGTTGCTTGTAGACTTGGGTTATCGAAGCAAAAGTGTTCCATATCAATTCACTGAGGAGATTTATTCGAGATGACTTGGCCCACACCCACATTGCGTTGGAGGAGATAGACTTACAGCCTGATAGTTCCTACGAGGAGGGGCGGTTTCTATTCTAGACCATAGCGAGAGGAAGTTGAGATAAAAAACTGTCACCACTAGTATGTGTTCAGTGGCGGCACCATAATGTTGAGGAATCAACTTCGGAGAGTGAGGATGACATGCGTGAACGTTATCCAGAGTTATTCTTGCCAGGTATATATATTCTTTTCCAAATTTCGAAACAAAATTCTTTTATTAGGGGGGAAGTATGTAATACCCCATATTTTTATGCATATTTATGAATATTTATTTTTAATGAAATTATGGGAAATGGGGATTAATTAAATTCAAGGAAGAAAATTTAAATTGAAATTAATCCAATTTTACAATAATAATTACTAGAGTGATGAGAGTTAGAAGTTATTGAAATAATATCATGGCCGGGAATGAGATACACAGCAGTTATGTTATAAATATTTGGGGCGCGTATGAGTCACGTCACTAGTATGTATTTGGGGGTTTAAAAGGTAAATTATTTTTGTATAAATCGGATGACTATTTTGAGTGCGCCAGAGTGTCCGAAGTCTAAATAGTCAGAAAATACTATTCGGGTATTTAAACTGGAGTCCGGGAAATTTTAGCCCAAAATGACACCCCGGAGGGGTATTTTGGTCTTTTAAAATTTGTGGGTAACTAAATGGACGAAAATTAGGTTTAATTAAAAGCATTTAATGTTAGTGGCCTGTTAGTTTTCAACCTACGTGATAAATAGAGGAAAATAGAGAGAGAGAGAACCAAGGAAGAAGAAGAAGACTCCATTAAAGCCCTAAGCTAAGAACTCAAGCTTTCACACCAAAAAGTACACCAGCTCGTAGATCGTGTCAAGAGGATCGTTCCCATACGAATTTCAACCCACGAATCAGAAGTTAATTTTAAGGCAAGTGATTATCTTGCTCTTCCTCTTAGCATTTATTATTCTTGTTAACATATGTTGAGGTTTTAGAACTATTACTACCAAATTTAGTTTACCTATGATGAGATTGTGTAGGAATCTTAGAAATATGATGGGGGTTTGCATGTAGAGGATTTTTCCCTTAATATGAATGTGAAATTGGGTGAATTAGATGTTGATCACGAAATAAAAATGGGGTTTTAATAGATTAATAATTCTGGGTTTATGTTAAGATGACTCATTGCAAAAATTTAGGAATTTGTTGAATTTACTTGATGATTTGAAGGATTTGACCCCTAAACTATGCTAAGTAGTGTTCTAGGGTGACTTAAAGTAGTTTGGAAACCTTTTACATGGGTTAGAATGGGTTTAGGTTGAGATTGTAGAGGAGAAAATCTGGAAAAATGAACTTTGAAGATGAATTGGGCAATTGAGGAAATTTCGTTAGAAGTCCAACCCAGGTCGTTCAAACGACGTCGTTCAAACGACATCGTTCAAATGACATCATTCGAACGAGACTTTTAATGAGATTCCAGTGGCCTTTCTAATGAGTTTGGTAGTTCGTTCGAAGTGGGGGGGACTTCGTTCGAACGACCCTCCTTTGAATGACCTCGTTCGAATGAGATTTCCTGGGTCTTCTAACGAGATTCCATAATGACTCTTAAGGCCTAATTTTTGTTTCAAACTTCCCATCACTACACCAAAACTGGCGATTGGTCACGGCCAAAATCTCTGACCAAAGCTGTGGGTCGCGGACTTAGGCCATGACCATTTCGGCCGTGACCATTTTCGTGGGTCGCGGCCCAAGTCCGTGACCAAAAAAGGGTCACGGCCAAGAGGGGTCACGACAGATGGTCGCGGACTTAGGCCATGACCCATGTCGAGACGGGTTGCGGCCCTGATCCGTGACCCACAACCATGACAAATTAGTCGCGGCCAAAGTCCACGACCCACGACCGTGACAAAAAAATTTAAAAAAAATTGGTCGCGGCCCTGATCCGTGACCCACAATCGTGACAAATTGGTCACGGCCAAAGTCCGCGACACACGACCGTGACAAAAAAATTAAAAAAAATTGGTCGCGGCGCTGATCCGTGACCCACAACTGTGACAAATTGGTCGCGGCCAAAGTCCGCGACCCATGACCGTGACAAAAAAATTAAAACAAAATTGGTCGCGGCCCTAATCCGTGACCCATAACCGTGACAAAAAAAATGGTCGCGGACTTTGGCCGCGACCATTTTTATGCGTGACGAAAAAATAAAAATGGTCATGGACAAAGTCCATGACCATATTTAATTACAATTTTAAAAAAAATGTATTTTTTTGGTCCAATCCTAAAATTGGGGGTCCTGTGAGTGCACCATCGGTTGCTACGTGTAACGTTTGACGCGTACGAGGTGTTACAAATATTTATTATTGGCAAAACAATAAAAAAAATCACAAATTGCGAATCGAGAACGTTGTTAATAAATAAATATATATACAAACTTATAAAAATTACACGTCTTAATAATTCACAGACCAAAAAAAAAATTGGGCAGAGTTTCCTCTATTTTCTACGCATTCCAAAACCTGTAAATGTAAAACCTACTTATTATAAAGCCCGCACGGCTATAAAATTCAACAATCAAATTATAAAAGCCCGCACGACCATAAAACTAAACAATAAAAGCACGCACGACAATAAAACTAAACAATAAAAGCCCGCACGGCGGTAACACAAAAATTAAAATCCTGAATGTCCACAACCTATAAACAATCTTCATGATGTAGACCATTGCCTCCTTCATTTGTTCCACGTGCAAAAATCCTACAAATGATGGGATACATAAGAAAAATATATCAGTAACCTAGTAGTTTTACAAAAAATTTAATCAAGCAGAAAAATTACATATATGAGTTAAAATTATCTGTAACCAAGTAGAAATATGCAAATTACCGTCGTATTCTCAAACCGGGAGTCCCACGGCTGCGGGGTCAGTTCCTACGAGTTACATTAGTCCCGTGGGAGGTGTTGGTGCCACCCACGGGGACATTCGGGGGCTGTTTCGAGTTCTCACCCTCTAACGCCATGTTTTAAGCCTAAGTCTACAAATATGCAAATTATCATCGTATTCTCAAACCGGGAGTCCCGCGGCTGCCGGGTCAGTTCCTACGACTTACATTGGTCCCGTGGGAGGTGTTGGTGCCACCCACGGGGCCATTCGGGGGATGTTTCGAGTTTGCACCCTCTAACGCCATGTTTTTAAGACTAAGTCTAGAAATATGCAAATTATCATCGTACTCTAAAATCGGGAGTCCCGCGGCTGCGGGGTCAGTTCCTACGAGTTACATTGGTCCCGTGGGAGGTGTTGGTGACACCAATGGGGTCGTTCGGGGGTTGTTTCGAGTTCTCACCCACTAACGCCATGTTTTTAAGCCTAACTCTAGAAATATGCAAATTACCGCCGTATTCTCAAACTGAAAGTCCCGCGGCTGCGTGGTCAGTTCCTACGAGTTACATTAGTCCCGTTGGAGGTGTTGGTGCCACCCACGGGGACGTTCGGGGGCTGTTTCAGGTTTTCATCCTCTAACGCCATGTTTTTAAGCCTAAGTCTTGAAATATGCAAATTATCATCGTATTCTCAAACTGGGAGTCCCACGGCTGCGTGGTCAGTTCCTACGAGTTACGTTGGTCCCGTGGGAGGTGTTGGCGCCACTTACGGGGACGTTCGAGGGCTGTTTCAAGTTCTCACCCTCCAACTCCATGTTTTTAAGCCTAAGTCTAGAAATATGCAAATTATCATCGTATTCTCTAACCGGGTGTCCCGCGACTGCGGGGTCAGTTCCTACGAGTTACATTTGTCCCGTAGGAGGTGTTAGTACCACCCACAGGGACGTTCGAGGGATATTTCGAGTTCCCACCCACTAACGCCATGTTTTTAAACCTAAGTCTAGAAATATGAAAATTATCGCCGTATTTTAAAACCGGGAGTCCCGCGACTACGGGGTCAATTCCTACGAGTTACATTGGTCCCGTGGGAGGTGTTGGTGCCACCCACGGGGCCGTTCGGGGACAGTTTCGAGTTCCCACCCTCTAACACCATGTTTTTAAGCCTAAGTCTAGAAATATGCAAATTACCGTCGTATTCTAAAACCGGGAGACCCGCGGCTGCAGGGTCAGTTCCTACGAGTTACGATGGTCCCGTGGGAGGTGTTAGTGCCACCCACGGGGCCGTTCGGGGGCTATTTCGAATTCTCACCCTCTAACGCCATGTTTTTAACCCTAAGTCTATAAATATGCAAATTATCGTCGTATTCTCAAACCGAGAGTCCCGCGGCTACGGGGTCAGTTCCTACGAGTTACGTTGGTCCCGTGGGAGGTATTGATGCCATCCACGGAGCCGTTCTGGGGCTATTTCGAGTTTTCACCTTCTAACGCCATGTTTTTAAGCCTAAGTCTAGAAATACGCAAATTACCGTCGTATTCTCAAATGGGGAGACCCACGGCTACGGGGTCAGTTCCTATGAGTTACATTGGTCCCGTGGGAGGTGTTGGTGCCACCCACGGGGCCGTTCTGGGGCTATTTTGAGCTTTCACCTTCTAACGCTATGTTTTTAAGCCTAAGTCTAGAAATACACAAATTACCGTCGTATTCTCAAATCGAAAGACCGGCGGCTGCAGGGTCAGTTCCTACGAGTTACGTTAGTGCGGTGGGAGGTGTTGGTGCCACCCACGGGCCGTTCGGGGGTTGTTTTGAGTTTTCACCCTCTAACGTTATGTTTTTAAGACTAAGTCTAGAAGTATGCAAATTACCGTACTACTCTCAAACCGGGAGACCCGCGGCTGCAGGGTCAGTTCCTACGAGTTATGTTGGTCCCGTGGGAGGTGTTGTTGCCACCCACGGGGCCGTTCGGGGGCTGTTTCAAGTTTTCACCCTGTAACGTCATGTTTTTAAGCCTAGGTCTAGAAATACGCAAATTACCATCGTATTCTCAAACTGGGAGACCCGCGACTGCGGGGTCAGTTCCTACGAGTTACGTTGGTCCCGTGGGAGGTGTTGGTGCCACCCACGGGGCCGTTCTGGGGCTATTTCGAGTTTTCATCTTCTAACGCCATGTTTTTAAGCCTAAATCTAGAAATACGCAAATTAACATCGTATTCTCAAACCGGGAGAGCCGCGGCTGCGGGGTCAGTTCCTACGAGTTACGTTGGTGCCGTGGGAGGTGTTGGTGCCACCCACGGGGCCGTTCGAGGGTTGTTTCGAGTTTTCCCCTTTTAACGCCATGTTTTGCTTAAGTCTAGAAATACACAAATTAGTGTCGTATTCTCAAACTGGGAGACCCGCGGCTACGGGGTCAGTTCCTACAAGTTACGTTGGTCTCGTGGGAGGTGTTGCTGCCACCCACGGGGCCGTTCGGGGGATATTTCGAGCTCCCACCCTCTAACGCCATGTTTTTAAGCCTAAGTCTAGAAATATGGAAATTACCATAGTACTCTCAAACCGAGAGACCCGCTGCTGTGGGGTCAGTTCCTACGAGTTACGTTGGTCCCGTGGGAGGTGTTGGTGCCACCCACGGGGCCGTTTCGGGACTCTTTCGAGTTTTCACCTTCTAACGCCATGTTTTTAAGCCTAAGTCTAGAAATACATAAATTACCGTCGTATTCTCAAACCGGGAGACCCGCGGCTGCGGGGTCAGTTCCTACGAGTTACGTTGGTCCCGTGGGAGGTGTTGGTGTCACCCACGGGGCCGTTCGGGGGCTGTTTCAAGTTTTCACCCTCTAACGTCATGTTTTTAAGCCTAAGTCTAGAAATAAGCAAATTACAGTCGTATTCTCAAACCGGGAGACCCGCGGCCGCTAGGTCAGTTCCTACGAGTTATGTTGGTCCCGTGGGAGGTGTTGGTGCCACCCACGAGGCCGTTCGGGGGCTGTTTCAAGTTTTCACCCTCTAACGTCATGTTTTTAAGCCTAAGTCTAGAAATAAGAAAATTACGATCGTATTCTCAAACCGGGAGACCCGCGGCTGCGGGGTCAGTTTTTACGAGTTATGTTGGTCCCGTGGGAGGTGTTGGTGCCACCCACAGGGCCGTTCGGGGGCTGTTTCGAGTTTTCACCTTCGAACGCCATGTTTTTAAGCCTAAGTCTAGAAATATGAAAATTACTGTAGTACTCTCAAACAAGGAGACCCGCTGCTATGGGGTCAGTTCCTACGAGTTACGTTGGTCACGTGGGAGGTTTTGGTGCCACCCACGGGGCCGTTCCAGGGTTGTTTTGAGTTTTCACCTTCTAACGCCATGTTTTTAAGCCTAAGTCTAGAAATACTCAAATTACCGTCGTATTCTCAAACCGGGAGCCCCGTGACTACGCGATCGGTTCCTACGAGTCATATTAGTCCCGTGCGAGGGGATCATGACTCTTACGGGACCGTTTTAAAGCTGTTTTACATTTTCACCCTTCGATGGCATGTTTTTATGCTTAAGTCTAATTTTTTGCAAATTTACGTCGTACAATCTAATCGGGAGCGCCTTAAACCTAGAAAGTGGCAATCCGTTGGATAATGACTTCTTTTTCTAGTGTTCACCCTAACTATTCTTTATTCAAAAGTTATGTTCTCCCCCCCCCCCCCCCCCTCCCCCCCCCCACACACACACACTGGAAGTGACAAGAAACAAATGCGCCAACAGTACCCAAGCTATAGGGGGCACAAAAAACTTAAAATTACGGGGTTTAGACATAAATAGGATCCAAACCCAAAATAATTAAAAAAATTGAATCAATGCATATTTAACCTTAAAATAAAGTTCATCATAGGTCTATCCATTATCTGGATATTTTGTTACACCCAACGCCAATCAGAACCTTCTCTATGCCAGCAGCGATGAAATTTCAGATTATGTTTGATAGTAGTTCGACCCCAACATCAATGTATCCTATGACAGTGAAAAAATAATGACTTTTTTGCAAACAGTTATGTTCAATTAAAAAAATGGTAGAACCAAAAAATCAAATTCAAAACCAAGGAAGAAAACCAGGTTTAGTTCTTTCGTTACTCACTGTCCCTACGAGTTACATTGGTCCTGTGGGAGGCGTTGGTACCACCCACGGGGCCTCACGGGACCGTTCGGGGGCTGTTTCGGGTTTTCGCCCTCTAAATCCAAACGATAGAGATAAATAAATGAAAATATATATATTCTAAACAAAAGAACCGATAAATCACCTAAAATTTGCACAAATAGCGGGACATTACACTTAAAAGTAGATGAAATTCATAAATTAATGTAAAGTGCTAATACAATGTCAATATCATAATAGGATACAAATAAGATTGATGAGGATAAAATAATATTTTGATACTCAATCTTTCTCTAAATCAATTAAAAGATCCTTCAAATTAGGGTTGTCATCAAGAGCTGACTGGAACTCTTTTGGAGCCTGTAATGCGTCTACTTCAGTAGTCATACTCTTTGGTGCATGCACAACAATAGACCAATTTCCATCGTTTGTGCACTTCGAGTAGAATACCTTCTTTACATTCCGAAAGGCACAAATAAAAGGCTCGTCGACTATACGGTCTTTAGTCTTCAGCTTTGATAAATCTACCATAATAAGTTTGGAGTCGGGATCAAATTTGCAAGCATTCGTTGTATCCTCCACCTTTACCCAATCACAATAGAATACGGTTTCTACGAAATCCAAGTAATCAAGTTCTAGGATTTTTTGAATTATCCCATAATAGGTTAGCACCGTATTCTTTGGATTTTTATCACTTTTGCTAGCGATACAGGTGGTCAAGGAAGAAATTGATATTCCACTATTTTGCGTCAAAAGCTTTTCCTAATATGGATATCAAATGAAATCAAAACCGTTGTTGCGGAATTTCTTAAACTCTTTTGCACGAAAACTAGGGCCTTTTGCTAGGCGTGCAAGTCTGGAAGAGACATCACCTCTTTTTAGAAGATGCATTTATTAATGAATTTGTATTAGGGCATGTTTTTACCACACATGGATAAATAACCGCACACATAAGATGTGAAAAGTACCTCTTTTGACACCCATGCCCTAAAGTCAGTTGTCGTCCAATTTCTCGTTTGATTTTGGATAATTTCGTTCTCGTACTTCCTACCAAAAAATTATAGAGTTTAGATCATAAAATAAAAAATACATATAATCAAAGAAGAAGAATTCAGTAAATACTCACTCTCTCCAGTCTTGGACTTCATCTTGCGATTCGAAGACATGACGAGTTGCTTGCTCGTATTGTAGGTTTGTGAGTTTCACCTCTTTAGGGTTCCCAAACGATAATTCATCCTCAAACTCGTCAGGTTCCTCTATAACTCATTCTCCACGAGGATTAAACCTCCTCACCTCTTGTTCTGGCATATGTTCCCTAGCGTATAGCGATGATTCCACCGTTACGTATTCTTTAGAAATTGACCCTCTAATATACCGTGTATTCTTTACATAATCTTTGAAGGTTTTCATCAAGCGCTCAAAAGGATACATCCAACGATACCTCACGGGACAACATAATAAAGCTTCATCGCATAAATGCACAAGCAGGTGGATACTGATATCGAAGAATGACGGAGGAAAATATTTCTCTAATACACAAACTGCCTCGGCTAAAGTTGATTTCGTAGCTTTAATGTGCCTTCTGTTTACCACTTTTTCACAAAGTAGGGTAAAACACAAACTGATTAGAATAACTGCCCGACGGAGATCTTTGTGTTCAGAGAAGCAATGCCCAAATAACAACGGGATTAATTGGATGATTACGTGCCAGTCGTGAGACTTGCACTATTTTAAGTCATTTTCTTGGTAGCTTACTACCCTACGCAAATTACCAGAATAACCGGTTGGAGTCTTCAAGTTGAACAACGTGTCTAAGAGGATCTTCTTCTCACTAGTAGTCAAAGTGAAAGCAGTCGGGGGGATAGAAATTCTTCCTGTCGTTGGATCATTCTTCCTATAGATCTCGGCGGACACGCTCTTCATCTTTGGAATGAGATCCACCCAGACATGTTCCTATAAAATGTTCTGCAACCTTCTTCTCTGTGTGCATCACATCAATTATATGCCTTACATGATGATCTTTCCAATACGGAAAATCAAAAAATATTGATAGCCTGGACCATGGCTTCGCTTTACTATGGTCGTTAGGATCCTCCCTAGCTTTACGCTTCAGGTTTACAAACTGGGGGTGTTTACCTACGTACCTATTCTCTGCAGTCGCAGCCATCGCCTTCTCCTCAATTTACTGACCAAAAAGTCGAATAGGTGCCGTTCTTCGCTCGTGACAGACAGACAAAAAGTTTGACTTGTCGTTCCTAAAAGGGTGAATGGTCGGCAGAAATCTACGATGACCCGTGTAATTCAACTTACCACTATGTTTTAACCAACAGGCTTCAGTTTCCTCCCCACATATGGGACATCCATAATAACCATGAACATTACAACCGGACAAGGTCTCATAAGCAAGAAGATCGTGGATCGCCCACATCACCATTGCTTTAAGTGTGAACTCTTCACCCTTATGAGAATCGAACGCCGCCATGCCTTTATCCCATAACTCTTTAAGTTCTTCGATTAATGATGCTAAGAATATATCAATATCATCACTGGGAGCCTTCGGCCCAGGTATCAACAGAGATAACAATATGAACTCCTTTCTCATACATAATGTCGGAGGAAGACTTAAAGGCGCCATAAGAACTAGCCAATAACTCTGACTAGTACTTAAATTATCGAAAGGGTTAAACCCATCGGTTGAGATTGTAAGACGAACGTTGCGCGGTTCCTTTGCAAATTCATGGTGTTGTGCATTTGAAATTTGCCAGATCATTGAATCAACCGGATGACGCATCAAATTTCCACCTGCCTCGCATCGAGCATGCCATGTCATGGCCTCCGCTATCCACGGTACAGTAAAAAAGACATTTTAACCGTGGACCAAGTGAAAAATACTTCAAAACCTTTTGGGGGACTTGCGAGCACTTGCAATTTTTTGCATGTTTTCCATTTCCATTCTCACAAACCATATATCTAGGCTCACTGCATACAGGACATTCATCCTTATCTTTGTGCTCATTACGGTACAATATGCAATCATACTTGCAAGCATGAATAGATTTGTATTTCAAACCTAAACCCTTCAAACTCTTCTTCATGGTAGGATAATTGTCTGGTAACATGTGCTCTTTTGGGAGAATTTCTTTAACCCACTTAAGAATTCTGATTGCGCTGTTTCCAGACAAACAAAATTGACTCTTCAAATTATGCAAACCAATCATTGCATATAATAGCGAGTGATCTTCATCGCAATATTTATACAACAGTCTAGCCGCATAAGCTTTCAACCGTATGTATTCCCGATTTCCTAGTAGTTCAGCATCAACTTGTTCATTTACTTGGTCATAATGCGCATTATTTGTATCCATAGGTTGGTGGTTTTGTTGGTTGTGGAGTCCGTAAGCATCATCAATTAAGACGGTCAATGGACGATGTGTTGGTGAATCATGTACCACTTCTACTCCTTGAGGTTCCGTTACACGGTCAGCTCCCGGTAATTCTTCTGGAACATAAGGTACAACTTTTTCACCATGGTATGTCCATATTATATAGTCTTAACAGATTCCCCACTTTAGTAAATGCAACTCAACAACTTCCAATGACTTATATTTTCCGTTAATACAATGAGTGAACGGACACGGAATCTTCTCACTTTTAAGATTTTTGGAAGCGTATTTAACAAATTCATAAACGCCCTTTACATGATTAATTGATATCCGGTTAGTCTCTCCCATCCACTCTTTGTATTGTGGGAAATCCATGTAATAATCTTCAAATTTCAGTCATGTGGTAATAGGTTAAAAAATATTATTACAACTGAAACAAAAAGAATATTCTTACGACTGAAACAAAAAAAATATCATTCCAAACGAAACAAAACCAATATCCTTACAACTGAAACAAAAAAAATATCATTCCAACTGAAGCAAAACCAATATTCTTACAACTAAAATAAAAAAAAATTATTACAACTGAAACGAAAGAAAATATTATTAAATCTTGGCCAACAGATAAAGTGGCCAAGTAATAAAATATTTTGCATAATTCCTCAATTCCATCCCATCCCCGCTGTTAACGTACACAGGTACATCTCCGCAGCTGTTGTATATTTCATCGACCATTATTTTAGCCTCACCCTTCTCCAAAGGTCGGTGATGTACTGGAGTTCCAGGAACCCTGGAGATGAGTATGCACACGCCAACAAACCTCGAATTTCTCATGTCCTTGATATAGTACTCTTCGCCATAGTCACTGTGAGTTGTTGACGATGATCCGAGCCCCGTGATTGGTGGAGGTGCAGGGGAGGGGAATGTTGGAGGATGAGGCATTTGAGAGGGGAATGTTGGAGGGGAAGGATGTGTGAAACCTTGAGTCGGAGTAGGGTAAGGTTAACCTTGATGAGGCATTGGGGGCCTATAACTTTCAAAAAGATTCACATGTTTCCCAATTTGATTTGTCAATAATCCCAGGGAATTTTTAATCTCATGGACATCCCCATCGGTCTTCAACTGGTGCTCCTTTTGGGATGAGATACAATTCTTGACCGAATAAAGCTCGTCCACAAGAGGTGCAATGTATTGAAGTTTTGTTTTTGGCATATGTGAGCCAATACCTCTCGTCCTGCCCCTTTTTTCCTTTCTAAAGGTCTTAGTCAGGGCATCATTTTCAAGGTCAAAGTCATCAGTAGGGCTCGAATCTGATTGACTGCTGATAGCCTCTATTGATTCCAATGTCTTAGCCAAGTGCAGCGAGAATTTATTATCTTTGTCCTGTCGATCATAAAGGAATAAGTTGGACCGATTTGGGTTTTTACCGACATCTGGACCATCTTTTGTCCTACTCTCCCATTCATTCATCAAATCCTCATATGATTTGGATCCCAGCCTATGGATATCAGTTTTTTGTGCCCTATTTTTTTGTTTTGCTCCCTCTGGACCAACTTTTTTTCCTTCGCCTCATTCTTCAAAAACTTATTCCACTGATCCACCGGAATTTCAACATTGGGAGGCACTTTCTCTTTCAAAGACAAAATATTCGAGCTCGCTGCCTCTTTCGGGAAATGTTTCTTCCGAAGGTTTCTCCTGTATGTTCTCAATCCTTCAGCAACCCGAGAAAGAACCTTATTCTTGGAACGGTCAGGAAATGAGAAATGCTTACAAAGTTGGTCATGTATGTCATCTTTGACAGCTTGATCAACAAGGTTCCAATTGTTTGGTCCACCGACTCCCACGTTCATTTTTCCTAGCGACAAACACCGGGCTTTAAAGTTCAGCACGTCATTACTATCACCCGTCGGGTTATTCCCGAGAAAGGAGAAGCCAATAGGCTTCTTTTCATTTGAGCGGGAGGCATCATGAGTGTTGGATGGGGGCGTTAAAGCAACGGGAGTGCTGGATTGGGGCGTAGGAGCACATGGAGTTGAACTTGGTGAGGAGTGAACCATTGGTGGAGTTGTGAATTGCTCATCCATTGGTGTTGAGAATTCGGGTTCTGCACGAGATGGTCAACCTCGTTGTGGTGTCACATCGGCACTTGGTACCCTTGGGTTGTTTCCTCTCGACATTATCTACAAAAATTAAAAAATATAAGTGACTAAATAGTTATAGTAATATGAAATTATAACTAATTAATCAAGCTTAATTAGTTTTATATATATAGATAGATAGATACCTTTTCAAAGTAAGACTTTAGAATAAGTTCAATGTGTCTGATCTCCATCCATTCGGTATTAGTTTTTAAGAACCTACGAATTTTTGCACGTGGCCAACTAGAAGGAAGGGTATCTATGATTGATGTGTAGATGTCAGTGACATGAACTCGGAATCCCCTATTTCTCAACTTGTTGGCAAGATTCAATTTTACGTGCATGTGGCGCGAGACATCACAGTCTATGTCAATGCTCTCTGTACGCAGTTGTATCCATAATGGGTGGATTTTTTTTTCCACCTTCTCCAACAACGTAACCAAGGTCATGGCTATGTTGGGATTATGTGTGTGAAATATATTTTGTATAACGTCATCCCAGTTTTCTGGTAGAGAAAATAGAATACGATCGAACAAGTAATCTTGCTGGATATCAAATCCATGATTTACAAGGTAGTTGAATTGTTCAATCTTTTTATTTCCGTACCTATAAATAGGAGTACCCTTTATATGACGCACGTTAATAAAAGAGTTATGTGTGCGGTCTAATTGCAACCTCTCCCACTCTTGTTGAAAGTATTTATCACCGTGCCTCATTTTTCCTGAGAAAGGTATACGAGGGCATGAATACGAGTCCTTCTATTAAGGTTTAGATTTGAAAGTTATGAGAGTTTAAACATACATATACACATAAACAAGTCAAGCGTATGTGATATACTTTTTCATATGCAAATCAAGAGCACACCCAACAAATTTAATAACATATAAATTTATCGACACTAGTATCAATTCAATAAATTCAACATAGTATCCAACAACCAAGCCAACAATATCTCACTATAGTGCAAAAAATCACGACATGTATATAACCCCCAATATAATATGTGGCACGCATATAACCCCCAATAAAATCACGACAAGGTGGATGTAAATTTTTGTACTCAAAAATCCGTTTAATTATATTTTGTCAAAAAAAATACACACACACATATAATCTAGGGTTTATTGGCATAATCTATACATACACACACATACAATCTAGGGTTTATTGACATAATCTATACATACACACAGATACAATTTAGGGTTTACTAAACCTTAATATTTTTTTTGACATAAATCTATACATACACACACATACAATTTATACATGCACACACATAAACATACATATACACATAAATCTAGGGTTTATTGACAAAAAAATAATTTATTTGTTCATAGTTACACACATAAACATACATATACACATAAATCGATGCATACACACACATATAAATATAAATAAATACATACACACACACATACAAACATAAATCTACACATACACACATAAAACATAGGGCTTTGAATAGAAATCACGAAATCCAAATGAAATGAAAAGAAATCAATACATACCAGGGGTTAATCCCAATGAAATCCAATTGAAATCGCTTAGCCCTTAGAAATGACACCAAATCGCATGAAATCCCTTAGCCCCGATACACATCCCTTACAAATTGCAAATGACTAACCAGCGTGTTATTTATTAAGTCATTAATCTGGTCATGGCCTAGAGCCGTGACCCACAAAGCGCGCGACCAATAAATGAAACTAGGCTATTTCTGGCTCGCACCTGGTCATGGCCTAGAGCTGTGACCCCCCATTGACGACCCTTTTCCACCCTACTACCTGCTTGAGTATTGGTCACGGCCAATAGCCGTGACTCACACCACATACACCTGATCACGGCCTAGAGCCATGACCCACTATGCACAACCCTCTTCACATCAACCCTGCTTCCTGAATGATCTTTGGTCATGGCCCATAGCCGTGACCCTCAATGTGTGTATTCTCTTCATCATCATGTCATGGGTCACGGACTTGGGTCGTGACCCACCCGCGACCAAGTTTAGAGGGAATTTTGGCTCAAGTTTGGCGCCAAGATGGTCATGACCTGGTCACGGCCCAAGTCCGCAACGACAGTGGTCACGGCCCAAGTCCGTGATAACTTCCCAAGCATCAATAATTTAGTGTGGTAATAAATATGGTCACGCCAAATATTGAGTGGGTCACGGCCCAAGTCCGCGACGAGCTGGTCGCGGACTTGGGCCGTGACCCACTGGGCGTGACCATTCGCAGGATTTGGTGTAGTGCATAGGCTTATTTAAATGAGTGTTAGACCTGTATGAATGTCGAATGACTTAAAATGTATAATTATTAGTGTGCAAGGAATATGTCGACCCTCAGAAGGTATGAAAATTCATAGAATTATAGAGATGCGAAAATACAAGGGAGATTATTACGAATAAGGTACGGGGTATAATAGGGGATATATTATACATACTGCGAATACTAGGCTGTGAGAAAGTCAATGAATTTATATAAGTTGTGTGTATGCTTATTGCTCAAAATATTATGGCTACTGGCTATCGAACGGAGGTTAACTTGTTGAAGACGGTCAGATCTTATGTGCCTTCGGTGGATTTAGAGTCATACCATTAGAGCATGGAACCTAGGTATGGGCTATCCATGAAAATGATAGTGATGACGATCGTATGGGTGTGTGGGTATGTGCGTAGCCAATCGACTTACGACTATGTTCGCCTCTAATAGGTGTTTGTGTTTTTATTGGTTCTCGAGAGATTGAACGCGTTGTCCTCTATGCGTGAGCGTTACAATGGGACTAGATAGTCGAGTATGCGTAGCACTAAGGGTTTCTCAACCAGGGGTGCAATATTGTTATATATTTATATAAATTGTTATGTATACATAAAGAGAATAATGTGTGTATACCGAAATTCTGTTTGGTGTCTTATATTGATGACTCTTTTTTTAAATGTGTACTTATGGTATTATCAGCTGGGCATTTAGAAGAATATGAGAATAAACTAAAGTAATTCTAAACCTATATCGAAATCTTAATTACGTTGGCTTTGAGATAATTAGAGAGTCTTTCCAGCATATTAGTATGTACTTAGTAGACAGTCAGGGTATCATGACTAGTATGGGTAGTTAGGCTCATTAGGCATGCACACTAGATCGAGAGGTAAGTATCTCAAGTGAGTATGCTAAGTTAACTTGAATAATAATTGTGCTAATTGAATCAATTTAAGCACTTGCTATTTTAAACTGTTTTTAACTCGGGCTCTGACCCGTTTTTCTGTATATCTTTCTATTGTTCCATTATTTTAGGTGCCCAGCCACAGGGACACAAGCCTTAGGATACTCTATTCAGTTGTCGTGCATTAGCTGCTGTGGAAGCTACACGATAATTGCTAGTAGACGACTCAGACTATTTTCCTTTTTGAGTTATCTATTCCGTTGGACATGTCATCCTTTCTTCTGTTTACATTCAGAGATTTAGTTGTTTTAAATTCTGTCTTAGATTTGATTTTCTTTTATCGGATTTATTGTATGGGATTGTATCTGGATTTGTTTTACTCCAGTCATTTATTTTACTTCTGTTAAGACTTTATTTATATTACTGTGATGCATGGTATTTGTTGGTATTCTTTTGATATTGGTTAGTATCAAGATAAAATTTGGACATCACCCTTTTTAAATACTAGGTGGTTAGTTTTTATTAAATTAAAATTTGAGTTTTCGAGAGTGATGAATTATCTGTACCAACTTGATATTCTGAAATTAATTAATTAGGGACTGATCACCCGGTAATTAATTAGGCGAGGTGTCACAAGAAAATTTAGTTGGATGATGGTAAATTCATGCTTTGGAATCTTATTATAATTAATATAATTATTCACATGTAGAAGACTATTGGGTATGTTAAATATCTTATTTTTATATTTATTATTACCTTACAGGTGGTAGAGATTAAATAATTTATGGACAAAATCTAAAAATACATGAACACCCTCTATGACTTAAATTCCTTGAATTTGGGACTTCATTCGGACTTTAAAATATGAAATCAATGATCTTAAGATGATAAAAAAATTAATAGGAACCCGGATAAAAAATTAGGATAGGAATTAAGCCTTTGGAACTATGTTTAGATGGAAATATTGAATTCCCTAATCTTGGAAAAATTATGCGGAAGTTAGTTGTCGCTCGCCCTTAGTCCGAATGGTTTCGACCTTTGGGCGTCTCGGTGTGGGGTCTTTTATTCTATCCAGGGGAATTTTAGGAGTTCATATGATTTTGTGGGACCTTGTACGGATAATCGGGAAATTTATTAAAAATAGATTAATGGTGTTACTAATAGGCATGAGAATTAAATTAAGAGGGAGGTTAATTATGTTTTATAAAAGAAAGGAAAGTGAATTATTTATGAAATTGTAAACTATTGACTTAGGTCATTTACGGGAAATTTAATAAGATGAAAATAAGGTGTAATTTATGATGTAATTATAGGAAGGAATTAACTAGATGGTTAATTATGTTTTTTATAGAAAAAGGATATTTAATAATTCATACGTTGGGTAATTATTAAGTGAGAATAATAACGAAAAATCCGTAAGGGAAGCTTGGGGGTAATAATTAAGATAATGATCTTTTACATATGATAATATGTAGCTATATTTTATGTGGACATACCTATGTTCATGGACTGTCCTATCGGTCGGAGTACACGTGTTTCGAGACCAAATTACACATCGGCACAGGTGGGCTAGGCGTAGTGTATGTCATATTTTAAGTACTATGTAGTAGCACCACTTATAAGTGTTAAGCATTGATGATGGAATCAATGTATCATTACTAGGTATGGGTCATGCAATGGTGTACAGCTTAAGTATGACCCACTTGCTTGTGTTATGTGACGTCCATTTTGGATAGGAGACTCCTATGGACATACCGATAGAGACGAATGAGACACTATTGATAGATGATATATTGTGTATGTGTATATATATATATATATATATATATATATACACACACATACACACTATGGCAGCTATCAAATGAATGAAAAAAATTCCTAAGTTTAATGTATTAGACTAAAACACAAAACCAATACTACGTAGAATGAATGATGTTGGATGTTGTCACTTTATGACTAGTATGTCGGGGGTAATTTGGGAAATAGTAACTTAAATGCAGTTGACACTATTTCAACATATTTATCTTGCTAGATGCATGATTAAAATGTCATTATAGTTATTCATTATCTGTATAGGGATTTGGATAGTTATACATGTAGCACTGCTTTTAGATGAGGGGTGAGACAAGTTACATATGTGACTAGCGATGGGAAGCATTCATCTTGAATTAACTATACTTTTGCACAATTAAATTTAGTAAGTTAATTCTTTCACACTCTAGGGCGGCGCTGACCCAAAACTATAAATGTCCTCCCCATAGGTTCTCCTAGATAGGGATAGCAGGACTATTGAGAGATCAACCTTGGAGTCTCACCTTACACATTGGACTTCATACCATTGGTTCTAGACTAGGTTGCTAAACTATTTTAGTGTTATTATTTTCTTGGATTATTGTATGGGCATAAGCCCACAGTCGGTTTATATCAATTGGTTTGAGACACTCATGCTTATTTTGGATTCTAATTCATGTCATGCGGATGTTGGATTTCATTATTGTCTTAATATTAATTTAATTTAGTTTAAAATTTAATCAGGGTTAACAAATAAATATTTTTTGTGTTCTTGATGTTGAGAATGATATATATTGTATAACAAGACCCATCTTTGGCATACTGTTTTTGGCCAGCTTTTACGTGAGAAAATGGGGGTTATTACAGTTGGTATCACATCATCCATGTTCTAATGTCCTTGGGATCTATGATGTGTTCATTACGTTCTACATTTTATTCTGTGATTTTTAGATCCCTATGTTTAGGAGTAATAGTATTCGCTTTGACGGTGCTACTTAAAACCTACTTTCTTTTAGTTGGCAAATGAAAGAAGGGGTAGACCTAGGCACGTAGCCGCATCTGCTTCAAATGATGATGCTCAGCAGGAGCCACAGTAACAGTCACCCGAACCACCAACACAAATTAGGGTTACACCCATAGATATTGACACTATTGTGACTCAGGAAGTGTCCATCACAATGGTAGCTATGCTAAGGGATTTTCCACCACCACAACCTTAACAGGTGGTACCATTAGCCCAGACGCCAGGATTGATCTCGGATAGAGCTAGGGAGGCCTTCACAAAAGTCCAACCTCTAGAGTTTGCGGATATTTAGGAAATTTTTATGTCAAACCAATGGAAGAATAATATACATCGGCACTTATTAATGATGGAGTGTACTCTAGTTCATAGGCGGATGTTGGAATCGTTTTGACTTGCAGGGGCAATAATCCAGTGGTGGGAGTCCATCACTTCTGAAGTAGAGAGGGATATTTTGACCATACACGAGTTATGGGAGAAATTTAAGGGGAAGTATTTCCCTCAGGCGATGCAGTCAGAAATGAGGAGTAAGTTCATGTACCTCAAATAGGAAGGTCGAGGTGAAAACGAAACCGATAAAAATGGATAAGTTTATGGAAGGGATGACATGGAATATCACGAATGCAGTTTTGGGTAATTCAACATTCACTACGTATAATCAGACGATGATATCCACTCTCTTACACTGCCAGGACAACCAGGCCTTTCAGAGAAAAAAATGATAGAAGGCACAGGGAGTTGAGACGTCGAACTTGCTGAGTAAGATTAGTGGATGTAGCAATCGGGGGGCCCAACATTTTTGGGATCCTCAATTTACAGAGCATCATAAGTGATTTAGGGGTTCCGATAATCGAAGCGGGAAGGTCCAGGGCAAGCATGTCCAATATTATAGAGGCCATTAGGGCCAGGTTCAGTAAAGTAGAGGCGATCAAGTCCAACAAGTAGACAGACGCCCATTTAACGGGAACTTTTATACTTATTGCGAGAGGGATCATACTTCAACGTGGTGTCCTCAGGATAACCAGGCACCTAAAGGGAAACATCATCCATTGGAAGCCCAGCTAGTGGCAGTAGTGTGATCATTACCACCTCCAACTTAGGGATTGCAACTGCAGCTACCGTACAGGTGTCGTATCACATCTCACCAGGAGAGGGACCAATGCCAACATGGAAAACGAGTGGTATGTTCCCTATATTTCATCTTGTAAGGTATACTTAGTTAATATTTGTGTCTTGTACCAAATTGATAATATTATCTCATTAGTGCATCGAGGAGGGTAGAGCCCATTTTGTGAAACGTCTTACATCATTTCACCCACGGGTTGAGGGAGGGACGGGAATCTATAGTTCTTTTTGTATATAGATATAAGTATTAACCTTAGGAAGATTTAGGATTGCAGAAGACCTTTTTGCATAGGTAAAGTCGGATTACGATAGTATCCTAGGGGTGGATTCATAAGAAAACCACAGCTTTTGCATTGATCTTATGGCAATATTTGGGGTTTGTCGAGTATGGTGAGGATAGTTAAACGATGCTGATCATCAAAACTATGAGAACTCATTACGGGAATTAAGATACCTTGGACCTATATAGTAAAATAGGTAGGAATAGAGGTTGGTCCTTATGCGATGCTTTTATTAAAGTTAGTGTGATTACGAGAGAGCGACACATTGAGTAAATGGCAATCATTTTAAGGAGAATATTGTATCAAATTAAGTACGTCAAAATTTTGTAACACTCGGATGGGGTGATGATTATTGTGTTGATTAAGTCCATTTGCAGTTGGATGGGATTAATGTATGAGAGATTAGACCGAGGATTAAGGTCACCGTGTGATTTTGAATTGTAAATAAAGATGACTCAAGTAGAAAATTTGTGTGAGGACAATATGACTTGTGTGTCATAGTGAAGTTTATGGACAAGTACGTGTCCAATAGTGAAATTCTGAAATTAGTACTTTAGAACCAACGGAGGTTCAAAGAAATCATGAAGCCTACATAGTGTAGGGTCGTATGGGCATAGAGACTTTAGTTGTGGGACCCACATAAACCTAAAAGTATTGCCTTATCAAGAGTGGGCACAATGACATAAAATTTCATAATCTGTTACAAAAGTATTTCTTAAAATCAGAGATACCACGAATGTTCAAATCAAGATATGAAAGACTAAACCCTACAGATGATATGTTGTGAACGATAAATAAAGGTGCTAATTATCCAGCGATGAAATTTCCTTATTTTGTTAAGAGTAGGCAAAGTGGAAAGCATTCATATTTTGTTCCTTTGAGAACGTTAGGACTAGTGATAGTCTCTATTGCATGAGGATGTGTACGATCAAAAATAATGTTATTATAATGACAATGTCATTGGAAATAGGTAGTGGTGGCCTTTATTGGAATGATTTGGTCCGTGGAGCCTTAAAAATGATTATGCACCCTACTAAACTTAAGTCTCGAACCGATAGATCTCGATGACCGATGTAGCTATATAGAAGTCTATTGGGAGGCCTTATTTGGATTTCGCTTGCAAGACATTCCACGCATGAAATTAAAAAATGTCGAGAGTTGTGAGATGTTCGATATTAAGACATTTTATTATTGTTCTTGGTATTATCAAACTGGTAAATTTATTGGGATTTAGTGTATTCCTTATAAGTAATGAGACTTCTAGAGGGAATAGGCAAAAATTGGAATTTATGCAATTAGCATAAACGTTCATGTTTATTTTCTTTTAAGTCTTTGACTGAAGGATATCAATAACTGACTAAGCCGTTTAGTAGTGTATCGGGAGGGTTGCTTATTTGAATATCGCTAGTGAGACGTCCAACGCACAAAATTATAAACGTCGGGAGTCGGGGGAAGTTGGATTCTAAGATGGGTACTTTTTACATTTATATTTATAGACTGTCGCACAGGGGAGAACTAGTTTGCCCCTGGTCCGAACTAGTTTGGCCTCTGGGGGTCCTACATGGGGTTCCCTTTTATATCAGGGAGAATTTCAGGAGTTCATACGAGTTAGTGGGGCCGTTTATGGATAATTGGGAAATTTATTAAAAATAGATTAGTGATGTTACTAATAGGCATGAGAATTAAATTAACAAGGAGGTTAAGTATTTTGTATAAAAGAAAGGGAAGTGAATAATTTATGAGATGGTAAACTATTGACATAGGCCGTTTAAGATAAATTTAATACTCGGCAACTAAGGGGTAATTTATGATGTAATTACCGGAAGGAATTAACTAGATGGTTAATTGTTTTTTCTCGAGAAAGGATATTTAATAATTCATATGTGGGGACATTATTAAATGATAGTAATTACGAAATATCCGTACAGGCAACTATGGGGTAATTATTAGGATAATTACCTTTATATATGATAATATGTAGCTATATTTTGTGTGGACATACCAATGTTCATGGACTGTCCTATCGGTCGGGGTACGCGCGTTCGGGACCGGAGCACACGTCGGTTGAGGTTGGCTAGGTAGTATAGGTCATATTTTATGTACTACATAGCACCGCCACATAGGAGAGTTAAGTGTTGGTATTTGGATCCATGTGTCACTACTAGGTATGGGTCATGCAATGGTGCTCTGCTTAGGTACCAACCCACTTGCTATGTTACGTGATGTTTGTTTTGGATAGGAGACTCCTACGAACTTAGCGATAGAGCACGAACGAGACACTATTTGTAGATGACTTAGTGTTGTATATATACGGAGTTATATAATTAATGTATATGAATGAAAGAAATCCCTAATTCTAATGTGGCAGACTGAAACAAAAAAACAATACTACATAGTATGAATGGTGTTAGATGTCATCACTTTATGAGTTGTATGTTGGGGGTGATTTGAGAAATTGTACCTTGAATGTAGTTAACGTTATTTCAAAAATCATGCTAGATGCACGTATACACTGTCATCAGTAGTTATTCATTATCTGTATCGGGACTTGGGTTGTTATACGTGTAGCACTGCTTTTAAATGAGGGGTGAGACATGTTACGTATATGCGTGATAATGGGAAGCATTCACTTTAAATTAATTGTACTTTGGCACAAATAAGTTTAGTAAGTTAATTCTTGCACACTCTAGGCCAGTGACCTAAAATTATAAATGTCCCCCCTGTCAGGTGCTCCTATACACAACTATTGAGAGATCAGCCTTGAATTGTCACTTTGCACGTCATACTTCATATCATTGTTCTAGACTAGGTTGATCCTCTATGTCATTTTTATTCTTTTATTCGATCATTGTATATACATAAGCTCGCAGTCTATTTTATTTTAGTTGGTTTGAAAAACTCATGCTTATGTTGGATTTTTATTCTTATTATGTGGATGTTGGATTTCATCACTACCTTAATATTAATTTTATTCAGTTTAAAATTCAATCTTGGTTTACAAAAAAATATTTTTTTCATGTTCTTGATGCTGAGAATGATATAGATTGTATAACAAGCCCCATTTTCCCCATAGTATGTATGGCCAGCCTTTACGTGAGAAAATGGGGGTAGTTACAAGTACGCTAGTCTTTTTGTATTTTTGGAATTTGTGAAGTCGTCTATAGTTTAATTGTTTCTTTTAGTCAATCAATTCAAATTCCGTATAGCAAGGAAAATCTATGTAGCTATAAAAGGTGATCTTTTTCCCCACATTTTTCTATCTCAGCATTCTCGAACTCTTTCATCAACTGTAGCTTTCTTTCTCTTTATATCTAAAGTTTCTAACACTGTAAGGACTCTTTATTCTTCGTTCTTACTTTTTAACTTCATCAACATCGTATATATTGTTAATAAGGGTTTATTAGAGGAGTTTAGGGAAAGGAGGAGAATTCCATGTTCGGTAACACTAGAGATAGTGTTTGTTTAACTGGGCGTACTTGCCTTAGATGTGGGGCACTGGTTACCCACATTTTTTTATTGTAGAGTGTGGGGTAACTTTCCCTCCAATCAATTGATTTCTTGAATTTTGCTGATATTTTGATACAGTCCCAACTATGGTAGCCCCCAATAGTTGAAGGGTCATAAATGGGGTCAATCGCCTTAATGAACTTCATGGAACCCACATAGGGATTACATAATGAATGTACTATTATAAATGGGTGACCACTGGAAATAACATTTATTATCTAAATACATGAAAAGATAATAGAGCTTTGTTAGTTAACTTGCCTGATTCTAATAAGGATTATTAAGTTGTGGTTAAAAACTGGCCATAAGTCCCCCATCCTGAGGGTGTTAGACACAATAGTCCCAAGTGCCCCTGGAAGGGCGTGGCATAGTTCAATAATTGTTTTTATATATTTTTCTTTTTGTGACTATAATTTGTTTGTTAATATGATGACTAACATATTGTACTTGTCTTTTTATGCAGAAGGAAGGAAGAAGCAGTGTCCCCGTAATTCAGAACTAAATTTTGACAAAATGAAATTTATCTGGTTAATTCAATAAATAATTGAATATGCCCATCCTTGGTCGGCGTCAGTTCTTCTTGACTAGAAAATGTCAATCAATTCTTTTATTACCCAACTTACTGAAGATATCCCACAGGCCCCCACAGATATTTAATATCCTATTTCATCCTCTCCATCTCCTATTTTAGAATCACCTGTTGTAGAGATGGAGTTAGACTTTGGAAGAACTTGCTCGTCTTTTAATTCTCTTGATCTTACCACCATCCCGACCTTCTACCCAGAAGGGTTGAGAAAAAGAAATATTACCAACTTGATGTCTAGGTCCATGTCTCCCCTGGAAAAATGACCACTACTGGTGAGGGATCAAAGAGGACATTGATGGTTAACAGCGATGAAGTGAAGATCGTAGGCCCCCAATTCAAGAGGTTGAGGAGAGGGACCACTACCCAACAAAAAATATTCCAAAAATCCCAGGCCAACCAAGCCTTTGTCTTTGTGGCTGTGAATCCTAGTTTGGCCACGAGATTGATAGGGATTGGTGTATTACCAGCAGATAGGTGTGGTGTTGCCCTAGTGATAAGGGTTAGGTTAATTGAGAGAGAAAATAAGAACTTAGCTTTGGTAAGTTACTTTAATCTACTTTCTCATCTATTTTCCTTTCTATACATATTATTTTCTATCATTTCTTATTTGTCTTCTGTTGTTGTAGTTTTTGATCGATTATGATCAACTTTTGATGAGGTCTGACTAGTTCAGGTCATCCTCAACTGATGTGGAGGAAGCCTTCAAAGCCTTAAAGGAGTATCTTGATTCCATCAAGGAGGATCATGAGAGAGATCAGAAGAAGTGTAAAGATATCCTGAATAAGGTCGAGGATAAGGTAAAGAATGTTGATCATGATGCTACTACCTCAACTGTAGAAGCTGCTGCTGAGAAGAAAAGTTACAGAAGCTTAATGTTCAAAGTAAGAAGAGTAAGTATGATTCCCTTTATAGAGGTTGGATAAGGAATTTGTTATTGATGCCCTTCATATTGAGTATATGAAGAAGGTAGCATTTAAAGAAGGTTGGACCTTGACCTTGAACCAAGTCAGAATAGTAGTAGACTCTGTATTATTCTAGTTGCACAACCCTCAAACTCTCCCAAACATTAACAAGGAGATAGAATATGAAAAATGCAATGGGGAGTCCTCTACAGTACCTAAAGATCCTGTGATTTCAGCCTCTGATGCAATGGATAAGAATCAGGATAAAAAGAAGGTATAACTCCTTATTGGTAGCTTTTTTTTCTTTTCTTCTGTGATGTTTTGACATATGTAATTCTGGATAAGAACCTTTGAATATGTAATAGTTTTTAGTGGTAATAGTAAAATGTTTTGTTGGATTTTCAAAGTCATTTCTCCTTAAATTTTTTGATTTTCTATTGTGCTTATATTGTTGTTTTCTAGTTCAAACCCAATAGGAATGCGATAACCTCTGCTGAAAGTGATTTGTACAAAAAAAGTGCCAGGCTATTTGATGTCGGCCATGAAAAAATAATGGATGCTGAGCTGGAAGAGTTTCTTGATATTTATGCTTCAAATCAAGTTAATGAGGCTTATCTCCACTTCCATAGGCTCTCTTAATCAAGCAATTACATATATCATTGCTTATTATAAAATGATAGAGCAACTTCAGGATGACCACAATCTTTCCTTGGCACTGCTTTATTCTAACTATAAAGCTAATCATAACTCGTTGAGCACAGGTCAAGGGTTTGGTAAGAAAAAATATCAAGATATTTCCTCGGCTTTTAGGAGGAAGGGATTCCTACTAAACTGAGAAGTGTAGAATGCTCGAGAGGTGGCAAACTTATTGGAGAAAGAGAACAATGCTCTCAGGAACAAATTGGAGAGCTTAAAAAGGTCCCAAAAAATTGTCCCTAATGAAGGCGCATCATTTTTGGAGTTGGATAATACCAAGTTGATGGAGGAGATGGAAAACTTAAAGAAAAATAAATATGTCCAATCGTCAAAAAAGACAATGGTTGCTCATCCCACCCTTGAGGAAGAAAGGACTATGAAGCCATTGGTCGACCAAGCTTCCTTGATCAAGGGTAAGAATAAGGCTATCAAGAAACTTAGCGATAAAGTTGATTGGCTAACTTGTTATTTTTATAAACCACTTGAGGCAGTTTGGATGGATGGGTACGAAGAATCATTAACTCGTATGGAAGACGAATTATACCAACCGCACCTAAAAGGATATAAATGGGGTTGGTTTAATATGTTATAAGTCTTTAAGATTGCTAAGGAAAACTCCTTGTGATATTTTCATAACCTAAGTATGTTAGATTACCTGAATCCTCCTTTCAAGATAGACGTTGAATGGATTCCCACCGATGCTATTCCTCAGAGCTTGATCAGAAAGTATTTGGGAGATTTTGGTTTACAAGATGAAGATAATTTCTTCCATCCTCAACACTTAGTAGATATGCCTAGTTCAAGGGGTCATAATAGTCTGAGAGACTTTAATTCGACCATTCTTCCTTTTGATCTTAGTGTTCCTCTGGATGGAATGGATAAGGCTGAAGGAAAATTCCCAATGGATTGATCTTTAAGATTTTTCCTTGTAATAATCTTTGTCTTGTCCTTACATTTATAATGAACCGTTTGGAATTTGAAATAAAATACTTGTATTTTCATATATGTTTTTGCTATGTATTTGGATTTTGTTTAACAATTAAGATTTTTGATTAGTTGGTCATCTTGGTGTCCGACTAATCTTCCTGATTGCTTTATGTTTTAGAGGATGAACTTGAGTTATCTAGACTGAGGTTCTACTAATTCACTTAGGTTTATCAAAATGGATCTTTTTCATTTTGGGGACTTAGTGTTTGCATTAGTTACCATCGGTGGCCAAATGTTTTAGAACTTTTCCTTAATTTAATTGGGCATGGTAAAACTTCTTTTTTTAACTTGTTAAAGATGAAGTCGTACATGAGGTTTTAGTTTATTTTATTAACATCTTGTTCGTGACTTTCAAAGATGAATCCATACAAAAAGTTTACGCTTTTGGTTACTAGTTTAAGAAAAAAACAATGAAAATGAATGTAACAAAAACACTTTTTATTTGATCTTGGGTAATCAGTGGATACAAAAAAACTATTGATAATACTTTCTAAGGTGGTCGACATTGTAAGGATTTTTGAATTCTTCCCCCTCAAGTGTTTCTAAACAATAAGTGTGGTCAGAAAACTACTGAGATATGATAGGGACCGTGCTAGTTTACTTCTAACTGATTTCCTTTGTGAATTTCTTCTTTATGAAATAATATCTTTATTTTACGTTGCTCATCTTCACTCTCCTGTTATACAACTGGGCAATATGTTGTTGGTAAGAAGCAACACGAATAGAAGAATCCTCTCAAACTTCTTCTGGTAAATCCAGATCCAGTCTTCTCGTGAGGTTAATGTTTGGGGAGTCAAAATTGAGTACCCATTGACTTGGCAGACATTTATCTATTGGAACCATTGCTTCTATCCCAAAGGCTAAAATGTATAGAGTCTCTCCCGTAAATGTCCTTGGGGTAGTTCTATATGCCCAAAGGATGAGATGCAGTTCATTTATCCAATTTCCTTTAGAATCGTCTAGCCTTTTATTCAACCCATCAAGCAAAGTCTTATTGGTTATCTTTATTTTTCCATTACATTGATGATATCCAGGGGTACATTGCATCTTCTGAATTTTAGATTGAATACAACAGTCTTCAAATTATTGGTTATCAAATTCAGTTCCATGATTAGTGATTACTGCATAGGGAATTTCATATCGTCATATTATATGTTTCCATATGGATTGAAAAACTATTTCATAAGGTATCTAAAATAAAGGCTCGGCTTCCACCCACTTGGTAAAATAATCCACAGCGACGAATAAATACTTGAACCTCCCTTTAGTCCTCTTCAGGGGGCCAACCAAATCAATCCCCCAAATTTCTAAGGATAAGTGATTGACATTAGAATAGCTTCCGATCTTCTGTGAATGGCAAAAAATTCCTGACACTTTATCACATTTTATGTCAAATAATGAGAAGTTTGCATTCATGGTCGGCCAAAAAAGATCCATGCATTACTATGCGCCTTACTAATGATCGTCTAATGGAATGTGCTCCGTATGATCATTTATGTACTTCTTGGATTAATTTCGACACTTTGATTGGATGTACACATCGAAGGAAAGGAACATTGTAGCCTATTTTATATAAAATTATTGCTTCGAGCACATAACTAGTTGCTTTGTATCTCAGTTTCCTTATTTCTTTAGGGTCGGTAGGCCATAAACTGTTGTTAATATATGGTTTTATTTGATACATCCATGAGCGTCCCCATTCTAGGGAGATTAGGTTGACATTTTCCCCTCTATGCTCATGTGTGCAAGGATTTATACTGGAATGGTTCTCCTGCCTCTGTCATGCTTGTTATGGCCAGTCGAGCAAGTGCATTTGCTCACGTTCTCGATTCTTGCTATTCGGACCACCTTGATTGCCAAAAATTCAGAGATGACTTCGACAGCTTTGAAAAAATACTTCACTATGAGTTATGCCTTGATCCCATATATATGGATTTATATGATGGACAACTAATTAGGAATCACTATGTGTCATGACTTTCTCGGCCCCCAGTGATAAGGCTAAATCAAAGCCTGTAATCAATGCGTCATATGCTACCCTATTATTGGAGGCTTGTAATTGGAAGTGAAGTGCATATTAGACGTCTATATCATCTAGGGTGTTGAGAATAAATTATACTCCACTGTCAGTACCACATGAGGATCCATCTACATATAGGTTCCAAATGGGGATGTCATCATCAAAATACCATTCACTTAGGATTCCTTTCTTAAATATTAATTTTCTCTTCTCATCATATTATCGTGTTATTTGTTGCATAACGAATGCCTCGGTTTTTTTACCTATAGAACCTTCTTTGAGCTCGTTTTTCTTTGGGGCTGAATGTTTTTCTTGAGAAGTCTGGTCGGTGGGGAGACATGGGTTAACAATTGTTTCCTAATAATTGAGCTAGGGAACAAAGTCTGCTACGGTTGGCCTCTTTAATGCAATGCTTGTCTCATAGAGCATTTCATACTCTCCTACATCCAATGCCTACTCCATCAATCTTCCTAATTTTTCTGGTTTTTGAATTTCCTGGTGCAAAGGAAAATCTATATAAACCACTATGGTATGTGCCCGGAAGTAGGGTTTCATTCTTCTTAAGGTTTTAATAAGTGTTAGGGACAATTTCTTCGAGCATGAATATCTGATTTTTGCTCTTCTAAAGTCCTTGTTGGCATAATACACATGTTTTTGTACCCCATTTTTTAGCCAAACTAATATCGAGCTAATAGTGGATTCGTACACAACCAAGTATAGATAAATTTCTCACCCATTCGTGGTTGGAAAATAAATTATTGAGATCATAAGTACTACTTCAGGTCTTAAAATTCCTTCTCACATTGCTTTTTCCATTTAAAGGTTTTTTTAGTACCTTTAAGAATGACAAACACTTGTTAGTAGCTCGAGAGACAAATCGGTTAAGAGTTTCTACCGTTCTAGTTAACTTTTATACAATTTTCTTACTTGATGGCGATTACATGTCAATTAGTTCTTTGATATTGTCGGGGTAAGCCTCAATCCCTCTTTTATTGACAATGATGCCGACGAACGTTCGTTCATGTATGCCAAAGACACATTTGGTCAGATTGAGCTTCATATGATGTTTCTCAAGTTGATAGAATATTTGGGTCAGATCAGTGATATGTTCAGTAGCTTTTTTTACTCTTGGTGAGCATATCATCCACATAAACTTCCATGTTCATTCCAATTTGTTCCTCTAAAATGTTTTTCACCATCCTTTGGTATGTTGCTCCATCTTTTTTTAGCCCAAAAGGCATAATGTTGTAGTTGTAAGTAACTCAACTGGTGATAAAGGATGTACTTTCCTTATCTTCGGGATTCATTTTAATCTGATTATATCTAGACTAGGCATCCGTGACCCTCAGAAACTCTGTGAAGTTCAGCAATTGATCAATCGATAGTAAAGAAAAGTGATATTTTGGGCCTTCTTTGTTGAGGTTGGTGAAATCAACATACATGCACCACTTATTATTATTCTTTTTTTACCACCACTAAGTTTTCCAACCATTCTAGGTATCTGACATCTTCGATGAAATTTTGCTTTCTATAATTTTTCTATTTCTTCCTGAATAGCAACATTCTTCTCAGGATTGAACACCTGTCACTTATGTTTGAATGTCTTTACTTCAATGATGATGTTTAACTCATGACTTATGAAATTGGCATCAATCTCGGCTATGTATTCTTGGCTCTAGGTGAACACACTTTTTTCCCCTTCAAGGAACTTGATTAGTTCCTATTTGAGGGATAGTGCTAGGGATGAGACAATTTGAGCAGTCCTATCTATTTTTTCATCACCCAATATGAATATCTCTGGGGCTTCCACAACTTGTCCTTTGACCAGATCAACTTCGACCCGAGGGTCTAAAGAATTAGTCTCGTAGTTGGTAGTGATGTTCTTCAACTCTTCTTAGTCGGTCGATGTATAGTAGTATTCTTTGGCCTTCACCTGATTGCCTTTTAGTATGCTGACCCTATAATGACTGGGGAATTTCAAGCATTGATGAACTATGGATGCAACTACCTTAAATTTCTTCAAGCCCACTATGTCGATGATCATGTCATAAGTTAATTGAACATTCTTCTCTACGATAAAGAAATGAATCTTCTCAATTCTGCTAGTAGGCAAAGTGCCCATCAAAACCTCCAATTTGAAAGTTCCTTAGGGATAGACCTTTTCTCCTCATAATCCTATTAAATGTGTATTATAGGGATCCAATTTGCTATATCAAAGTCCAAAGCTTTAGAAATAACTATAAAAATGACGTCGACTGAACTACCGTTATCAACCAGAATTCTAGAAATACTTGCCTCATGCACGCTGAAGGTGACAACCAGTATATCGTCGTGTGGGTAGAGAACTCTTGATAAGACATGTTTGGATAAGCCGATGACTAGCTTGTCCTTATTCACTTTCTTGGGTCGACCTTCTACTTCATCCGATAGGTTGATCTGTCGAACGTAAGAACATGACTATGCCTCATTTGGATAGTCTTTTCTCTCGACAGTTTCATCTCCAACTCCATTATCTCCCCCTGAAATAAAATGAAAATCAAAGGATATCATCTTTATATCAAGCTTTGGCTCCCAGGGTTTCTTTGGCAAGTCCAAAACGTCTTCAAAATCGGCTTCCCGGCCTCATTTTTCAAGGCATTACAATTATCAGTATGATGCCCTTGATCCTTGTGAAAATCACAGTATTTAGAGTTATCAATTCGGTTAGGTGGTGATTTCCTAACCTCGTTTTTCATGGAAATACAATTTCCAGTAGTATGCATATGATCCTTATGAAAATCAATGTATTTATACTTATCCCTCCGGTTATGTGGTGGTTTCAACTTTCCAGGCTATTTTAAATCTTGACTACCCCTAGTTTCCTTCAAGATGTGATGCACACCAATGGTGAGAGGGGTATATTCCTCATATTTCTTGGGCTTCTCTACTTTCTTATCTTTTTCTTCTTTTCTCTATGAACTATTTTGGTTGTCAATTTTTTCTCCTCGAACATGCTTGGCAGCAATAACTTATTCGACATTCATGATCATGCCAGCATTTGCCATTAATTTTGTCATGGTTTTAGGAGGTTCTTTTGCCAATTCATAGTACTGCTTCTTGGAAAGTAGACTACTCATCAAAGCGGTGATGATAGTTCTAACAACCCGGGAGGTGCTATATATATATATATATATATATATATATATATATATATATATATATATATATATATATATATATATATATATATAGAGAGAGAGAGAGAGGGAGGCTCGTTTGCACACTAAGTTTGCACATTAAGTTTTTAAAGTAGTAAAAAAAATATTTTTGAGTGCTGGCGCACACCAATTTTTTTATGTGATATTTTAACATTTCAACGGACTCACATAAAAAAAATTAGCTCAAAAAACTTTTTTTACTATTTTTAAAAAATCGGTCAAACTTTCGCAGTTTTTAAAGGGCTTAAAAGCATAGAAAGTTTGACCGATTTTTTAAAACTAGCAAAAAAAGTTTTTTTGAACTGATTTTTTTTATATGGGTTCTTTGAAATGTTTAAATATCACACAAAAAAAATCAACTCAAAAATATTTTGTTTACTACTTTAAAAACTTAATGTGCAAACTTAGTGTGCACAGGAGCCTGCCTCTCTCTTTCTCTCTCTCTCTCTCTCTCTCTCTCTCTCTCTATCTCTCTCTCTATATATATATATATATATATATATATATATATATATTATCTAAATATTATATAATATTCATAAATAAGCCCTCAAAATTACGGAGTATTAGATCCCCCACCCACCACACAAAAGGAATTTCATCCTCAAAATTCATCCACAATTTTCTTCCATTAAATTCAAAGTAAAAGTTCGACATCACCAAAATAAGAGACAATATAAATAAAATCACTCACAATGGATAACATAACGAACCAATAACCCCAAGCCCTAGAATACGAATAACCTGGATCTGGAACCAGTTTGTAACACCCCGGGAGTTTCTAATGAAAAATATTGATAAATTAGAGATCTTTTTATAAAAATTACCATTTAGATTTAGCATAAATTTGTAGAAGAATAAATGCATAACTCAACTGAATATAATATCTCAAATTTATTAAATCGTTGTTGATACCAAAATTAATATGCTGATGTGGACGAATATTATGAAGACACGTGTCAACCTACCTGGCACAATAGCAACGAGGAAGATCATTCCTTCAACCGTTACATATTTTCTCCGAGCAAGGAGAAGGACACTCCGAGGAACTCCATCATCCCGAGATACTACATGCGCTCCGAGGAACTCTTGATCAACGAGCAACTAAGGCGGTCCGAGCTGCATCTCGGCCGTATCATTAATTACCATACGGACAACTGTTCAACTATTCATTGAATGTTTATATTCTTGACGCACACGCTGCATTAAATGTATTACCCTTTCATATGTATATCATTTAATGTATCAAGCCTTTCATGTACAGCCTAAGGGCTATAAATACCTTGTATCATCCTCATTCAAGGGGACCGAAATTTCTTAAAAGAGCCTGTAATCAAGAATTCTGCAAACACTCAGCAATAACATAACAGTGGACATAGGCTTTATTCCTAGCCGAACCACTTTAAAAATATTTGTCTTATTTATTTATCTGTGATTGAATAATTAGAGTGATCTAGTTTTTTACATCAAGAGATTGGCGCCGTCTGTGGGAAACGACTATTACTATCGTTTTTCATAAAAATCATTTGTCATCAATGGCAGATAATCCAGAATCCAGTAATCGAAACGCTGGAAATACTGGAAATCTTTCGAATCCATCTGCACCTCCAGATCTGGCCGGAATTGTGACGAATCTGGCTCAAGGACAGACCGCCATGCAAGAGTCTATGAGGCAACTCATTCAAACTCTTCAAGGCGGTGCACCTACTTATTCAGGACAAAGGAATGATCGTGGGCAATCGCGATCCAGACGTACTGGGTCATATTGCAATGGAGAGTCTAATGATTCTTCTTATCAACCTGGGCGAACTTCATCAATACGGGCTACGGATACAGATCAACCTATATCTCTCTCTCCGGAGAGAACTAGCGCTTTGGAAAGATTAAGCAGGGTGTCTCCTTTCAGTCGGTTAGGACCAAGGAGAAACATGAGTCCACCTAGAGCTCCATCGAGAAGTTTTCGACCACCATCACGTTTGAGAGAAGGATCAGCACAATCCCGACCAACTACTCGTCGAGATAAATCTAAGAAAGCTACGTCAGAGCGATCAATTGCTCAGACTAGGCGGCCTGAGGAAGGAAATGAAGCATGGAAAGGTTCCATTCAACGGTTGGAGGATAGATTGGGAGAAATGGCTGAGGCGAGGAACCCCTTATAGAGAACTTTTGTTCAAGGGACACCTTTTGTGCAATCCATTGTGGATTTTCCTACACCGTCCAAATTCAAAGCACCTGTGGTCACCCCTAAGTATGATGGAAAGACAGATCCTGTACTTCATATAGAACAATACCAAGCTGCTGCCGACATATATGCCGTCCCCGACGAGATGAGGTGTAGAGAATTCTCGGGAACTCTTACCGGATCTGCACAGATATGGTATAACAATCTTCCTCGGGGTAAGATTTCAACTTTTATTCAATTAGCCGAGTTGTTCATTGGCAATTTTTGTTTTGGGGCGAAGCCGGTAAAGCGAGTAGCACACTTGCTAAGTGTAAGACAAAAATCAGGTGAAAGTACTAGAGATTACATAACTCGTTTTAATAACGAGAAGTTAGAAGTCATAGATTATGAAGAAAAGATAGCAATCACTGCTTTGATGAGTGGTTTGCTGCCTAATAAACTATATTACACCTTGGCCAAAGATCCACCTAAAACTATGTCCGAGTTAATGGCGAAAGCAGCCAAAATTATGAATGCCGAGGAGGTTATGGCTGCTAAGAAGAATATGGATAAAGAAATTAAAGTAGAAGACGGTATGGTTACCTAAGAAGTTTAAATACTTTGCCTTGGGAAGAAGCGAAAGAAATGATTACAAGAAAGAAACTATTGAACTTCCGGCGGCTAAAAGGACAAAAAAAGGGCACGAAGATCGAAGCGCTATTAAAAATTCGAAAAAAGGCGGATTATGTGAATTTGGGAATAAATTCAAATACGATGCTCCTAAAACCCAGGAAGATCATTCAATATTTCTACATACCGAGAAAGAATATTCCATACTCCTCAAAGTTCGAAATATGAAACATTGGGGGCTTCTGTTGATACCAAAATTAATATGCTGATGTGGACGAATATTATGAAGACACGTGTCAACCTACCTGGCACAATAGCAATGAGGAAGATCATTCCTTCAACCGTTACATATTTTCTCCGAGCAAGGAGAAGGACACTCCGAGGTACTCCATCATCCCGAGATACTACATGCGCTCCGAGGAACTCTTGATCAACGAGCAACTAAGGCGGTCCGAGCTACATCTCGGCCGTATCATTAATTACCAGACGGACAACTGTTCAACTATTCATTGAATGTTTATATTCTTGACGCACACGCTGCATTAAATGTATTACCCTTTCATATGTATATCATTTAATGTATCGAGCCTTTCATGTACAGCCTAAGGGCTATAAATACCTTGTATCATCCTCATTCAAGGGGACCGGAATTTCTTAAAAGAGCCTGTAATCAAGAATTCTGCAAACACTCAGCAATAACATAACAGTGGACGTAGGCTTTATTCCTAGCCGAACCACTTTAAAAATATTTGTCTTATTTATTTATCTGTGATTGAATAATTAGAGTGATCTAGTTTTTTACATCAACAATCGCAAATGTCCTTTTACAAAACATTTTTTAATAAACAAAGCGGCACATTTAAATTTTGAAAATAAATATCGAGTGCCTCTAACAAGGATCCCAATCCTAATGATGCCATAAATATCATATCACATCAAACCTGAAATACAATAAACTATGGAATGGTGAGCGAAAAAATCAATAGCTCGTCTTAATGCTCCAAGAGTAACTACACATAGTCACGTGTGTGTGAATCATATACAAAAGTGTATGCAATATGAACACTCAAACTAAAATACCAATAATATAATAATAACCTAGGATCTCAGTGCGGGCACTACACAACCCAAAATCCCATTTCAAAATCCCCACTGCACGTCCCACAGTACGGTATGGACTACCGTCCATTATCCTATCATTTATCCTCAAAACAATCCAATGGCCCCCCAAAATAAATAACATAACTCGGGCACACGTCCCATCAAAACCTGGCATTACCTCCATAATAATGCTTAGCATACTTGCCAACAGGGACCATGGCATAGTCTTTGGATAATAAACAAAATCATAGGCGAAATGATGGTTTGGCTTAGGAATGCCTATGCATTCTCCAATAATAATTATCATAATATAATTCTCAATTAAAATTAATTTCTTATTCAATTCCCATAAATCAAGTGAACATATTTTTTACCCCATTTCTATAAACCAATATGCTCGTAAAATCAACGACCCCAAACTACACCGCATGAAGCTTGGTCACGACGTCTTCGTAGGTTTTAAGGGAAGCGCGACACGGAAAGACTATCCTATGACTCAAAGTATTTTTTCTTTGAAATAATTCCAAAACATACAAATCGACACTCTTTGGAAATTTCTCCTTACAAATATCCCCCTTTGGCTATTCTGGGACAAAATCAATAATAGTGAACTACTAAACCGGGCCGTCAAGTCGAATGACCTACGTCTCATCACATAAACCCAAAAGTAAAAATACATGACAATACTAGAATATGTAGGACCAGAAAGCATGAGTTGTCTGTATGTGATGTAGTCGAAAAATCTGAATCTCTAAATCTAATTTGCTACACACACGAAACAAATAAATACCAAGTGAAGTATAAAGGAACATAAAAATAACTAAATAAATCATGAATAATACCCCCACTACATCACATAGCTCTCCCCCTTTTGTGTCGAATAGATAACTAAACAAAATAAATAAGAAAATCCATGTGAGGAATAACTCGATAAACATGAGTAACTGACTAATATGATATTAAAATATGATAAAGCATAGCTAGTAAACAGTCACATTAATAAATTATCAAAATGAAAATGATGTGGCAAAACATAATATCATCCAAAAATGTAGTAGAAGAATTAAACATAAATAAATGAAGTCAACTGTATATAAAATGCCCACAAACAATCCAGAAGTACCATATGATAATAAGAGAAGTATATGTAGTGAACAGGTACTAAAACTGAGGAAAAAAATTCAAAATCTTTTTCAGGTCATTTGAACGATAGTGAAAGTCGTTCTAATGACATAAGGATCTCGTTAGTAACAACAACAATATCACTTCTAGTGAATAGAAACAATAAACCCTCGCGCAAAGCTCGTTTGAAGCAGGGCATCGAACGACCTTCTAACGACCCAATGTTGTATATCGAATACACCTCCCTCGAACCTCGTTGGGACCATACTTCGAACGACGGGCTTAAGTCATTCAAATGACCCTTACATCTCGTTCGAAAGACTGAGATATTCTTGGAATCCAATACAGAAAATATGTAAACTCAATCCAGAATGATGATCCACAAAAATAAACACATGACACTTCAAGAACAGGCAAAAAAACGACTAAAAAATAAAAATGAGTTATAGTTCAAGAACAGGGAATTAATCTGCCTAAATAGGGAATGGAATGAATGGATGTTAACTAACATAAATGAATCATAATTCAAACACATAGATACATTTAAGAAGCTCTAATTGACCACTAAATATCATCAAACTATGGTTTTAGCCATAGGTAACAATTATAAATTGAACTTAAATAACAAATCAAACATCGTGCGCCCAAGTCTAGAATTTTGATGATTCTACCAAACAATGGCGTCATGACATGAATTTTTCAACCAAGGACTTATTGTGCAAACCTGTTGTTCTTCAACTAAACTCCCTCAAAAGATAAATATATATAATTATTCCTTTATAATGCAATTCCCTTTTGAAGTTCTACTTTATCGTTTATGAGATATCCTATTGGACCTTTTTGGAAAAATATACTCTTTGTTGGCTTAATTTTTTCTTGGGCTCTTTTAAGTAGTGGCTTTCACGACGAGTCAACTTGTCACTTGCAGCCTTTTCCATACACACTCATATTTTTTTAATAAACAATATATATCATCACGGGCAATGGTTCTTACATTCATAACTCCCCCTAAATAATATATCCACGTAGATGACAAGATTGAGAGGAGAACGTCTCACCAAACTCAAATGTACATGAGAAGTCAAACGTTCAAATAAGCTCGTGCATGTGTGTGCAATGACATATGCATAGTCGGATCTAAATGTAAATCAAGTTTGAAACAACTCCAATAAAAAATGGTTAAGATCAATCTAAGTATCTAAAGTCATGACCAAATGTCCTATTCACATGGAAATAAAGAATTTAAGGGAGTCCAAGCACACTGATATGTCATATCATAAGTGTAAACTGAAGACACAAAAAAAAACTAAAAATCTTTTTTTTTTTTCTAAAAATGATCAAAAACAAAATCCTTTTGTATTTTTAAAAAAAATGACCAAAAAGAAAAATCTTTTTGTATTTTCAAAAAATATGTAAAACCAATAATCTTTTTGTATATTCAAAAAATATATGAAACCAAAAATCTTTTTTGTATTTTACTCAAAATGACTTAAGAAAAGAAAAACAGAAAATACAAAAGATACACATGCCATAACACTAGAAAAGATATATCACAAAGAAAAACTAGTGTATGACAAAAATGCTAACACGATCAGCCATGAGATATAACATGTGCAGAATCATGTGCAAGCAAACGAGAGTCATGAAGTCTAATTCCTAAAGCCTCTAAGTCTGATTTCCTAACCCCAGTAGGTGTCTAATAATGTATGGGGGTTTTGGTAAGTGAAATAACTCTATTCTTAGACTTTCTAAGAGTGTTCTTAAGATCATATAAATAACGTCTAAGATGACCCTTCCTACTATAATGAGTACAATTGTGAACACGGCGAGGAAAGTTACCTAAATGTTGACCATTACTAACGCTCCTAGGCGGGTCTCTCATATACATGGTTTTGGATTTCGAAATGAGAGAAATATGATCATCGAAGCCAATACCACGCCTATTATCTTTGATTTGGACGGTTCCTAACATCTTTTCAAACTTTTTCGACCTAGACTCCAAATCAAACTTAACCTTGAATCTCTGAATATTTTCTCAAGCTCTCATATCCTAGACTCGAGTAAACTCTTAGACTCCTCAAACACTAGAATATCCCTCTTCATAGACTCCATCAAACCACGAAGTCTATCTCTCTCAGCCTTAACATATTCTAGTTTCTCCCGAAGAGTCTTCTCACGTGCCCTAAGATCCTCAATCAATCATCATTATTTTTTACATCACGTTCTTTCAACCTAGCTTTCAACTTCAAGTTAGACTTCTTCACCTTTATAGTTTCCACATACACTTCGCAAAAGGCAACTTGGAACTCACTCTCCTTTATCTCCTCATCCTCCATTGCCTCACCCTCATTCACTTGGGGTTCACTCACTATGGCCTCGGAAGTGCCATTCACATGAGTATCTTCATGAGAAAATTTATCGTTATAAATCACATGACAAACCATGAACACGGTGTAGTTTCTCTTAATGGGGGAATCTTCTCCATCTACCAAATCACTATCACTATGGGTGGTGTTAAATACTATCGGTTTCGTGCCCTCCTTATTAAGTCTAGTGGGGCACTCTGCCACCCTATGGCCATAACCCTCGTAACCATAACACCTCTCTGACTCGTCCTCTTGACATTCTCACTTCAGTTCTTAGGGAGGTGATTGGCCTTGTTGTTCTTGGATTTCTTAAGTCTTTTGGCATCTTTCAATTGCTTTTGGAACTAGAGAAACTTCTTGAACTTCTTTGCCAACATGGCCACATCTTTGAATTTGATATTGGACTCATCATCTGAAACCTTAGTTTTCTCCTTCAGGGATTTCAAAGCTATACCCTTTTCTTTCTTTGGAACTTTCTTGGAGCTAAACATGTCAAGCTCATAAGTTTATAGGTCGCCTACAAGCTCTTTTAGTTTTGTTGATTCCATCATACCCAAAGTGTTTAAAATGGTCACCTTTGGATTAGGTCTATCGGGCAACGACCTTGAGATTTTCTTTATGACTTGGTTGTCAGGTATATTTTCTCCTAAGTTATACGATGAGTTAACTATATTAAACAATATAATGTAGAACTCATAAAACATCGTGCTCTCTATCATCTTAACCATCTCAAACTAGGTGGTTAGGTTTTGGAGTTTGGAAGCCTTATCACTGTTGGTTCCTTAATGGGTAAGTTGGAGTATATCGAAGCCTCTTTAGACATCTCACACGTCATAATACAGAAAAATTCTTGTATGGTGATGGAAGAAAACAAAGCATGTAAAACTATTCAATTATATAGAGACAATGTATGCTCGGTATGAACTTACAACTCAATAGGTTTTAAACTAATGGCCTCTCCCTCTTTCGTGACTGGTGGAGTCCGCCCCTTTTCAACTGCTAACAAAAACACCCTCATCTATAGATTTAAGCACAAACTTCAAATACATTTTTCAGTAAGCATAGTTCTACCCATCAAATAAAGGTGTTATAAAACCATCAAACCCTCCAAAATTCATACCTAAAGACATGGGATCATAAGCACAGTAAAGAAGTGTTCTAACTCTGATACTAATTGGAGGAGGCCCCTACATAAATATGATTTAGGCAAAAATAATCTTTCCAAATTTTCTCAATTTTTAGTATGCACCAAATATGTGAACCAATTTAACTAAGCTAATTTTATCTTTTTAATCCTAGGCATGCATCTAGTGAGATTAAGAAGATAAATTAAAGCACGTTCACAACATCGATGTATTAGGAAACCACTAAGGGAAAAAATCGCGGATAGCCCTGGATAGACAATCACTATGACATCATTTTACAAAGCATAAATAGTAGACTTACACAACGAATCGATCCCCACAAGCCTTGACACTCTTCCATCTTCAACCACTCCTCCACAGTGCAACATAGGAGTCCACCTACGCAAGGTCCATGGCATACGAGTCCACGCATAGCTTGGTATCCACTGATGCAGCCTCAACAACCATCAATCAGCAAATAAAGAGTCCATCGCATGAAAACAGTTTGTTCAATAAGGAAGAACAACACCAGGTACCAAACCAAGATATCTATAACATACGGATTATGAAAGATGGGATATTGAAACAATGAAGGATGTTTATGTTTTAGTTTTGGAAAACACTTGTAAACGAATTCCAAAAAACACATATCTTTCTTTTTTGTTCTGCACTCACATTTTTTTGAGTCAAAGATGCCTTAAATAATAAAACATAATTTTTGAAGCAGCGCATCGTTCGAACAAAAACCACATGTCATTCAAACGAGAAACATATCTTATTAGAACGAAAAGTACATGTCGTTTGAACGAGAGTAAAAACTCATTTGAGTGAGGTTTAAAATAGTTTGAACGAACATAATGTGATCCTATCTTCATACGACTCTAAACTCGATTTAACTCAGAAAAGATTTATAAAAATCATTTTAAAAATAGTTTTAAATATAAGATAACATCCTTATAAAGAATTCCAAGAACCATAAATCATTATGAAATCATACCTGAGAGAGTCTACGAAATCATGCGAAGACTAAAACATGCACCAAAAAATGTGACATGATATATCCTTGAATCTTGGACGATATGTCTTCATCACAACATTATAGGCTCTAAGGGAATCGTGACACGAATAGACTATCTTATGACTCAAAGGGGTTTTGGTCCGGAATAATGCCAAAACATACAAATTGACACTATTTGGAAATTTGTCCTTAAAACGAATATAGTGTACGAGAGAATAATACATATAAATATAACATATAACATTAATATAACAATAAAAAAATGTTGAATATGTGTAGCACACTAAATTAACAACAGGAGCACAAAACTACCTCAAGCGAGTCAAAATCTATAATTGTAGGCCAATTTTAGAAACCTAGAAAAATTGTATACAAACATTGCTCGAATTGCTAATACGACTTCAGATTTGGATCCTACATGAAATATTGGGTCAAGTATGTGTTCTAATTTTTTCTCAAATCTTATCCAAATGCACTTAAAAAGTAAATCTAAAATAGTCCAAAGTGACTTTTTCCATTCCTTTCGTTTTTGCCTCTTTAGATTTCATTTTTGGCCTCTCCATTTGCTCTTCTCCCACTTAAAATCATCTTTAACATTCCTTATATAGCCCCTCTCTCAAAGCCTATCTCGGACCCTAAGCCAACACATGTATCCATATTGCCCTTTAATTCAAAATTGTCTGCTTTATATATTTAAACCATTATAAAATGTCCGATAACCACTTAAATTTAAATTTAAATTTAAATTTAAATGTTTGATTCAATTTTAAATCAAAATAAACTGTTTTTAAATATATATTATCAAACTCTTATATAAAAGTCATAAATAAGCCCTCAAAATAATGGACTATTACATTCTTCCCCTATAAAAGGAATTTCGTACTCGAAATTCACACCGAATTTTCTTCCATTAAAATAAAACCAAAAGTTCAACATCACATAAATAAGAGACAATATAAATAAAATCACTCATAATGGACAACATAACGAACCAATAAATCCAATCCCTATAATACGAATAACCTGGATTTGACACCACTTTGTAGCACCACAAGAGTTACTAATGAAAAATATTGATAAATTAGATATTTTTTTGTAAAAATTACCATTTAGATGGAGCATAAATTTGTGGAAGCATAAATACATAAATCTACTAAATAAAATGTCTCAACTTTATTAATTCTCTAATGTCCTTTTATAAAACAAATTACTTTAAATAAATTGGTACATTTAAATTTTGAAAATAAATATCCATAGCCTCTAAGGACGATCCCAATCCCAGCAATGCCATAAATATCATATCGCATTAAACCTGAAATACTACAAACTATGGGAAGGTGAGGGGGAAACTCAGTAGCTCTTATAAATACTCCAAGCGTAACTACATATACTCATGTGTGCGTGAATCATATTTAAGAGTGTATGTAAATGAACACTCAAACTAAAATCCCAATAATATAATCATAACATAGGATCTCACCACGGGCACTACACAACCCAATATCCCATATAAAAATCACCGTCGCACGTCCCACGGTACAGTGTGGACTATTGTCCACTATCTTGTTAATTATCCTTGGAACAATTTAATAGCCCCGAACAATAAATAGCATAACTCGTTCACATGTCCCATCATAAACTAGCGTAACATCCATAATAACACTTGGCATTCGCCAACCGGGGTAATGGCCTAGTATTTGGATAGTAAACAAAATCGTAGGTGACATGACACCCCATCCAACGGGTGGTTTGGCTAAGGAATGCCTCCGTATTCTCCAATAATAATCATCATAATCTCATTCTCTTAATTACAATAAATTTCAGATTCAATTCCCATAAATTAAGTGTACATATTTTCTACCCAATTTATATAACCCAACATGCTCGTAAATTCAACTAGTTCCATTACCCCAAACTACACGGCATGAAAATAACACATACAAAATGGGTGCAATAACGAATATAGTATATGAGCATATAATACATATAAATGTAACACATTGAATGAATATAACTATACAATAAAGGTTGAATAGGTGTAGCACACTTCATTAACAACAAAAGATAAAAAATAACTTAAGAGAATCAAAATCCATTATTGTAGCCCTATTTTAGAAATCTAGGAAAATTAAATACAAAAAATTATCTGACTTTTCAAGCCGACTTCCGATTTGTATTCTACACGAAAAACGGGCAGGTATATGTTTTGAGTTTTTCTCAAATCTCATCCAAAAGCACTAAAAAGAATATTTAAAACAATCCAAAGTGACTTTTTTCCATTCCTCTCATTTTTGCCTCTTTAAATTTAATTTTTGACCTCTTTCTTTTCTCTTCTCACTCTTAAAATCAGCCTTAACATTCCTTATATAAACCCTCTCTCAAATCCTAGCTTGAAGCCTGAGCTAACACATATTGCCATACTGCTCTTTAATTCAAAATTGTCTACTTTATATATCTGAACCACTATAAAATGTCAAAAAAACATATAAATTTAAATGTAAATATAAATATTTGATTCGATTTCAAACAAAAATAAATTACTTTTAAATATATATTATCGAAATAATCCTTCAAAATAACGGGGTATTACATGGTAGTTTTTTCTTCATAGTCTGTCACTTCTAATTTCTCATTGTTGAAGCGAGTTATATGTTCCCGGGTAGTTTCACCCGGTCGTCGGTGAACGCTCAATAAATAAGTCACTTTGTAAGGACATTTTTGTCCATTATCAATTTGTATGTCGTACGCCGTTACACCGTTGAAGAAACTCAAGATCGCATCTACATCAACGGATCCGAATATCAAAGCGTCTTCAACATCATAGCGTCTGCGAGAATGAACTTGGTAAAATTTTGTTTTTACGTTCCTTAAAGTTCATATTTAGTATTGGGAAATTTTTATAAAATGTTTTTTATAAAAATAAGAAGTAAGTTTTTTAAAGCAAAATGAGGCTTTAAAAAGAATTTTATTTTTCTGGGAAAATCGGACCGATCTGGCCCCATACCGGACCGATCCGCTAGCTCGGAGTCCAGTAGACCCCGGACCGAATGCGAACCGATGAAGCCTGAATGATCGAACCGATCCGATCCCAACCGGATCGATCCGCCTCAGGATAAAAGAACCGATCCGGTCTAATCGGACCGATCCGCCCTCAATCCGGACCGATCCGCCTGGGATAATTACGAGCAGTCCCAGTTTTTGTAAACTCTTTCCTTGGTTTTCTTATTTAAAGCCAACTTCGGGGAGTTATTTTTTAAGACTTACATACACGATTTTCAGAGTCCAAAATACTCTAAGTCTTCACCTTTTTGATGTGCCAAACATCTTTTTGATTCACACAAAAATTCCAATTACTTTTGTGAATCTTTTGGAACCCTAGAACACAAGCTTTGCTATTGTTCAACCGTTGTGGAGAAGCCGTTCTCTTCTTCATTGCAGCCCTACTGGACAGGGATAGTTCCAGCCGCCAACCCTACTGGAAAGGGATATTCCAGCCGCGACTACAGAATCCGATACCCGAGGGTAATTCTTAGTCAAAAAATCTTGTATTTCAGTGTAATCCGATTGTAAGCCGTTTCTCTTACAAATTATAGTGATATACAAATGGTTTTGCCCCTGTGGGGGATTTTTCCTTAAACTTTGTGTGTTGAATAATTCTTGCATGATTTCATATTGTTTCAATCACACCTAGTTGCATGTTTAGGGTTACTTTGGGTTAAAAGGAATTTAATTAAAATTGGTTGTTATTTGAGAAGTAGCAATATTTCCGCTGCTGCTGCACTCTCACACTTTCTTTATGGGTTTAGCTCCGAAGAAGAAATTGATGATAAACAATTTGGCAAGATACAAGAAACTAAAAATTTGTCCTTGGGGTAAGTTGTTGTACCATATTTGGACAGAGCTAGTGATGGTACCTGAGAAAGGTCAACAACGCATATCATCCGGAACAAAATAAATATGAGTGACAGCCTTGTATTGTCCAACATGGAGGAAATTATCAGTTTTACAATCATACTTGGGAGTGACTACTGGTGGCTTAAATCTAAAAAGTGTGGAGAAATCCACGATGGCTAGAATGAAAGGAGATGCCTTTACAAAACTTTTCTAGCAGAGGATTTTTAGTTTTGGCCATATCCGCCAGGCAATCTTCTAGTCACTATATTGACCCCTTTCAATAATGGTTTATTGGTTCAGATTTTAATAAGGCAACTTTGGCAATTCTACCATGTGTTTGTGATGGTCACTCTTCCTAAGAAGTCTGCTCGGCACGTGGGGATCCCCAGATACTTACCCGAGATCTGAATGATCCATCCTGGTGCTCAACATGATGATCGCGCGACCTAGTTGGTTCCATATAATGACACAAAGGCGATAAAAGGCAAATGCTTTAATTAACCTTTCCAAATTGATAAATCATTCAGAAGTGAAAGACAGGCCATTATAATAGTCAGTGGATCTGATTGAAAAAGTTTCACCGGGGCGGTATGACCTATCACTAAGGATCAGGAATATCCACTCCTTTTATTTCTAGGAGGAGGAGGAGGAGGTGGCATCTCTTGCATGTGCGATGGAGCAGTAGTAGATCTATCTTGGAGTGACTGAGCCATTTATCTGACAGTTTCCTACATTGCGTCTTGCCCTTTGGCAGGTTTGATTAGGATTCCTTGCTAATCTCCTACCCCGGGTGGAGTTGAAAGAGTGAAAGCATTTCCCCCCAGATGCGAGACTACTCTCTGGAACTTCAGTCATTCTTCAAAAATGAATCAGGAATAATTGAATTGATGGGATTAGTAGATAACGGTGATGAACCGTCGTTCCAATACACGATGTCAATCTGTTGATGCCTAAATTTTATATAGTTAAAATCTTAGCCTTCTGATACCAAACTTATAATCACAATATTTGAGGGACTAATTTTATAACAAAAAATTTGTGTGTTGTAGAGATATAATAAAAAAGTCAACATGTCCTTTTCTTAGAAAAATAAATAACTTTAATTCAGAACGGTTGAAATATGAACTATTTTTATAACAGAAAAGTTGATAGTCCTAAAAATGAATGTGATAAAAAAGTAATTTTATTTTAAGATGGTAGAAGGATATATTTGGCATTAACTAATTGTTGATGTCGAAATTTGGTATAGATAAAATCTTAGCCTTCCAATATCAAACTTATAATCATAGATAAAATATATAGATGAATAAGTTAAACAAACAAGACAACAAAAGATTTTAACGTGTCTCAGCCAATGAGTAAGCTTACATCCATTGTTATTGCATTTAGGGTTGTGGGGTTATTAGAACATAACTTGTATGAAAAATAAGTGTAATCCTGCCCGTGCCAACTTGTGTTTCCCTTGAGCAAAGGGAGAAGGTGTATTTATAATGACTAGAAAACCAAGAGATGGAATGCCTTTATATATTCAAGCATTTACATACTTATACAATGAAGGGCAGATGGTTGTCATTCATGTTCATAATGGTTGTCGAGGATCCTCACTAAGTCTTTCCATATTCTTGATGATTCACATTTTTGGGTGTGATCGGTCGGGTAGCCGACTAGGAATCTCTGGCGCTGACCAAGCTTATTTGGGGTCTTACGCCGAATGCTCATGAGGACAGGTGTCATTATCTCATTGATCCACATGGATGAATAATTTAACCCACAACACAAATTTTAGGGACTAATTTTATAACAAAATTATTGTGTCCTATAAACATAATGAAAATATTAACTAGCCCTTTTTCTACATTTCCCTTAATGAAAATGAAAAACAGAACTTTTTTGTATGTAGAACCGTGTTTTACTAGTGATGGATTACTTCCAAATCCAATTTCTTTTTTTATTATATTAAAATCACAACATTTATTAGAATAAAAATTGTACGTAGCCAAAACTACATATGATATCAACATCTAGCGTACCACTTAGTTCATGGAATTTATTAATAATTTTACGTATTAAACAAAGACAAATAAGAAATATAAATAAGCATAAAAATTTGTATTCAAAACTTACAACGACCATTTCCCTTTCATGAGCATCTCTTTTAGATAATAATTATTTGGTTATCCGTTGGCTCGTTTTTCAGTTGATGGATCTTTTGATGTATTAACACATGCTTAAAAAATTTAAACCATGAGAGAAAACTGGGCATTTATCAATATTTACTGATGCACCTTTTTTTCCTTTATGATGAATTCTTAAGAGTTTTAACTTTGAGGCATCTAAATCTCTTTGAGGATTAAATTCATATCAGTTGAATAAATAATTAGATGAAATTAACTACACGAGTGCTATTAAATGATGACATTACACTACCGGTTTTGATAAAAAAAAGTTGATGCAACAAACATACCAATTAGGAATGCGTTTATGGAGCAGATATAAAGCATCTGTTGGAATGGACGATATTACATCGTTGAAATGGTAACTAAATTTCTTAATATGGTACAGAAGTTGAACAATGTTAATTCTTAATTACTGTATGAGGTTTTCAATGGCTATTCTGAAAGTGAGATATTAATCCATTTTTAAGTTGAAGTTTTATTATAAACAACACTAATAAATCATAGCAAATTATTCAATTATAGGATCCAGTGCCCACCATAGATATGAAGAAAAAGAAGAAATGGAGGCCCTTAGTTCAGGATATTTATAGGTAATATCTAGAAGCAAGAAAGTCGAACCTACAGGGTATGTAGTAGCAAGTGTTATTGTTATATTAGCTAAAAAAACTCATTTATACTAGGCAAAAGTAATCCATTTCAAGCAGGATTACAAATTCGGACAATGGTAATTATATCTCTTATAAGAAACGTGCATACTCTAAAAACACGAGATTTAAACTTTGAGGTATATATTAGAGTTGGTTATTCAGACTCTGGGTGGCATTTCATCCATCCTAGTTTTGCCAACACATGTAGAATTGCCTCCCAACCTGTCCGAATAACGGGCCAGTTGATGTGGCAGCTGAATGACTCCTTATTGAGTTTGTATTTGCAAACCTAGTAACATATCCATATACATCAAATAAAATTTGATACGAAATATAAATGTAGGTCCGTTTTGGATAGATTAGATACACGACTCATATATAACTTACAATTTTATCTCTAATGCTGAAAATAATAAAAACAAGGTCATCGACACATACAAATGCCCAAAAAGAGCATCATAAACTATAGAAGAATGTAAAAACTTAGACAAAATAAAAACATCGAGAGTTTAATATGAATTCCAACAAACGTCGATGATTTAATGTAAATTCCTATAAGTATGCAACTTTTCTATTAAAATTGCTCAAAATAAATTACTACAGATCATTGAAGGAAAAGACGGATCAAGGGTCAAACCACCCAAGATTGATCGACATCCTAAATAGTTCCCCCCTGTGAGTCTCTGGATTTAATGGATGATTCTTTTCTCCCAGTTCTACATTAATAGCATAAACGTTATATTCAATATTTCAACAGCCCGTAGTCGTGCACCACCATTCTAGTAGTTGTCAATACAATAACAAGTCCACTCGCAATCCTCTTTTCAATTGAAAAATATAATAGGTGTACATATGGATCATTTGAAAGCTCGGTTCACTTTTGAAACTTGGGTTTGGTTGAATCTTGAATGTTGGAAGAATATGATAAAAGGACGGGCATGTAGTTGTGAGGACTTGGATATGGGACATACATGAAATCGTAAGGCATTGGATGTGTTGAGTCATTAAAACCGTGCTCAAAATGTTGTGGTGAAAATTTATTTATTGGATTTTATGATGAAAATTGATGGCTTGGGACCATTGGAGAATACTGAGCATTTGGTAGTTTAAGTCCATTTGATTCAAAAGCACTTAAAATCATAGTTATAGATGACTTGAGGAAAGAAATATCCTCATCTTGTTTTTCTTCTCGTGTCTTTGGTATATTCAACTGTGAGACGATTGGAGATATGGATTTTTGTTTTTGACACAAGGACAACACCACGAGTTGCCCCTAATGTCTTTCCCTTTAAAGGTAGTCAATGCTTCGTTATCTTATTTGACTTTAAGAATCTTGGCTACTTCTCAGGTCACTCAATTTTCGCAGCAAAATTATTGATGAGTCAATTGAAACGATTGAATTACTAAACTTGAAATAAGTTCTTTATTATAAGTGAAGTTATGAAACTGACTATATCATCGACCACCTTTGAGTGAAACTCCCCAATATTTCTCTTATGACTTTCGGCATACACTTTTGAATGATCAACCCATTGTTTATGTTTCTTCACCTATAAATTAATTTTCCATTAACAATTTAAGAAAAATATATTTTATATATACACAAATTAAAAAAAAGTGCAGTCACCATCTCCTAAGTTTTCTTCGCATCTTCACATCAGAACAAGAAAATGGATGTTAGCCTTTTAGTTGTGTTCATCTGACCTTAGTGCCTTCATTTCAATTTACTAGAGATGATTTGTGCAAGACGAATTCATTTCACTCATTGGGGGGGGGGGGGGGGGGGGTTCTCCTTTTCTAATACTCTATCCTTCATGTCCATTATACCATCATCATCTAATCCCTTAAAATAAGTCGAGCGGAGGTTATTTCTAAATGTCTTCAACTGAACACCCATGACTTTTATGAACTCCGTACATCGATCAGCCAAATAACTGAACTCTATCACGAAAATATCCCATATGTCATCTTTCTTTCACTAGGTCAATTATGTCGTGACTATCATATTGTAAGTCAATACGTGATTTCAATAAAGCCAAAGATCAAAATTTATAAGCATTTTTTACACTATTAGGTAAACCACTTAGGTTAAGGGTAAACTTTTCTCGGGAATCAGTGGCAGATTGTTCATCCTAACTTGAGCTTGTAGGATAGGCAATGGAATTTGACTCCTTAATCCCATTTTTTTGCATTTATATATAGATATGCATTAGTCTACATGTTAACAAAATAGTAAGGAAATAATATAAAAAATATAATATAAGTTATACCTTTTCAATAGATTCTAAAAGTTTTTATATTCAACCATGTGATCAGGTTCATACTTTAACATTTCGCACAAAGTTCTTATTGTCCACGTCCACGGAAGTGTGTTAACAATTGCACTTTTCACACTAAACATGTTAAGATGAAGGCATTATCACCTTAGAATATATTATATATTAACTTTGTTGTGCATATGCTATCTCACAATAAAAACATCCTTATTTACTTTAGTTTTATCAATGAAGGATGGATTTTTCTTTCTTTAAGTTTTTAAAGTTCTATTAAATGCATCTCATTACTTGGATTGTGTTTTACGAAAACCCTTTCAAGTACTTCATCCTAACTTTGAGGTAGTCTGCATAGTATTGATTTAAATAAATGTGGTTGAGGTATGTTCCACCCGTGATCTCATAAATAATGACATTGTTTGATTTTCTGAGAGACGTAGCTATAAAAGGATGTGTTTTCTTTAAAAGACCGATTTTGATGTCATGGTATATATATACATATACACACAATATTTGACATCTTGAAAAAATTAATAAACTTATAAAATAAAGGCCACTCATGAATTGAAATACATAATATGGAAAAACAAAAACACACTATTATACATAACTTTAAAGTCAATATTTAATAAACTTTCAAACAATTAACATTCCTCTAACAAACCGCACTATAAGTAAACATTTACTCCTCTAATGTGTCTAAAAAATTCTTTAATTATTTTTTATCATCCAGAACATACTGAATCTCGATAGGTACCTCAATGTCATCTACAATTGTAATCAAGCACTTGGTGGAATGTAAAACAACAGACCATGGATAATTGTCAAGGATCTTTTTATAAAACATTTGCTTGAAATTTTGGAATGCACAAACGGATGGCTTGTCATTCACATTTTCTTTCCTCTTCAACTTGTCCAAATTAGCCTTCACCATGTGGGTGTCAGGCTCAACCATACAGGTGTTCTTATCTTTCACTCACTGAATCACAGTAAAAGAGAGGTACCCTAAAATATATATAATCTAATTACATATTTTGTCTTATAATCCCATATTACCTCATCTTAGTTTCTATTAAGTTTTTATCTTTTGCTCTTTCCCTCAAATGAGTTAGAGATTTATATGAAAATCTACTATTTTGTTTTCCAATGAGTTTAGCTAGTGTGCGCTTGAAGAGAACACAAATACATTGACACGATACTTCCAAAATTCATACTTCACCAACTTTTATTAAACAAAATTAAGAAATTACTTTTGCTATGAATATGTTGCAAAGATAGTAAATAAAATTGAGGTATTATTATAGTACCTTGGAAGCTACACAATGCCTAAAATCATTTTTTGCACTCATGGCTCCTTTGTTCCTTTTGAAGCATTCGCAATCATTATTTTGCCTATGTTAAAATCAACAAATTTAACTTCTTAAGAACATAACATCTAACATTTAACATTATTTAACAAATTGTTCTCAATACGCGTACCTTTTCCATTTATCTTTGTCTTCATGAGTCTCGACAACATATGGATCCACCTTGTTATATTATGTTCTTGATAATTACACTTCCTTACCCTTACCAAGAGCCTCCTTATCTTCTAACTCTTCTAATTTATCAACAAAGAGTTCATGACCTCCAATGTTTGCGTTAGGAATATATTCCTTTGCATATAAATAAGCCTCTTCCATAATGTACTCATCGGCAATGGACCCCTCAATGTGTCATGTATTCTTAACGTAATATTTAAATGTTTTCATTAGTCATTCAAAAGGAAATATACATAGGTACCTTACAATCCACATAAAAGCACTCCATCGCATAAATGCACTAAACAGTGGGTTCTTATGTCAAATAATGAGGGAGGGGACTACTTCTCCAAAATAAAGACAGCCTCAGCCAAGATTTATTTTGCCGCCATTATGTTCTTCATATTTTCAACTTTCTCACATAATAGGATGAAATGTACTCTAATCTATAAAATGGCTCTACGAATAACCTTATGTTAGGAAAAAACAATGTTCAAATAATGTAGGGACAATTTGCCTAATCACATGTCAATAGTGAGACTTTAACTTTTCAAATATTTAGTTTCATCATAGACAATCTGCTAAAAAATTGGAGGAAAAATTAGAAGTTACCTTCAACCTCTTCAATGTTTTTAGGAACATATTTCTTTCATCAATGCTCAAACCATAAGACACAACCAACATACGCTTTTTCCATTATTGGGATCTTATTTCATGTATAATGATCTTCTAATCCTTAAATCACGAAGATACACATGGGACTTTTCTCTATCCTTGTAATAAGAAAAACCTATTCATGTGGATATAATATACTCGATAATATTCATTTAAACATACTCTTCCAATCACATACCACACAATATGTTCCTTCCAGTATAGGAAATCAAACATAATTGATTTCCTCGACCATGTCGTGTTTACATAAACATACTTTTTTTTACCTTCTGGGACAAAATTATTGGGTGTTGCTCCTCAACTTTTGATCAGCCTTTGTTGACTTCTCTTCATGATCCACAGCATAAAGTCTTGCTTGTCGTGGCATTATCTCGATACCTTTTGAGAGAACATTTCATTGTATTTACCCGAATTTATGACTTCACGATAGAAATCTCCAATAAATATGGTAAAAAAAAGTTTGCTACTTTTCTTAAGCCCGTTAGCTTAAATATCCTATCCACAAATAGTATAACTCAAGTGACTATGCATATTTTACCCTGATAAGGTCCCATAAGGAGGAAAACCATAAATTTCCCATTTCAACATAGCTCTCAAAATGAAATCCTCATATTTGTATGAGTTAAATGTTGTCACACTTTTTACTCACAACTTAATCAATTCATCTACTAATGGTGCTAAGAAAATATCAATATGTAGACCTTGTATTAACAATAGCAAATTTGAGACATCCTTTACCATGCACAACAAATGGGGATATTTAAAGAAGCGACGAACTCCATCCATATACTCTAGTTAGTGCTTAATTTTCCAAACGGGCTAAACACATAGGTTGATAAATCGAGGCAATTTTTTTGTATTTCTTCTGCAAATTCTGAGTATCGTTGATTTGTAGGTTTCTACATGGATCTATCAATCTAATGTCACATGAGATTCTCACCCACCTCCACCCAACCATGCCAAGCCATTGCCTTTACTATCCAAGATATAGTACAAAATCTCGTTAATCTAGTACCTATAGGTAAATACTTTAATGCCTTCTTAGGTACTTTTTTATCTACTTTCAACAAGCATTCATTGTGTATTATAATAATTTGTTCATATATAGGTTCCTTATATACAAGACAAATTTATTTGTCCCTATGCTCCTTAACGTATAAACCATAGTCATACTTTTTGTAATAAATGTATTTATATTTCACCCCAGAACTTTCAAATTACGCTTGGTATTTGGATAACCGACGGGTAGTGTATTTCCTTTTAGGCATTTTTTTTTTCAAAACGAGTATTGTTGTCACACTTTTCCCCAACTTGCCAAATTGGCTCTTTATGTTTTGTAACCTAACCATTGCATATAACATATGTGGTTGATGTTAAAGTTGTGATATAATCGTTATGCGATTAGTGCTTTTAACTGCATATAATCCTTATCTTGGTTAATATTATTATAAACAAGGTCCTGATAACCTAAACCATTACCTCTACTATCTTGATTTTCTTGTGTTATATGCACTTTGAAAGGGTCATTTATGAGATCGTTTAACATATCATGTGCTAACGGATAATCATTTATGTGAGTCATTTCCTTGATAAGTATATCTTCTCGAATATAAGGGACATCTTTCTCTGTGTGGAACATGTAGTCTGCTTCCATACCCCACTAAATTAATTGTAAACTTAAAGTTACCCTTTTAAATGTTTACCATTTCTACAATGAATACAAGACACTACACCAAATTAGGCAAACGACCATGAACTTGGACCGTGACCAGGCCTAAGTGTCAAAAACTTGGGTCGTGACCCTATTAGACATGATTAAAGTTATGTGCCATGAACCAAATCCCTAATCAATGGATGTGTCATGGAGAATGGAATGAGGGAGAATGGTCATAGACAAGGATCATGACTAGCTGGTTACGGACCAAATCCATAAACCATGCCTAACTAGCCTTGAACTCTGGTCATTGCCCAAAGTCGTGACTGTTACTTAGAATTTCAAGAACCTTGTCACAACCCAATGTCATGACTTGTTCCTAGACTATCACAAAAACGATCAGGGCCCAAACTCCTTATTGAATTCTTCATTGTCACGAATATATTCATAGCCCAAATCTATGACTACACATTTCCCTTTTCCACTTGGTCACAGCTTATAGCCATGACCATCTTTAACTGTAAAATAAATAAAACACGATCACAGACACTACAAAAAAATTGCTTTTTACTACGAAGGCTTTTGAGACAGCTAAAATTTGGGTCTCTAAAAGTTACCTTTTGAGACGGGTAAAATTAGCCGTCTTAAAAATTATAATTTTTAAGACAGCTAATTTTACCCGTCTAAAAAAATATACCTTATAAGACGGCATATTAAGAGCCGTCTCAAAAAGTATACTTTTTGAGACAGCTAAAACAAATTTAGTTTCCCCCTTTACCAATTTTAACCAATTTGGTTTCCCACTCTTTTTATTAGCCAAAGAAAAAATAGAAAAAAGAAAGGAAAAAGAGACAAACAAAAACAAGTCAAGCGTGGATGATTCTCAGTGCTTCTTCGGTAGCTTCCCCTCCCCCCCCCCCCCCCCCCCCACCCCCGTGCGCACGCGGGGGCTTCTCCTTCTTCTCCACGCAGCTCCTCTCTTCACTCAGCCTTCATGTTGATTTCCATCGAAGTTCTACTTATCTAGGTTAAGTAATTTAGGATCTACAATTGTATTTCTTTGTTTATGCATTTGAGATTTGTAGTAGTTAGCTTTTTGATTTTGATTTGCATCTGAGAATCTGAATAATGGACCCTTTCGTTTCAAGATCTAATTAGGTCTATTTAGTTTTGGTTTTGGTTTTGTTTTGTATCTTAGTGTTTAGATTTGGTTTGTTGATTTTTTTAAGGTATTAGGTGAAGTGTCTGTTTTGAATCTTACTCTATTGTATTTATTTTCTTACAAATAGTCACATTAGGTTTTGCAAAAATTTGTAAATTGTTTGTTTTCTCTTATAGGTTGATTTTACATAGTTAAGCATGTATCACCCATGATAATGTGTTGGTTATATTTTGTTTTTGAATTCACCTGTGTAGATGCTATTGATTGTATTTGTATTTTGTAATTGGAAAATAGAAAACAATGAAATCATTGTAGTATTGGTGAATAGTTTTATTATACGATCATTCATCATCTTCTTACTATGCAAATATTATCTAAAAGAAGTATAATACATAAATTAGAATTAAAAAGTTTCATATTGAACAATATATTCAACTTTATACTGTGAGTTATAGTTCGAGCATGTAGATTATGGTAGTTTGTGCAAAAACACATTTGTTTTTCATATTTGGTTCCATCCTGATACACATGTTTTTCATTTATGGGTATTTGACAGGGAGCTACTGCTTGCATTACCGTTTTTCATTCATTTTGAAACATATTATCAAAGCCCAGGCATTTGAGTTACAACATTGAATTGATACGGATACGAGGTAATTTCAGTTCTTAATTAGTGATCTATATCATTCTATTTAGAAAACCTTTTGTACATATGATTTATAGCGATGATATGAAGTTGATGGTGAGCCAATTGAAAACTTGGATTGATTTGTAGTGGTGATAGGAGGTTGAGGGTGAGCCAATTGAAAACCCGGATTGCCAATTGGTTGTTGTAGTATGTTTTTATATTAATATAAGATAATATTTGTTTACTAGTTTGTATGAATTGTAGTTAGATTATTGATATGTTTGTTTATAATTAATAATCTAATTCAACTGGGCGGGTTTTGGTGGGGACCCACCCCGCACCAGCCCCTAATGGGGGAAATTTTGGGTAAATAAACGGGTGGTGGGGTCGGGTTTGAAATAAAAAAAGTCAAGTTCGAGGCACGGTGGGTTTTGTATGGAAAAAGTCCTGTTTAAGGGTATTATTACAAGTATTCTAGTTAAATCTATACACCTTAGTTAGTTTGGCACATACTCTTAGTTATAGGACTTCAATTTTTTATTAGTTTAACATTAAAAAAACTTAAAATCCGTTAAAATACTTGAATAAAATAAGTTATAAAATATCATAAAAATGTTTTATGGTGGGTTCGGCTTCCTCACAGGATTTTTAAACGGGTTTGGGGCGGGGTTGGGGTCAACTGGTTTGGGGCGGGGTAATGGGGCCACATTTGGCCAAATCCGCCTCATTGCCATCCCTAAGTGTTACACTTGCCAGTCAGTTGAAGCGCACCACTCCCAATGTTGGACTTTATACGCCCCTTCTAGTCCACCACCTACAGGATGAAATGGGAGTCGTTGCAAGTTCTTAACAATTCTATACATCAGATGTGCTTAGGGCGACAATAAAATAGGATTTTGAATTTTGTGTTCTAACCTATTGCTTAATATTCCTTGGCAAAGACAAAAGGAACAATTCCTTATGGAAGGATTGCTTGTAAATACATAGATTTTGTAAGTATCTATGTATTGTAGATATCTGTTGAACAAAAAGAAGAATATACCTACTATTGAATTCTAAGGCATAGATTCAATTTTATGTAAACTTTACTGAGCTAAGACCATCTCTGGAGGATTATGCAAAATGATAAAATAATCACTCCATGTTATATTGTATTTTACAAAAAAATGCAAAAATTTAGCATAACAGTTGGCTTTTCGCCAACCAATATGCCAAATGTCCATTTAGGCGACACTCAGAAGATGTCTAATATATGATATACAAAAACGCTCCTATGCAAACTTACTCAAGGACTCGGTTCAAAACAACATCATTTTGAACCAAAATGTGCATTCATTTTCTAAAAACAATAAATAAATAAATAAAAGAGAAATGCTGATTTTGGTTTAAAATTAAGCCGCTTGGGACCAAGTCCATAAGTAAGTCCGCACTTGAGTCAACTTCAGAAGATATATTCCAAACAAGGCTAAACTAGAAAAAATTTAGTGTTTACCTTTCGAACAAAACGAACACACGCAGGATTTAATCAAATCAACACCGATACTCGAGTTAGAGCATCGATCACCCTTTTCTCCTATGAGAAATATTAATTTGTTGACCCTCTTGTGAGAGTTGACATATGAGAGATCCTCCGAGAAATATTAATTTGTTGACCCCCATGTGATAGTTAAGAAGCCTTGAGAGCATGGTAGTATATGGCCTCAAATATGTCGTTGTTCAGCTATTGAGCCGACAATTCAAAAAAAAAATAGTACACTCATATGATCCTATTCGGATTTTTCAACAGATAAGGTAAATCACTGTATAGGGGATTAAAGTTATTAGAAACTAAGCGCGTAAGATTTTTAAACAGATAATGTAGATCAAATTGCTTTCGATTAAAATGAATATGATTCCTAATTGTAAAATTAAATCACTGTATAGGGGAGAATAAAGGACCTGACCCGGGGACCCATTGTAGGATTCGGGTCTCGGTCGACCCAGGGAGAGGGGATACGGAGTTGGTAAGGTGTATGAGCAAAAAAACAAACCCTACTCCTACAGTGCGTACCATCATGGCTGCGTACGATAGCGAAAAAACAATGCTTAACTGGGGAGGCACAACTCACCTTGTGAATATAATCCAACACCTGTTCCTCTGTGATTTTGTTCCCATCTTGATCAGTAACAGTGAAGAGTGGCCAAAAAAATAATAGAAAATGAAAAAAATTCTCAAAATAGAAAAGGTATTAGACAATGTAAAACAAAATGTAATTACCATCCCCCATCAGGAGAAATATAAGCCTTAGTAATGATAATCAGACATAACTTAGTTTCATCAAGAGTTTAAAAATCTGACATGACAATCAGACATAAGTTCATACTTTTGTATTAAAAAGTTGTATAAAAGATTGTGGGGGCAACATAATTTCCTTTTGATTATTGAGAACTTGGTAAGTTTTGATTATGGGGAGATCAAAACTTAGTAACTGATAAAGGATTGCTAAGTTTTTAGTCTTCCCTAGGAGGAGGTCGTTTTAAACCATCAATCTTATTACCTTAATCAACATTCAACGTTTTCTTATATCATTGTAGATTCCTCTTGCTCAATGACATTGGCCATAAGATCGACTGCCCAACTACCAGTTTATATATATTTAGATCATTTGCATACTTATATATATATATATATATGTGTGTGTGTGTGTGTGTGTGTGTGTGTGTGTGTGTGTGTACCCCGATTTTATCACCATAAGGCCTGGACGAGTAGCCCCTCCTCAGCGGCCCAAAACCCAGGCCCATCACCTCTGGTACTCATCCATTTACTCCACGATGCCATGAAGAGAAGTTGTGGGGGTACACGATCCCATGAAAGGGAGATGGCTAATAAAGAGGAACCTATCACCCCCACTACTCCAACACATACATGTATAAATTAAACCCCAAGTCCGGGGCAAAGGACAAGTGGTATTCTCTGTACTTACTCTTCAGAATATAGAGAAATAACACTGACTGAACCACCGTGGACGTAGGCACTTCTTTGCTGAACCACGTACTCCCGTTGTTGTGTGATTGGCCTTTTATTTGTTTTTTCTTGGTTGTCACCTCTTTCACATTTATTTGTGTTGCATACTAATTGTCACCACAATTGGCGCCGTCTGTGGGAAGCGTTTATCTTTCCTTGAGAAGAGACCACACCAAAGAAAAAAAATCTAAGATGTCTGGTCACAGCAGCAACGCTCCTCAAGCAGGAGATATTCAGGAGCCACCAGCTCCTCGCAGGATTAGGTCTGAAGCCCGACGTTCAGATCACGGGGCTCGCTTAGAAAGGCCAGCCTCAGAAGAAAGTCAAGGACCAGCAAGGTCCACTCAGATATCCAGATTGATCGATGCATACGAAGCAAGGCTCCACGAGCAGAGGGAGTCTTCTCGCAGGTATGAGGCTGAGAATGCTCGCCTGAAAAGAAGACTGGAAAAACTGGAAAAAGAACTACGTCCTGATACCAGGAGACGCCCCTATCGCACTCCTAGCCCTCAGGCGAGCAAATCTTGCAGCTGAGGAAGGAGCCCTAGGCGGCAATATCAAGGGTTCGAAGGTGGCGACTCAGACGACGACCTCCGCGAGCAAATGAGAAAATCTCGCCGCTATCAGAGCCCTGCTCGCAGCGACGACAACATACGGAACCTAGTCCGCAGAGAAATGAACCAACATCCAGCTCATCGCGGCACCAGGTCAACCAGAGAACTCGCCAGGAGAGCCCTCAAGACCCAGATGAAATCGCCCTTCACGAGGGAAATTGAAGAAGAAGAAGCTCCCAAAAAGTTTGCCATTCCAAGGTTCAAGATTTACGACGGGAAGACTGATCCCATTAATCATGTCAGGCAGTACCGGCAGGCTATGACCCTCTGGAATCACCGAGATGCACTGATGTGCCGTATTTTTCCCTCGAGCCTTCATGACGTGGCCCAAAAATGGTTCGAGAAACTCCCTTACCGATCCATCAGGAATTTCAAATCCCTGGCCGAGCTCTTTACGGCCCGGTTCATCACCAGCATCTCCCATTCCAAAAGGATGGATGCTCTATTGACGATGAAGAAAACTCCTCAGGAAACACTTCGAGACTATGCGAAGAGGTACTGGGAGTTATTCAACGAAGCCGAAGACTGCGCGGAAGAGGTAGCAGTGGCTTCATTCAAAATTGGGTTACCTCGCTCTTCCCTCCTTTACCAGTCCTTGACAAAGAAGGAAGCAACCACCATTGATGACCTGATGGCCCGGATTGAGAAATACGCAAAGGTGGAAGATGTCACCCGCCTTAACGTAGGTGAGAACGGTCGAGCCAAGCTTATCACGAAGGGAAGCGAGAAAGTCGATAACCAGAAAAAAGGAGGAAAGAATGGGAGCAAGAATGGCCCCAAGAACGGAGGAAGCCCTGACGTTGCAAAGTCGTTCCAGGCGATCAACACCGTCTTCAAAGAACCAATTTACAAAATTCTCGCTAAAATCAAGGATGAGCCGTTCATCAAATTGCCCCGAAAAATGGGAGAAGACCCATCGAAAAGAAACAATGCGTTGAGATGCACCTTTCACAAAGAAGGGGGACATAAGACCGAGCACTGCAAGGCTCTTAAGTCCCACCTCGAGGAGCTGGCCCAATCCGGACATTTGAATGACTTTGTGGAAAGGAAGGTAGAGAGAGTGATTGTCCACAAGGAGGCAAAACCCGACAACGTGTTAGAAGACAACATCGGACATGAATTCGCAGTAATCCATGGAGTATCCGATGTTAAGAAAATCCAGGGCAACTCAGCCCGGATGGAGGTAAAGAAGATGACAGCAGTAATGCAAGTTTTTCAAATAGATCCAGCGAAATCACAGGCAGGAAAACGCCGACGAGCAGAGGACATCAACTACAACAAGCATATTGTTTTCACGGATGAAGATCTTGTGGGAGTAAGGACCCCACATCACGATGCCCTAGTCATTACACTCAGGATAGCCAACTTTGATATCGACAGGCTGCTCGTCGATCAAGGAAGCTCATCCGAAGTAATGTACATCGACCTGTTCAGAAAATTGAAGTTGAACACCGCCGACCTGAAGGCAACCACTGTTCCTCTGGTCGGCTTCGCTGGAAAAATGACCATGCCCTTGGGCAAGATAGTACTACCAGTGCTCGCTGGGAATGTTTCGAAAATGATCGAATTCTTGGTGCTCGACATCGATTCACCGTATCAAGCCATCCTCGGCAGGGGATGGCTTCATGCAATGAAGGCAGTCTCCTCGACCTACCACCAGAAACTCAAATATATCACCGAGCGGGGAGTGATGGAGATACATGGCGACCAGGCGATGGCGAGAAAGTGCTTCATAGCGGCCGTCCGACCGAAGCCAGAGAAAAAAGACGTTCGAACCAGCGAGAAAGTGGAGGAAGGTGCAATCCCTTCCAAATAGCAATTAAAATATGGAAGGCCCGGAGTGGAAGAGACCAGGCTCCTCCCGTCCGAACGGGTAGTAGAAGACCTGGTAGAAGTAATTGCTAGGGAAGGCGACAACAGCAGAGTCTTCCTGATCGGGACCTCACTCACTAACGAAGAGCAAAAGGATTTGTTAACCTTACTCAGAAGCAACATAGATGTTTTCGCTTGGGAACCCTATGAGCTCCCAGGAATCGATCCCAATATGGTCTGCCATCGGTTGCACGTCAATCCCACATTCAAGCCAATAACACAGAAGGCACGACGAACTGCTCCCGAGAAAGCCAAAGCAATAAAACAAGAAGTCGAAAAACTGCTGGACGCAGGATCCATACGGGAAGTGCAGTTCCCCAAATGGTTATCCAACCCAGTGGTAGTTCCAAAAAGCAACGGTAAGTGGAGAGTTTGCATAGACTTCACTGACCTCAACAAAGCCTTCCCCAAGGATAGCTTCCCTCTTCCAAAAATAGACCAACTAGTAGACGCCACTGCAGCTCACGAGCGAATGAGTTTCCTGGACGCATACTCAGGCTATCACCAGATTCCCCTGTATGCACCAGATCAGGATAAAACGGCGTTTATCACGACGGTTGGTTTGTATTGTTACAAGGTAATGCCTTCTGGGCTAAAAAATGCAGGGTCAACTTATTAGCGGCTGGTTACTAAAATGTTCAAAAATCAGATGGGAGACACGATGGAAGTCTACATCGACGACATGCTCGTCAAGAGCAAGGAGAAAGAAAACCACCTTTCGGACCTGGCAAGTACCTTCGAAATCCTCAGGAAATACCGAATGAAACTCAACGCGAGCAAGTGTTCCTTCGGTGTCCAGTCAGGAAAGTTCCTTGGGTATTTGGTCAGCAAACGTGGTATAGAGGCAAATCCGGACCAGATTGAGGCAATTAAACGGGTGCAACCTCCTTGCACAATCCGCGATGTACAGAAGCTCACTGGAATGCTCGCTGCTCTAAATCGTTTCATTTCTAAATCCTCCGAGAGATGCAAGCCCTTCTTCCAACTCTTAAAAGGCAGCAAAACGGTAGAATGGACCCCAGATTGCTCGCAAGCATTAGGCGAGCTCAAATCCTACCTAAGCTCCCCACCACTGCTCGTCATGCCACAGCAAATGGACCCTTTGTACCTATACCTCTCTGTATCCAGCCATACTATCAGCTCAGCGCTAATGTGTGAAGTCACAGGGATCCAACATCCAGTCTATTACGCAAGCAAAACCCTACTAGACGCCGAGCAGCGCTACCTGCCATTGGAAAAGCTCGCATTCACCCTAGTAATGTCCTCGAGGAAACTAAAGCATTACTTCGAAGCTCACACGATCATTGTCCTTACATCACACCCCCTCAAGGCTGTCCTAAGGAAGGCGGATTTGTCAGGCAGACTGTCTAAGCGGTCAGTCGAGCTCGAACGGTTTGATATCCAATTTCAACCAAGGACAGCTATCAAGGGTCAAATCCTCGTTGACTTCATAGCTGAATTCACGGGCGAAGAACCTCTCGACCAGCCTAAACCAACAGAACAAAACAGCCAGGCTACAGGGGGAAGCTGGAAGCTATTCGTTGATGGAGCCTCCAACTCAAAGGGGGCAGGAGTAGGAATTGTTCTCATCACTCCAGAAAATGCAGTCCTCGAGCAAGGAATCAGGCTGGGATTTGTAGCTTCTAACAACGAAGCAGAATACGAAGCCTTAATTGCAGGTCTCCAAAGGGCGCAAACTCTAGGAGCAAAGCATTTACAGGTATTCGGAGACTCGCAACTAGTTTCCAATCAGATAAGTGGAGACTACAACGTGAAGGATGAGAGGATGGAAGCCTACCTCTCCTTGGTAAGAAACTTGATGACGAACTTTGAAGAAATCAACATCCAACAGTTTCCCAGGGGGCAGAACAGCCACGCTGACGCTTTGGCAGCCCTAAGCTCGGCAGTTGATTCCATCCTTAAAAGGATAATCCCTATCGATTTCCTTAGTTGCCCGAGCATTCACCCCAACCGCGAACTGACAAAAGCGAAACAAATACTCCAATTGGAACCAGCCCCTAGTTGGATGGATCCCTTAAGAGACTATTTGAAGAACGGAACGCTCCCAGAGGATAAGAGGACTGCCCACCAGATAAGAGTCAAAGCTACTCGCTTTCACTTATCCATGGGAGGTGACTTGTATAAAAGATCTATCTCCGGCCCCTACCTTAGATGCGTCCACCCAGGCGATGTCAAGACAGTGCTTCACGAGCTCCACGAAGGAATCTGTGGAAGTCACGTCGGAGGAAGGTCTCTAGCCTTCCGAGCAATGAAGGAAGGTTACTGGTGGCCATATATGCAAAGGGACTCCGCAGTTTATGTTCGCAAATGCCTAAAATGCCAGCTTCACGCCCCCATGGTCCACCAGCCCGCCAGCGAATTAAAATCCCTGACCAACCCCTGGCCTTTCGCCCAGTGGGGAATGGACATCGTGGGACCACTGCCCACTGCTGCCGGCAATCGCAAATACCTGTTGGTCGCAACTGATTACTTTACCAAATGGATCAAGGAAGAACCACTGGCGAACATCCGAGATGCTGACATGATGAAGTTCACATGGAGAAATATAATCACTCGATTCGGGATCCCCAGAACCATCATCACTGACAATGGAACACAGTTCGAGAGTGGCCCCTTTTAGGACTTCTGCGGCCAACACGGGATCAGGCACCACTTCAGCTCGGTAGCTTATCCTCAGAGCAACGGACAAGCTGAGGCTTCCAACAAAATAGTGATCGCTGGATTAAAAAAGTGGTTAGAACGAGCAAAAGGCGTGTGTACTACCGAGCTACCACATGTCCTATGGGCATACAGAACGACTCCCAGACGAGCATATGATATGGAAGAGGTCATATGCCCTATGTTCTCACTAGAATATGGTATGGAAGCGGTCATCCCATTAGAAGCAGGATTGCCTACAATGAGATCCGACCTTGTTGAGCAGAATCAGAACGATCAGGCTTTGCTCGCTGAACTCGACTTGGCCGACGAGTGCAGGGAACTTGCCCTAGTAAAACTAGCAAGTTATCAGCAACAGCTCGCGAAGCACTACAGCAAAAAGGTCAATCCGAGGAAGTTCGAAGTTGGATACTATGTCCTAAGAAAGGTCCTGGGCAACACAGTGAAGCCATCAGATGGTAAACTGGGCCCAAATTGGGAAGGACCTTATGAAATAATTAGAGACAGTCTGCAAGGTGCCTATCATTTGAAAACGATGGAGGGCAGAGAGATACCACGAGCATGGAACGCAGCTAATCTCAAGAAATTCTACTTTTAGGAGTTCTATTGTTAAATCTTTTATTGTACTCATTTTGGGAAAAGACAGTTTATTTCTCTATTCACCAATAAAAATCTCTCAGTTGATTACTCTCTAAAGGTGTAACAATTATATCTTATTGCACATCCTTTTCAAATCATAGGTATAATAGTTGACATAGCAGGGGAACACCCCTCCTCAGGTCATCGTCACGAAGCACGACAGACCTCTTAGCATTGCCCATGGCAATATATGAAGCCCTATAGAGTATTCTTAGGCATCAAACCTACTTTGGTTAAACAAAATCCTGACCGGATGAAGACATCCAAAAACAGGTGTGTCCTCGCCAATTGCCCCTCTTAGACCTAAGGGAGTGTGACGACACGACCTAAAAGGTAAAGAGAGAGCACAATGGTATTCTTAATACTGGACTGGGCGGACACTCACATGACAAGACAAAGATTGTGAAGCTGCAAACATATAACAGAGATTGGATAAACACGTTTAGTCAGCAAAATTGCCCAAAACTCAAACTTTCCATTAATCTTTTATATTTACAAACAATAATAGTACATGTTTAATCGGCAAAGGATCCCCCAAAGCATTTACAATTATTAAAAAACAAATTATCAAGAAGGGGGAAGCCTCCGAGCAAGGTAGTCAGCAACCTTAGCTCTCCTCCCGTCATCAGGGGCAGGATCGAGTTCCTCAACAACTTCATTTGTGTCCAACTCCAGTAGCCGCCGAGGAATAGCATCGATAGGAATCCATCGGTCATCTCGCCTGAATGGATTGGGCATCAGGGTAGACGGAGACATCTCATGCCGATACCGCAATATCGAATTTCTCAGGACCTGCAGCTCTTTGAGAGCACTCAACCACCCCCTAATGAAGGAAAGCTCCTCGAACTCTGATAATCTTGTGGGAGCATCCAACCAGCCCTGATCATAGCCATCAGTCCACACTTGGCGAGGGCCCTTCTTGAATAGATGCCGCAGTCGGGTGACGTCCCTCTGGAGCCCAGCAGCAGTTACGTAAGCTCGCGGGACATCACAGCGCAGCTCCTCTATTTCCCTCTCACGCTGCTCCTCAACTTCCCTACTCCTACCCCGTATACTCCTACCAGCACGCGGGAGGGGAGGTCGAGCAGCTTGCGACGAGGAAGAACCTTGTAGGACTGCTGAAGCGATGCTCGGCGAATGCTCCTTAAGCTTCGAGACCTCCCGCCTCAGGTCGTCATTCTCCCGTTGAAGAAACTCCACGACTTGATTGATCTCGGTGGCCTCCAGTAACTTGGCTCTCAGCTCGCTAACTTTTTCTTGCACTGAAGCTCCGATCTCTTCCATTTCCTGGAGCCTGTCCTTCAATTTGGCCACCAGCTCAGACTGGTCCTTCTATTTTTTGTTACCTAACTTAGCAAACCTGCAGAGCCTAGCGAAGGCCTGGCGAACAGCAGGACTCGCATTTGGACCGAGAGTCCTACCCAAATGTGAAGTGGCAGGGATATATTCATCAACGTCAACCAACTACAAGTAAAAAAGAAAGGAAGAGAACAAAAAGAAATCAGCATAAACAAAAACGAAGCCTTTTTATTGATAATGAGCGAGGTTACATCACAACAGAAAAAGGAAAAAATTACAAAGAATCCCTATCACTTAGCAACCTCGGTGGACGGACCCTTGTCCTTATCAGCATCAGCAGGGGCGTTACCCTCTGCAGAGGTGTGCACTACCCCCTCGACCAAGGAAGCATCAGCAAGAGTCGCCTGAGAAGCAGGATTGACTCCTTCAGCAGTTGGGGCTGGCTCCTCATCCACAACTGGCTTGGGCCCTGGATCATGTTCGTCAAAAAGTGGGGATGCAACATCCACCCCTGCAGCCACAAGGGCCTTGTTCCACCCCTTCTTGAAGTTCAGACGGCTAATATAGCCTATCTGAACCTCGGCGTCTTCATACGCAGTAGCCCAGCCAGAATTGTATGAATCTTCTTTAACAGTGGCTGCCTGGGCTTTCTCTGCTTCCAGCTGCTCGGCAAGAACCCTGTTCTTCTCCACAAAGTCCGGCTTGCTAGAGCAGACCTGTTCATACGATTTCCTCAGCTCGCCGAGCTCCCTGACAGCATTATCTCTCTCGCGAGCAGAATTAGCAAGGGCCAAGGCAGAAGAAGCTCGAGCCACATCAGCAGCCTTCAGATCGGCCTCCAGCTGAGAACCCCTGGCCACCAGAGTAGAATTCTGCTGCTCCAGCTCGCTGTTCCTTCTCAACAGCTCATCGCGAGAGCGATAGAGCACAGCGAAGTCAGTCACAAACTGCAGAAAACAAGGGAAAGATCAGAAAGAAGAAACCATCAAAACTGATTAGAAGAAGTTGAGAAGTAGAAAAGAAACCTTACCAAGGGAAGCCTCTGGCTAGCTTGCAAGGCCAGTTGATCAGACCCTGACGCCCTCTCGCGATCTGCAGGGAGGACTGCCCTCTCAAGCAGCGCAGGGGCGAGTTGAGGAGAGGTGGCCACTGAAGCCCCCTCAGGCAAAGCAGATACTGGGACCAAGGCTTGACCGGTCTTGGTCCTCAGTTCCATCTTCCTCCTCTCCTCCTCCTTCTCTTTATCCCTCCTCTTTCTCTCTTCCACCTTCTTCCTCTCCTCCTCCTTTTTCTTCTCCCTCTCCCTCGCCTGCTCCTCCTCTCTCTTCTTCTTCTCTTGCTCTTGAGAGGAAGGCCGAGAACTAGTAGCTATGGCCCCGGAGACATTCTTCAATTTTTTGGACCTCTGTGCAAGAAGCACATCATCATCATCCCGGATTAGATTCTTCCTGGGAGGCATTTCTTCACCTGGACTGCTGGTAGTACTCGATGAACTGCTACTATCAGCACTGCCTCCACCCAAGTTACTCACAACACCTGCAGGCTCGCTCTCCGAGCTGCTCTCCTCCTCGTCCAATTGGATGGGCTCAGCAGAAATCTCTTCGGAATAGTCAAAGTCCGGAACACTTTCCACAGGTCGGGCTATGAAGCTGGAGCCTGTGTTCTTGTATTCAAGCAAAAAAGCAGCAGACCTAGGATGCTCGTCGTCACCCAAAGGTTCCCTGATGTTCCAAGCTTTCACCAGTTCCGAGATACGAACCTCGCTGAGAGCTGGTTCCAAATTCTTTATCTTCGCTGAAAAAGAGAAAGCAAGGAGAAGTTAGAGAAATCACAAAGTCCGCAAAGGTTGAAACAATAATACAACATCTACCTATATATTCTTCTCCATAAAAGGGAATAGTGAACCTCTCAGACCTCGACCCTTCAAATTGAGGGGAGTATTGCCAGTTCCTAACGAGAAACCCTTCTTGCCAGTAGTCCTTATGGGAATCAGGTAAATTTACGACCAAAACCCTATCAGGGCTCCTAGCCTTAAGGTACAGAACACCTGAACTCGTACGAGAAAAAGAATAACAAAAGCAGACCTCGGCAAGCCCTAACCTTGTGCCATACAATTGATTTATCCTGTGCGCACCGTTCACTATTTTCCATACATTGGGCGAACATTGTGTAGGCACAATACCAAAATAACTAAAAAAGTGCAGAAACAAACCATTAGGGGGAAAGGTAAGACCCCCCTGGGAGAGCAACAGGACATGAATCCAATGTGCATCCTCTATGTCCCTAATGTTCCTAGGCAGCGAGGCACAACACTCAATCTCTACCCACTCAGGAATACCGTAGAATTTTCTAAACTCAGTTACTGACCTATTTCCAATCTTCGCCATTGGAAAAATACAAGAAAAACTATAAACTCAAGAAAAAGGGCACGAAAGACTTACAGGACAGAAGATCAGATCAAAAGGCGAAGAAGCGACGAGAGTGGAGACCGAAAACAGAAGGTACAAAACTCAAGAGTTCTCAGAAGATAGAAGATTGCTGGAAAAGCTGGAACGACGAAGAGGAAATGTGTCTTATTCCAACAAGCCTTCAAAACTAATCATAACGCACGGATAGCGAAGCGGGTGCCGCCAAAGTAACTTCACAGTTTTCAAAGAAATCAACCATCATTGCTGATCATTTAAATTCATCGGACCCATAAGAACGGCCCAACAAATTTAGGGGCAATTGTGGGTACCCCGATTTTATCACCATAAGGCCTGGACGAGTAGCCCCTCCTCAGCGGCCCAAAACCCAGGCCCATCACCTCTGGTACTCATCCATTTACTCCACGATGCCATGAAGAGAAGTTGTGGGGGTACACGATCCCATGAAAGGGAGATGGCTAATAAAGAGGAACCTATCACCCCCACTACTCCAACACATACATGTATAAATTAAACCCCAAGTCCGGGGCAAAGGACAAGTGGTATTCTCTGTACTTACTCTTCAGAATATAGAGAAATAACACTGACTGAACCACCGTGGACGTAGGCACTTCTTTGCTGAACCACGTACTCCCGTTGTTGTGTGATTGGCCTTTTATTTGTTTTTTCTTGGTTGTCACCTCTTTCACATTTATTTGTGTTGCATACTAATTATCACCACAATATATATATATATATATATATATATATATATATATAAACCATGTCAATACTCTTTTATTACTTTAACGGGTGAATTGAATGGAATGAAATTATTACAATCGTTGATGAATGAAACAAATGGTATGAAACTTACACATAGACTTGTATGTACATTTAATCAAATAATAATAAAGAACAAGCCACTAAGAATTGTATACTGAGTATAAAAGAATCTCCAAACCACTATATATAAACCCTGTCAATACTTTTTTACTACTTTAGCGGGTGAATTGAATGGAATGAAATTATTACAATCGTTGATGAATGAAACAAATGGTATGAAACTTACACATAGACTTGTATGTACATTTAATCAAATAATAATAAAGAACAAGCCACTAAGAATTGTATACTGAGTATAAAAGAATCTCCAAACCACTATATATAAACCATGTCAATACTCTTTTATTACTTTAACGGGTGAATTGATGGAATGAAATTATTGCAATCGTTGATGAATGAAACAAATGGTATGAAACTTACATAGACTTGTATGTACATTTAATCAAACAATAATAAAGAACAAGCCACTATGAATTGTATACTGAGTATAAAAGAATCTACAATCCACTATTTAGTAAATACAATATGTATCAAGTCAAACACCCCAATCATTCACTTTTTGATGGAACATCATCATCAGCAGCAGCCCCATAACTGGCAGTAGCCATACCTGGCTTGATCTCCCCCAGTTTCTGAAGAACTTGGGTAGCTTCTGGCCGAGCTGCAGGTGAGGGGTCAAGACAGTGTAGCGCCAATTTCAGTGTATTAAGAAACTCATCACCCGTGCTAGTATCAGACGCATCTCTCATAAGTTCCAAATCAAAAACTTAATTAGTCCACTCTTCTTTCACAATTGCTGCCACCCATTGGGGAAAATCAAGGCCGCCGGTCCCTCGCTGGGGGATTTGCCCGTTAAGAGCTCCAATATGATCACCTCGAGGCTGTATACATCGGTCTTTTCATTAGCGTCCTTTAAGCTTTGAGAATTCTGGTGCACGGTAACCCTGTGTACCAACAGTGCCCATCGCATTGGTGTTGGAAGCATTAGTCATGAGACGCGAGAGGCCGACATCACCAATGTTGGGATTGTTGTGCTCATCAAGCAATATGTTGCTGGATGTAATATTTCCATGAATTATGTTCTCCTGGGTGTGAAGGTAGCAAAGTCCTTTTGTGATGCCCATAACTGCATGAAACTTGACGCTTTTTTGTAGTTTGTATTTCATAAATGTAGGCATTTGAAATTTCATTCAACTTTTGTTATTTCTTTGTTATTAATCTGTAAAAAGGATATCGGCCAAATGTGCCTAATGAAAGAAACAGATAATATCAGTAACTATTTTGGCCTGCACTTCAATGTAGACTTTTTTGGTTTATGTATTGGTATGGACTTCAGTGTAGACTGATACAACACCTAGTATTTTAGAACACCTATTGTATCATATATTAATACAACACCTATTGTATCAGATATTAATACAGTACTGATGTTCTTGTATGCAGATACATTTTGTATCAACATCTGCTGAGTTGTAACACTTAGCCATGTTTAGTTCATTGGTAATTTAATTCATTTCAAACATGTTTAGTTCCTGAAATCAATAAGAAAAACATAGACAACTTAAGTATCCATTTAAATTAACTTGAATCATTTGTCGAATTGAATATTATTTGAATCACGTGGGCACAACTAGTTATATGAAAAAGGGACACACGATAGATTTTTGCATTTTAAAATACAAAAAAAAACTACAGTCCCACCATAGATCAACAAAACATCAGGCCCTCAATCCAATTCCAATCCAAAGTCAGATCCTCAAACTTCCACATGGGAACTCGCTCATTAGGAAAATCCAAAAAATGATGTTGGCATAGTTATGTATGAAGAAGAAGATCAAATCATTTTTGAAATCACTCCCTATAATTATAGTCTTGCAAAGATCAAATCTCCCACAAAGTTTGTAGCATCAAACGAGGAACTTAAACATGTCCTAGCTAACCACATAGAGAATATACATCATTGTGATGAAACTGCCAATCATGAGCGCATGAGTTCTTTTGACATGTATTCGGTATACCATAAAATCCATCTCTTCAATAATGACCATGAGAGGGCTTTCATCTAGACACTAGGGTTATACCATCGAACTTAATTATGTTTTGATTTAAAGAAAGCAAATGCATCTTATCAAAAGCTCATCACTATGGTGTTCAAGGAACAACTCGGAAGAATAATAGAAGTCGACATTATTGACATGGCAGTCAAAAGAAAGGAGATGGAAGGCCATCTATCGCGAATTACAAAATGAAGTTGAACGATCCAGTGTTCATTCGGCTTAAGATCAAGAAAGTTCCAAGGTTACTCACTCGATGAGATATCGAAGCAAATCAAAGTTAGATAGAGATAGAGGCATAGCTATTAGCATCATATGATACAACACTATCAAAAAGATGCATATCTGATGGTTGTATCACAAGTAGTATTGTATCATAGTCGTATCAGTTTGCATCGCTCTGTACCGGTTCATACTGGTTGTGTCGTATTGCTCCCTCCTGGAGTTTTTCTTATGAAAAAATGTAAATTCATATCTATTTTATTCATTACACTCTTACTTTCTTCCTCTTCTATTCTAATAACCTTCTAATAATGGGATTACAGTGGGATTCGAACACTCTTTTCATCACAAAACTAACAACGTAATTATGTCCTAAGATTGGAATTACACTTAATATGTTCAATTATTTATTATAATGCGTATTTTACACATTTATTTTTTGAGGTAGGAATGACTTAGAGTTTCATGCAGTCCAAGATTTTAGAGATTTCATCTCATCTTTAGGATTATCAAACCTTGGTTACACAGGTACTATAGTTGGAGCAATTTCAAAACTGAAGAAGCTTGCATCTGGGCCAGGTTAGACAGAGGTCTTTCAAACTCTCTATGGAAATCCATTTATCCTTATGCCACTATTCAACACCTATCCAAAAATTCCTCTAACCATATCCTCTTTTAGTTTCTATCAAATCCCATTTGGATAATTACCCTATATCATTGAAGTTTTTAAAAATGGGGTGCTTTCACAAAGACATAGATCAAGTCATTAAAAATTCTTGGTATATACCTATACATGCTCATCCTAGGGATTCTTTTGCTAAGAAACTCAATATGCTTATTACCTCACTAAGGGAGTGGAATCAGTCCTCCTTTAAAAACATTTTTCAAATGTTATAAGTCTGGAAGAATCCTTTTTAGCCAATGAATTTTCTTTTGAAGATGATCCCTCCATTTCCAATAAAATTTTCTGTTTAGGGCGATTTAAAAACAATTTCATAGGCCCTTTCAATGGCAAGTAATCTGTCTTCTGCCTCTGTAGTAGATTGGAAAATGTCGCCAAAGTTATCTCTGGTGAAATTTAAGATTTTTAAGGTTCAAGGCAACTGCATAAATGGGATTAGAGGAAACATTAGAGTTTGAATTCTTTTTAACCACCTCTTTTAGAGACTCCTACTTGATCTGGAAATTTATAAACCTAAAATGTCTTTTGGAAATTTATAAACCTAACAATTCTCTTCTCTCAATTTTTGAGCACTTAGCCTAAACACAACTACAAATTTAGGGCTTAGGTAGCTGCTGAATTTGAAAAAACATATTCAAGTATTGATCCATGCTAGAAATAATATGATTTTTAGTGTCAAATTTTTAGTGTAAAAAATTTGGCATTTTCAATGTTAGGTTAATTTCAAGTTTCTACCAATGTGTTTTATGTAATTTTATGCAATCAATTTGTTTATAATTTGGTAAAGAAATCAATGATGGTCATGGATTGATCACATTTATTTTGATGGTTGACTTACCTATTTAGGATGACAACTTACTTTAATAAAACTGTATGGCCCTAAAAAGCTCCAACAAATGAAGATGAAAGAAAACAGTTTATAACTTCACTTCTCAAGCAAAAAGACAGAGTTGTTCATGGTCCTCGAGAAGAATTTGTTGCCTTTTAAGCCTAGTGTTGCAAATTAAGCTACTTGTTGACATTCTTCTTGGCTTAGTTTCATTTTGATTACCACTACATATACTTAATGAACTTGTTGCAACTCATTATTTGGTGATCACTTGCTATGTCAATATTTCTTTTATGCTTGTCATGAAATTTAAAAAATCAAAGAGTTTATCTCAAGTGTGTGCGTCACAAATGTAAGTCTATGGGAAGTAAGGATGGTCCAAACGAGACATTGCCTAGTCTAGTCCCTGAAGTTTTCACTTCTGCAATATATTGACACCCTATTTGTATCCGTATTTGAATTCGGTCTTTTAAAGACCTCCCCATCAAATCTCCGTTGCTTCTCTGTCAAATTCTCTTCCTTTATAATTGCTACATAAGTAGGTCAACTTTGAGCAATACTTCCTAACTAAGACAAGAGACTTGATTGTTGAGAGCGCGCAAATAGTGAAACTGTGTTGTTGATGATAGTTGGGTACATAGTGCAAATTTGAGTTGGAGATGTGAACAAGAAACTTCAAATGCTGGGTACATAGTGCAAATTAAGTCCACAGATAATACAAAACCATAAACAAATCAAATTAAAGGAAATATAATCAAAATCAATTTATCATCCCCAGATAATCTGGTCAAAAGTGAATATTTTTTTGGTAAAACCATGTAAAAAACAGATATACACACATATAAGATGCATGTGTTCATATCATCAAAAGATTTGTACCCCGCTATAATAAGAATATACCACAGATAATAAAGACTACCAAAGGATAACTAACCTGAAACATACTCCCAAAATTCAACCAAGCCCATATAAATCAAACGTCCTAGCCAAAGATGCAACCGGCTGCAAGATTCTGCCAACAACAGTAAAAATGTACTCTCCCACAAAATTGATAAAAATAAGTTGACACAAAGTGGTAAATAAATAAGCTTATGAGTCTCTTCCACTAAGTGACTTAAATTGTTGTATTTCTAGTCAGTAATAAGTATCATTTCATCGGATTTAAGAATTTGATTTAGATATTTTTCACCTTTATTGATCTGCAATGTGCAGCTGTAGATCTGTCTTTCAATTATAATCACATCAATGTTCCAAAAGGTGTTACCTGGTGGCAGGAGACTGCCTGGCGCATAGTTAGCTAGGCAATTTTTTTTTCTAAATAAAAAATTTTTAAAAAACAACTATTAGGACCAACTTAACAATTCATCACAAAGTCTTATCCAACCAAATTAATGTATCAATAACATAGGTACACCAAAACAAAGTTATATATATATATATAGAGAGAGAGAGAGAGAGAGTCAGGCTCCTGTGCACACTAAGTTTGCACATTAAGTTTTTAAAGTAGTAAAAAAAATATTTTTGAGTGCTGGCGCACACCAATTTTTTTATGTGATATTTTAACATTTCAACGGACTCACATAAAAAAACTTTTTTTACTATTTTTAAAAAATCGGTCAAACTTTTGCAGTTTTTAAAGGGCTTAAAAGCATAGAAAGTTTGACCGATTTTTTAAAACTAGCAAAAAAAGTTTTTTGAGCTGATTTTTTTTATATGGGTTCCTTGAAATGTTTAAATATCACACAAAAAAAATCAACTCAAAAATATTTTTTTTACTACTTTAAAAAGGTAATGTGCAAACTTAGTGTGCAAACTTAGTGTGCACAGGAGCCTGCCTCTCTCTCTCTCTCTCTCTCTCTCTCTCTCTCTATATATATATATATATATATATATATATATATATATATATATATATATATATAGGTACAGAAGTAGAGCGCTACCTAGCGCCTTGGTGAGTTTTTTAGAACGCTTCCATCAATGTTGTGCCTAGCGCCTCCTATATAGTTAATAAAGACCAATCCTTAAAATCAAATGTTCCAAAGACAGGAAACATCCAGATTAACCTTGCAATTCTAAGACATGGCGCCAAAGTTATAAGTAGCACACCCCACCACTTGTAACGCACATAATATATCTATGTTATTTTAATGCTAATATTATTCCATATTATAGACTAATTCCTTTATTTGTATGAACTACTTTACCTTCTGAAATTAAAAGAAAAGTTGGCTCAAAAGCCCCTTGTTGTCCTTGTGGCAGTAGTATGTGAATTGTACACAAATTAGCAAGTAAAACCTACTATAAGTTATATATGTATATATATACATCCATACTAGGTATAGTTCATGCCATAAATTTTTTGTAGTATATTTAAATGCATCATGACTCCAGAATATTGTGTGCCTTCAAGACATCCGTATGTCGCCCATGCTTACAAGAGGCCCCGTGACTAGGTGGCTGGGATGATAAAATCAGTGGCAACTCTGGGAGGCGGCAGCTGGGGTTGGAATAAGTGACAGTGGTTGGTGTATAGCATGTATGTCAGATATAGCATGCTATACCTGACAGTGGTTCAGGAATAGAGTATGCAATGTGTACGAAAAAGTACACTTTATTAGGCACTATTCTCATTGGGCACTATTCTCTTTGGGTAATATTTTTTAAGGATGATCGACATTTCTAGAACTTTGTTTTTACAGCTAGAAAATTAACTTGGGTTCAGTGATCAACATTTCTTGAGATTAAAAATTCACATTGGTTTTAAATAAGACATTATCTAATGCGTCATTTTTCCTGTTCTAATTAATTTCATCGCTGGACATGAAGCGCATGCAGATGTGGGAATTGGCTTGGATATTTGATGCCGCCAATATATTACAGGTGGTGCGGCTGCTTACCATGAGAGGTAACTTTAAAATATGTCTTAATTATGTGTTGTCGTTGATTAAAATATAACTTTAGTGAGGTTTTTGGCTTACTATTCACATTGTTTATGTTCGTGTCTTATTACACCTATTATGTACATATGCAGATCCATGACAGTGAAGCGTCGGCGTCGATTGAATATGTGTGATATCCGACCCGAATGAGGTATTGCAATCCCAACAAACGACCCTAGTGGCACCCCAGTTAGACACGTCACATCGCAACTCAAAGGTTCATGTTTCTTTATTTCAGAGCCCTATATGCCAACAAACCCAATATATCGAGAAAACTAATTATCTACGAGAAAATGTTGATCCTTCATACAATGGCTCGACTTTAGATGTTGAGGAGTCCGCAGGTATATCATATGTTAGCAATGCACTTTTTTTATTACACTCGTTTGATATTATATTTCACTCTTAGTTGTTTACAATGTTGTGGCTATTTCTATAGTTATTTTTGAGTTAATTTTTATGTTTAAACAGGTTGGTTTTCATGAATAAACAAAGGAGACTCTGTCGAATTTTTTTAAAAATATTAAGTGTTTAAAAGTAAATAAAATAAAGATATACAAATTTGATAAGTTTTTTAAAGATTGTCATCAATAGGAATTATTAAAAAAGATTACTTCTTTGTTTATGGTAACTTACACTGAATAAATTTTATTGCAAGTCGAAATCTTTTGTGGACAAGGCAAGACAGGTTTTGATGGAGATCGTTTGCTTCAAGATTGTGAATATGTATTCTAATGAGATAAGTTAAATTTTGTAGAGATATTTAATTTGGTGGAGAATTAGGTAGGATATATGTTAGTGGCAATTTCACTCTTAGTTGTTTACAATGTTGTGGATGTTTCTATAGTTGTTTTTGAGTTAATTTTTATGTTTAAACAGGTTGGTTTTCATGAATAAACAAAGGACGTTCTACCGATTTTTTTAAAAAATATTAAGTGTTTAAAAGTAAGTAAAACGAAGATATACAAATTTGATAAGGTTTTTAAAGATTGTCATCAATAGGAATTATTAAAAAAAGATTACGTCTTTGTTTACGGTAACTAACACTGAATAAATTTTATTGCAGATTGAAATCTTTTGTGGACAAGGCAAGACATGTTTTGATGGAGATCGTTTGCGTCAAGATTGCAAGTTTACTTGCATTAGTTTATATTAGGAATACATTGGTTTTTATGTATTTATTCTAATGAGACAAGTGAAATTTTGTATAGATATTTAGTGTGATGGTCACAATGTGGAAATTGTCTATTTTATCTTTGTATGGATTATAATTTAAGTTGAATGGAAGATTATGTGTTATATTTTTTGAAATGGGATGTCAAATATGTTATATATTATTTTTAAGAGTTTTTTCTTAAAAGTATATTGAGCATACTATGGAATGGATGAAATTTTAATTTTGGCGCAAAAATTATTAAAGACGACTTCTTTGCCATCTCAAAAGGATTCCATAAATGAGGACTTTTTGAGATGGCTAAGTTATTGTCTCAAAAACTATTTTGGGACATTTATTGGCGCCTCTAAAAATAACTTTAAAAGACGGTTTTTTCGCCGTCTCAAAAGGATCCTATAAGAAGTGACCTTTTGAGACGGCGCATTTCCCATCTCAAAAAAACTTTTTGAGACGGCTTATGCCATCTCAAAAAGATTTTAAAATGGGGGTCTAATAATACGCCCATTTTCCGTCTCAAAAGGCGTCTCAAAAGGCGTCACAAAAGGCTTTTGAGACGGCTGGAGCACCGTAGTAAAAAGCAGTTTTTTTTGTAGTGAGACTACAGCTGTGACTTATTTAACTGGAAAAAAAATAAGGGTTATTTGGGTCCTATTCCCAAACTGGGAGTCCCAAGACTATGTGATTGATTGCTATGTGTTATGTTGGATGCGTATGAGGTGTTCATTCCACTCGCGGTGTCGTTTTTTTGCCATTGGTGGTTTTGGCCTGCTCGTGGAACGTTTTCAAGCTTAAGTGTGCATGTTTTTAAATTTGGGTTGTATTCTCCAATCGAGAGTCCCACAACTATACAGTCCGTTGCGATGTGTTACGTTGTACGTGCATGAGGTGTTCATGTCACTCGTAGTGCCATTTAGGGGCCATTTGTGATTTTGGCTCCCTTGCGGTATGTTTTCAATCCTAAGTGTACATGTGTAAGGAAATTATTTTACATTGTTCGTTCACTATTGAGTATGTCGTATACCGCTACAACCGCCGAAGAAATATTCAAGATCATTCAAGCATCGAGACGGATTCGAGTATCAAAGTTCTTCAACATTCAAACCTCCACGAGAATAATTTGGTAAGGTTGTGTTTAAAGTACCTTAAGCGACACACCTATTTTGTTTGAGCGACGTGCCGCCTTAACATTTTTATAAATAGCGTGGTAAAAAGCTTGATTTTTCTTTAGAAGACCTAAGTATTTTATTCTACGAAAACTGTTTTGGCAGAAACATTTTCCTTCTCACTTTTGATAGTTTTAGCTTTATTTTCAATTCATAAATCATCCCAATCTTTATGTGAATTGTTCTGAAACTGAAGAAAAAAAATTATGAAGTTTCTCTTGTAGAGAAGATCTCTACTACTGATCTAGGTGTCACTTGAGAAAGATGCTAGGTTGACATGACTGCGTGTCAAAGGGAGTAATCGTGGGTGTTGCTGGGTTGATTGAATCGCGGTTCGCGTGGAGTTGCTATGAAATTCCATTACTGATTTAGATTGCAGCCTATGTGGGTTTACTGAGGTTAATCCATTGCAGATTTCACTTGTAATCATTGTGAGTATTATTTGTGAAATAAAAGGTTTTACCCGAAAGGGATTTTTTCCTGAAATCTGTGTGTCACAATTTATTTATGATTGTTTAATTTATCCACACGTAGTTGCATATTTTAGGCCTGAATTAAATTGGATTAAAAATTGATACCGATCAAATAAGGTTAACTTGGAAATTTGTGGATTTGATTTAATCAGTATCGCGCACTCATTTACGAATTGGTATCAGAGCAGGTTACACTTATTTATTGTGTATTCCTATTTCCGTAAAAATTGTGTGATATTAATTTTTTTTAAATCTGTGTTTGATTAAACGTAATTTTTCCAGTGCAACACATATATAATCGGTTGCTCATTTTTTACGGGTCTAATTATGCTTACTGTAACGGAAAGCATGTATGAAATCACAGTTAAAGTCCACTAATGAGCACGTGTTTGGGTAGTTTGTGAAAGAGGATGGATTCCTCCCACTATCACCGCAAATAATATCACTACTTTAAAACCCACGATAGACTTGACTGAGGACAAATTTAATTGGAGAACTTTTAATTCACGTGGGCTGAGTGCAATTTCTGGTGTCGTCGCTCCTGATGATTTTTGACGTATTATGACGTGCACCATGTAAAAAGAAGCATGGGACATTTTAAAACTTACCCAGGAAGTCACAAATGCGATCAAAGAGTCTAAAATTCAAAATTTAACTCTCAATTTGAAATAATTACCATTCTTGAGACTGAGTGCTTCGATGAGTTTTATGCACGTTTGTCTGATATTATCAACACTAGTTTCAATCTTGGTGAGCACATTCCTGATGCACAAGTCATTAAAAATATTTTAAGATTGCTTCCTAAACATTTTATCCCTAAAGTGACTGTTTTAAATTCCTTGGGTAATTTGAGAAATTTAAAATTAGAAGAGCTGGTAGGAGACCTCCAGACATATGAATTTGACATGTTTCCTGACAATAGAAAATATAAGGATAGAGGGATAGCACTTAGAGCCCAGTCTACAAAGGAAAATGAAGTGTTCAAGAGAGAGAAGAAAAAGAAAGTGAGAGTTTGTGAGTCCGACTCTGAGGGTGAGGTTGATTTTGATATGGCCATTCTTGCGAAAAATTTTAAAAAATTTCTCAAGTTTTCAAAACAAAATTCTTCCAATAAAAAGTTTTTTGAGAAAAACAAAAAAAATAGATGAGGCTAGAGAGAGCGATGAGAAAGAGGGTGAGAAAGAGGGAGGGAAAGAGAAGGAGGAAGAAGATAAGTGTTTTAAGTGTGAGGGTGGGGGGCATAGAGATTTTGAGTGTCCCATTAGGCTAAGGAGAAAGGGCAAACAGACTGCCATGCCAGCCACTCTTAGCGATAGTGAGGAAGAGGTGAAAGATTCCGGGGATGGGTCTTCACATGAGACATTTGTCGCCTTTTTATCTAGTCACGAGAGAACACCTAGTTTGTACCATGACAATGAGGATACTTGTGCACGTGAGACCCCCAAGTAGGATGATAGTTTGAGATTTTTAAGTGGGGGAGAAAGTGAGTGTGGGAGAGAATGTTAAAGTGGGATCCAGATTGCGTTTAAATATTTGTACGTCGAGACCTTAAAGACTAAGGAATTGAATAAGGAGTTAGGTTTTAGGGTGAGATATTTGGAGAGAGAGTTAGAGGTTTTGAGTGTGTTTGAGGCGAAAGAAAGTCAACTCAAGAAGGTGAATATTTCTTTAAGTGAATGGTTGATTACTTTAGATCGAGAAAATATTGATTTGGCCAACACGGTGTCTAGTCTGTTGGCATGTGTAACCCAAATCAAGAGTGATCTCGAACGTGCCCGGGAGGTCAAATTCCCTTTAGAGAACGCATCTAAGAAGGTTGGAAAGATGTTTCTCAATCTCGTTTTGGGTGATATTGAGAGACAAGGAATAAGTCATGGCAGTGCATCCACTTCCCATGTTGCACCCGAGCTGGTTCCCAAGTTAGAGATAGAGCCATATGGATCTGAACCTAACCCACCTAGGCATCCCATTTTCGAGAGGAGAGTACGTACTAAACGATTTTAGAGAGGTGGTCCTAGGCTCGTGTATGTTTCACCCACTATAAGAAGAGAGGATAACTTAGGGAGTTTTCTTTTAAGTTGGGTTATGTGCACGTTTTGCTACTATACGTATTCACACACACGCACCCACACACGATGCTCCAGATGACTACGTCAGAAAGTTTTCACATCTTAGGGATCTGGTAAAATTTTTAGTCAAAACTTCACATGACTTGATGGATGTTTTTCATAGGATGATGACACCTTTGGAAAACTCCACCGCACCTCACGATTGATGTTTAGACTTGTTTGCTAGCATAGGCTGATTTTTATGTTGATATTTTATGCCTATTGCGAGTATGTACCATTTTTGTAGTTATGTTTTCCATTTTTGATATTTTTTTTCGAAAAAAAAAAAAAGAATTTTGTTTTTTGAAAAATTTTGGAAAAATACAAAAAGATTTTCATTTTTTTGGAAAATTTTGAAAAATCCAAAAGGATTTTATTGTGATAAAATTTTTGGAAAAAGACAAAAAGAGTTTTTTATATTTTGTTTACACCGTATATGAATGGACATTTAGGATGATCAAATCACAATTTCTTTCCATATTCATGTGACTGTTTAATAGTGTTTTGATATGCGTCATCATTTCATTTTTCTAATTTACAATGTTTAGAATTATTGAGATATGATTTGTTGTTACTACCTACATGTTTGGCTCATGAATTCGTTTAATGCACACTTTCAAGTATTTGCTTGACTATTGTTCTTATCTATCACATGTTGGTCGAAGTGTTTTCATCTCAATTCTGTCTTTAAAACTAACTAAATGAGATCAAACTTGACAATGAAAGTAGTGCATGTAAGAACCGTTCTTTATGAGTTTGTATGACTTATTTGAAAAATGGGGAAGGGATACGAAAGGTACTCATCTATCCTTAGTGATTAATCCACCGTTCAAATCGGACCTAAAAAATAAAAATTTGGCAAAAATAGAAGCCAAGGTCCAAAGAGGTTGAAAAGAGCTCGAAAAAAATTTAAAGGCAATAAAAAGAAAAATATGCCAAAAAGTGGGCCAATAGGTTTTAATTTCATTACCTCAAAAGAAACATAAAAAGAATTATTTATTGAGGGAGTTTGAATGGAATATAAAACGGGTTTGAACGTCCTAACAGAGTCATGAAAAATAATTACATAGTTTTGGACGTTATGGGTGTGAAAATCGTATCTGGCTTTGATTTGTCGATTTGATTAAGACGATGTCATCTAAATTCACATTTTTCGACACCTAAGGACGTTTTTTATGTTCATTCATTAAGAGTACACATATTCATCATGCACATATGTTATGTTTGATTGTATTAATTTGCCTATCGAATATGTTCACACCCATTCTTTTCGTTTCCACGATTTGGTTGTCTTAATGTAAATTCATGGTGTGTGATTTTTGTAAAATTATTTTTGCATTTATTGTATGAAAATTTGGAAAATCAAAAATAGTTTGTACAAGCTTTTGGGTTACTCCTTTGCATGAGCATAGTTTGATCCATGTTTGATATGTTTTTTATGGCAACTCCATGTTTGTTTTTATTTATTCGTTTCCTTGTCTATTTCAGACAAATAAATGGGGGGGGGGGGGGGGGGAACTAATTATGGGTGAGTTTTTGCATTTGGTAAAGATTTGATTATTGATGATTGATTTATTCTTATATCATTTCAAACTCAATAGGTCACGAATGTATTTTCTTTGTCTCGTGTGTGTATGTACAAAGATTGAAGATCATTATTTTTGCACACCCTGATGAGAAAAGCTTAAAGATTTGAAGATTTGATGTTAATGATTTTTAAAGAAAGTTTCAGACCTGCATTTTTTATACCTTTTGAGTTTGGGTTCATGGGAGGGTATTAGATTTGTATACGCATTTTGATTTGATAATTCGGATATTTTTATTTTGTATCGACATAGATATAGGGGGAGATTTGTAAGGACATTATTTTACATTATTCGTTCACTATTGAGTATGTCGTATACCGCTACAACCGTCGAAGAAATATTCAAGATCATTCAAGCATCGAGATGGATACGAATATCAAAGTTCTTCAACATTCAAACTAGCACGAGAATAATTTGGTGAAGTTGTGTTTAAAGTACCTTAGCATTTCACTTAGAGTGTTGGAATAATTTTTTTGAAAAATTTTCTATGTGTTGGAGCGGAGTTTTTCGTCAAATATATTTTTCTAAGTGTTGAGGGGGAGTAGAATAAAAAATTAAATTGGATTAAAAATTGGCACCGACTAAACAAGGTTAACTTGAAAATTTGCGAATTCGGTTTAATTAGCATCGCGCACTCATTTACAGCATGCTTTTAAATTCCAGTCTTATTCTCAAATTGGGAGTCTTGAGACTATGAATTCGATTGTTGCGTGTTATGTTGAATGTGCATGAGGTGTTTGTTCCAATCTCAATGCCATTTTGGGTCCATTGGTAGTTTCATCCCGCACGAGACACAGTTTTAAGACTAATTGCGCCTCTTTTCAAATTCGGGTCGTATTCTCATACCGGGACTTCTACGACCATGCGGAGGGTTGCTATGTGTTATATTGGATGTGCACGAGGTGTTCATTCCATCGTGGTGATGTTTGGAGGTTGTTGGTGATTTCAACCCACACACGACCTGTTTGTAAGTTTGTGTGCCTATTTTTAAATTCAAGTGGTATTCTCAAACCGAGAGTCCCATGATAAGGCATTCGGCCGCTACTTGTTATGTTGGATGCAAATGAGGTGTTTGTGCCCCTCTCGGTGCCGTTTGGGTGTCATCAGTTCTTTCAACCAGCTCGTGGCACGTTTTGAATCCTAAGTATGCATGTTTTCAAATTCAGATCCTATTCTCAAACCAATAGTCCCCGAATATGCACCGATTGCTATGTGCTTTGGTGTATGCGCATGAGTTGTTCATGCCACTCACGTGCCATTTGGGGGCATTGGTAGTTTGATCCTTTCGATCCTTATTCTCAAATCATAAGTCTTGGGATGATGCGAAAGGTCATTGCATGTTACATTTGATGTGCACGAGTGTTCATGCCACCCGTGGTGTTGTTTGGGAACCGTTGATGGTATCAGCCTGCTTGCGGCACATTTTCAAGCGTGAGTGTGTATGCGATCAATTTCGGGTCCTATTCTCAAGTTGGGAGTCCCATGACTATGTAATGGATTCCTACACGCTACATTAAATGTGCATAAGTATTCATGCCACTCGCGATGCCAATTGGTAACCTTTGGTGTTTCGGCCTATTCGCGACCATTTTTAAGCCTAAGTGTGTCTATGATCAAATTCGTTCTATTCTCAAATCGGGTATCCTGTGACTACGTGAAAGTTTGCTACGTGTTACATTAGATGCAAATGAGGTGTTCTGGCTATTCGCGGTGCCGTTTATGGACCATTGGTGGTTTCAGCCAACTCACGGATGTTTCTAAGACTAAGTGTTCCTGTTTTCAAAATTTGGTCATATTCTGAAACTCTGGGTCACACGATTCTGCAGTCACTTACTAGTGTTACATTGGATGTGCACGAGGTGTTCATACCACTCGCATTATCGTTTGAGGGATATTTCTAGTTTCAGCCCGAGCGCTGAACATTTATAAGTCTAAGTACGTCGGTGATCAAATTCTGGTCATATTCTTAAAACGGGAGACTCGAGACTATGCGTACAATTTTTATGTGTTATATGAGATGTGCACAAAGTATTTTGCCACTCACGGTACCATTAGGGGGCCGTTGGTGTTTTCGGCCCACTCTCAGTATATGTTCAAGCCGTAGTGCGCCTATTTTTAAATTTGGGTTATATTCTCAAACCGAGAGTCATGAAATTACACGGCCTATTATTATGTGTTACATTGTATGCACATGAGGTGTTCGTGCCACTCATGGTGACATTTAGGGGAACTTTTTCAAGCTTAAGTTTTCCCTTGATCAAATTTGGGTCCTATTCTTAAAACGGGATTCCCATGACTATGCAAATAGTTTTTATGTGTTACTTTGGACGTGACCGATGTATTTTGCCACTCGCAGTGTCGTTTGAGAGCCGTTGGTATTTTCTGCCAAATAAAGTATATTTTTAAGATAAACGTTCCTATTTCTAAATTTGGGTCCTATTCTCAAACTGGAAGTCCCACAATTACACAATCTATTGATATGTGTTATGTTGTATGCGCGCGAGTTAATCGTGCCACTCATGGTGATGTTTGGTGGTCGTTGGTGGTTTTGTCCTACTCACTTCACGTTTTTAAGTCTAAGTGTGCAATGATCAAATTTAGGTCATATTCTCAAACCGAGAGTCTGCAACTATGTGGCCAATTTCTACATGCAACATTGGTCATGCAGGAGGTGGTCATTCCACTCGCAATGCCGTTAAGTGGCCATTGGTGATTTTGGCTCGCTCGTGGCACATTTTCAAGCCTAAGTGTGCATGTGAAGAAATTTGGATCCTATTCTCAAACTAGGAGTCCCATGAATATGCAAATAGTTGCTACGTGTTACATTTGATACGTTGAGGTATTTGTGCCACTCGTGGTGCCATTTGGGGGTCGTTGGTCATTTCGTCCCGCTCGCGGGCCATTTTAATCATAAGTGTGTCTATTTTAAATTTCGGGTCCTATTACCAAACTGAGAGTCCCGCGACTATGCGATCGGTTGCTACGTGTTACTTAGATTTTCACGAGGTGTTCGTGCCACTCGCCATACTATTTGGGGGGCCATTGGTGGTTTCGACCTGCTTGAAACACTTTTTCAAGACTAATTGTGGTTGTGATAAAATTTGGGTCATATTTTCCAACCTGTTGTCATGTGACTATGCGACCAGTTTCTACATCTTATGTTGGACACACATGAGTGTTAGTGCCACTTGTGGTGTCGTTTGGGGGCCATTAGTGGCTTTGGCCCGCTCGCGGCTTGTTTTCAAACCCAAGTGTGCTTTTTTTTAAATTTGGATCATATTCTCAATTCAGAAGTCCTTGATTATGCAATCGATTTCTATGTGTTACGAACGGATTATGACATTTTTGTGCCACTCGTAGTGCCGTTTGGGGGTTGGTGGTGGTTTCGAGTAGCCCGCAGCACGTATTCAAGCCTACGTGTGCCACTGATCAAATTTTGATCATATTCTTAAATCAAGAGTCCCACCAGTATGCAGTTAGTTGTGATGTCTTACTTGGACGTGCATGAGGTTTTGTGCCACTCGCGGTGCCATTTGGGGGGCATTGGCGCTTTCGGCTCGCTCACAAGACATTATCAAGCCTAAAGTTCCCTTTTTTAAATTTTGGTTATATTCTCCAATCGGGAGTCCCGTGACTCTGAGATCAATTTTTAGGTGTTACATTGGATGCGTACGAGGTGTTCGTACCACTCATGGTGCCTTTTGGGGGTCATAGGTGGTTTCGAACAGCTCATGGTACATTTCAAGCATAAGTGTGTTTGTGATCAAATTTGGGTGCTATGCTCAAATTAAGAGTCCCGTGACTACGCCAGTGATTGCTACATGTTACTTTGGATGTGCACAAGGTGTTTACACCACTCGCGATGTTTTTTAGGGGGACATTTATGGTTTTGGCCCGGTCACAATATGTTTTCAAGCCTAAGTGTGCCAGTATTAAAATTTGGGTCGTATTCTCAAATCGGGAGTCCCGTGACTATGTGGTCGGTTGCTACCTATTACATTGGACGTGTGAGAGGTATTAATGCCACTTCTCGTGTTGTTTATGGGTCATTGGTAGTTTAGGCTCGCTCACAGCAAAGTGTGCCTATTCTCAAATTCGGGTACTATTGTCAAGCCGGGGTTCCTGCGACTACACGGTCAGTTGATTCATGTTACTTGCACTTGCACAAGGTTTTTGAGACACTTGCGGTGCCATTTGGGGGCCGATGTTGATTTTGGCCCGCTCATGGCAGATTTTTAAGCCTCATTGTGTGTGTTTTCAAATTCGGATTCTATACGACAACCAATAATTATCCAACATATTATCCAACAACTAAACCAACAATTATCCCATACTCCTCCAATTATCCTTCACTCCTTCTAACATATTATCCAATAGCCAAACGAATAACCAATAATTATCCAACAACCAAACCAAACCCATAATTATCTTGTACTTCATCTATCATCTAAAAGATTTAAAAGATAATGCATATTAATTATGTAAAAATGTTAGTTAAAGTAAAGAAAGCCAGGTTTCTACGATCCAAGAATGCCATTGAATAGAGTCTTTCCATTTTATAAAGAGACTATCAATGAAATTAATCAACAAATGTATATGTAAACAAGCACGTGGAAAGTGAATGGTGTCAATTTGGTCTAATCAAAAACTCAGGAGACGCTATTGTCAAACTGAGCATCTCATGAAAGGTGTTTGGCCCCCCAACACTCAATTGAACATAACATAATATCGAAAGTTAACTTAATGATTCCAATTCAATATTTGGATACAGTAAAATGAAAAATGTTCCTTAAATAAGATTAGGGACTCTCCATCATTACCATGTACAATAGTGAAGAATTAGTTAATTCTATACTATTGTACATACTAATGATGGAGGGTCCTAATCTTATTTAATGAATAATTTTCAATCGAGTCAATTGGTTCATAATTGTCATAATTTCGGACAAAACTATTGTGAGTTGTACGTTCGACTTTGTGTTTCGTGATCTCCTTAAAGCAATGAAATTGAGTGTTGAAGATGCACCGGTCGATCTTTAAGGGTATATCATGTCGAGTTTTAGTTCCATATGTGTCTTCACTCATTTACCGAGGATCTCTTAGGCATGAATGAATAGAGATTAATGAGACATTCGATAATATTATAAGGATGTGTATTTTTTACATAACAAATGTTTTGGAGCCTAGTTTTATTTTTAAAGAAAAATTATTTCTGAGTTCAAACCATATATAAACTCATTAGAACGAAAATATTATTTTCGTTTGAACAGAGTTATAACTCGTTCAAACAAATTCGTCATTTTGTTCAAAATAGGGTCCAAACAAACATCCAATAATGCAACACTGTTGCAATTCGTTAGAAGTTAGTTTGAAGCTCGTTCAAGTGAGAGTATAATTTCATTCAAATGAAGTTAATTTTTCGTTCAAATGAGATATGATTCTCGTTTGAACGAGCTTTGTTATATTTCGAACGATTTTGCCACCTCAAAATTTGTGTTTTTCAATTTAAGGGGTGTTTGACCGTGAAAATTCAAGAACTTTTTGACAAAAACTTTTCTGCACCTATTTGCAAAAGTTTCAAGGAAAAAGATACATCCTTTGTGTTTCAAGATCCAAGTTTCCTAATCTATATGCTTTAAGATCTTGGTTTTCACTTCTGTTTGGTTCTTTCATCTAGGAAGAACAAGTTTCTTGCGGTGGACTCCATACATTTCACGTTTAGTGTGAGACGGTTTCTAAGGCTACATCAGTGGATACCGAGGCGCGTGTGGACTCATGTGATATGGACAACTTGCATAGATAGACTCATGTATTTCATTGTGGAGGGATGGTTGAAAATGAAAGATCATCAAGGCTTGTGGGTGATATAGTCGTTGAGTAAGTCTGATGTCTACCCTTTATAATACTATATCATAGTGATTTGTATGGTCCGAGTTTTTTTCCTTTAGTGTTTTCCTTGTACATTGGCATCTTGCGGTTTTGTTTTATTTTATTTTATCTACTTAATCACCATAGATGCATGTTATTCGGTTAAAAAGATTAAATTTGGCAAATTAAGTTTACCACAAGAGTTGTTCAAAATCAATGTAAATTAAAATTTAGAAAATTTTAAAAATATTGCCTTTTCCTTAGAACACACTGTAGGCACACTCTTAAATTGATATCAGAGCTAGAACACACAATTTTTGTTTTTTTCATCTCGAGTCTTCTTGGAGGTTTTGATGGTTTTGAAACTCTTATGTTTGATGGGTCTAATTATACTTATTAGAAAAAGCATATGAAATATGCACTTAAGGCTATAGATGAGAGGGTGTGGTTAGTTGTTGTTGAGGGATGGTCACCAACAGTCATGAGAGAAAGAGAGGCAATTCATCAAAAAAAATTAAGTCATGGACTGAGTCTAAGCTTAAATTGTCATCGTACAATTCTATAGGTTTGAATGTTATTTTCTATTTTATCACTCGAGAGGAATTTCATTGTATTATGACGTGTGAGGCATCAAAAGAGGCTTGGGATATACTCCAACTCACCCATGAAGGAACTAGCACTGTTAGGGCTTCCAAACTCCAAAACCTCAGCACCTAGTTTAAAATAACTAGGATGTTATAAATTAATACCTTTGATGAGTTCTACGCTAGATTGTCTAACATAGTTAACTCGTCATTTAACTTGGGAGAGACGATACTCGACAACCGAGTAATAAAAAAATCTTATGGTCGTAACCTGATAGATTTAATCCTAAGGTCACTATTTTGAATTCTTTAAGTGAAATTAAGTTGACGAAACATGAAGAGCTTGTAGGTGACCTACAAACTAATTACCTTACCATGTTTACCTCTAAGAAAATGAGTAAAAAATAAAAGAGTGTCGCTTTTAAAGGCCTACCGGAAGAAACATTTGTTACGAATGATGAGTCTGACATTAAGTCTGAGGATGTGGCTATGTTGGCAAAGGAGTTTAAGAAATTTCACAAATTTCTAAAGAAATCGAAAGATACCAAAATATTTGAGAAAAACAAGAACATCAAGGAGAATCACTTCCCTAAGAACCTTAATGAGAATATTAAGAGGGTTATGGCCAAAGGGTAGCTGAGCGACCCACTAAACTAATAAAGGATGGCAAGAAACCGATAGCTTATAATGCCACCCTTAGTGATTGTGATTCAGAATAGGGTAACGATTCCCCCAAAGAGCACAACTTTATTGCATTCATAGATAGTCATGAGGGCCTTGGTGAGAAATCTTCCCATGAAGATGTTTCGTCGCATGGCACTTCTGAGGCCATAGTTAGTGGAGCCCAAGTGAGTGAGGGTGATGTTAGTGAGGATGAGGAAGAGATTTAGGATAGTCAAACCCAAGTGGCCTTCCGTGAATTATATGTAGAATCTTTAAAGCTGAAGAAGGTTAACCTGAAGTTGAAGGTTAAATTAAGGAACGTGCCATAGTGGATAACGATAGTAACTTGATAGAGGATCTTATGGAACGTAAGAGGACTCTTCGAGAGAAGCTAGAGTACATCGAGGTTGAGACTATGAAGAAAGATCTTTTAGAGTTTCAGAAGTCTAGGTGTTTACTCGAATCTAGGGTATTTGAGCTTTAGGAGATATTGAGAGATTCAAGTAGGGTCAAATTTGATTTGGAGTCTAGGTTAGAAAAGTTAGATAAAATGTTATGAACCATCTGAATCAAAGATGACAAGTATGAAATTAGCCGCGACGATCATATTTCTCCCATTTCTAAAGCCAAGATTAAACATCTGGGAGAGTCGACTAGGAACGTTAGTAAAGGTCAACCTTTAGGTAACACTCCGCATCGTGTTTAGACTTTCACTAATTGTGATACGTTTTTGTTATGATCTTCAGAACAGTCTTAGGAAGTCTAAGATTAGAATCTCTACGGTTCCTAAAACTCCTAAGAGTCATTTTACACCTACTTGGGTTAGAAAATCAATTTTAGAGGCATTACGGATTAGGCTTGTTGATTCTCGTTTGCTTGCAGACAATTCCTCCCATGCCATATATAAAGGATGCTTGTGTTAGCGATGTTTGTCATACTTTAGCTGCACTTCATGATATATTCTCGCTAGTTTTATGACTTTTGTACTCTTTTATATTTTTAGTTTTCTTTTATTGAGTCATATTGGAAATGTAGAAAAAAAGATTTTATTTTACATAAATTTTTGAAAAATAGAAAAAGATTTTATTTTTGAAAAAATTTAGAAAAACTCCAAAAGATTTTTGTTTTTTTGTCTTTAAGTTTTGCTCTTATGATATTGCATATTGATGTGCTTGAATCCCCTTCACTTCCCAACTTCCATGTGGCTAGGACATTTGGTTACAACTTTAGATACTTAGATTGATCTTAACCATATTTTTAGTGGAGTTATTTTGAACATTATGGATTCGACTGTGTATATACCTCCGCGCACACATGCATGAGCTCTTTAAACATTTAACTTCGCATGTACATTTAAGTTTGGTAAGATATTCTCCCAATAATTTTTTCATTTACATGTATTTTTGACTATGAGGGAGTTGGGCATGTAAGAATAGCTGCTCATGAGCGTGATTTAATTAATTAAGAATTATGAGTGTGCACGGAAAAGGCCTATAAATGGAGCAAATCTCATTTATAGGAAAGCCACCGTTGGAAAGAGCCCAATAAAAGATTAAAGGTAATAAAAATAGAAAAAATGCCAAAAAGGGAGCCAACTTAGACTAGTTTGATAATTCAATAAAAATGACTTCAAAATAATTTAGAATAATTAAGAAAATATATAATTGTTTATCTTTTAAGGGGAGTTTAGTTAAAGATCAACGGGTTTGCACAATGAATTCTATTTATATCGATAGTGTCATGACGCTATTGATTTGTACAATCGTCAAAATCTAGGATTGTGTGCATTGTATTTATTTTTTCATTAAGTTCAATATATATATATATATATATATTGTCACTTGAGAAAAAATCAAAGTTAAGATAAAATTTTGCCATCAATTTGAGATTCTTTGATGTATTTAAGAGTTTGACCCATATTTCATTTATTTTATTTCACGCCATTCACTCCATTCCATTAGTATAGGCACATCGATACCAAGCTACCGTGTAACGCTTAATTTGTGTGTCGTGTAAAAACTTTAGTTTTGGTCATGTTTTATTGTCTCTTAAGGTTTACCTTTGCTATGGTTTCTAGTTGCATTTATTTTAAAATAGGAATTCGAAGTTTTTGTTTTTTGTTAAAACGAAAAGTAAGTCTCGTTCGATCTTTGTTTCAAACGAACATCCAACGATGGAACACTCTTTCAATTCATTAGATGCTCGTTCGAAGCAATATCAAATGAAATATCTACTTCATTTGAACGAAATCTTTCGTTCTAACAAATTGCATTTTTTGTTTGGACGAGCCTACATGTCCCTTGGACGAGCGTTAAAATCAATTTAGGGTTCTTTATTCTCCTTTCCCTACCGTTTTTCCCTTTATTCTCTTCAGCTCATATGCCTACCAGCGACCCTAAACCACCATTGTTGAGCATTTTACACCACAAAAGCTTCATTATTTGGGATATTTTCATCTTTGCATTAAAAATTCAACATCTTCTATAGGTATTCCTTAGTTTTTTAGTTGGTTTATAGTTTTTGAGGTATTTTGACTCAAAATGAAACGGACAAAATTTTAAACTCGTGTCTATTATTTTCATTGATTATTTTTATTAGACATGTATTTCTATTGTTTTCCCTCTTACTTTGAATAAAAAATTCCAATTTTTTTGGGTCTTTTCACTTTCCCCTTTTTTGGAGGATTTTCACTTTTAGTCATGATTTTTTTTTTTATTAGTAGTTATGTTTCTCCTAGTGTTGTGTCATAAATATTCAATCCAAAGTAATTTTAATTTTTTTTATTTTTGGCTATTTGTGACATACACGGTTTATGTACTTTTTTATGTTTATTCGATACCTCATACATTAACGGATTATGTTTATTACTGCTGTTTATGGACTAATTTTTACGGTGGTTCAATTGGATGTTTGATGGAGATACGTTGTAAAGCGAGTTTCTACGTGTTGGAGATATGGTTTAATTTCCTGTAACCGAAACTTATCTTTCCTGATTGTCTGTTTATTTTTATGTATGGAGGTTATATACGTCGTCGCTCTATTTATACTAGCGCAGTAGATGAGCCCTCCACATCTCCTTCGCGGGCCCATGTCGTACAGGCCAACATGCCTCAATACACCACAGGGCGGTGGGTCAGTCATAATCTCTACTGTACTCTAGGTTTTCATATTAGGGTTCGTTTGGTTGACAATAGGCAAAAGAGTGGGCATGGCAAAACTTGCCTAATTTTGCCTAGGTTTTTGCACATGAGGCTATCAAACAACCATTAGTCGAAATTCAGGTCAATCCAATTAGTTTATTTAAAGATAGTTTTTATATTATATTCAAAAATGTTAAAAACAATTTTTACAATATTTTTATATTACGATTTTAAAAAAAAGTTGTAAAACATTTTCTTAACAATTTTTTATAATATTAAAAACAGTTTTTAAAATATTACAAAACAGTTTTTAAATATTCACAACAGTTTTTTTTAACTATTTAACATAGTTTTTAAAATTATTTTTTAAAACTTTAAAACTATTTTTATATTATATTCAAAACAGTTTATAAAAATGTTTAAAACAGTTTTTACAATACTTTTATATTACGGTTTTTAAAAGAATTTGTACAACATTTTCTTAACAATTTTTAAAATATTAAAAACAGTTTTTAAAACATTACAAAATAGTTTTTAAATATTCATAACAGTTTTTTTAATTATTTAAAACAGTTTTTAAATTAATTTTTAAAACATTAAATCTCTTTTTATATTATATTCAAACTAGTTTTTAAAAATGTTAAAAACAGTTTTCACAATATTTTTATATTACGATTTTTAAACAAATTTGTAAAACATTTTCTTAACAATTTTTTAAAATATTAAAAACAGTTTTTAAAACATTAAAAATAGTTTTTAAAACATTACAAAACAGTTTTTTTAACTATTTAGAATAGTTTTTATTTTTTTTAACTTTAAAATAGTTTTTATAATATATTCAAAACAGTTTTTAAAAATGTTAAATACAGTTTTTAAAATATTACAAAACAGTTTTTAAATATTCCTAACGGTTTTTTTAATTATTTAAAACAGTTTTAAATTGTTTTTTAAAATATTAAAAGTGTTTAAGAAGTTAGCAAAATTTATTGGCAAATATTCCACTCAAATAGGTAAGCAAAATTTGCTTAGGAATTATGCATAGGAGGTGTTGTACGTTCACAAATAATTTGTAGGCAAACTTTTGTACCAAACACACCAAATTGTAGGCAAATACTCCATTTGCCAATTTATTTGTCATTTGCTATGACAAATAAGTGCAACCAAACGGACCCTTAAAGACTTAATGTGTGTGAGAGAGTGTTTTGGTGGAGCAGTTTCGACTTTCTCTTGTCCTGGGTTGGTTATCCGGTAGGGACTAGGATCCCCTCTTATCGATGTGTGATGTTATTCATCCTAACATTGTTTGGAAATTCTCTTTTTGGTCGACAAGTTCTTCTTCCAGTTTACATCCCCATGTTCGTGAGGTTGAGGTCATTGTCACCATGACGTCATTGCCCACATATTATGCATCAAAAATTCTATTTGCACATAGAGAAATTTACCGAGGATTGTACCAATTGAGTTGGCTAAATAAAAGGGTGAGTTTGTGTGTGTTAATCTGACTTTAACGCAATGATATTTAATATATTAAAAAAACTGTATAGTATTTTTTAATTAAAAAAAATCATAATTCATAACATAAATATAATATGTAAGAAAAAAAGACTAGTTATAAATATTATTTAAAAAAGACGATTTTTTTAAATAAATGTTTTTAACTTTTTATAACTATTTTAAAAAAGTTATTTATAAAAAGCAAAATGTTCAAAAAAACTAAAAAATTGTACTCTTAATAAAAGTCATTTGCAAAAAAACTGATTAAATGACGTGGGTCGCGCCAGCGGCACTAACCAATCGCAATGATGATGTGAGTCCGTGTCAGCGGCACTAACTAAACGCGATGATACTGTAGGTCCGCGCCAGCGGCACTAACTAATTGCGAAGGTATTATGGGTTCACGCCAGCGACACTAACCAAACGCGATGATGCTGTGGCTCCGCGCCAGCGGCACTAACGAATTGCATGATGATGTAGGTCCATGCCAGCTTCAAATAGACATTATTTTCATTTACAAAAATAGACGTAAACTTTTTTCATAAGTTTTATTTTTGTAACACATTTTTTATAATCTTTTTAAGAACTTTTTATCTTAAATAAAAACCATTTTCTTAAAATAAATTATATTTTTTATAAATAAAAATATGCACAGTTTTTTCTAGAATATGCATAGATTTATAATAAAATATTAAATATATTTTTTAAAAGCCTACTATTTAAAACAAACAATTTTTATAATATATTCCAAGATTTTTTATTTTTCGGATCTTTTCAATTTTTTTAAAAACTTTTTTGATTCATTTGTTATTTTAGAAAAAATAGTGTCTATTTTTTTTATGAAAAGTCAATTTTTTATTTTAAGAAAATAGTTTTTTATTTATGAAAAATACTTCTTAAAAAGATTATAAAAAAAAATTAAAAAAGAAGTCAAATATTAAGGTTGGAACATTCTTAAGCTTCCCATTTGAAAGAAAGAAAGTTTAGTTTTACCTTTATTTTACTAATCATTGTTCTCCACATCACGATGTACAAATCCATGTACATATCTCTCTGTGCAAATAGAAAAGCTCTATTATGCATACCTATGGGAAAAAAGTTTGATGATTTTGAGACATCAAACATTTTGAAATCTTGAATTCTGATTGGTCAATAGTGTTGGTAGGGACTCACATCATTTATGATGGGTCTGCGCCAGCGGCATTGACCAATCAGAATCCAAGACATCAAACTTTCCCTTGTCCGATGAGAATTTGAGAGAGTTTTTTTGGGAGCTTCCCACCAGCATCATCACGCTGTTTCACCATCATTTACACAGGGCCGGTCATGAGATTTAGAGGGTCCTGTGCAAAAACAAAAAATAGGGCCCTTATTTATTTACTAACCTAAAAAATAATAAAAATAATTATCGCGGCTTAGTATATATTTTTTATCCTTTATACTAATTCTTAATTCTTCCACTTCTCTTTATTTTTTGTATTTTTTTCATATTCTGATGCTTTTGTTAGAAACCATTTAATAGAAAATAAATGAAGAAAATTGACATGCACACACGACAATTATCATCAAATAAGAGACGTAGGAAAAACAACACGTGAGTTGAATTCTTAGAAGTCACATAAGAAAGAGAATTTTTACATTAATAACCTTATGATCAAAAGAAAAATTCAAGATTCATATTATATATCAAATGCACAACTAAATAACTAGTGCAATAAATTAATAATGGATATTATATACAATACAATTCAAACACATTTACCTTAGCCAAAAATAATATGCATCAGCTAAAAATTGTGGATTGTAGACAATCTGAGTTTGAAGAGAAATTGATCAGATTTTTTTTTTGGAAGAGTTGAATAGTAAACAGTTAGGTAAATGCCAGAGAAGAAAAAATATCAAAAAAGTGAATAAAGTTAACATAGATGTGGGGGAGTGGAAAAGTTATATTGGAAAGGTATACTGAGCCGTGATAATATTTTTATTATTTTTTAGGTTAGTAAATAAACAAGGACCTTATATTTTGTTTTTGCACAGGGCCTCAAAATCTCATGACCGGCCCTGCAAACAAGGCCCGATCTTTTTGCGTGGTTATGAACATGAATTCGTTATGGGCCCAAGCTGTAAAGAGGAAATGAGCATCTAATTTTGGGGCCCTGTGCAGTCGCCTATGCGGCACTTGCCCAGGGCCGGCCTTGCATTTACATGCGGACTATCGGATCCGTAAGTGAGTCACTTGCTCGTCAGTTTATTCGTGGGAAAATCATACATAGATTTCCTTCGATATTGTCCACTTAATGTATGAAGTCAGTCACGGCTGGCATATAGATCTTCCTGCGCTTATGTTATTTGTTATGGCATCTGTCCCTAATACCGGGACTACTCCGATTCACACTGCACTTCCTTACGGTAATATTATTTTGCGTATCTGTGTTGCAGTGGGTGTTCCGCTTCTTCCTAATGATGTGGGGCAGACCACTATTTCAGTTGTCGACGCGAACACTGTTTGTCGATCAGAGAGTTACCTACCCAAAGTGGCTCGACGTGGATATTCTATAACTTATTTATCATCGTCTGGGTCTGGTCATAGATTTGAGTGAACATAACCTTTTCCTATAGAGACCCATCTACTAAGACAGGGACGAGTCGAGAAGAGACAGTGAGATTGCTTGAGGAGGAGAGCTACGCGAACTCGTTTGGAGGCGAGACTGGCAGAGCAGCAGAGGAAAATTGTGGTTGCAATAGTAAGACGGTTGGAACACAGCTGTCCGGCAACAATAGCTGTTAGTTGTTAAGTGTGCAAAGTTTGAAAAATGACTTTTGCATTGTCCCACATCGGTAGTCCCTATAAAATGAGTTGTGTATATTTATAATTTATTTGGAACAAATCGAAAAGCCCTTTGGGCATTAGATGTTTTGTGTGTATGGGTGGGGGACTTATTGGGTCAAGTCACACAAGCGCGCGCGCGCCGCCATCGTCCGTCCCGCCCATGCCGGGGTCTTGGGCTTGGGCTCATTAAGAAATAATTTTTTTTACAAATAAATTAACGATTTTGCTGATTGAGTCTCTTAACAACCCAGTTTTCTTGTTTTTTCTCCCACGTTTTTTGCCCACTAACGTTAATTTTTTTCGTAATAAAAGGAGGTTGAAACCTTCGTTTTTAACTACAGTTCTCAATCCATTTTCTCCCATCAATAAACAGTTCCGAATTTTTTTTTTCAGTTTTGAAATTCTGTTTTCCTCCTAGAATAATTAATCTCACCTGTTCGGATTAATTATATTACAATCGAGCAATATATGTATTACAGAATGGGTGTTCATTGAACGAATCTGATTTGTGCTACCAGTTCGTATTTTGGGGCTGTTTTATCCTGGGGGTGGAGAGACTTTCATATGTCAGCACAAATTGGAGGTAGAGCCGCGAAACACCGTAAAGAGAGCGACATTGTCCGCGACTCAGCCTGATTTACTGCTTCTGGGTTTCTTATATTTTTTGGGTCGATTTATTTGCTCCTAAATTGGGTAATTTCGTTCCCTACCTTAATTCTGTATTTATTTAAATTGCTGCTACAACAATTTTAAGTGATCTGAAATTCTGCCATGGACGAAATTAACTTAAGTAACCTTAATAAGCCTTTCAAATATGAAGGCACCCATTTTAAACATTGGAGCAAAAAACTACTATTTTATTTAACTACGAAAAAAGTCGCATCGTGTGTTCAATTTGACAAACCCGTAGTAAATAATCCACCTACTATTGAGGAAAGCAAAATAATTTGAACTTGGGAGGAAAATGATTTTCAGTGCAAGAATTATATTTTGAATGCTCTAAGTGACGAACTTTATTACTATTATGCCAATTATAAAACTGCAAAAGATATTTGGGATGCACTGTTTAAAAAATATGACACGGAGGAGGCGGATGCTAAAAAATATACCGTCAACCGTTATTTGAAATTTCAAATGACGGATGACAAATCTGTTGTTGCTCAAACCCATGATTTGCAAATAATTGCGCATGAAATTATTTTCGAGGGCATGACTTTAGATGAGCAATTTCAGGTGGCTGTAATTATTGATAAATTGCCTCCACTGTTCAAAGAGTTTAAAAATATTTTGAGGCATAAGTCTAAAGAATTTTCACTCGAGCCATTCATTACTAAATTGAGAATTGAGGAGGAATCCCGAAAACAGGACTACAAAGATGAAATTTTTGTTGTGTCTAACAACAAAAATTAGAAAAAGAACCGAACTCTAGTTGTTTTAAAGGCAAATGGAAAAAATATGAAAAATCAGAAAAAGAGCCATAACCAGAATTTTAAAAATGAGACTCAGACTCAGAATAAGAATAAGAACCCTGGAAATGGACAGTCTAGCAACTCGGGACAGTTTCTCTGTTTCAAGTGTGGCAAGCCTGGCCATATGGCTCCCAAATATCGCAATGTGCCACAAGCACAAGCGAATTTGATCGAAGAGGACCTATGTGCTATGATTTCAGAAATCAACATGGTTAGCGGTGTCGAATGGTGGTGGTTGGATACTGGTGCTTCCCGCCATATCTGTTATGACCGTACTCTGTTTAAGACTTATTCTGAGACTGTAGATAAGAAGGTGTTGTTGGGTGATTCTCACTCCACTGAGGTTGTTAGTACTGGAAATATGGAATTGAAGTTCACTTCGGGAATGACTGTTATCCCCAAAGATGTTCTTCACACTCTCGAGATAAGGAAAAATTTGGTTTCGGGTTATCTTCTCAATAAAGCTGGCTTTAATCAAACTATTGGTGCTGATTTTTTTACTTTGACCAAAAATAGAATTTTTGTAGGCAAGGGTTATGCCACTTATGGGATGTTTAAGTTGAATGTTGATGCTAATAAAATTTCTCCTTCTGCTTATATTGCTTGTTTATTTAATGTTTGGCATGCTAGGCTTTGTCATGTTAATAAACAACTTGTTAAGAATATGAGCACTTAGGATTAATTCCAGAATTATCATTAAATGATTTTGAAAAATGTGAATCGTGTAGTCAAGGAAAAATCACTAAGACACCACATAAATCTGTTTTTAGAGAATATGAACCACTTGATTTAATTCATTCGGATATTTATGAATTGGATGATGTCACAACTAGAAATGGCAAACGTTATTTTATAACTTTTATTGATGATTGTTCTGATTATTCATTTGTGTATTTAATGAAAAATAAAAGTGAAGCATTTGACATGTTTAAAATTTTCCTAAATGAAATTGAAAATCAATTTAATCGGAAAATAAAAAGGTTACGTAGTGATAGAGGCACCGAATATGATTCTGGACCATTTATTGAATTTTATAAAACCCACGGTATTATTCACGAAAAAACTGTCCCTTATTCGCTCGAAATGAACGGTAAAGCCGAAAGAAAAAATAGGACATTAACTGAATTAGTTGTTGCTATTTTATTAAATTCAGGGGCTGCCTCACATTGGTGGGGGAAATTATTTTTACTATGTGTCACGTGCTTAATAGAATTCCTAAGTCTAAAATGAAAATATCTCCTTATGAAATTTGGAAAAGTATTAAGCCCAACGTGTCATACTTTAGAACATGGGGGTATTTAGCCTATGTACATATAGCTGACCCTAAAAGGACTAAATTGGCAAGTAGAGCATATGAGTGCGTTTTTATAGGCTATGCTATTAATAACAAAGCATGCCGATTTTATGACTTAAAAAATCAAGTAATTATTGAATCAAATGACGCCGATTTTTATGAAGATAAATTTCCTTTTAAATTGAGAAATAGTGGGGGCGAGTCATCCACTAATATTTCTTTAAATAAAAATGAAGAAAATAATGAATCCATTTTAGAAATTCAAAAAAGTAAAAGGGCTCGTGTAGAAAAAAAAATTTGGTCCCGGCTTTTATGCTTACACTTTAGAGAAGGATCCTAACACTATTCAAGAATCTTTATCTTTTTTAGATGTCGATTTATGTCAAGAGACTATTAATGATAAAATGGATTCTTTGGAAACAAATAAAACTTGTCATTTAGTGGACCTTCCTCCTGGGTGTAAAACAATTGGGTGTAAATGGATTCTTAAAAAGAAATTAAAACCTGATGGCACTGTTGAAAAATATACAGCATGTCTTGTTGCCAACGGTTTTAGACAAAGAGAAAACGTAGACTTTTTTTTATATATTTTCACCCGTGACTAGAATAACGTCTATACGTGTACTATTTGCTTTAGCTGCCTTAAATGATTTAATTGTATACCAAATGGATGTTAAAACTGCATTTTTAAATGGAGAACAAGAAGAAGAGATTTATATGGATCAACCTAAAGGTTTTATTGTACACGGTCAAGAAAATAAAGTATGTAAATTAGATAAATCTCTTTATGGACTCAAATAGGCTCCAAAACAATGGCATGGTAAATTTGATAGCCTAGTCATCTCCAATGGGTTTAAAATAAATGAAAGTGACAAATGCATTTATTATAAATATGTTGAGAACATTTGCACTATCATATGTCTTTATGTTGATGACTTGCTAATGTTTGGTTCTAATATTCATGCCGTAGAAAATGTTAAATCATTATTGTGTGACAATTTTGATATGAAGGATTTGGGTGAAGCTAGTGTAATATTAAGAATTCATATTACTAGGTCAGAAAAGGGACTTTCTTTGGATCAATCTCATTACATTTGATCCTAGTGTAAAATTATTTAAGAACACTGGCGATAGTGTAAACCAAAATTCTTATGCAAACATTATTGGTAGCTTTCATTATGCTACAGATTGCACTAGACCTGACATAGCTTATGCTGTGGGAGTACTATGTAGATTTACCAGCAGACCTAGTATGGAGCATTGGCATGCTATTGAGAGGGTCATGCGGTACCTTAAAAGGATGATGAACCTCAAATTACACTATAATAAGCATCCCGCTGTCCTTGAAGGATTTAGTGATGCTGATTGGAACACCCTATCTGATGATTCTAATGCTAATAGTGGATATATATTTAGCATCGCTAGTGGTGAAGTTTCTTGGAAATCTAAGAAACAAACTATTTTGGCTCAATCCACTATGGAGTCTGAGATGATAGCGTCAGTTACTGCTAGTGAAGAGGCAGGTTGGTTAAGAAACCTCCTGTCAGATATCCCCTTGTGGGAAAGACCGATACCGGCCGTTTTGATTCATTGTGATAATACCGCGGCTATTGCAAAAGTAGATAACCGTTATTATTACAGTAAGAAACGACAAATACGTCGTAAACATAGCACTATTAGAGAATTTAATTCGACGGGTGCTGTGAGGGTGGATCATATACGGTCTGAACATAACTTAGCTGATCTTTTGACGAAAGGACTAGCCAGTGAGAAGGTGTGGAACACCTCGAAAGGGATGGGACTAAATCCCTTGGATACATGAGTCACTTGTGATGGTAACCCAACATATAGATTGGAGATCCCAATAAATATGTTCAAAGGGTAATAACAAGTCACAAGTGATATGGGTTGAATCATGCGATTATTAATTAATATAGAACGGGGTTTTACTCCGAGTCCATGCTTATGGAGCATGATATCCTGAAGCGAGTTAAGGATGAGTTATTATAACTCTTAATGAGATTTATAGCTCTATTTTGAGTGGGGTACTTAGCTACAGGAGTATTCTTGATAGACTCACCTATGTGAATGTGGAAGTGTGGTCGCTTCCTATGGATATTTTGGGCAAATTCCTAAAGCATTCAATACACTGGGATAGAGGCACATGGTCGTAACGTGCTAGCTATTAGAATGACATCCAAGTGGGGTTGTGTGTGGGATGTTGTCTGAGATAGAGTTCAAAACTACGGTTACTCTAGTATATTCTGAATCATCTTTACTACGTAAAGGTTCAAGTCGAAAGACATTTTTGCTTAAGCAAAATTCTATGAATTATTGCTCGATAAAATATTTTCAAATTTTGCAAGTGGGGGATTGTTGGAACACAGTTGTCCGGCAACAACAGCTGTTAGTTGTTAAGTGTGCAAAGTTTGAAAAATATCTTTTGCATTGTCCCACATCGGTAGTCCCTATAAAATGAGTTGTGTATATTTACAATTTATTTGGAACAAATGGGCACGCCCTTTGGGAATTAGATGTTTTGTGTGTATGGATAGGGGACTTATTGGGCCAAGTCACACATGCGCACATGCCGCCACCGCCGTCCGTCCGGCCCCACTCGTGCTCGTGTCCGGGTCCTGGGTCTCGGGCTTGGGCTCATTAAGAAATAATTTTTTGGACAAATAAATTAACTATTTTTTGGGCTTAAAATTAATTTCTTTAACGGTAATTAATTTTTTTTTTTACAAAACTTGGGCTGATTGAGTCTCTTAACAACCGAGTCTTCCTATTTTTTCTCCCACGTTTTTTGCCCACTAACATTAATTTTTTTTTCGTAATAAAAGAAGGTTGAAACCTTCATTTTTAACTATAGTTCTCAATCCATTTTCTCCCATCAATAAATAATTCCGAATTTTTTTTTCAGTTCTGAAATTCTGTTTTCCTCCAAGAATAATTAATCTCACCTGTTCGGATTAATTATATTAGAATCGAGCAATATATGTATTACAGAATGGGTGTTCGTTGAAAGAATCTGGTGTGTGCTACCAGTTCGTAATTTGGGGCTGTTTTATCCTGAGGGTGGCGAGGCTTTCATCTGTCAGCACAAATTGGAGGCAGAGCCTCGAAATACCTTAAAGAGAGCGACATTGTCCGCGACTCAGCGTGATTTACTGCTTCCGGGTTTCTTATATTTTTGGGGTTGATTTATTTACTCCTAAATTGGGTAATTTCGTTCCCTACCTTAATTCTTCATTTATTTAAATTGTTGCTATAACAAAGACTAGATGCGGATGTTGAGCAGAGAGCACTACAAAACTCCCAGTTCACTTGGATAAAATGCATAGACAAGAGAAGATGTGGGATGCCAGTTCATCAAGCACAGGTCACAGGTCACGATGCTGATAAAAGATATGATGGACCGCCTGGCGGCTGACGATTTTATTCTGAGATGTTTGTTAGAAAAGGAAAGAAAAAGTAAAGAAAAGTAATTTTATTGTACTTTTTCTGTATTTTGATGGATCAAATATCAAAAGGTCCCTCAAATATTTGTTAATACACATTTAGTCCAAGCCTCCCTTATTCTCTTACTTGTAAAGGTCCGCGCCAGCAGCATGGTAAAGGGCTTTTTGAAGGCTTGGATTAAATATGTATTAAAAAATATTAGAGGGACTATTTGGTATATGCTCCTATTTTTATTGGGTTTGATTAATAGAAAAGTTTTGAAAAAATGCAGGAATTTTTTTTTCACAAAACACATCCTACTAAAGACATAGGATTTTGTAGAAAAGTTCAAAAAAAATGATATTTTACTATGTAAATTATTATTATTATTATTATTATTATTATTATTATTATTATTATTATTATTATTATTATTATTATTATTATTATTATTATTATTATTATTATTATTATTACCAATGTATTACCAAAAACTATTCATAATAATACGCTATTTATTGATATTTTTACAAATTAAATGTTCATAATTTTTATTTTATTTTTAATAATGTTTGATTTAAATGGATGTTTATTATATAAATTATACTTTTTGGTAATTAAAAAAAAAAATATAGGATAATTTACACTTAGGCCCCCAGAACTATACTCCCTCCCCCCCCCCCCCCCCCCCCCCCCACCAACACTTCACCTCCCCAACTTCAACTTTTTTCAAATAACCCCCCTAACTTTAAAAATGTCTACAACTAACTCCCTATCATCCAACTCCGTTAATTTTTGTAAGGGAAACCATTAGGCATGTGATTTGCACATGTCTTAAAGTAAGAGGATTTTTGTCCTAATATAATTTTTTTTGAAAAAATCTTAAAATAACAGCAAAATTATTTAAAAATTAAGAAAACACTAGAAAATATTTTTAATTTTTTTTAAAAATATAGGTGGGGGTGGGGTGGGGTGGGGTGGGTGGAGGGTGGGGGCCTGCCATGGTTGAGGGGAGAGAGAGAGAGAGAGAGAGAGATGTTTGTGTTTAAAAATTGGTCAAAATGATCAAATAGTCTTAAAAAAGTCATGTGTCACGCACATAACTAAAAGTTCCCCCAAAAAATTAACGGAGTTTGACGGCAAGAATTTAATTGTAGCTATTTTCAAAGTTAGGGGGTGAATTGAAAAAATCAAAAGGTGAGGTGATAAAGTGTTGAAGGGGTCAAAGTTCAGGGGGCCTAATGTAATTAATCCAAAAATATATTATATCTTTTTATTAGAAAGTTATAACTATATATGTGTGTGTATGTATATAATTTTTAATTTTTATTTATAATTTTCTTGTAATTTTCCTCGTGTTAACCAAGTACACACAAGAAAGTAACTTTCCTTTTCCTTGACCTTACTTCACTTCACTATTTTCGGGAATCATTTTCCCTCTCAACTTTCCTGACAAACAAACGGAGCCTATAAATTTTATTTGTATTGTGCAAAATTTCTTTTTTACTAATTTTAGCCCCGCGCGATGCGCCGGTGCTTTGAAGTTCTTGTTTTATAATGCAATACGGTCATACTCACAAAAACAGAGGTGTTTTTAATGCAAAAAATTTATAAAAGAATAACGAATATATGTAATTTATTTGTAGAATATTGGATGAGAAACAAATACTTGCATATAAAATTGAAATATAGAAAGGAGAATATTTAATGATGAAGAAAGGAGAATTAAAAAAAACAAAAGAATAGAAAACACACACACAGACATATATATATATATATATATTAAAAACTATTTTATAAATATAAATTATTATTTTAAACATTACTGTTTTTATAAAAATAAAAATATACAATTATTTTTTTTATCAAACTATAGTGTTAGTATTTTTTTATAAATTTTTTTACACAACCTGATTTTATAAAAATAAGTATAAAATATTTATAAACTGCTTTAGAAAAATGTACATTTTTTTTAGAAAAAACACATTTTTTTGAGTTATATATGAAAAATTGTTTATTGTAAAATGTTTTTTATTTATAACCTAAAAAAATATTTTTTTATAATAAAATTTATAGTTTTCTAAAACGATCAGTAAAATTTGCAAGTAAACGTTACTTTATAAAAATAGTTTTCCTGAAATAATTACATGTATATTTGTAAGAGCGGCATTTTAAAGCAAAATTTATGTACGAAAAGAAGTTAAAAATTCTACACCTGATTTTATAAAGATAAGTATAAAATATTAATAAACTGTCTTAGAAAACTCTACATTTTTTTTATAGAAAATATTTTTTTAAGTAATGTATGAAAAAATTGTTTATTATAAAATGTTTTTTTGTGTATAGCCAAAAAAATTTATATAATAAAATGTATAATTTCTAAAATAGTCTATAAAATTTTCAAGTTAAAGTTACTTTATAAAAATAATATTTTTTCTTAGAAAGATTATTTTATAAGAACAACCTTTGAAAACACAATTTATGTCAAATAAAGAAGTTGAAAACGTCACTTTTTAGAAAATTACTTTATAAAAGTACAACTTTTATATAGAATATAATAAAATAATTATACTTATCTTTATAAAATCAAAGAACTAAAATTACAGGTTTTTTTAAAAATAATTTTTTATTTATATTTTTACCAAAATAGTATTTAAGAAAAAGATAAGTTATAGTTGTAAAACAATTTTGTATATATATGTATTATACTTTTTTAAGAAAGATGAAAGAGTCTTGTTTAATAATAATTAATCAATGTTTTTTAATGTTGAGGTCTTGTTTAATTAAAATTATTCAATATTTTTTTATGTTAAGAGTACCTTTTGGTTAGTCTTTTGGTTAAATTCAAAGTAACTCCTCTTGCATTCATTATTATGAACACGTTTATGTAAAGTAAACAAGTTGAAAACTTTACTTTTTATAAAAAATAAATTTTCATTTATATTTTTACCAAAACAATATTGTTTTAAACAATAATTTATAGTTATAAAACAATTTTAAGTATATATATATATATATATATAATATTTTAAGAAAGATGAAAGAGTCTTGTATAATAAAAAGTATTCAATGTTTTTCATGTTGAGGGCTTGTTTAATTAAAATTATTCAATATTTTTTTTATGTTAAGAGTGCCTTTTGATTAGTCTTTTGGTTAAATTCAAAGTAACTCCTCTTGCATTCATTATTATGAACACGTTTATGTAAAGTTAACAAGTTGAAACCTTCACTTTTTAGAAAATTACTTTATAAAAGTACAAGTTTTATATATAATATAGTAAAATAATTATATATGTACAAAATCAAGTTTTGTGAAAAAATATTTTTATCGAAAAAAAGAACTAAAATTAAAGGTTTTATAAAGAATAATTTTTTATTTATATTTTTACCAAAATTGTATTGTTTTAAAAAATAATTTATAGTTGTAAAACAATTTTTAAAAAAATAATATATATATATATATATATATATATATATATATATATATATATATATATACACACACACACATTATATTTTTTTAAGAAAAATGAAAGAGTCTTGTTTAATAAAAATTATCCAATATTTTTTTCCTGTTGAGATCTTGTTTGATTAAAATTATTCAATATTTTATATTAAGAGTGCCTTTTGGTTAGTCTTTTGATTAAATTCAAAGTAGCTCTTCTTGCATTTATTATTATGAACACGTGGTGCAATATCAGAAGGCTCAAAGTAACTCTTCTTGCATTTATTATTATGAACACGTGGCGCAATATCATGTGGAGACACCATTATATATATATATATATATTAGAGTGTACCCGTGCCGATGGCATGGTGAAAAATGTATTCCCGTGATATTTTGTACCCGTACCGATAGCACGATGATAAATTTATTTCCGTGATATTTTGTACCCGTGCCAATGACATGGCGATAAATTTATTCCCGTGTCGCAAACAATGCAAATATAAATATTGTTGGTCATCTCATGATACACTCACTCGTCATGGCTAAGTGTAACCCATATTAATAGCACGGTTAGCATATTGATCCAATGCTAGGGTGTAACCATGCCGATGGCACGGTAATAAATTTGTTCCCGTGATATTTTGTGCACGACATCAAATTAATTCCCGTGATAAATTTGCGCCCGCGCCAATGGCACGCTCATAAATTTATCCCGGTGCATTTATATTAGCGATATATCATTAAGATTTAATAGTTCATGCTAATAATTATTTTTATCGTGTTGATTTTTGTATATTTTCAATTTGTTGTTGCATTAGTCATTTAAACTTAAGCTCATTTTTCACTTAATTATTCGACGGCCAAAATGTCCAATAACTTTATAAACATTTGAGTTGAGTCTAAATAAGATTTTTTTATAACTATTTTATAATACAATTTGTTTTATACTTTTTTTAAGTTACTAAATGTACTTAAATGCCTTATTTCAAAAAATCCATTACTAACTATAAATTTGTACAATTGTAACAAAGATTTACAAACAACTCCCAACCTATAGATAAAGGGTCGGTACTTCTGAAATCATTATTTTTTTTTTAGCTTTAACAGGAAACTTGCATGTTCTTTGTTTCAATGCCCCAATTAACATATATTTTGCGATCTCACAATTCACAAATTTTGAAGAAAATAATTGAAATGTTACTAAACATGTAACAATGCGTCACACAAAAGTAAAAATAATCTTAAAAGTGTTGAATAACTAAAATGGATGTTAATAGTCGCACCATATTTTTTAGGGTATTAAAAATTGAAAGAACCACTGCAATTACATTTTATTATTTTAACACTTGAATAGGTGGATATGAAGGGTGAAGCTAACCTTCACCGAGTAAAGGTTGTCCGCGCAAGATTTTGAAGTTTTAAAAATGAAAAATCCCAAAATATGAGCCCTTTTTAAGAACTTCATTACTTGTATAAGATATTAATCCCTCCAAAACATCGATTGTAATAAGGGGTTCCGAAATCTTTGCTCCCCTAATACCATAAAATAATTTTATAAAGAACACTATCGCATACACATCAGAGAGAATGCACAAAATGTGATGAGTTAGTGAAAATTTAATTGTCACTATGTTATTTGTTAAATTGTTACAATCATTCCACCTTAAAAGTTCTCATTTTAACTTTAGTTTGTGTACACTAAAACAACTGCCATACTACCTTCTTACATTATACCTTATTAGACATTCTGTATTGACTAAGATCTGCAACTCTCAGTTTCTTTTTAAACTTCAGCCATGCTACTGCTTGAAATCTACCTCATGTCCTCTACACACTCAACTTGAAATCGTGAGTACCTACAAAAATATAATGCATAACTGAATACTTTTATAGGAGCAACCTTCATCAGAACCACTCCTGGAAACATCAAACCCCCAAAGGCATCCTGGAAATACCTAAAGCCCATAAATAGGGCAGCGTTAAAGGTATCAAAACTGAATATTTGGATGGGATCCTAAATACCTAAACGAATCGGATGAGATCTCCTACAAATGGGATGCCGGCGTCAGAAAGCAAAGTCCTCTCTTTCAAAGAGTAAAAAATCTGATAGTTCTGTAAAAATAAAAAAATAATATGAAGAACCCTAAAAGCAAAGAAGAATCCCCTATATCAAACATTAAATATATAACCAACCAAATTAACTCACCATGTGTCCGTCAAAGAAGACTCCCCTGTATCAATCAAAGAAGACTACCCTGTATCTTATCGCCACAGCAAAGCCTGAAGAACCTTAAAAGAAAAAAATAGCCATAAATGCTCCACATAGATATGTAACCAACCAAAGCTGAGAAAAAGTTGAAGAAAACCTTTAAACATCTACAAAATCAGACCTTACCAAGCAGTAGAAATCAAAACATTTAAACGTCTACAAAATCAAAACCTTAATTGTTAACAAATCAGTAGAAAATACCGATATTAAACCATGTTATCTGAAAAAACTACATGCACTAATTACTATCAAGTTGTGGAGAATCAGGCATGAAGTATAGACACGTATTATTGTCTATACTCTCATTGATATGGAAGCAAACAACTACATGAAATAACTGAATATTAAAACTAAAAAATAAAAACAAAAAAAGAAGTTTGGCCATTAAGGCAACCTCTTACACACAATGGAACTTACGGGAGTTAAAGCATACCAAGCCAACTGCTGGGGCTCCGGTCTGGCTAGATCTGGCATGGCTCTCTCAATAGATCAAAGACTCGAACATCAAACCCTTGTTACAAATAAATCGACAATAGTTAAAAAAAATGAACAAAACGCGAACAAACAAAAATCAAGATCCAAAATCGAACCAAATCTAGCAATTAGTTGTGCCTTGGGGCTCCATGACCACAGGTGAAGATTTGTGCCTTGGGGTTCCTGACCTAAGAAAGAACAGGAAAATGTTGGATCTAAGACCCGATTACAAAACATCAAAAAAAGACAAACAGGAGAGCAAGATATAGGGGATAAAAGAACCTGTTAAAAAATAGAAGGGATGTGTTCACTTTTTGTCCAGCGAGCTTCATGGCAGTAAGATCCATGATGGCGAAGAAGATGGGTATACTTTTTCCCTTCTATTCTCCCTATCATCTCAGCCCCCCCAAACCAATAATGGTTGTGCTCAGATCTAAATACACGGAGAGATAGGTTTAAGGATACATAGAAATTGTTGTGCTTCCTTGCCAAGAGACCCCGATGAGAGAGAGAGGGAATGTAGAAGATGGAGATGTAGAAGATGGATACATAGAAACTGTCTGTGTGTGAGGGAATGTAGAAGATGGAGACCCATATGAGAGAGAGAGGGAGTCATAGCGAGAGAGTTCAACATTACGTCTGATATGGATGGGACAAATTAGTAGAGTCTGATATCTTCTAGAGCCACCCCACACATAGCGTGTGTCAGACTTGGTGGGAGTAATTAAATGCATGCCGTGGTTATATGATGCGGCAAGACCCCTCCTTATAGGTTTTGTGTACAAAATTGTATGACGTGGTTATATGATGTGGCAAATATTGTATGATGTGGCGAAAGTCCCTCCTCCTTTATTATTATTATTATTATTATTATTATTATTATATATATATATATATATATATATATATATATATATATATATATATATATATATATATATATATATATTAGATTAGATATTAGATTTAAAAAAGTAAAAGGAACCAAATTACACTGCCTACAGAAACAAATATAGAAGTATATATGGCTAATGATTTTGGGATAGTATGCATTGGCACCCTGAAGAACTCAGGTGTCAATCAACAAAAATATAAGCAGCTCTTTTTTAGGATAATGAGAGTAGTAGTAATTGATATAACAGTACATGTAAGCAGATCTTGAAGGATACCTTCTCCCCTTTTAATCATCTTCATACCTCTTTTTAAAATAAAATCTGTGATAAAATAAAGTACAAATGTATGTCAGGTATGAACTCAATCAATACGAAAAAATAAAAATGATAATACGTAAGATAAGATATAGACTTGAACAACAAACTGAAATGGAAACAAAACTAAAAGCGTGGGAGCAAAAATAAACATTAAGAAAAATTTATAAAGAACTTTAAGACAATACCTGCAATTAAAATATAAAAAAATGAAATATTCTACAAAAAAAAATACTGATATGCAAATTAATGGAAATTGTCAAAAAAATCCAAAGATTATGCATTCTTAACTGAACTACATTAATAAATCATTAGTTTATACAAATATCTTTCAATATAAAACAAAAGAAAAAAATACTAAAAAGAAAGATGAAAGAACCATAAAAACAAATAGCACGCAAAGCTTAGGATAATATTGAGTTTTTTTCTTCTCTATACTAAAATCAACTCACTGGATTGAAGAAATCCCATAACAATAACGTCTCTCCGGGAAAATCTAAAAGAAGTGAGGGCTAAAAGGAGGGACGCAGATATTCATAATTTTATAATGGAATGTAGGAGGTCCATTTTCTTTTTACTGGGAATTAAGAAATGGTGGGAAGTATGGGTAATATGAAAAAGAAAGAGTGGGCAAATATGAATATTCACAAAAGAAATGCCAAACGGTGAATTCATGTTCAAGCGACAATTGAAAGTAAACAGGTGAAAGGGTTTGTCTTAATGGCAACTTTATTTTTGAACCATATGGCATAACTACGAATAGAGCCACCGTTTTTAATTATAGATTAGCAAGTAAACTATTCGATTCCTACAAATTAATACAAATGTCTGCATCTATCTCGATGTTCAGATAATATGAATAACAACATACGTTATAAAATCAGATGAATTGGTGATTAAAACCCTCGTCTAGAGGAGACGAGGGTCAAAATAAGAATGTAAAAAACCTTAAAAACGAAAAAATGACGTACACTTAAAAAAAACTTAAAAAGAAAAAAAAATGAGCTGCACTTACCTATGATTCACTACTATTTCCTTTTTGCCATAAATCTGTATGTTATTTGTGTGGCATAGGATGAGAAACTCTGCAGTTTCCTGGGTGACAGAGAAGGAAAGTTTGGGGCAAATGGACATTTACCAGAAATAATTTTAGGACGAAACCAAGTCGACTTTCAAAAATAATGGTGCGAGTACCAATTTTTTTTTGCAAACACATTCTTCTAAGATGAGGGCTTTAGAAAGAAAATATCACAAGTATGAGATTGAGACCAATAGATTTTGATGAAAATAAAGAACAGTGGTGTTAAATGAAGGGAACTATCGGTATTAGAGCATCCACAATGATGGAGAGTTTGGACAAAAAAAATTGTAAAATTACCAACTGAGACACGTACAATGGTGATAGTTAGTTGGCAAAATTGGTAAGAGGAAAGGTAAAGGATTTGCAAAGTTACTAGATCGCTAGTGAATTAGTAAAAACTTCTTACGAACTTCTGATCCTCGTAGGAACTTCCTACGAACTTCTTTTGTCCGTATGAAGTTCCTACGAACTCCATTTGTCCGTAAAAAGTTCCTACGAACTTCAGAAGCTCGTAAGAATTCCTACGAACAAAAGAAGTTCGTAGTAAGTTGTTTTTACTGCTTGGTAAATTTAACGACCGTTGGAGATTTTCTTTATAGATACAACCCACCTTCCCCACAAATTTTCATTCTCACTCTTTATAAATTTTGAGAGTATAATTTCCTCCGTGTGATTTTCTTATTTCCATTCTTAATATATTTTATTTCTACAAAAAATATGTCTTCCTCTCAACCGATTAGTTCCGGTACAACTCGACAATCTAATATGACTCCTTTTGAGGATGAAGTATTATGTACCATTTATGCTAAATATACAGCCCGGAGTATTGAAGGAAACTCGATATCATCGGGCACATTTTGGGACACTGTGAAAGATGAGTATAACGTCACGCATGGAATTACAATTACTTGTACGAGATCCATGCTATCAACACGTTATAATCATATATCGCATCAAATAATGGTATATATTGCAAATCTTTCTTACCAAATCAAGAATATAGGAAGCGAGACGAACGAATTCCAAGCGGTTACTAATGCACGCGACGCGTACCGCGCTGAAACCAACAAACATTTTACGTTCGATAACTGCTATCAAATTTTAAAAGCTTTACCAAAATTTGACTTGAAAAACACAGCGGGGAACGACGACAACCCTACACCTGTACGCGAAGATGACACTCTAGGGGTACAAGACGTACCGGATAGACCCCAGGCAGGAAGGGTGAGAAACAACGTTCACGTCAACGAGCGCGTTCTGACAACTTGGATTGTAACACGGCAGTACTCAAACATTGCGAAGACTTTAATGCAATGTTTAAAAGCAAGCAAGAGTGGAAGAATAATCGTGCCCTTAAATTTGACTCTCAAATGGATGCGTTTATCGAGATGAAGCGAGCTGATCAACTCGCCAAAAACAAGATCAGATCACCAAAAAACAAGATCAGCTCGTGCGCCTAGGCCGAGAGCAGTCGTACATCATGGAGCTAGATATGAACAATATGAATGATATGCAAAAGCAGTTTCATTATAAAAGGTTCAACGACCTAACAGCGATGGTTACTGCCACCAAAGATGCAATTTTTGAGTTATAATCGAACTATGCCGGGGCGTCCAACCCTACGTCAAGTCCAAGCGGTTCAATTAATGACTAGTAGTATTTATTATAGTTGTATTGAATCCTCGTTATTTTATTTTTGTCATTTACTTTCAGTATATGTACACTGACCTAGTTTGCATTTTAATAAATCTAATGTCAACGTTTAAATATATGTAATGTCAGTACTATTTATTAATTTTAGTTTCAATACAATAGTCGTACAATTACAAATTAAAAATCGTACAATTACGAATTGAAAATGTAACTAATAAACCGAATAGCCACAATTAATATCAGAAATACGTTAACATGTCTTCAACCCACCATTTCATCACCGTGTGTGTTCCAAATGTGATCCACTAAATCATTCCGTAACTATTGATGTTTAGTTGCATCTCTTATCTTTGCATCCCGAGTGAGGTAGTCGTAGAAATTAGTTTGGACCCTCAAAATATGAGGTGTTACATCATTCTGTTCGTATTCATTTTTCCATGGACAATCTCTACGTTCATCGTCAATAATCATATTGTGCATTATAATGCAAGATTTCATTATGGTTGATAGTGATGCCCTATTCCATAATTTACAAGGTTCCCGAACAAAAGCGAATCGGGCTTGTAGTACACCAAAAGATCATTCAACATCTTTTCTACACGCTTCTTGGTACTTGCAAAATAATTTCTGTTTTTGTGTAATCCCTTGTTGGTTCCTAAAAGTTTTAACTATTGTAGCGTAGGGAGGGTAAATGCCTATTGGTAAGTGTGCAATAAAAAATTATCCAGATTAGTGCGCTATATTATCTAGATAATATCTGTGTCCTATTGGGTTGCATGTGTATGTAATTTACCGTATGTAAATATACTTGTGATATTCACATTATGGTATGTGCTACAGAAATTATCTTGGTAAGTTTGCTACATATATTATCTTGCTATTGGTAAGTGTGCTACATTTTGGGTTTAGGTTGTCAATATGTTGTATGTCAAATTATTGTATGATAACTACTTTATGTATAGTTAAATTTATCAAGTTACTGTATGATAACTACAATCGTCATCATCTTTATGTGTGCCTTTATAAAATTATAATTTATTATCGCCTGTTATTGTATAATTTATCTTTTCCATTCGTATGTGTGCCTTTGTATTATTATAAATATTTGTTACCATTGTAAAATAAAATTATAACTTCAGAGGTTTAAAATTAACTATAAATAAATTAAAAGGATTGCAATAATTTTGTATCTACCATTGTCTTATATTTCAAAGATGGCTTCATCTCCCTACTATTTATCCATTTACAATGGCTCTTACATAGATATTACTGGTAACGATTGGTATGGGAAAAAAAATTCAAACATATCCAATTGATACTTCTCGACGTTTTCTCAATGACTTTGGTCATATATTCATAATCTCTCCCAATTCGAAACCTGAAGACGGAGTTGTGTATCCTTGGGAACACCTCACGTGGCCAGATAAATATGATGAAAGGTGTGACCTGGAGGTGCTTTTCCATTACCATCACATATTCGTGCCAAAAAATTGGGTTGTCACACTTTGGCCAATATCGTATCCCGAAGAAGCGGATATATTTTGTCTTGATTTATTGAAGGAAGAGATATGGCAGATGGAGATGCGCCTACAACGTTATCACAAAGCACAACGCGCAATGCTATCAGGTCGTTACATTCAGGATCAATTAATTAACATATATAACGACTCTACGTTGGCATCAGATAACGATATTTCCGACTACACCAATTCTGGTTATTATTACTTTTCGAAATGCATATATGAAAATGATAGGGAAGAGTACGAACCAAATATATCCAACTACAACGAAGAATATGTTAATTCTGATACGCAATGATCTTACTTACCTAAATGTTTAGTGCGCAATGGGAAACCATATTGTTGTACTTCTACTAGGTTCGACCTAAGCGTTTGTTTGAACACATACTCCTAATAATCATTTCGATCATGTATTATTATTTGTACTACTTAAGTCATTATTTCAATACTAATAAATGATAAATTTATTTCAGAATAATTGTTGTGATGATTATTTTATTACCATATATTTTGAGTGCCATATATTTTATTACCATAGATTTTATTACCATATATTTTGATAATAAATATGAGACATTATACATCATAACATTTATCATCACAATTAAATTGAGACAACAATACAAAATTTATTCATAACATATTTCAACAGTACATTATACATCACTGGCACCCTGGGCGAACTCAAAATCCGCACCTAAATCAGCATGTGAACCCGTGTAAGGGTCAGACCCAAATATATTACCCCAAGCTTGTTGCGACTCATATGTCGGGACCGGGTCAGAGGGTGGGGCTAGGTGTGGTCTGTAAACACTCGGATGACTAGAACTAGTACCACCCTCCTTAAACCCATGACTAGGCATAGTAAAACCTGCTAGTCTATGCTCCAACTCCTCAATGCGTTCATCACGTGTTTTGAGTTGATCCTCTCGCTGACGTGTCTCGTGTAATATTAAATGACGGAGACCTCGAATGTTATCTGCTGCTTCGATGTAGGACTCACGCCATTCTAACTGCGTCAAAGATTGAGCTGGAGGTGCGTTGCTTGAAACCTCAGGTCTCGGGACATCTATAATATATAAAGCCCCCTTCGGTAGGCCGACGTCAATCGTCCAATTCTGCCTCGGTGGTTGGACGTGCGTAGAACCACCCACATAGAACTGTGTCTCATACACATGCGGTTAATTTGTAGGTGCTGGTGGTTGTGGGATTCGCAACGTCGAAGGTGCCACTGAACTAACTCCAATCAAATCTACATTAACATATCTCGCAATCGGCGGTAGTAATGGTCGAGTGCTACTGCCTTCCAATAAGCATTATACTCTTCTTGGGACACATCTCTTATGTGTTGATTTGCGAGAGGCCAAGTTTGGGCAGCAACTGCTTGAAAATCGTGTTCTGAGACACAACATAAACTCGATGGTGGGTTGTTTGCTATACATATCCGCCCAGTCAATTGTCGGACAACCCGGCCACCCAAGTACCAAAAACCCTTAAATAAGGGATCCTAAAAAATCATCTGTAACCCCGATATCTCACGAGCATATAAGATGACATCAGAGTCATGGCAGGCAGAAGTCTCGTATGGTTGCCATATAATGGATTCGGGTGACCGTATCTCAAGCTCATGTTGACTACTTGAGATGTTAAACCGCTATGCTCCCTTGACTTTATTTCTGTTCCCCCTCGACCAACGAAATATGCGGGGCCATGCTTCGATGGATGGATCGACGAGAATAGGACATGTCGTCGCCATGTACTCGTGATGTAAATACTGCAAAATTTGTCAATAAATTTAATTTATTAGAATAAGTTGACATATATTGTAATGAAACATAAATTTCATATATGCGGTTAAATAAGATGAAACGAAAATATACCTCGAGTATTTGCCACATGCATTCAACGCTAGTCAACGATTGTCAACTGGCTTTGTCCAAAGACCATATAATATGGGCATAAATAGCCGAGCCCCAGTCGTATATGCCGATGGCAGGAATATCCTCTAGATAATGTAAATATTCGAGGTCGGAAGTGGAGTGAGCATTTGGAAACACTCCCGAATACATAAAACCAAAATGCTCGAGCTGTGATTAGGGACATATAATCTGGCAAAGCTTCAACCTTGACAAAATTTTCTATGCATTTTTTAAAGTCAGAAACTGGAATTCCCGCATCGACAAATCTCTGTATATGAATTTCTAGGAAAAATTTATTTATGGTATTACCAAAATTGGTATATTGTTCAATTCTTAGATTTTGAATGGGTCGTTCTTGTCCAATCGGAATGCTTGTACATAATTTAAATTTTTTTCCATATATTTAAATAATTAGGAATATAAATACCATAAAATATAAATCAAATAATTAATTTTGAATTTAAGTACAACAAATTGTTTTTGATATATTGGAACAATCGGGATGCATGTACATAATTAAAAAAAATTATCATATATTTAAATAATTATGAATATAAAAACCATAAAATATATTTCAAACAATTAATTATGAATTTAAGTACAACAAATTATTTTCACATATTGAAGCAATTATGAATATAAATAATTATTTTCATGTATTGAAACAACCGAAATGCCGGTACATAATTAATTTTTTTGTCATATATGTAAATAATTATGAATATAATTACCATAAAATATATTTCAAACAATTAATTATGAATTTAAGTACAACATATTATTTTCACATTTTGAAACAATTATGAATATAAGTACAACGAAATAAAAAAAAAATTATTACCGAAAAGCATTGTGAAGTCGAGCGGAGTGAAGGCAAGTTCGACGTATGGTAGTTGGAAGGTATGCGTCGTGTCCCACCAACGTTCGATCATCGCCGTCACAATACATTGATCGGAATCGGGCATCACCATAGAAAAAAATTCGACATAAAACCGGTGCTGTCGATAATTGTTTTGATATCCGATTTTTTCTCTTCGATCAATTTGTACAATTTCATTGGTCCCGCCAAATTCCCCCGAAATTCGAATTTATTTTTGTTTATGATCTGAGTTTCGTCGTCGGACGCGTGTAATACTCTGTCGTAAATACGGGTATAGTTGCCAATTATGGAATTTGATGGTTGAATCGGCGCGGAAGGAGCGGGAATTATTGTTGAAGTCGACCCATGTTTTCTTGATTTCCCAATATTAATGTATTTTTTCTATTTTCTACCTGTGACACCCCGACTAATTAAATACCGGGTAGCTACTCCTTTATTAAATTAATTCAAAATGCCAAGTTGGCTCAGTTAATAGCATCACTGTCGAAAACATTTTATTATTACTAACCACCTAGTATTTAAAAAGTAAGTTGTCAAATTTTACATTAAAGTCTGATTAACGTGCAGTAAAAGATTTAAAGCAAGAATAATATCACCATTCACCATAACGAAATAATAGAATAACCATCACATGATATGAATAAATCCGGAGGAAAACTCCTCACAACAAATCCCACAACTGAAATAAGTAACGAAATAATGAATACTGAGTTAATACATGCCAAAGTATGAAAATTGAAATGGAATTGTCTCTAATAGAAACCGGGCAACATGCCATACAACTGAAGAATACTAAATATGGAATCCAAATGATAGAAGCATCTAAAAGCAAATCCCTGTAGCTTCCACAAACAGCTACAGCTCGTCACCTGAAAGAGTATCTTAAGCATGGTGTCCTTGTGGCTGGGCACCTAAAAATGGTTTTACAAGAAAATAGATTTGAAAGCAAACGGGTCAGAGCCCGAATGTGGAGATATTTTAAAAACCTGCAAGTGCTTTAAAATCATTTAAAACATTAAATGCAAAGTACATGTTAGGACGTACACTCACATGAAATTCTCACCTCTCGTCTATCTGTGCACTCCTAACGTAAGTACCCATCTAAAATGACACAAACCACTAGCTAAGTGACATCATATCTAGCTAGACTGTCATAGGTTCTACCCTTATTACTCGGTTCCCATATTACATTCTAGCGTTATCAAATAAATAGAGGGTTTTACTTAAACTCAGATTCTCAATATGTAATACATTTCACTATTAGTTAACCTGTTATATTCTCTCAAAACAATACCATAGTTTTATTCACAATATTAACATGAAAGTTCCCATTAATTAAGTGTATATTATTCACATCATAAATATACAATACAAGCACCCCGAGAACTAAGTTGCGGTGCACACATACTCTGCTATCCATCCCGGTACATCATGTACATAAGGATCACATATTCCTAATCTCTCAGGAATAGTTCACAGATAACAACATCACAAATAATGGAGGCGAACACAGTCACATCACATGGGTCACGTACATACCTACGCTCCCACGATCAGCAGACTTATTAACAACCCAATAAGTCCTTCTCTGACCTATGTTCATCCAGGTAACCAATCTAAATCCGGGCAACACAAGGATTAGAGGACCCTAAGAGAACGCAAACCTCCCGTGATAGCAAGTATGGTAGGTATGTCATACACATAAAATCAATACATATATTAAGTATGCACACGTCTTAATAATCACCATAATATATTTGGTACACTTCTCATTCTTGTACCGACATATAATATTTTCCAATTTATATGTTCCCGATTAATATAATATATTAGGCCGTCAATAGCTCACATCGTAATAGACACTCAGGACCTACTTCATATTCTCCCTTAGGTTCAAACTACACTACTAGGTTTGACTCCTCATTATATCCCAAACATCCCAAATATAACTATTACTCATCAAGGAAGGGCTATTTCTACCTATACACAAGGTTACGGGGCACTCGGGATCAAAATAGGCTAAAAAGCCTAAACTGTCAACTCGTTCGAACGAACTGAGACTTCTAACGATATCTCGTTCGAACGAAGTGGGCTTTCTAACGAGATCTCGTTCGAACGAACTCATCGAACGAACTTCACCCTCGTTAGAAGCGACTGGTCAACTCGTTAGAAGCTCATTCGAACGAGCTCATTCGAATGAGCTCGTTCGAACGACCTGGAGAGGTCTTCTAACGAGGGACCAGTTTGGGCCCAGATTTCCCCAGTTTCGTTTTTCACCAATTTTAACACCTCAAATCTCAACCAAAATTCGTCCAATCAATGTTTTAAGGTCTCCAATCATCCTAAAACATACTAAGGTTATATACTAACATCTTTTAAGGAATTAACACATCCTAACATTATTAATTCATCAAATCTCTACCCTTTTTCCCCAAATTTTCAAGAACATAAACCCTACAATTTTAAATCCTCAATAAGTCCATTCTAGATCCGTTTTTGTTACATCCAACATATATAAACATCAGAATAATTATCTCCATACTATTCTACATGCAATTTGTCCTCAAAATTCAAGTTCTAAGTCTAATTAAAATGGGTTTTGATTTAACTTCCAAGAACAAATGTAAATCTTTCAATTTATCTAACATGGGAGAAACATTCTTTGAATTAAATAGAATTAAATCACTTGCCTTGAGTGTCTCTAGATTTGGTGTTGATTTGATGAAACTCTCTCTCTCTTTCTGCAGAATTCCCTTCTTCTCTCTCTCTCCAAGCTTTTCTCCAATGGTGGCTAGGGTTTTCTTTTGGAAAGTTTTGGAAACCTAATCTAATAACCCCCGTAGTTTATTGGGTCATTAAGGGTTGGTTAGTGGGTTTAGTGGGTCTATTCCCAATCAGATAAAGACTCTTAATTTTCGTCACTTCTAATTCCCAAAAATACAAAATTACCAAACTACCCTTTATGTTGCCGGTATGGCCTAAAAATACCCCGGGACCCAAACTAAACCCCTGGCTAGTGTTTTCTGACTATCTCGACCCTTTCGGACGCGTTGGCGCACTCAAAACGACCATACGGTTAATAGGATTTAAATTCACTTTTATAATTAAAATAATTATATCCTGACGCGATTGTCTCACGCGTCCCAATAAAATGTCCAAAATGCCGTATATCAATCTCACGACAAATTTCATAATTCAATATTCATATAAAATCATATATGCACATAATAAAATACCAACTCGCATCTCGTTAGTATTTTTAACCCGGATTAATTTCTAATTAATACGCATTTAATTAATTAATCCCATAAAATAAATATCACAAAAATACGGGGTATTACATACTTCCCCCCTAATAACTTAATTTCGTCCCGAAATTCGGAACTAGAAAGTACCTGGTATGAACAACTCTGGATAACGTTCGCGCATCTCATCCTCGCGCTCCCATGTGGACTCCTCGACATTATGATGTCGCCACTGAACACGCACTAAAGGAACTATCTTGGACCGCAGTTTCCGCTCACTTCGGTCTAGAATAGCAATCGACCCCTCCTCGTAGGAGCTATCCGGCTGGAGATCGATGTCCTCCACAGCGATATGAGAATGAGCCAAATTATCTCTAAGCTATTTCCTTAGCGAGGAAATATGAAACACATCGTGAATCCGATGCAATTGCTCCGGTAACCCAAGTCTATACGCAACCGGTCCGATCCGCTCAATAATAGGAAATGGTCCCACATATCTTGGTGCCAACTTCCCTTTCTTCCTGAAACGCATAATCCCCTTCATAGGAGATACTCTGAGCAAAACCTGGTCCCCAACTTGAAACTCTCTGAAGAACCTCTTCGCATCAGCATAGCTCTTCTGCCGATCCTGAGCTACCCGAATGCGACTCCGAATCATTTCTATCCTCGCCGAAGTATCTTGAATCACTTCCGACCCAAGTAGTTTGTTGTCCCCCACCTCCAACCAACATGCTGGGGAACGACAAGGTCTACCGTACAACGCCTCAAATGGAGCCATGCCAATGGTGAACTGATAGGAGTTGTTGTAAGCAAACTCTACCAGTGGAAGATACTGCTCCCATCCACCCTCGAAATCAATGATACTCATACGTAGCATGTCCTATAACATCTGGTTCGTACGCTCTGTTTTCCCATCGGTCTATGGGTGGTACGCCGTACTCAACCGCAATTCCGTGCTCATGGCCTCCTGCAAACTCTCCCAAAACCGTGAAACAAATATCTTGTCTCGGTCAGACACGATATTTAGGGGCACACCGTGAAGTCTCACTATCTCTGCAATAAAGAGATGGGCATACTGTCCCGTAGTGTAGTCTGTCCTTACGGGTAGAAAATGAGCGACTTTGGTCAACCTGTTCACAATTACCCAAATGGAGTCGTGACCTCTCTGTGACGTAGGCAATCCCGTGATAAAGTCCATGGATATGCTCTCCCACATCCACATCGAGATCTCCAACAGATGTAGCAGTCCTGCCGGTCTCTGATGATCCGCTTTTACTAGCTGACAGGTGGCGCATTTAGAAACAAACTCGGTAATGTCTCTCTTCATTCCGCTCCACCAATACTGACGTCTCATGTCTTGGTACATTTTATCCCCACCGGGATGTACCGCGAACCGTGAGCTGTGCGACTCGGCCATCACCTCGTGCCGTAATTCCTCCCCTTCCGGAACTACTAACCTCCCATTGAAGCGTAATCCCCCGTCTGAGCTAACGGTATAGGACTCGGCTCCCTCTGCTAGTAATCGAACTATCTGCTCCTGACAGAACGAGTCATTAGCCTGCGCCCATACTACCTTCGTGATAATCTGCGGTGTAACGGTCATCACGGACATGAATGATCGGGCCACTGCATCCTGATGTCCCAATTCTTTCCACTTGGCCTTCCACACCTCTGCCACTTCATCTGTTGGCCTACGGCTCAACGCGTCTGCTACCACGTTAGCCTTTCCCAGGTGATAATGAATATCGAACTGGTAGTCCTTCACAAACTCAAGCCACCTTCGCTGCCGCATATTCAACTCCTTCTACGTGAATAGGTACTATAGGGACTTATGGTCTGTGAACAACCGAAACTTCTCCCCCAACAGGTAATGTCTCCATATCTGAAGAGCAAAAACAACTGCCGCCAACTCCAAGTCATGAGTGGGGTAATTATTCTCATGAGGCTTTATCTTACGGGAAGCATAAGCTATGGCCTGACTCTCCTGCTGCAATACATCTCCAAGTCCTTGTAAGGATGCATCGGTGTAAACTAAATACTCAACTCCCGGTCTCGGCAATGCTAACACAGGTGATGAGGTTAACTTATCCTTCAACTCATCGAATGCCAACTGACAGACATCACTCCAGATGAACGGCACACCCTTACGAGTCATATGTGTCAAAGGACATGCAATCTTTGAGAATCCCCGAATGAACCTCCTATAGTATCCTGCTAGACCCAAGAAACTACGAATATCCGTTGGTGTCGTGGGCTTCCCCCACTCCCTCACCGCGGATACCTTCCTCGGATCAACAGATATTCCCCGGTCGGAAATAATATGTCCCAAAAACTGGACCTCCTTTAGCCAAAACCCGCATTTCTCATACTTTGCATACAACTCATTCTGATGTAGTGTCTGCAAAACTTCCCTCAAATGCTCGGTGTGCTCCTCCTCTGTCTGGGAGTAAACCAGAATATCATCGATGAAGACAATGACAAACTGATCTAGGAAATCCCTGAACACTCTATTCATCAAGTCCATAAACACTGCTGGAGCGTTGGTCAAACCAAACGGCATAACCCGAAACTCGTAAGAAACATATCTCGACAAGAACGCAGTCTTCGAGACATCTTCCTCCCTGATACGCAACTGATGGTATCCCGATCTCAAATCAATCTTCGAGAAGAAGGAAGCTCCTCTCAACTGGTCGAATAAGTCATCGATTCGAGGCAACGGATACTTATTCCGTATCGTGACCTTATTCAACTCTCGGTAGTCCACACACAATCTCAGTGAACCGTCTCTCTTCTTTACGAACAACACAGGGGCACCCCACGGTGAAGTACTCCTCTGAATAAACCCCTGACCCAACAACTGCTCAATCTGATCCCGTAACTCCCTCATCTCAGCTGGAGCCATACGGTATGGTGCGCGTGCTATAGGTCTCGTATCTGGTAATAAATCTATAACAAAGTCAATCTCTCGACTGGGGGGTAGGCCTGGTATCTCTTGAAACACGTTAGAATACTCCCTGACAACTAGGATCGAATATAAAGGAATCACAACCTCCTTAGAGGTATCCTCCTCTAGGTAATACAAATGAGCGGTCGAGCCTCCCTCTGGGCGAGGCATCGTCACTACAAACATCTCTTGCCCCGGAATGGAAAAAACAATGCTCCCACCGAAGCAATCAATCATGGCTCTATAATCAGCGAGTCAATCCATACCGATAATCACATCGTGAACATGCATATCTAATACCAACATATCTGTAGGTAATACCAGACTACTAATCTCTACCCCTACTCCCCGGCATATAAAGAAAATAAGTGACCCACACCCCAATGGTGAGTCTACACACGTCACTGTGCTCTCTGCCGTAGCTAACAACCCTAAGGCTTTCGCAAAATGTGTGGCTATAAAGAAATGTGTAGCCCCCGTATCAAATAATACCCGACCCATAGTGCCATGGATAGGAAACGTACCCTCAATCGTGGGTGGTGCCTGCGGAGCTGCTGCCTGGTGGACGTTATAGACACGTCCATACTGTAACTGTCCCTGCTGCACAGGAACTGCTGGAATGGCTGGAAGAGCTGACACCTGGGCTGGAGCTGGGAGGGCTGGTGGAAAAAGTGGCCTCTGTGGCTCATGTCGAGCACCCTGCTGCTGCTGCGGGGCCCTGCCCCTATCAGGACAGTCTTGGCGTTTATGGCCAGTCTTGCCACAAACAAAACACTTTCCTGGAAAGTTTCCCCCTCTCGGTCCCGGCTGCCCCCGGCCCTGGTGGTCGTTACCATTCCTCCACTAGACCTGCTGGCCCTGCTGAAACTGCTGCCCATTCTGCCCCTGTTGGCCCTGACTGAAACCTCCCTGTCCGTGCCTATAATTCCCTGATCTGAACCTCTTCTGATCCCTCTGCTGGGAACCCTGCTCACCCTGCCTCTGCCCCTGAATAGATTGTGCCCCACTTGCACCATGTCCTCTAGTTCTGCCCTGATGGCTAGACTCTCCTGATCTCTTTCCTTCAGTCATATGAAAGCGGTGATCCTGGCAGTGTAACAAAGCAGCGTTAACCACATAAGAATAAGTGGCCAACGAAAGGTTCCCTAACAGATGCTGACGGATCCTCCATGTCAACCCGTCGGTGAATTTCTCAATCTTCTTCTTTTCTGTCGGTATCTCATCTGGAACGATATTCAATAGATTCGTGAACTCGGCCTCATACTCGGACACGGTCTTACCCTCCTGCTTCAGATTCATCAGTTTCCTCCTCATTTCCGTGTGAACAGCTGACGAAAAGTACTTGCGGTCAAGCCGTACCCAAAAGTCCTGAATAGTGAGAGTATCCCTCTCCTCCACGGTGGTAATAGTACCCACCACTGCAGTGCAGATCCAACTAGCTTGAAAGTAGCTAGCACCTTCTTCTGAAATTTCGTGCACTCATACATCCTCAAGTGCCTCTGCATATCCTTCCTCCACTGGCTCGAGACTACCACATCTGAGCTACCTGTAAACTCTGGCGGATGCGCTTTCTGAAAAGCATCACGTACACGTTCCCAAGCAGACGGGAATGCATTTTCCTGTACTGGCGCGGCAACCGGCGCCTGAGGTGGTGCCTGCTGAACGACGGCAATTGCGGCATTTACCGCTTGGGCTACAATGGCTGCAACCTCAGCGGCGTTCATCATGCACTCGGGATCAAAACAGGCTAAAAAGCCTAAACTATCAACTCGTTCGAACGAATTGAGACTTCTAACGATATCTCGTTCGAACGAAGTGGGCTTTCTAACGAGATCTCGTTCGAACGAACGAACTTCACCCTCATTAGAAGCGACTGGGCAACTCGTTAGAAGCTCGTTCGAACGACCTGGAGAGGTCTTCTAACAAGGGACCAGTTTGGGTCCAGATTTCCCCAGTTTCGTTTTTCACCAATTTTAACACCTCAAATCTCAACCAAAATTCGTCCAATCAATGTTTTAAGGTCTCCGATCATCCTAAAACATACTAAGGTTATATACTAACATCTTTTAAGGAATTAACACATCCTAACATCATTAATTCATCAAATCTCTACCCTTTTTCCCCAAATTTTCAAGAACATAAACCCTACAATTTTAAATCCTCAATAAGTCCATTCTAGATCCGGTTTTGTTACATCCAACATATAAAAACATCAGAATAATCATCTCCATACTATTCTACATGCAATTTGTCCTCAAAATTCAAGTTCTAAGTCTAATTAAAATGGGTTTTGATTTAACTTCCAAGAACAAATGTAAATCTTTCAATTTATCTAACATGGGAGAAACATTATCTTAATTAAATAGAATTAAATCACTTGCCTCGAGTGTCTCTGGATTTGGTGGTTATTTGATGAAGCTCTCTCTCTCTTTCTGCAGAATTCCCTTCTTCTCTCTCTCTCCAAGCTTTTCTCCAATGGTGGCTAGGGTTTTCTTTTGGAAAGTTTTGGAAACCTAATCTAATAACCATCGTAGCTTATTGGGTCATTAAGGGTTGGTTAGTGGGTTTAGTGGGTCTATTCCCAATCAGATAAAGACTCTTAATTTTCGTTACTTTTAATTCCCATAAATACAAAATTACCAAACTACCCTTTATGTTGCCAGTATGGCCTAAAAATACCTCGGGACCCAAACTAAACCCCCGGCTAGTGTAATCTGACTATATCGACCCTTCCGGATGCGTTGGCACACTCAAAACGACCATACGGTTAATAGAATTTAAATTCACTTTTATAATTAAAATAATTATATCCTGACGCGACTGTCTCACGCGTCCCAATAAAATGTCCAAATTGTCGTATATCAATCTCACGACAAATTTCATAATTCAATATTCATATAAAATCATATATGCACATAATCAAATACCAACTCACATCTCGTTAGTATTTTTAACCCGGATTAATTTCTAATTAATACGCATTTAATTAATTAATCCCATAAAATAAATATAAAAAAAATACGGGGTATTACACTACCTAATTCCATGGTGTTAATAAATCTGATTTGGAGGATTCTCTAAATCTAATTTGGGAATTATTTGAAATTAATTTGGGGATTATATGGGATGATTTTTGAGAGTATAGGAAGAAATTTAGGGGCAGACTGCTGTATTTAGAGATTATATGGGACTGTTTTGATGACAAAGAAGAAGATGGAGCAATTAATAACAAAGAATGAAAATAACTGATGGAAGAAGATGAAGAAGACGAAGAGAATGAAGAGAACTTTTCTGGAGGAAGAGGAAGGTAGATGCAGATAATTATATGGGACTGTTTAGATGCAGAGAATTGATAAACGTTTGTGAATAAATACACGGAGCAAAATGTTACCGTTATATGACCGTTAAGTTCTTACGAACTTCTTTAGTTCGTAAGAACTTCCTACGAACAAATGATGTTCGTAGGAAGTTCTTACGAACCAAAGAAGTTGGTAAGAATCCCCCCATTGCATGCTACCCATTTGGGCGAAAGGTAAAAGGTGATACACGTAGGTTAACTTACTTTTTACCAACGCACACCAGTGCGGATGCTCTTAGAGGGGAGTGGGAAGAGGTAGAGGTAAGGTAGGTGAAAATCCTAGGGGCATAAAACCTAAATACTCCCTGATTTGGTGGACAAAGTAATGGAGAAGGGAAGGGCATCAAAATAAAAAGTGTCAATGAATAGAAATTGGAGGAAGAGAGAAAGTAAAGTGTCATTTATGATTGACACGTGGCATACAAAGGTTAAGAGATTTCGTTTTTAAGTTATAATACTAGATTTAAAACCCGCGCAATGCGCAAGAGTTTTGAATTTTATTTGTATCGAGTTGCATAATTTAGTTTTTAAAAAATCAAATAAATATACACACTTTTTTTTATAAGTAAAGATATTATTTAAATGAAAAAATATCATGTAAAAAATTATACAACTTTGTCTAATGTTACATCACCCTCTAGTCAATTGTAATATATAAATTGAGCTAATCCAACTCAAAGGGTCAAATCGTAATAAACATATTGAATTAGTATTTCCTATGAAAATATCTTAGTGAATAACCAAACATAAATAATTGACTAAATTTTGAATTTCAAAGTGTAACAACCCTCGCTTATGAGAACCTATTTTATATTTACTTACTATGTGAAGTAATTATATATAAAATGTTGGAATATGGAGTAAGTATTAATTTAATGAAGAAAAGTTAATATTTACTAACTTGTTGTATATTTACTGTATGTGTATGTAAATATCCCCATGTTGAGTTTTATAGTGTCATAAGATTTAAAATGACATTATGGTTTAAAATGGAACTGGAACTTAAAATGAATTATAAAATATCCAAATGATAATTTGGAGGCTGTAGTTGGTTTCGGAACATGCGAGATAGTCAAAATATGTGCCATATTGTATTTTGAGGTTTCGGGCACTTTTGACTGGTTATACCTTAAATATGTAGTTGCGTGTTATTTTATCGCGGTATTGATCATTTAAGCTGGAATTTTAGACTAAAGGCACGATTTATGTCTTGATTAAGTTATTATTCTCTTAAGTGAAATTGTTGACCTAAATAGAAAGAGGGAGGAAGAGAAAGAGTAGAGAAGGGAGAAGAGATTGAAGATTGAGGTTGGATTCTTGCTACTACACAAGGAAAATCTGAATTTTTAAGATTGAGGCAAGTTTTCTACATGTTATATGTGGTTTAAGATAAATGATTAGTTGTGATAATTGTGTATTAATCATGGTTTGACTATTTTAGGGTTTTTGTGGATTTGAGGGTCTTGAATCATTCAAGAATGATTTGGATGATTATTGATGTTTATGGTAGTAGTTAGTGGTATTTATGATGTATTGGTGACAATAAATGAGTTTGGTTTGAATGGATTTGAGTTGGGGGTAAATTTGGAGTCCAAGATTCCATAGCCAAAATTGGCAAAATTCGCAGGGGCGAATCGATTCGCATGGGGACAGTTTCCAGGTCTAAGTGAACCAAATCGATTCGGCATTTATGCAGAAACCCAATTTTCCTAATCGAATCGATTCGGATGGTCCGAATCGATTCGGCGTTTATGCAGAACCTATATTTTTTGGTCGAATCGATTCGGCCAGGCCGAATCGATTCAAAAATCCTGCATTTTTAAATTGTTTTTCTTTTCCAATTTCAACCTTTTTTTCTCTAGACTTAGGACTTAGGAACCTTCTTGTATGAAGTCAACTTAGAGTCCTAGAGTTCTAGGTGAGTTAGTTTACTACCCTAGATTATAATTGGTATATATGGGATTTATTTTGAGGGTGTGTGAAGTGATGTTCAGGCATTACTTTCCTTTAATAAACAAATAGAAGTCTAGGAGATTACGAAGTTGTGTTTGGAGACTTTAGAAGTTAATTTGAGGTATGCTGGTCTATTATAAAGCCCAAAAGGAGACTTGGGAAAATAGTTTGAGGGTTTAAGTCTTTATCGAGGTTATTATGATGATGCGAAGCAAGTATAGTTCCGGATAACCATAATGCATTTGATAAAATGTAAATGGATAAAGTAAATGATAATTTACTAAATCATGTCATGATAATTAATAAAATGGTTGGAACACACCCTCTCTAAATACCATCTTAAGGGAAGTTCGTGCTTAAGGTGAAGCCCCCTGGCTAATGAATGCAGGGTGGATATAGTCCTAGGCTATATGAGCACTTACTGTATATTTTTCTGCGATGGGTAGGTAATTCCGGGTGTGGTTATGACTACCCCGCAGGAATATGGCCGATATCCGATGTTTCGATAGGATCCCAGATTGTCTTGATGATAGGCCCTGGAAGATGATGGACATTTAGGGGCGCGCACAGTGGGGAAACCCGGACGGGAGGTCCTAGAATCGTTATATATGTATACTTATAACTATTCTGACATTAAGTGGGACTTGATGGATATTAATGCCATAAAGAGCATAACGCAATTCCATAAAGATCATAGTACATGCCACAAAGAGCATACAATTGAGATATGTGCCACAAAGAGCACATGATAAAATTTGTATTCCTGATAAGGAATGATAAGATAAAATGAAAAGGGTGAAAGATGAAAAAGGCGTACGATTATTCATATTCTCTTGTTTACCTGACTTTGATTTATAACCATTTAATTGTATTAGTTTATTTCATGATGTTACCATGTTAGAATATCATCTTTATCATCCATGATTAACTATTCATAATTGTCATACTTGTTATTTATCTGGTGATCACATAAAACTGGGCCCTGACCCATTCTTCTTTCTTGTTGTGCATAAATATATCAATCGCTCAGGTGCTCCACAGCAAGGACGCCCGTATTGACCTCCCCATTCCAGTGTCTTTAGAGGGTCCGTGACATTTTATGGATATCACGGGATGTTTTGTGTAGACGCCTTCATTATTGTTTTCTAGTTATGTTCGGGTCTTTATTCGGGCGTGTGGCCCAAACTGTTGTAATTGTATAATGGATGTAATATGTAATTTATTGAACTTGTTGTACATTGTATGAAATTTTGTTAACCGACATTTCATTCGGTCCTCTTATTGTATACTTGTTGTTAGGGTATATTTTTCTTGGGGTTTCCACTTTCTTTTTCAATTATGGGTTGTTTAAAATGCTTTCTTTAAATTATAAAACAAAATTTTTGACAACCCGTTTTCTGAAATATTGTGTGGTTATCCCGTATACTCTTTATGTTGTCATGATGCTGAGAATGATTTCTTCAATAATTCCTGTATTATTAGAGTATCGGGCTGGCCACCCCTTATTTCGGATACCGGGTTGTCACAGATGGTATCAGAGCATTTGGTTCTAGAGTCTTTAGGATCTATGCGGACTTGTCACATTCTACCGTAGCGTTCTTTGATATAGAGCCTAATGTTTGGACTGTTTTGTTGCTTATGCTTACGATCTTCTGCAAGATAGATTGTTTATATAGTATTTTTAACTCTATTGTTTATCCATCTCAGATGCCGCCCAAGAGAGGTCGTCCCGCTCGACGAAATAGAGTTGTGGAAGAGGAGGTTGGTCCTCCACCGCCACCATCGGGGAGTATAAATGTTGCAGATGTAACAAACATAGTGGCCCAAGCAGTCAATGCAGCGATGGATACACTGGTACAACAAATGCTACAAGCTCAACCACGGGCGCAAGAGGCACAAGCTCCTACGGGATCTTCTCTGTGAGAAAGAGTTAGGGAGTCTTTTCTAAAGGGCCATCCCCCGGAATTCGATGGAGGATCGGATCTTATAAGGGAAAATCAGTGGAAGAAAGACATGCAACGCCATCTTCGAATGGTAGAATGCAGTGAGGAGAAAAAGCAAATCCTTGTTACTTTCAAGCTTGTCGGATCGGCACTACATTGGTGGGAGTCGATGACTACACCAGAGCAGAGGGATACGATGACAATCACTGATATTTGGGCCTTGTTTGACCAAAAGTACTTCCCTCTCATAGTTCAAAGTGAGATGCGAAGGAAGCTTCAGAATGTAGTGTAGGGAGAGAGATCTGTTGCAGAGTATGAAGAAGAGTTCACCCGATTGGCAAGTTTTGTACCGGATGAGGTGACTCCAGAAGAGAGGAGAATCTCCAAGTTTGTGGGAGGTTTACATTGGCAGATAAAACAACATTTGTTGGGAAATCCGACTTTACAAACCTTTGGGGATGTGATGAATGCGGCATTACTTCATTGCCAAGAGCATAGATTGTTTGTGCAAAATAGCAAAAAGGCTACAACGATGGGGCAAGTGGGAAAACCTGGAGGGAATGGGATTGGGGGAGGAGCATCTCCTTCATCCCAATCTTCGGGGAGTAAGCAAAGAGAGAGGGACCCCCAGCAAGGGGATTTGTCTAAACGTCAACGCTTTGGTGGATTTAATGCGGGTGGTAACAACAATAGGCAGGGTCAAGGTGGACCGCCACAACAACAAGCAGGTAGAGGTGGGAATGGAGGTAGAGGCCAGCAGGGCCGAGGTTTTGGGTAGTTCCAAAATAATCAGGGGCGAAGCCAAGAGAACGTGACTAATTTTCAGTGCGGAGAGTTGGGCCATTATAAGAGTTCGTGTCCTCAGTTGATTGGAGGAAATATTCCTAGGGCTCCACATCAGCCATATGTTCAGTTTCTGCCACAGGTGCCAAATTCGGTTGTTCCTCCACAGTAGGGACCGCTACAGTATGGACGGGTTTATCACATTCAGGAGGCTATGCTTAATTGAGGGTAAGTTTCTCACCCAAGGGCATATGGGTCGGGTATTATTTGATACGGGTGAGACACACTCTTTCATTTCTAAGAGTTTTGCTCAGACCACAAAGTTGATAAAATCTGCTGAGAGTACTTTCACTACCGTTGAATCCTCTATGGGTGATGGTTCTTTAATTTTCTTTGTTTGTAAAAACATAGGATTAATCTTGGTAACTTGTGCTTTGAGGCATATTTGATCGTCCTTGACATGGTTGGGTATGACGTGATTTTGGGCATGGATTGGTTAATGAAATATCACGCGATAGTAAATTGTTACGGGAAGAGTATGGTCTTCGCCGTTCCGAGACAAGAAATGTTCTTGGTAGTTATGCCTATCTTGGAAGGAGGTACGAGTACCTATTTATATTGTATTGCGGGGGAGACTTCTAGGGATGTAGTTGTTCCCCTGGATTCTATTCCAGTTGATAGAGATTTTAAACATGTTTTTTGGGAAATACCGGGATTACCTCCGAGCCGAGAGATTGAGTTTGTGATTGATTTAGCACCGGGAACTCGATCGATTGCGAGAGCTCCATATCGCATGGCTCCTGTGGAAATGAGGGATTTGGGAGATCAAATCCAGTAGTTGTTGGAACAGGGATTTATTAGGCATAGTACGTCGCCCTAGGGTGCTCCGGTGTTATTTGTAAAGAAAATAGACGGTTCTCTCCGGTTATGTATGGACTATAGAGAGTTGAATAAAGTCACCATCCGTAATAAATACCCTTTGCCTCGTATTGATGATTTGTTTGACCAACTTAGGGGAGCGTCGTACTTCTCTAAGATCGATTTGAGGATGGAGTATCATCAATTGAGGATACGAGAGCAGGATGTATCCAAGACCGCATTTATGACCAGATATGGATCCTATGAATTCTTGGTTATGCCCTTTGGACTAACCAATGCCCCCGTTGTATTTATGGATCTCATGAATAGGGTGTTTCGAGATTTCCTTTACCAATTTGTCATTGTATTCATCGATGACATCTTAGTATATTCTCAGACCGAATCTGACCATGCTACTCACTTACGGTTGGTCCTGCAAAGACTGAGGGATCACTAATTGTATGCAAAGTTCGAGAAGTGTGGCTTTTGGTTGAAGGAAGTTCAATTTTTGGGCCATGTTGTGTCATCCCAGGGTATATCGGTGGATCCGAGCAAGGTGGTTGCGGTGAGGGAGTGGGGTCAGCCCACGACACCTATCGAGATTCGTAGTTTTCTGGGTTTGGCTGGTTATTACCGTCGGTTTATCAAGGGTTTCTCTAAAATCGCAAGCCCTTTGATAAATTTGACCCGAAAAGGGGTGAGATTTATTTGGGATAACTCTTGTCAGGCTGCTTTTGACGAGCTCAAAGATAGGTTAACTTCGGCTCCAGTGCTGGCATTGCCAAAATCGGGATTGGAATATCTAGTCTTCACTGATGCATCTCTTCAAGGATTAGGGGGTGTGCTTCAACAAGAGAGACGAGCTATTGCTTATTCTTCTCGCAAGCTAAAGCCTGATGAAAGGAACTATCCGGTGCATGACTTAGAACTTGTCGTGGTTGTCTTTGCCTTGAAGATTTGGATGCATTATCTCTTAGGGGAGAAATTCAGTCTTTTCACGGACCATAAATTGCTACAATATTTATTTTCACAGAAAGATTTGAATACGCGTCAGCGTCGATGGCTGGAGTTCGTGAAAGATTATCAATTTGATATCCATTATCATCCGGGAAAGGAGAACATTGTGGCGGATGCCTTGAGTAGAAAGCCTGAGGGAGAGTTAGCTAATGTATGGAAAGCTAAGTGGAAAGAGCTCAGTCAGGAGGATGCGGTGGTGAGAGCGTTCATATCAGTGATGACCGTTACTCCTACCATTGTGGCAAGGGTTATAGAAGCCCAAGGAAGGGATAAGAGATGTCAGGACCATATACACCGATTACTGTCCGAGGGAGCGGAATCCTACTCGATAAGTTCAGAGGGTGGATTACGCTTCCATAGAAGACTTATTGTTCCGAAGGAGGGGGGATTTGAGACGGGCGGTGATGGAAGAATCTCATGGGTCAAATTTTACAGTACATCCTGGTAGGGACAAGATGTATCAAGACATGCGCTGCCAGTATTGGTGTCCAGGCATGAAGCGGGATATTTCTGAGTTTGTATCCCAATGCACTACTTGTCAATTGGTCAAGATCGATCATCAGTGACCGACAGGTTTGTTGCAACCGTTGGAGATTTCGGTGTGGAAATGGGAGAGCATATCGATGGACTTTATTACGGGCTTACCAAGGTCACAGAGGGGTTATGATTCGATTTGGGTTATTGTCGACCGCTTAACTAAGTCGGCACACTTCCTACCCCTGCGTACTAATTATGACACTACTCGCTATGCCCGATTATTCATCGAGGAGGTCGCTAGATTTCATGGGGTGCCTTTAAATATAGTTTTCGACCGAGACAAGATCCTTGTTTCCCACTTTTGGTGAAATTTCCAAGAGGCCATGGGGACCGAATTGAGGTTAAGCACTTCTTATCATCCTCAAACAGATGGTCAGACTGAAAGAGTAAACCAAATGTTGGAGGATATGCTCCGTATGTGCATGCTTGATTTCAAAGGTGGTTGGGAACAATACCTCCCATTGGTTGAGTTTGCTTACAACAACTCATACCAATATACTATTAGAATGGCGCCCTATGAAGCTCTTTATGGCCGGCCATGTAGGTCGCCCGCTTATTGGTTAGAAGTGGGTGATAATAAATTCCTTGGACCTGAAATGATCCAAGATACTTCTTCTAAAATTGAACCCATTCGGAATCGCATTCGGATAGCCCAATATCGCCAAAAGAGCTATACCGATGCGGGTAGAAGACACATGGAGTTGGAGATTGGGGAACAAGTCTTGGTGCAAGTGTCACCAATGAAGGGCATTAATCATTTCGGGAAGAAAGGAAAGCTTGCGCTGTGTTTTGTTGGACCTTTTCCAGTTATTGCGAAAGTCGGACCAGTGGCGTATCAACTTGCCTTACCGAAACCTTTGCAACAAATTCACGATGTATTCCATATTTCCTCTCTGAAGAAGTATAAGAGATGTGAAGGTGCCCTTTGGCATATCCCTTTCGAGGATATTGACTTGCAACCCGACATTTCATACGAAGAACAACCGATTGCTATTTTAGAGCATGGGGAGCGTAAGTTGAGGTCTCGTGTGGTGCCCTTGGTGAGAGTCCAATGGAGTCATCATAATGCTAAAGAATCGACGTGGGAACGTGAGGATGACATGTGGTAAAAGTATCCGCATCTCTTCTTACAAGGTATGCTTGAATTTTGGGGGCAAAATTCCCTCATAAGGGGGGGGGGGGGGGGGGGGGGAGTATGTAACAACCCTCGCTTATGAGAACCTATTTTATATTTACTTACTATGTGAAGTAATTATATATAAAATGTTGGAATATGGAGTAAGTATTAATTTAGTGAAGAAAAGTTAATATTTACTAACTTGTTGTATATTTACTGTATGTGTATGTAAATATCCTCATGCTGAGTTTTATAATATTAGAAGATTTAAAATGACATTATGGTTTAAAATGAAATCGGAACTTAAAATGAATTATAAATATCCAAATGATAATTTGGAGGCTGTAGTTGGTTCCGGAACGTGCGAGATAGTCAAAATATGAGCCATATTGTATTTTGAGGTTTCGGTCACTTTTGACTAGTTATACCTTAAATATGTAGTTGCGTGTTATTTTATCGCGGTATTGATCATTTAAGCTGGAATTTTAGACTAAAGGCACGATTTATGTCTTGATTAAGTTATTATTTTCTTAAGTGAAATTGTTTAACTAGAGAGAAAGAGAGAAGAAGAGAAAGAGTACTATATGTGGTTTAAGATAAATGATTAGTTGTGATAATTGTGTATTAATCATGGTTTGACTATTTTAGGGTTTTTGTGGATTTGAGGGTCTTGAATCATTCAAGAATGATTTGGATGATTATTGATGTTTATGGTAGTAGTTAGTGGTATTTATGATGTATTGGTGACAATAAATGAGTTTGGTTTGAATGGGTTTGAATTGGGGGTAAATTTGGAGTCCAAGACTTCATAGCCAAAATTGGCAAAATTCGCAGGGGCGAATCGATTCGGCCAGGCTGAATCGATTTGCATGGGGACAATTTCCAGGTCTAAGTGAACCGAATCGACTCGGCTAGTCCGAATCGATTCGGCATTTATGCAGAAACCTAATTTTCCCGACTGAATCGATTCAGATTGTCCGAATCGATTCGACATTTATGCAGAACCTCATATTTTCTGGTCGAATCGATTCGGCCTGGCCGAATCGATTCGAAAATCCGGTATTTTTAAATTGTTTTTTTTCCAATTTCAACCCTTTTTCGCTAGACTTAGGAACCTTCTTGTATGAAGTCAACTTAGAGTCCTAGAGTTCTAGGTGAGTTAGTTTACTACCCTAGATTAGAATTGGTATATATGGAATTTATTTCGAGGGTGTGTGAAGTGATGTTCAGGCATTACTTTCCTTTTATAAACTAGTCGAAGTATCGGAGATTATGAAGTTATGTTTCGAGACTTTAGAAGTTAATTTGTGGTATGATGGTTTATTATAAAGCCCAAAAGGAGACTTGGGAAAATAGTTTGGGGGTTTAAGTATTTATCGAGGTTATTATGATGATGTGAAGCACGTATAGTTCCGGATAACCATAATGCATTTGATAAAATGTAAATGGATAAAGTAAATGATAATTTACTAAATCATGTCATGATAATTAATAAAATGGTTGGAACACACCCTCTCGAAATACCATCTTACGGAAAGTTCGTGCGTAAGGTGAAGCCCCGTGGCTAATGAATGCAGGGTGGATACAGTCCTGGGCCATATGAGCCCTTATTGTATATTTTTCTGCAATGGGTAGGTAATTGCGGGTGTGGTTATGACTACCTCGCAGGCATATGTCCGCTTGTCGACGTTTCGATAGGATCCCAGGTTGTCTTGATGATAGGCCCTGGAAGATGATGGTCATTTAGGGGCGCGCACAGTGGGGAAATACGGACGGGCGGTCCTAGAATCGTTATATATGTATACTTATAACTATTCTAACATCAAGTGGGACTTGAAGGATATTAATTCCATAAAGAGCATAACGCAATGCCATAAAGAGCATAGTACATGCCACAAAGAGCATACAATTGAGATATGTGCCACAAAGAGCACATGATAAAATTTGTATTCCTGATAAGGAATGGTAAGATAAAATGAAAAGGGTGAAAGATGAAAAAGGCTTATGATTATTCATATTCTCTTATTTAACTGACTTTGATTTATAACCATTTAATTGTATTATTTTATTTCATGATGTTACCATGTTCGAATATCATCTTTATCATCCATGATTAACTGTTCATAATTGTCATACTTGTTATTTATCTGGTGATCACATAAAACCGGGCCCTGACCCGTTCTTCGTTCTTGCTGTGCATAAATATATTAACCGCTTAGGTGCTCCATCGCAAGGACGCCCATATTGACCTCCCCATTCCAGTGTCTTTAGAGGGGCTGTGACATTTTGCGGATATCACGGGATGTTTTGTGTATACGCCTTCATTGTTGTTTTCTAGTTATGTTCGGGTCTTTATTCGGGCGTGTGGCCCAAACTGTTGTAATTGTATAATGGATGTAATATGTAATTTATTGAACTTGTTGTACATTGTATGAAATTCTGTTAACCGACATTTCATTCGGTCCTCTTATTGTATACCTGTTGTTAGGGTATATTGTTCTTGGGGTTTCCACTTTCTTTTTCAATTATGGGTTTTTTAAAATGCTTTCTTTAAATTATAAAACAAAATTTTTGACAACTAGTTTTCTGAAATATTGTGTGGTTATCCCGTATACTCTTTATGTTGTCACGATGCTGAGAATGATTTCGTCTATGATTCCTGTATTATTGGAGTATCGGGCTAGCCACCCCTTATTTCGGATACCGGGTTATCACACAAAGACCTTATGATACATATAATTAAACAACATTATATTAATCATTTATAGATGTAAAAGTTTATAATAATAAATTTTATTTATAAAAAACAACTCATATAGGAATGTTTTGTTGGTGAGACATTATTTTTTGAGTGGTTCTACATGAACCGCCCCTCAGCTCGCCTAGAGACCGCATATTCCACTTCAATTTTTGTTGCTTACGCTTTTGTTTTTAATCATTCATACAAAATAACTTTTTATTATAAAAAAAAGTTTCCTATTAAAATTAAACAACATTTTATTATTTTTTTTTTATAAATAAAAAAAAACTGTCTACTAATTAAAAAAATCTATAAAACAGTTTTTTGTAATTGAAAACAACATTTAATTTATTTATTTTTATTTTAATAATTTTTTTATTTGATGTCTTAGACCCATATTTCTGGGCTCACATTAGTTGTTGAATTCGGTAATGTGTGTGGGTCCGTGTCATCGGCACTAATTAATCGCAATATTTTAAAAAATATCGCGATTAATTAGTACTGCTGACGTGGATCCAGAATCAACAAATTATGTGGCTCCGATAATGTGGGCCCGCGTCAGCGACACTAATTAATCGTGATATTTTTAATTAATTGCGATATTTTATTGAAAAAATATCATGATTAATTAGTGCCGCTGGCGCGGACCACATTCAACAATTGATGTGTATCTGGGAATGTGGGTTCGTGCCAGCGGCACTAATTAATCGTGATATTTTATTAAAAAAATATCGCGATTAATTACAGTCGCTAGCACGGCCCACATTCAACAAATGATGTGGGTCCGGGAATGTGCGTTCGCACCATAGACACTAATCAATCGCGATCTTACAAAAAAATATTTTTTATTTTTAATTTTAATAAAATATTTTTAATTTTAATTAAAAATATGTTTTTTTATATTAATTGTAAAAACTATTTTTTTAATATAAAAACTATTTTTCTAATATAAAAACTGTTTTTTCAATATAAAAAACTGTTTTTATATTAAAAGTTAAAAACAAAACAGTAAAAAACTAAAGAAAAAAAGAAAAAGAAAAGGCAGTGCGGTCGCTGGGCGAGAGAAACCGGCGGGCCATATATAATTACTCTTTTTTTTAAAAGAAGAGATGGGTGTCAAATAAAACTATTGAAATGAATCTGAGTTTGCAAATAGTGTCTCTAACTCACAGTTAGAGACACAGTTGTGAGTTATAATGGTATTATGAGAGCCTAACAAATGCCTTACAAATACAAATAAAACTGTTGAAATGAAACTATTAAAACAACCCCGACCCATTTTTAGATTCATATCATGAAGAAAAATCTACAAAGAAAGGCAAATGTTTACCATTAGATCATGTCAAACTGTCAACATATCTGTCAACAATGAATTGTTGGAAATAAAGTAGCACATGTTTCTTCTTTCAACACGCATCATCACATCAATAGTGATGCCCTTTTGACCACCGATCTTATCTAAAAAAGGCATCTGAAGACTTATCTCTTTGAGAAACATAAGTCATCTAAATACTTAAAATCATTGGGTCGAATCCTGAAGACTTATTGCATCGGGAGAAGTACCCTAGTGGCCTTGAACTTTCCATAGTGATCTACCATCGGATTTACTTGGTTAATCAGTAGACTTCACGTCCTTGAACCGTCAACCGTTTTTGTAAACCTAGACAATAATATTCACACAATAATTCTTTAACACAGTTGGTTCTCACGTTTGTGTTCATTTTGGCCATGAACACCACTTGGTTCCGTGAGTATTTTAGAGAATATGCCTTTCATTATTCTCATAGAAGTGGCCCCCTTCTTACTCACGTTGGTGACTTCCGTAAAGAGTATCCTGCAATACCCCACTTAGACATACTAAGATATAGATGTCATTAAAAGCATAACTTATCCTAATTTCGCGACAGATGTGCACTGTCTCATCTTTGAAATGGATAGGATTAAATATCCTCCAGTGCTTACTAAATATAACATAGTTCGGTTTGCCCATTGAACCTAGATCTTGGGATCTCCAGTCAGCTAGGTTGGGTTACCAATATATTGATTCTTATTTATGTATAGGCTTTAGACCCATTCCTCTCGATGATCTTTCAACTTTCTCTCGGTTTAAACCTTTTGTAAGTGGATCCGCTATATTATCTTTTGACTTTACATAGTCAATTGAGATAATTCTGTTTAAGAGAAGTTGTCTAACGGTATTGTGTTGACGACGAATATGTCATGACTTTCCGTTATACATGTGATTTTGTGCCCTTCCAATTGTCGATTGACTATCGCAATGTATACATATTGCGGGCACAGGTTTAGACCAATTTGGAACATCCTCTAAGAAATTTTGAAGCCATTCAACTTCTTCTCCAACTTTGTCTAGTGCAAGCAGTGGCGGACCCAGTATTTTCAGGTTGTGGGTGCGAGATGTTTTTACAAATGCGGGGGTTCGGGGGAGGCAGTTCCCGAGGCAATTTTTTGGGGTTATTTTTACTTGTTTTGTAATTTTTAAACCTAAAAAACTTGCGATTAATATTCATTAATTTTTTGCCCCTACGTAAATTTTTTTTAACAACTACTAATTATAATTAAAATTTAATACAAATTTCAGCAACAACTAATTTTGGGGACAAATTAAAATTTTAGAATACTAATTTTGGGGACAAATTATTTTTAACAACAACAATTATTTCAGCATACTAACATAAATACTCTAAAAAAATTCAATATAACAACTAAACTAAAACTAATTTCAACATACTCAAAAAATTTCAGCATAACAACAACAAATTTGCAACTAAAATTAGTAACTAAAAACTAATCGGATCAATTAACAACAAACAACTAAAAAGAGTAACTTATGAGATCTATTAAAAAAAACATACCCAAACAAAGGAATGGGGGGCTTGGCTTCTCTGCTTCATGCATGAAGCGTGAAGTGAAGGGTTGCTTCTCAAACAAAGCCTTTGTGTGTGCTTCTGCTTCTGCTTCATTCGTGCTCTGCTTGGGCAGCAACGGGGGAGGGAGAGGGCGAGACGAACAGGTCGCACAGCACAGGGAGGGAGGGAGACGGACGGGTGAGGTGAGGAGGGAGACTCTAGAGGGAGGAGATGAGAAGTGACAAATTAAAAAGAGGCGGGTTGATTCTATCTCTAAGTTCTGTGTTTTTTAGGTTTTTATAGTTCAGGTTATTTAGACAATTGCCCCCATATCTTTAAAAACTTTTAAATAAATATATAATTTTTTTTTCCAAATACTCACAACAATTTTCCAAAAAACCCGTGGGTGCGGCCGACCCCATTCGGGATGGGGTAGGTCCGCCCCTGAGTGCAAGGAATTCAGATTCCATTATCGATATAGCAATGTACGTTTGTTTTGAGGATTTCCAAGATACAACTGCACCTCCAAGGGTAAACACATACCCACTCATAGACTTAGAGTCTTTTGTATCGAATATCCAATTTGCATCGCAATGTCCTTCAAGAACAACTGGATATTTTGAGTAGTGCAGTCCATAATTTTGAGTATATTTTAAATAACCCAAAACTCTCAATATTTATTTCCAGTGATCTCTTACTGGATTACTTGTAAATCGACTTAGTTTACTTATTGAGTATGATATGTTCGGTCGTGTACAGTTCATGATATACATTAAACTGCCGATAATACGATAATATTCTAGTTGAGATATGCTTTCACAATTATTTCTTTCTAGATGTAAATTTACATCTACAGGTGTCTTGGTAGGACTAATATCATACTTCTTGAATTTTTCAAGTACTTTCTCTATGTAATGAGATTGAGATAATATAAGTCCATCCGATGTTTTAGAAATTTTAATTCCTAATATAACATCGGCGATTCCCAAATTTTTCATGTCAAATCTACTACTCAACAGTTGTTTTGTAGTTTTGCAATTTCCAAGTTACTACCCATGATAAGCATATCATCAACATAGAGGCATAAAATGACATATCCATTTTGAATGTATTTAAAGTAAACACATTTATCGCATTCATTAATTTTGTAACCATTTGATAACATTGCATTATCAATTTTTTCATGCCATTGCTTAGGTGCTTGTTTTAATCCATATAGTGATTTAACAAGCTTACATACTTTTCCTTCTTGTCCGGGAGCCTTGAACCCTTTAGGTTGCTCCATATAAATTTCCTCGTCTAGTTCACTGTTTAAGAATGCGGTTTTTACATCCATTTGATGTATTTCAAGTCCATTAATAGCAGCTATTGCTATTAACATCCGAATGGACGTTATTCTTGTTACCGGTAAATATGTGTCGAAGTAATCCAATGTAATACCCCGTAATTTTACTAATTTTATTTAATGGGATTAATTAAATTAAATGAGAATTAATTGGAAATTAATTCGCATTTAAATACTAGTGAGATGTGAGTTGGTATATGATTATGATGATAATATTGAGTATTACTGAGTGTATATGCTAATATATGATTATTGATAATATTAAAATTATCGTGAGTCATAAATACGATAATTTGGAAAATTATGTTGGGACGCGCGTGTCAGTCGCGTCACGAATCAATTTAATTAGATTAAAAAGTAAATTATAATTTAATCATTCGTATGGCCATTTTGAGTGCGCCAGCGTGTCCGGAGGGGTCGAGATAGTCAGAAAACACTAACCGGGGGTTTAGTTTGGGTCCCGGGTCACTTTTAGGCCAAACTGACAATCCGGGAGGGTATTTTGGTCATTTTAAAATTTAAGAAAATAAGACCCACGAATTTTAGGATTTATTTAATTATTATTGGGAAGGCCATTAGGGTCATTATCATCCAAAAATAAAGAGTGGGCTACGTGAGTTAGAGGAGAAGTTGCAGGAGGTTTCCAAACCCTAGCCACCACCAACCACCAGCAAATCTTGATGGAATTGTGATCGGAAAGAAGGAAAGAACCAACCCTCGGACACCATCAACGATTATGAACATCAAACTTAAGGCAAGTGATTTAATTTCATTAGTTTTTAGCAAATATATCTTCCATGTTAGTGTAGAAATTAATTTTTGTCTTTAAAGATGATAAAAACCCATGAAATTTGAGGTAGAACTATAAATCTGGGATAGTAGTTGCATGTAGATTAGTTCTGGATGAAATTTAATAACCAAAATATAACCCTTGATGAATTAAAAGTCGATTTAAGAAGAGAAATATCATGATTCTTGAAGAAAATAGAAAACTAGGGTTTTTATGAAGATTTGATCCATGTAAAGTTAATTGTTGATGATGTAATGGTTTTGGAACGTTAAAAATATTGTATTTAGGTAGTATAATGATCCTACATCCTTAGTTGAGAATTTCATACCTTGTAATGGAGTTTTGGGATAAATCTGGGACTGAAAAACGAAGTAGTCCGTAGCCTTGACTGGTGCGATCGATCGACCGATCGACATTTATAGGTCGATTGATCGACCACCATCGATCGATCGACCTTCCCAGAAATTGTGATATTTTTCCCCTTATTGAATTTTAGCAATTTTGGCCCTAGAAAATTATTGGTGGGGACCTTATGAATAATTTTAGATTTAAGGAAGACCAGTAGGCATGTATATGAGACCCGGATTATTATTAGAATTATATTTGGGAGTTATGTTAGACATAATAAGGTTCGACGAGTGAGGTACAAATAAAGACTGCGATTAAATGAGTAAAATCTATATAGTTGATAATATAAGGTTAGTGGCAGAAATATGGACCTTAAGAGTATTGGATTAAAGTGTGGGAATAATAGGAGACTTAGTAACCTTTATGAGTTAGGTTTTAAGTACTTGAAACTACGACGTGAGATGTGTCGGTGGACTATATTATATAGCTATTCGGAAATATAAAAATGTACTAATTGGATTAATGGTATAGGGATTGAGAATATACCTTTAATAATATTATAAATTATTAAAGTTGTGTGAATGCTTAGTATATGGATTTATATGTGTATGGCATACCTACCATACTTGCTATCACGGGAGGTCGTCTTTCGGAACAGGGCCATCTAATCTTTGTGTGCCTAGGGGGAATTTAGATTGGTACCTTAAGGACATAGGGCTATGAATGACTTATTTGTGAGTTGATAAGTCAGCTGACCATGGGAGCCTAGGTATGTGCGTGACCCAAGGGTATGTGAACTATGTTCGCCTCCAATATGTGTGATTTTGCTTATTAAAAACAATTCCTGAGAGATTCGAAATACGTAGTCCTTATGTATGTGATGTACCGGGATTTGATAGCAGAGTACGTCTGCACCGCATCTTAGCCTAGGGGCCCCAGTTTTATAATTATGTTGGAATTTATATATTGGTGATAATAACAAACTCCTTGTTAATGTGTGTAAATATTTGCGACACTTTGAGTAAAGTTTGAAATGAGAATTTCATATAAGATCTAATATAAATTAATCTGAGAAATGAAAAGGTAGTTTCACATAAGTTAGATTGGAATGTCTTGAACAAACCCCTATATTATCATATAAGGACAGGTTGCGGTATAGACTAGTTAGTAGCGGCATAACTAGGAGGGGTTATGAATATACGTTAGGTGTGCACATCAGTTGAGAGGTGAGAACTCATGTGAGATCACGAAACTAACATGTACTTAATATTCATTATTTAATGTAAATGTACACTTGCTATATTTTAAACTGTTTTCACATCGAGCTCTGATATGTTTGCTTTTAAAATGTACACTTATATTATCATATAAACACAGGTTGCGGTATAGACTAGTTAGTAGCGTCATTTAATGTATGGTTGCCCCAGTCCAGGCTCATGCATTTCCGTCTTCTTGGGAACGGGTCCGAGATGCCTTTCAGAAGGCACACCCTCTAGAGTTTGCAGGTAGCTCCGACGTCGTTATGTCCAGTCAGTGGAAGAAGGACATCCAAAGCCACTTGAGGATGTACGAGTGTACGTTAGTACAGAGACAGATACTGGCTACTTTGAAGCTGGTAGGAGCAGCGTTGTAGTGGTGGGAGTCTATTACCACCGCGGAGGAGAGAGATGTTCTTACCATTCAGGAGTTCTGGGTGTGGTTTGACCGCAAGTATTTTCCCTCAGCAGTTCGTACCGAGATAAGGAGGAAGTTGATGAACCTCAAGCAGGAGGGGAAGACAGTGACTGAGTATGAGGACGAGTTCACAAATCTTCTGAACATTGTTCCCGATGAGATTCCGATTGAAGAGAAGAAGATTTAGAAGTTCATGGATAGGTTGGCATGGAGGATTCATCAACACGTGCTAGAAAATCTCTCGTTGGCCACTTATTCTGATGTGGTTAATGCAACATTACTTCACTGCCAGGACCATCACTTTCACTTGTCAGAGGGTAAGTGAGTAGGAGAGTTCAGCCATCAGGGCAGGACAGGGGGAATGGTGCCAGCGGGGCACAATCAGCTCAGGGTCATCACAGGCAGGGTGATTAGAGTTCCCAGTGGGGGGATTCTAAAAGATTTAGATCTGGAGGTTTCAGAAATGGTTAGGGAGGTTTTCGGCATGGCCAGCACGGCCAGCAGGGCTAGCACGGCCAATAGTAGTTTCAGCAGGCCAGCATGGTCAGGGTAGGAATGGTAACGGCCATCAGGCCCGTGGGCAGCAGGGTCACTGAGGGGAAAACTTTGCAAGGAAATGTTTTATTTGTGGCAAGACTGGCCACAAATGCCAGGAGTGTCCTGAAAGGGGCAGGGTTCCCCAGCAGCAGAAGTAGGGTGCTCGACACGAGCCCCAGAGACCTATATTTTCCGCCACCCTCCCAGCACCACCGCAGAGGCTAGCTTTACCACCCATCCCAGCAGTCCCATTCCAGTAGGGATAACTTCATTACAGGTGAGTTTATCAGCTCCAGCAGGCTACAGTCCCACAGGATCCACCCGCTATTGAGGGTATGTTTTCTATTCAGGGGACTATGGGGCGTATTTTTTTTAACACGGGAGCCACACACTGTTTCATTGCCACGAGATTTGCATGCACTATGGGGTTGTTAGATACCACGGAGAGCACTGTTACTTGCGTAGATTCACCGTTGAGTAGGGGTTCTATGATTTCACTTATATATAGAGGTTTGGGTGTAGAGATCGGGAGGTTTACTTTACCTGCCGATATGTTAGTGTTAGATATGACTGCATACGATGAGATTATCGGTATGGATTGGCTAGTTACGTATCGGGCCATGATTGATTATTTTAATAGGAGTATTATTTTTGCCCTACCCAGGCAGGAGATGTTCCTAGTGGCGATGCCTCGTCCTGAGGGAGGATAGTCCACTCACTTGTACTATATAGAGGAGGAGACCTCTAAGGAGGTGGTAATACCACTCAATTCGATTCCAATTTTTGGAGAGTTCGCTGATGTATTCCAGGATTACCTCCTAGTAGAGAGATAGAATTTTTTATCGACTTGACGCCGGGCACCTGGCCAATTGCCCGCGCACCTTACCGTATGGCTCCAACGGAGATGAGAGAGCTACGGGATCAGATAGAGCAGCTGTTGGGGCAGGGGTTTATCTGTAGGAGTACTTCGCCGTGGGGTGCCCCTGTGCTGTTTGTGAAGAAGAGGGATGGATATTTGAGGTTATGTGTAGATTATCGGGAGTTGAATAAAGTCACTATATGAAACAAGTATTCGTTGCCCCGAATCGATGACTTATTCGACCAATTGAGAGGAGCGGCCTTCTTCTCAAAGATTGAGTTGAGATCGGGTTACCATAAGTTGCGTATCAGGGAACAGGACATCTCGAAGACTTCTTTCTTGACAAGATATGGTTCCTACGAGTTTCGGGTTATGACTTTTGGCCTAACCAACGCCCCAGGCGTGTTTATGGACTTGATAAATAGGGTGTTCAGAGAGTTCCTAGACGAGTTCCTCATCGTCTTCATTGATGACATTCTGGTTTACTCCTAGATAAAGGAGGAACATGCAGAGCACTTGAGGCAGGTTTTGTAGACGCTGCGTCAGAACGAGTTATATGAAAAGTACGAGAAGTGTGGGTTTTGGCTGAAGGTGGTTCAGTTTTTGGGGCATATCATTTCAGACAGGGGGATATCTGTTGATTCGGGGAAGGTATCAGTCGTGAGGAAGTGGGGACAGACCACGACACCGACTGAGATACATAGTTTCTTAGACCTAGCATGATACTACATGAGGTTTATTCAGGGGTTCTCTAAGATAGCTGGTCCTTTGACACATCTGACTCGGAAGGGTGTGCCATTTATCTAGAGCGATGCCTATCAGTTGGCATTCAATGAGTTGAAGGACAAGTTGACCTCAGCACCAGTGTTAGCATTGCCTAGATCGGGAGTTGAGTATCTAATCTAAACTGATGCGTCCTTACTAGGACTTGGGGGTATACTACAACAAGAGAGTCAGGCTATAGCATATGCTTCCCGTAAGCTTAAGCCTTACGAGAAGAATTACCCCACCTACGACTTAGGGCTAGTAGTAGTCATATTTGCTCTTCGGAATTGGAGATATTACCTCCTGGGGGAGAAATTTCGTTTATTCACGGACCACAAGTTCCTACAGTACCTCTTCATGCAGAAGGAACTAAAAATGCATCAGTATAGGTGTCTTGAATTCGTGAAGGATTATCAATTTGATATCCAATACCACCCAGGAAAGGCTAACGTGGTAGCAGACACGTTGAGCCGTAGGACGGTGGGCGAGGTGACCGAAGTGTGGAAAGAAAAGTGGAAGGAGTTGGGACACCAGGACGCAGTGGCCCTATTATTCACGTCTGTAATGACCATTATGTCCCAAATCGTTATGAGAGTGATACATGCCCAGGTAAAAGACTCGTTCTATCAAGGGCAGATAGTTCGATTACTAGAAGAGGGAGCCGAGTCCTATACCGTTAGTTTAGATGGGGGCTTACGCTTTAATGGGAGACTGGTCATTCTGGAGGGGGAAGACTTGCGACACGAGGTAATGTCAGAGTTGTACGATTCGCGGTACATCCTGGTGGAGATAAGATGTACCAGGATATGAGGCGATAATACTGGTGGAGCGGGATAAAGAGAGGTATTATCGAGTTCATTTCTAAATGTGCCACTTGTCAGCTAGTAAAGGTGGACCATCAGAGATCGGCAGGACTTCTACAGCCATTAGAGGTTACCATGTGGAACTGGGAAAGCATTTCCATGGACTTCATCATGGGATTACCGACATCGCAGAGGAGTCACGACTCCATATTGGAAATTGTGGATCGGTTGACCAAAGCTGCTCATTTTCTGCTAGCCCAGACAGACTACACTACGGGACAGTATGCCAAGATTTTCATAGCAGAGATAGTAAGACTCAATGGGGTACCTCTCAATATCGTGTTTGACAAAGACAAGATATTTATTTCACGATTTTGGGAGAGTTTCAAGGAGGCCATGGGTACGGAGTTGCGGCTGAGTACATCATATCACCCGCAGATAGATGGGCAAACCGAGCGGACGAATCAGATGTTGGAAGACATGTTGCGGATGTGCATCCAAGACTTTTGAGGTGGTTGGGAGCAGTATCTTCCACTGGTGGAGTTTGCCTATAATAACTCCTACCAGTTCACTATTGGCATGGCTCCATTCGAGGCGTTATACGGTAGACCTTATCGTTCCCCAGCATGTTGGCTAGAGGTGGGGGATAACAAACTCCTTGGGCCTGAGGTGATTCAGGATACTTCTGCGAGGATAGAGATGATACGGAGCTGTATTCGGGCAGCTCAAGACTGATAGAAGAGTTATGATGATGCCAAGAGATTCTTTAGAGAATTTAAGGTGTGGGACCAGGTGCTACTTAGAGTATCTCCGATGAAGGGGATTATGCATTTCGGGAAGAAAGGGAAATTGGCACCTAGATACGTGGGGCCATTTCCTATCATCGAGAAAATTGGGCTAGTTTCTTACAAACTTCAATTACCAGAACACCTGCATAGGATCCATGACGTGTTTCATATTTCCTCGCTAAGGAGATATCTTAGGGATGATTTGGCCCATACCCACATTGCTTTAGAGGACATCGATCTACAGCCTGATAGTTCCTATGAGGAGGGGTCGATTTCTATTCTGGACCACAGCGAGAGGAAACTGAGGTCAAAGATAGTACAGTTATTACGTGTTCAGTGGCGGCACCATAATACCGGTGAGTCCACCTGGGAGCGCGAGGATGAGATACGAGAGCGTTATCCAGAGTTATTCTTTCCATGTATACTTTATTTTCCAAATTTCGGGACGAAATTTTGTTATTAGGGGGGAAGTATGTAATACCCCGTAATTTTACTGATTTTATTTAATGGGATTAATTAAATTAAATGAGAATTAATTAAAAATTAATCCGGATTTAAATACTAGCGAGACGTGAGTTGGTATTTGATTATGATGATAATATTGAGTATTACTGAGTATATATGGTAATATATGATTATTGATAATATTAAAATTATCGCGAGTCATAAATACGACAATTTGGGAAATTAAGTTAGGGCGTGCGTGTCAGTCGCGTCAGGAATCAATTTAATTAGATTAAAAAGTAAATTATAATTTAATCATCTGTATGGTCATTTTCAGTGCGCCAACGTTTCCGAAAGGGTCGAGATAGTCAGAAAATACTAGCCGGGGGTTAGGTTTGAGTCCCGGGGCACTTTTAAGCCAAACTGGCAACCCGGGAGGGTATTTTGGTCATTTTAAAATTTAAGGAAATAAAACCCACGAATTTTAGGGTTTATTTAATTATTATTGGGAAGTCCATTAGGTCCATTATCAGCCAAAAACAAAGAGTGGGCTACGTGAGTTAGAGGAGAAGTTGCAGGAGGTTTCCAAACCCTAGCCACCACTAACCACCACCAAATCTTGACGGAATTGTGACCGAAAAGAAGGAAAGAACCAACCCTCGGACACCATCAACGATTCTGAACATCAAACTTAAGGCAAGTGATTTAATTTCATTAGTTTTCTGCGAATATATCTTCCATGTTAGTGTAGAAATTAATTTTTGTCTTGAAAGATGATAAAAATCATGAAATTTGAGGTAGAACTATAAATCTTGGATAGTAATTGCATGTAGATTAGTTTTGGATGAAATTCAATAACCAAACTATAACCCTTGATGAATTAAGAATGGATTTAAGAAGAGAAATATCATGATTCTTGAAGAAAATAGAAAACTAGGGTTTTTATGAAGATTCGATCCATGTAAGGTTACTTGCTGATGATGTAATGGTTTTGGAATGCTAAAAATATTGTATTTAGGTAGTATAATGATCCTACATCCTTAGTTGAGAATTTCATACCTTGTAATGGAGTTTTAGGACAAATCTGGGACTGAAAAATGAAGTAGTCCGTAGCCTTATCTGGTGCGATCGATCGATCGATCAACATTCATAGGTCGATCGATCGACCACCATCGATCGATCGATATCCAAGGTCGATCGATCGACCTTCCTAGAAATTGTGATATTTTCCCCCTTATTGAATTTTAGCAATTTCGACCCTAGAGAATTATTGGTGGGGACCTTGTGAACACTTTTAGATTTAAGGAAGACCTGTAGGCATGGAGATGAGACCCGGATTATTATTAGAATTATATTTGGGAGTTATGTTAGGCATAATAAGGTTCGACGAGTGAGGTACTAATAAAGACTGCGATTAAATGAGTTAAATCTATATAGTTAATAATATAAGGTTAGTGGCAGAAATATGGACCTTAAGAGCATTGGATTAAAGTGTGGGAATAATAGGAGACTTAGTAACCTTTATGAGTTAGGTTTTAAGTACTTGAAAGTACAATGTGAGATGTGTCAGTGGACTATATTATATAACTATCCGGAAGTATAAAAATGTACTAATTGGATTAATGGTACAGGGATTGAGAATACAACTTTCATAATATTATAAATTATCTAAGTTGTGTGAATGCTTAGTATATGGATTTATATGTGTATGACATACCTACCATACTTGCTATCATGGGAGGTCGGCTTTTGGAATATGACCATCTAATCTTTGTGTGCCTACGGGGGGATTTAGATTGGTACCTTAAGGACATAGGGCTATGAATGACTTATTTGTGAGTTGATAAGTCAGCTGACCATGGGAGTGTAGGTATGTGCATGACCCATGGGTATGTGAACTATGTTCGCCTCCAATATGTGTGATTTTTCTTATTAAAAACGATTACTGAGAGATTCGGAATACATAGTCCTTATGTACGTGGTGTACCGGGATTCGATAGTAGAGTATGTGTGCACCGCAGCTTAGCCTAGGGGGTGCCCCAATTGTATAATTATGTTGAAATTTATATATTGGTGATAATAACAGACTCCTTGTTAATATGTGTGAATATTTGCGACACTTTGAATAAAGTTAGAAATGAGAATTTCATATAAGATCTAATATAAATTAATCTAAGAAATGAAAAGGTAGATTCACATAAGTTAGATTGTAATGTCTTGAACAAACCCCTATATTATCATATAAGGACAGGCTGTGGTATAGACTAGGTAGTATCGGCATAAATAGGAGGGGTTATGAATATACGTTAGGCGTGCACATTAGTTGAGAGGTGAGAACTCATGTGAGAGCACGAAACTAACATGTACTTAATATTCATTATTTAATGTAAATGTACACTTGCTATATTTTAAACTGTTTTCACATCGAGCTGTGATCTGTTTGCTTTTAAATCCATTTTTCTTAAAAAACCTTTTAGGTGTCCAACCACAGGGACGCCAAGCTTAGGAGTTCCATTTTAGTGACGAGCTGTAACTGCTATGGAAGTTACAGGATCTTGGATGATAGACGCCTCCACATTATATATTGATTCCATTTCAGACTTATCCAGTTGTTAGGGCATGTCGCCCCATTTCTTTTAGAGACAGTTTTATCATACTCAGTTTCATTTCAGTGTTGGAGTTAATTAATTAATTAATTATTCAGACTTTGTATTGGGTTTTATTCAGTATTTGGATTATTCAGATGAGTGTTCCTCCAGACTCATTTTTATTCCATTATTATTCTATTGTGACTGTGATGTGATTGTGATACCTTTAGCTCATAATTTAATTTGTTGCATGTTAATCTAAGTAAATTCAAATTGACATCTCACTTTTTAAAATATTAGGTGGTTAGTAATTGTTTAAATAAATTTTTTCGACAGTGATGCTATGAACTGAACCAACTTGAATTTTTTTTTAATTTGAATAAAGGAGTAGCTACTCGGTATTTAATTAGTCGGGGTGTCACATCCAACCCTTCCTTTTGCCTATAGCCTTTAGCTACAAGTCTAGCTTTATATTTATCAATTGATCCATCGGCCTTCAACTTCTTTTTGAAGATCCATTTATAACCTAACGATTTTTAACTTGGTGGAAGATCCACTAGTTCCCATGTATGATTTTGTAATATGGATTCAATTTCACTATTAATTGCTTCTTTCCAATTGGAAGCATCGGGTAATGATATGGCTTCTTTATACGATTGAGGTTCATTTCTAGCAAATATGTTAGAAAATTTGGACCGAAAGAAGTCGAGGTTTTTGCTCTTTTACTACGTCTTCGTTCATCCTCTATTGGTTCAATAGGTTGATGAGTACCACTTGTAGTAGCTTGCTTTGTCCATTTAGAAGGACCAGATTCTCGGGTCATGTTATACGGGAATTCATTTTCAAAAAATGAAGCGTCCCTCGATTCAATAACCGTATTTACATGAATATTCGAAATCTCAGATTTACAAACTAGAAATCGATATGCACTGCTATTATTACCATAACCGATGAATACAAAATCCATGATTTTTGGCCCTATTATTACCTTTTTAGGTTTAGGAACCATCACTTTGGCTAAACACCCCCACACTCGTAAATATTTATAGGAAGGTTTTTGACCTTTCCATAATTCCTAAGGTGTCTTGTGAGGTACTTTATTGGGAATGTAATTAGTAGAAAGTAAGGCTTCCCCCCACAAGTTTTGTGGAGCTCCTGAACTTAATAATATTGAGTTCATCATCTCTTTTAAAGTACGGTTTTTGCGTTCAACAACACCATTCGATTGAGGAGAATAAGGAGCGGTAGTTTGATGAATAATTCCATTTTCAGAACAAAATTCCTCAAATGGATATTCATATTCACCTCCTCTATCACTCCTAATTGCCTTTATCATTTTTATATTGTTTAAGTGCATTAATAGCCCCATCTTTACTATGTAACAAATATACATAGCAATATTTTGTTCAATCGTCAATAAAAGTAATAAAATACTTTTTTCCCCCCTCTAGTTTGAACAAATTTTAAATCACAAATATCAGTGTGAATTAAATCTAAAGGTTCAATTATCCTATCAACAGAATGGAAAGGTAATCTAGCTAATTTAGATTCCACACAAATTTCACATTTATGATTTTTATCAATATTAAATTTTGGCAAGAAATTCCAAGTTAATTAATCTACGCAATGTATCAAAATTAACATGTCCTAATCTAGCATGCCAAATATTAGATGACTCAACCAAGTAAGAAGAACTAGCAATTTCATTCACTGAAACAAATGTTTTTGGGGTTACAATAAGAACATTGATTTTAAAAATCCCCTCATTTAGGTAGCCCTTTCCTATATACATGTCATTCTTTGACAGCACAAAGCGATCAGACACAAACACAAGCTTGAAACCATTTTTAGTCAGGAGAGATCCAGAAATCAGATTCTTTCGGATATCAGGCGCGTGAAAACATTATTGAGAGTAAGTTCCTTTCCAGAAGTCATTTTTAGAGCTATCTTTCCTTGTCCCACCACCTTAGAAGTGGAAGAATTTCCCATAAAGAGGTTCTCCTCATTTTCCGAAGGCTTATAGGTCGAGAACATCCATTTGTTTGCACAAATGTGTCGTGTGGATCCAGTGTCCACCCACCATTCCTTGGTATTTCCAACCAAGTTACATTCAGAGACCACGATAGAAAGATTCATATTCTTCAAGTTATTGGCGATATTTTCACCCTCAGCTACATTTGCTTAAGGATTATTTCGATTTTTCTTCTTAGGCTTACGACACTCGCTTGAGCGGTGTCCAGGTTTACCACAATTGTAGCATTTGCCTTTGAATTTCTTCTTGTTCTGTTTGGAATTGCCTTCCCCATCATACTTTCGTTTGTTCTTCTTAGGGCCTTCAACAACATGGGCCTTCATTTCCATTGGATTTTTCCCACTTTTCTTTTGAGACTCACGGTGTTCTTCTTCGATTCTCAGCCTGACCACCAACTACTCCACATTCATCTCCTTTCGCTTGTGCTTGAGATAATTTTTAAATAAAGTCCAAGATGGTGGCAAATTTTCAACAATTGCAGCAACTTGGAAAGTTTCACTAAGTGACATTCCTTCAGCATGAATGTCGTGGAGGATCACTCGGAGTTCTTGCACTTGCGAGATCACTGATTTAGAATCAACCATTTTCAAGTCCAGAAAATGGCCGAAGATAAATTTCTTCATCCTAGCATCTTCAATTTTGTACTTCTTTTCCAAAGAATTCCACAATTCCTTGGACGTCTTGATCGTGTAGTAGACATGATACAATGTCTTGTCCAAGTAGGCTAGAATATAATTTCGACATAGGTAGTCCAAGTGCTTCCAAGCATCGACAGCAACAACCTTTTTACAGCCATCTCTCTCTTGAATAGAGGGACAATCTTCATATACAAACCTACCCAGTTGGCAGGTAGTGAGATAGAAATACATTTGTCCTTGCCAACGTTTAAAGTCAGCCCCATTGAACTTTTTCGACTTCTCCCCGTGTGGCATAGATACGGGTGCAGTCACATTTGTGTTGGTGACAGTCACATTAGCAGGAATAATGTTCGTACTTTGCGATTCCATTTCTGTTACAAAAATAGAATTTTTATCAATGATAAAATTCATATATAATGAATTAATCAAAACAGAATACAAAATCCTCTGCACCAATTTCCTCCAAATATAATTCACAATAAATGAATTCCAAAAGAATTCCAAATAATATTCAGAATTAAACTATAATATAAACAGAAGTTTATACAAAATAAAATCCGTGTCACACTAATTTTTAATAATAAAAGGAATTCCGTACAAAACAGAATTCTAATTTAAAGATTAAATTTTTTTACATAAACAAATTTTAACAAAAATTTACATATAAAAATCCATTTTCTAAAACAGAATATTCAAACAGTATAGAAATTAATTTCTGTACCAAAATTGTTTTATTAATTTATGCAATAAAACAATAATTTAATTCAATTTTTCTATCAAAATAGATTTATTTTCAACAAATAAATTTCTGTAATAAAATTTTTGTACACTAGAAAACAGTAGAACAAATTAAAATTGTCTTAAGATTGTTATGTCTACTATTTAAGTAACAAAAAGTACAAAATTATTAATGAAATAAATATTACAGAATTAAAACTAAATTACAGAAAATTAGAATTACTTACTTGGTACAAGAAGGATATATTACAGAAGAATAAGAAATTGAATCCGAACCTTGTGTGATACCACAGTTTCCTTAAGACAATTTTATTCCCTCCCAAGTACTGTAGGTTAATGAATAAATGTCTCCGAAGATAGAACGAATTTCGAGTTAAGCCATGTAGCACAATAATGAATTAATCCCATCGAACTCAAATCTGTGTATGTACCCAACCAAACAGTATGACTAAAAGAATGCAGAAACCCAGAATTTATGAAGAACAGTATTTCTGGTTGGAAGGAATTCGGAGAGGGAAATTTTTCATTTTTTTAAAAACGAAGGGAGGCTTTTGTATTTATATTAATAAACTGTTGGCAGTTATTGGCAACAGTCAACAGTTAATTTCGTTTAACTGTTGTTGTTAGTTATTGCCAACAGTCACTTACTTCGCTATAAATACAAATGCATCCCTCCATTTTTAAAAAAATGAAAATTTTCCCTCTCCGAATTCCTTCCAACAAGAAATAGTGTTCTTCATAAATTCTGGGTTTCTGCATTCTTTTAGTCATACTGTTTGGTTGGGTAAATACACAGATTTGAGTTCGATGGGATTAATTCATTGCTGTGCTACATGACTTAATTCGAAATCCGTTCTATCTTGGGAGACATTTATTCATTAACCTACAGTACTTGGGAGAGAATAAAATGGTCTTAAGGAAACTCTGGTATCACACAGGGCTCAGATTCAATTTCTTATTCTTCTGTAATACATTCTTCTTGTACCAAGTAAGTAATTCTAATTTTCTGTAATTTAGTTTTAATTCTATAATATTTATGTCATTAATAATTTTGTATTTTTTATTACTTAAATAGTAGACATAATAAATCCAACAAGAATTTTTATTTTTTTAAACCTCACTAAATGATCCGGATCTTAATGGATCAATAAAACAAACCAAAATTAGATTGATCATTCGATAAAAAAAAAGACCCAATCGATCACGGCCAACCATCTTCTCGAATCAATCTAAACCTGCTGAAACTTTTGATCAAAACCCTTCAAAAAGTTACATCCGTGTGTGAGTAAACACATTGATTTAGTCCCAAAAGAGAGATAGTATTAATCAAAAGAGTGTATTCTTGTCTTCATAGACCTGAAAGAAACTGCATATGAGATTTTTGTCGGAGCTTGCTGAAGATTCAGGGAGACACGATTGTTAAACTACATGTCTCATCCAATAAAGTCTCTTCCGATTATCATTATCGGCATTGCCATCTTTACAGAGGCCATTGTCGTCAACGATGGTTAGTCAGGTGAAGAAAGTCTCAAAATAGATATTGAAAGGAAATTTTCGCTCTAAAATTTATAAGAATCGTTGGAGTAGAAAACTTTGGGGAGGTACACTGTTGTATGCACATGAATTTAAAGAGAAAACAACAATTTATTTCATAGGGAAACGAAGGGATGAGTTAGATGGAAAGGAATACCAAGGGAAAGAGAGAGAAGAAATGGGTTTCTTCGGCTAATTTGGGTATCTAACGTGAGTACTCTTAATTTGGAGTCCCTGAAGTGAAGAGGGTGAGGCGGCTAGAGGAAAAAAATTTGATGTTACATCAAATTAATTGAAGTCTCGAATTCATTGCTTAATAGTGTTGGTGGGGAGTCACATTATTTATGAAAATGGATTCGCACCAATAACATTAATCAATTAGAATCCAAAACATTAAATACTTTGATGTTTCAAAGACATCAAATGAACAATACATATTCTCGAGTGTATTTAGAGTAATAATTTCTTTGCCACGTGTTAATCCTCTAAGAGGAGACACCAAAATTAGGTTATGTTACTAGCATGAAAGCCACGCGATGCGTGGCCGAATATATATATATATATATATATATATATATATATATATGGGAAAAAAACTACCTAATTTTTAGTTCTAAAAAAAACCTAAATTATCTTTAGTTCTCAAAAATTGAAAAACGTCAAAATAATATTTTTGTATACAAAACCTAAATAAATAATATCTTAACAATAGTATTTTTTAAGCAGTTGAAAAGAGCTTCTATCTATAAAAAAATAACTTTTATATTTCTTTAGAAAATAATTTTCTGTTTTTTATAAAACAATTCAAACATTTTTGTAACTAATAAGACAGTTTAGACAATTTCTTTTTTTCTTAAACGTTTTAAAAGGGTAGAAACAATTTCTATTAAATAGTTTTTAACTTTTGGTAAAATATGTTATCAAAAAATAAAAAAAGTTTTTTATACAAAAAATAATACTTAACCTTATTAATAGTTTTAAAACCCAAAACGTTAAGAACAATCAAACCCAAAATGAAGAAATATAAAAACTACCCCATTACACTTGCTCACTTGCATAAAATTACATTTGGTCTCTAAAATAAGAAAGAGTCTTCGTCTTCTTCAAAGCAACCTCAATCAAACATCAATTCTTTATTTCTGAGATCTGCAACACATGTAAAAATGAATAAGCATGTGGGTTTGAAGTAGTTGAAGTAAAGCAGTACAAAATCTCAAATCTACAACCAAAAAAAAAACAAAAGTTGTTCTGAAATAAAATAATAAAAAATCTAAATAGTGATTAAAACCCACCATACGAAAATAATATTCTAAACCCAAAAAATCTTACAAAGTTAACTAAACACTAATTTTTTTAACTAATATAAACCCAAAAAAAGTCATCAAATTGATCCAACATAGATGAGAGAGAGAGAGAGAGAGAGAGAGAGAGAGAGAGAGAGAGATGATACATCAAGGATTGTGTTACTTCCTGGGCCGATGGTCATTTAGACCGAACTGAAAAAAGAACCATGGTTAATCCAAACCCAAAAATCTAAATATATATTGTTGAAGAAAAAAACAGTTAATTAAAAACTACAAAAATTTGTAAGCTAAAGTCATAAGAATAATATAATTATAGATACCATCAAAGCGTCGGGTATTTTCAGGAGATGAAACACCGGTGTCGGTGGAGGTCGGCGTCAGGTGTTTTCAGGAGATGGGTTTTTGAGAGAGAGGAGTCTGTTTGCTATAAAGGCTTGCTTTGGTATCTCATACAAATACAAAATTTATAAAAAGAGGAAAAGAGCGGAGTCCCATTTTGAGCATCAGTGTATGTGAAATGGGTATTTAGGGTGAAGATTTCTGGTTTCAACATTGGGAAGTTAAAATGAATTGGTATCAAGGGGAGTGAGAAGGCGTGGGAATTGAGAGGGGAGAGAAACGAACTTGGGACTTAATGATACATTTATATAAATGCCACGTGTCATCCTCAGAGTATTTGGGTCTACAATTTTTATATAGTTATATAGATTACATTGGCATCTATTTGATCTAGGGGTGTTTGCGGTTGGATTCGGTCCGGTTTTGAGGTATTTTTAGGATCGGATCGCATTAGTCGATTCTAAAAAATTATGGACTGAGATCGGACCGGAATAATCAGTGTTGATCTTATTCGGTTTTCAAGCGATCCGTGTTCGTTCCATAAACAATTAATATCAAAATTTCACAATAATAAAAAAATACTCAGAACAATAATTTAGTAAAAAAATTCACATAAAAAATTCACACACAAAATAGTTAGAGGCACTGGAAAAAATCAACTAAATTAAATGGTTTGCAAAACTTATTTTCTTGAGTTTTTCTTCTGTTTTGATATGGTGAGATAAGATCAACTTCTGTTGTTGAGTTTTTATATACACACGACTCCCTCTTGTAAACGTAGAGATCCAAAATCAATTTAAATCACTGGGTATGCCATCTAACATATGCGCTTGAATTTTTAAACTTGACAACACCTCCCACTTTCTTTGATAATCACTGTTAACACGTCAATAAACCCCAAAGAACCTATCTGATTACTAACAACTTTAACTTGATACAAATCTGGCATTGACCTGCCAAGGCAATTACCAATTCTAACAACTAGCAATCCTTAATATGGACTTTGGTCCACTTTTACTAAGTACATTCAACTCAAGTACATTGTTTGTAGTCATCATTCAATTAATGTCCAACCAATCAAGCCTATTTACAATTTCACCAGTAATAGTTTTTTTTTTTGCATTGCCATAAATAAATAATTACATTCTAATAATCAACCCCAAAAAAAAGTTTGATTAGGGTGACTGACATGTAAGTGAATAGAGTGGGAAGAGGACAAATTTAGCCTTATTCATTTGAATCACTATCTGCTCCACTCCACTATTTTTTCCAGTAACGGCGTACAAATTAAAGACGAATTTCTCCTCATAATTCCTCCACCGTCCAAATCATTTTTTGCTTTCCAGCTCTGCCGAAACATTTTCATCTTCATATATTTTTATAAGGTGAATGATTCTTATAGACTGCAATTGATTTTTTCCATAATAAAATCATAATAAATCTAAAAAAAGAACTAAAAATGTCAACAGCCTATGCTGGAATTAATAAATCTAAAAAAGAACTACAACATATTAATAGAGATTGTTGGAATAATGTCTATGGAGGGAATAAATATCATGAGAAAACTAACCGATTTGGACACTGCCTTTGCCAGAATTAACCGCCTCTCCCGAAAGAGAGAGAGATGAGATCGATTGTGTATTAGGTTAAATTAGGTTGGGAGCTCTTAGAGGTTTAATGACGGCTGTTAAGAGAGAGAGAGAGAGAAAATAAGATATTTAGTGTTGGTGATGTTTAAGTGTGTAACTTCTAAGGCACAAGGCAGGCAACGTGTGTGTAGTTACTAAATTTAAAAAAAACATTTATATGTATATATATATATATATATATATATATATAAATAAAAGCTGTTCGGTCCGGTCCAGACCCGCTTTTTAAGACCCAGGACCGAGATCTGACCGATTTATTCGGTCCTTTGTAATTTTGGACCGCATTAAGACCGCATTTATAAAAACTTGCAAATGTAGGTTTGGTTCATTTCGATTATTTCGGTCCATTCGGGTTTATGCACACCCCTAATTTGATCATACATTGGTGATGGTTACTCTTATTTATTTAATTACTATCTATTGTTGGTTAGTTATGGACACCTATTTTTGTATATGCAGTAATGATATTTATTCGTTGGATCTTATATTTCTGATGACGTGGATTACTCTTTATATGCTTCTAATAAATTTACAGCGATACTCATGTGATCTATACCATGTAGATGAGATTTTTTTTTTTGTCATAACATGCTTATCCTAATTATATTCTTCATGTGACACCATATGTATATGATTTATCACGTTGTATTATATTCTTTAGCTACATTTACCATTTTTCTCCCTTCCTTTATCTTTTTTGGGCAAAAAGGGGGAGAGATATCTCTGATGTAGGGGGAGTATTTATTGAGATATTACTGACATTTTATTGTACTGTATATTCCTCCATACTTAACTTGGTATTTTTGTTTCGTGTGTGTAGATTGATATTCACTTTTTTTTTCCAGATTTTAGCTACACATTCAGATGTTACCTACCGAGGTCGATTATGTTTATGTCCATGTACTTTTATTTTTTGGGGGATTTATGCGTTGGGCATTGGATATTGGCTTGACGACCTAACTTAGCACATTTCACTTCTTTTTTTATTTTATCCCGGAATAGCAAAAGGAAGAGATTTGTGAGGATAAATTTCGAGTATATTTTTTTATAATTGGTATAAATCCGGACAAAAATATTTTGAGTCTTAGGTTAAACTTTGAGTTTCGTGATCCCATTAAGCATATGACATTGATTGAAGATGTAGCAGTCGAGCTATAAAGATATGTTGTGTTGATTTTTAGGGCCATATTTGTCTTCACACATTTACTGAGGATCTCTCGGCTATGAATGAATGAAGATTATTAAGATATTGGATAATCTTATAAGGATGTGTATTTTCAACATAAAAATGTTTTGGAACTTAGTTTTATTTTTAAAGAAAAACTGTTTCTGAGTTTAAACGAGATTTAAACACATTAGAATAAATAAAAAAATTCGTTCAAATGAAGTTTTAACTCGTTCAAATTAATTAGGATTTCCGTTTGAAATAGGATTTAAATGAACATCTAACGATGACACACTAATACAATTCGTTAGAAGGTCATTTGAACCTGGTTCAAACAAGAATGCAATCTATTTCAAAATTGGTTTTTCATTCAAACGAGATGTGATTTTCATTTGAACGAGCTTTGTTTTTGTTTGAATGATTTTACGGCCTCGAAATTCATGTTTTTTTATAAGGAGTTTTAGAATCAAAAAATTCAAGAACTTTTTGTGAAAATGTTTTTGCACCTGTTTGCAAAAGTTCCAAAGAAAAAGATATATCCTTTGTGTTTTAAGATCTAAGTTTCCTAATATATATGTCTTGAGATCTTGGTTTGCACTTTTGTTTGATTCTTTCATCTGGAAAGAACATGTTTCGTGCAGTGGACTTTGTACATATCACGTTAAGTGTGAGATAGTTGCTGAGGCTACATCGGTGGATACCAAGACGCGCGTGGACTCTTGTGATGTGGACAACTTACGTGGGTGGACTCTTGCGTTGCACTGTAGATGAAGAGTTTAAGATAAAGGGCATCAAGACTTGTGGGTAATCGATTCGTTGAGTAAATCTACTGTTTATTCTTTATAATAATTTATTATTGTGATTTGTTCGGCCTGGTTGTCCGAGGTTTTTTCTCTTAGTGGATTCCTCATACATCGGGGTCTTGTGATTGTGTTTTATTTAATTTTATTTTCTTAATCACCATAGGTAAAGGCTATAGGGTTAAAACGATAAAATTTGGAAAATTACGTTTCCCACAAGGGTTATTTAAAATTGGTACAAATTAAAATTTAGAAAAATTGAAAAATATTGTCTTTGCCTATAGAACACATTGTAGGCAGACTCTCAAATTTTCGTTTTATTGGAAACAAATATTGATTTGGGGTCATGTAAGTTAACTTTTAATACTGCTCAAGCATAAAGTGTCCAGAAGCTACTTCTCTAAACGAATAGGGTAAAATTGGCACATGTCAGTATAGTCTTATTACACAATAGACATGCATTACTTAAGTAATATTTTTAAATGTCATAACTAAATATACATAAATCATATTAAACATTCATAAATTAAACTAAGCATCCATTCAACAAACTAAGCATTCATACATCAAAGTAAATCGTTAAAATAGTGTTAATATCATAGTAAGATATAGACAAGATTGACAATGATAAAATAATATTTTTATACTCAATCTTCCTCTAAATAAACTAATAGATCCTTCAGGTTAGGGTTGTCATCAAGAGGTGACTCGAAATCTTTTGGAGCTTTTAATTTATCTACTTGAGTAGTTATACCCTTTGGTTCATGTACAACAATAGACAAATTTCCATCGTTTATACACTTCGAGTAGAATGCCTTTTTTATGTTCAGTAAGGCAGAAATAAAAGTCTTCTCAACTATATGATCGTTACTCTTCAGTTTGGAGAAATGTACCATTATAAGTTCGGAGTCAATACTTTGCTAGAATTTATATTATCCTCCACTTTCACCCATCACAATAGAATACGATTCATGTGCAATATAAGTAATTGAGATCTTGGATTTTTCTGATTATCTAATAATAGGATAACACCGTATCCTTTGGATTTTTATCGCTTTTGCTAGTGATATAGGCGGTCAAGGAGGAAATTGAAATTCCATTATTTTGCGTCAAAATCTTTTCCTCGTATGGATATGAAATAAAATCAAAACTGTTGGTGTGAAATTTGTAGAATTCTTTTGCACGGAAACTAGGACCTTTAAATAGGCGTGAAAGACTTGAAGAGACATAATCTCTTTTTGAAGCTGCATTTATTAATGAATTTGAATTAGTACATGTTTTTACAACACATGAATAAATAACCGCACAAATAAGAGGTGAATATTACTCCTTTTGATACCCACACCCTAAAATCAGTTCTCATACAATTTCTCCTTTAATTTTGGGCAATTTCGTTCTCGTACTTCCTACGGGTAAATTCTAGATTTTAGATTATAAAATATAAAATACACATAATCAATGAAGAGTAATTCTGTAGATACTCAATCTCCCCATTCTTTGACTTCATCTTGTGATTTGAAGACATAACGAGGTGATTGATAGTATTATAGATTTGTGAGTTTCACCTCTTTAGGGTTCCCAAATGGAAATTGATCCTTAAACTCATTGGGTTCATCGATAACTCGTTCTCCTTGAGAATTAAACCTCATAACCTCTTATTTTAGCATATGTTCCCGAGCGTATAATGATGATTCCATAGTTACATATTCTACAACAATTGACCCTATAATATATCGTGTTTTCTTTACATATTCTTTTAAGGTCTTCATCAAGTGCTCAAAAGGATACATTTAGCGATATCTAAGAGGACCATACAATACAACTTCTTCGTATAAATGCACAAGCAGGTTGATGTTGATATCGAAGAACGACGGAGGAGAGTATCTTTCTAATACACAATTCGCCTCGACTAAAGTTGATTTTGTAACATTAATGAGCCTTCTGTTTACACTTTTATAGAAAGTAAGGTAAAACGTAAATTGATTGGCATAATTACCCGACGAATATCTTTGTGTTCAGAGAAGAAATAACAAAGGGATTAATTAGACGATTACATGATTCATGAGAATTGCACTGTTTCAACTCATTTCCTTGGAATCTTATTACCCAATGTGAATTACCAGAATAACCAGTTGGAGTCTTCAAGTCGAACAACGTATGTAAGAGTATTTTCTTCTTACTAGTCGTCGAAGTGAAATCAATCGAGGGGCATAACTTCTTCCTGTTATAGGAAATTTTTTTAACCACACTTTCTTCTTTATTTTATATCATGTAGATCGCGGTGGGTACGCTCTACATCATTGGATTGAGATCCTCCTAGACATGTTACTATCAAATTTTCCACAACATTCTTCTTTATGTGCATCACATCATTTACATGACTTACATGATGATCTTTCCAATACGACAAGTCAAAAAATATTTATCGTTTGTACCAAGGCTTCGCTCTACTAGGGTCATTTTGATACCCTTAAATTTACGCTTCATGTTTACAACTGAGGGTGTTTTCCTGTGTACTTATTCCCCATAGTCGAAATCGTCACCTTCTCCTCGATCCGTTGACTAAAAAACCAGGAAGGTTGCATCTTGCTCTGGTAACTGACAGGCAAAAAGTTAGAATTATCGTTGCTGAAAGGGTGACTGGTTGAAAGAAATATATAATGACTCATGTAACTCATCTTACTATTATGAAATATTCGTTAGGCTTCAGCTTCCTCCCTATATATGGGACATCCATAATAACCATGAACATTACAATTGGTCAAGGTCCCATAAGTAGGAAGGTCGTGGATCACCCACATCACCATTGCTTTAAATGTTAACTCTTCACCCTTATGAGAGTCAAACACCATCACATCTTTATCCCATAACTCTTTAAGTTCTTCGATTAGTGGGGCTAACAATATATCAATATCATCTCCAAGAGACTTTGGCTTGGGTATCAATAAAGATAATAATGTGAATTTCTTTCTTATGCATAGTGTCGGAGGGAGACATAAAGGTGCCATGAGAACTGGCCAATAATTCTGACTAGTACTTAAATTATCGGAAGGGCTAAACCCATGGGTCAAGATTGCATGACGAACGTCGTACGGTTCCTTTGCAAATTCGTGGTGTTGTGCACTTGAGATTTTTGAGATGAGTGAATCAGTTGGATGACGCATTGAATTCCCACCCACCTATCATCGAGCGTGCTATGTCATGGCCTCCACTATCCACAGTATAGTAAAAAACCATTTTAACCATGGCTCATAAGGGTGTTCAGAAAACCGATTGGATTGGAGTACCGAACCGAATTGCATTAATTTTCTCGATCTTTTTTTTAATCGGTCCAATCCAGTTTTGTTTTTAGCAAACCGTTTTAATCGATCCGATCCTTGGTCTATCACAAAAATAACTAATATGGACCGGCCCAGACTAGTTACATATAAATATATATATTTTATTATATTTGAACCTAGAAAAAAAACTAAGGATAAGTTCGTCATTTTGGAAAATAAATTAGAAAACCCTAATAATAACAACACTCACTCTCTCATATCTCTCATGCTTCCATTCTCTTCTCTCTCTCACAAGGATAAAGATAAACGATCAAACCCCCCTCTCTCTCACTCATCTATCAGGCAGCCTTCTCGCCGCCCCTCGTCTCCTCTAAACCTCCTCGCCGCTCTGCTTAGCCTCCATCTTTACGGTACGTAGTTATTTATATAAATATACTATTATTTCTTCTAATTTTCGATCTAATGTTTCTTCCAATTTGATGTGTTATATATATATAACATTTAGAGTAATAGTTAGAACTTGGAGCTAATTGTTAAAGGGTAGTTTCATTATTAAAGGGAGTTGATTATTAAAGGGTAGTTTCATTTCAGTAGTTTCATAACAGTTAGAACTTAGATCTATATCATTTCAGATCAGAATGCTCCATCAGTTTGCAAAGTTTTGAAGGGTAATTTTTAAAAAGATTATTTCAATAAGATTAGGACCGACAAGTTAGACCGGATCGACCATACAAAAAATCAGACCGACTAAGTCCGAAAAACTGGTTTAATCGGTACGATCTTGGTCCTCTTTTTTTAGGACCAATTTAATCGATTCGATCCTTAAATTTACTAAAAATTGGATCGGACCGAACTTTGAACACCCCTAGTGGCTCAAATGGAAGATACTTCAAAACCTTTTGTGGGATTTACGAGCACTTGTGATATTTTGTAGCTTTGTCCTTTTCATTCTCATAAACCATATATCTAGGCTCACTACACATAGGGCATTTACCCTTCTCTTTGTGCTCATTGTGATACAATATGCAATCATACTTGCAAGCATGAATAGATTTATATTTGAAACCCAAACCCTTTAAGCTTTTCTTCATGGTAGGATAATTGTTTAGTAACGTGTTCTCATTTGGGATAATTTCTTTAACCTACTTAAGAATTTCGATTATGATGTTGCCAGACAAATCAAATTCACTCTTTAAATTATGCAAACCAATCATTACATATAATAACGAGTGATATTCATACTAATATTTATACAACAGTGTAGTCGCATGAGCTTTCAACCGTATGTATTCACGATCTTCTAGTAATTCAACATCAAATTATTCATTTACTTGGTCACACTGCACATTATCCGTATCCATAAGTTGGTGGTTTTGATGGTTGTGGACATTATAAGCATCAATAATTAAGTAGGTCAATGGACGATGTGTTGGGGAATTCTGTACCACTTCCACTCGTTGGGGTTTCATTACACGATCAGGTACGGACAATTATTTCGGAATATATGGTATATTTTTTTCACAATGGTATTTCCATATTTTTTAGTCTTGACAAATTCTCCGCTTTATTAAATGCAACTCAATGTATTTTAATAACTTATATTTTCCCTTCATACAATGAATGAACGAACACAAAATCTGATCACCTTTAAGATTTTTGTAATCGTATTTAAAAAATTATTAAATGCCTTTTACAGGATCATTTGTTATTCGGTTAGTCTCCCCTATCCACTCTTTGTATTGTGAGAAATCCATTTAATAATCTTCAAAATTCAATCCTATGTTAATAGGTTAAAACAAATGTAACGTTTAATACAATAAATTAACATGATTACAGAAATCTCACAACCTAAACTCAAATAAATATTTTTGCAACTAAAATGGAAAAAATATTATTAAAATTGAAACAAAAACAATATTCTTACAACTGAAAAAATATTATTACAACTAAGACAAAAAATATTATTGGAACTTGATCAACAGTTATACTAGTGAAGTGGATTTTTTTTTCGATATTTCCTCAATTTTATCCCTTCCACGTAGTCAACGTACACAAGTACATATTTACAAGTGTTGTATATTTCATAAACCACTATTTGAGCCTCACCCTTCTGCAAATCTCGTACGTGTACTGGAGTTATGATAACTACGGAGATGATTGTGCATATACTAACAATCCTCTTATTGTCCACGTCCATAAAATACCATTATTCTCCATAGTCACTGTGATTTGATGACGATGATCCAAGACCCGTGACAGGCGAAGTCACAAGGAAGTGGTATGCTGAAGGAAGCGACATTTGGGACGAGAAAATTGGGGGGGGGGGGGGGGGAATAGTGGAAATCTTGAGGAGGAGGGTAAGGGAAACCTTGAGGAGGCATTGAGGGCCAATAATCTTGAATAAAAAAAGTCAAAAGTTTCCATATTTGATTTTTTAAGAGTTTTAGGTTACTTTTAATCTCCTAGACATCCCCAATGCTCCTGTACTGTTGTTCCTCTTAGGTCGGGATGAGATCCCTGACCAATGAAAGCTCATCCATGAGAGGTTCGGTATGTTATAATTTTATTTCTGGAATATGTGATCCAAAACCTCTCATCCTCTCACTTTTTTCCTTTATAAAGGTTTGGGCCAGGCATAATTTTAATGTCCTCAAAAGGTCTCAAACTTAATTGACTTCTGATGGCCTCTATCGATACTATAGTTTGAGCCAAGTGAGGTGGGAATTTATTATCTTTGTCCAGTCAAGCATGAACGTATAAGTTGGTCACATTTGGTTATTCACCAGCATCTTGACTATCATTTGTCCTACTTGCCCATTCATTCTTCCAATCTTTATAAGATTTGGAGCCCAGCCTATAAAATCAGTATTTTTTCCCCATTTTATTTCATTTTCTCCCTTTGGACCAGCCTTTTCTCCTTCGCCTCAATCTATAAAAAATTATCCCATTACTCCACTAGAATTTTAACATTGGGAGACACTATGTCTTTTAGAGCCAAAATATCGAAGCTCGTTGCCTCTTTCAGTAAATGTCTCAGCTGAAGGTTTATCCTATATGTCTTCAAATGTTCAGCAACTAGGGAAAGAACCTCATTCTTGGAACGATCGTGAAATGATAAATGCTTGCAAATTTTATCATATATGTCATATTTATGGTTTGATAAACAAGGTTCCAGTTGTCTGGTCCCCTATTTTTCCCAATAACACTAGGCTTTAAATCTTAACTGGTCATTACTATCGCCCATGGGGTTATTCCCAAGAAGGTAGAATCCAATGGGCTTCTTTTCATTTGAGCGGGAGGTGTGGGGAGAGATGGATGGAGGAAATTGAGCGACGAGAGCACTCGATGGGGGCGTTAGAGTACTTGGACTTGGACTTTGTGTAGTGGAATGAACCAATGGTGGAGTTGTGAACTGCTTGGCCGTCGTTGATGAAAATTTTGTTGTTATTCACGAGATGAGGAACCTCGTTGGGGCGCCACCTTGCCATTTGGTACATTTTGGTTATTGTCCACGACATTATATACAAAAATAAAAAACCATAAGCGACAAAATAATTATAATAATACAAAATTATAACTAATTAATCAAGCTTATGACTATATATATATACACACACCTTTTCAGAGTAAGACTTTAAAATATGTTCAATGTGTCTGATCTCCATCTATTCGGTATTAGTTTTTAAAAACCTATGAATTTTTTCATGTGGTCAACTAGAAGGAAGAGTATCTATAATTGATATATAGATATCCGTGACATGAACTCGGAATTCCATCATTTTCAACTTGTTGGCAAGATTTAATTTTACATACATATGGTGCGAGACATCACAGTTTATGTCAATGCTCCTTTATGCAGTTGTATCCATAATGGGTGAATTTTTTTCTACTTTCTCTAACAACATAAACAAGATCAAGGCTACGTTAGAATTATGTGTGTGAAATATATTCTCTATAGTGTCATCCCAACTTTCTTATAGGAAAAATAGAATATGATCGAATAGGTACTCTTGTTGGATATCAATTCCACAATTTTTAAGGTAGTTAAATTGTTTAATCTTATTATTTTCATACTTATAAATATGAGTACCCTCTATATGGCATGAACTAATAAAATAGGTATATGTGCGGTCCATTTCTAACATCTCGTATTATTATTATCAGTGATTATCACTGTGCCTCATTTTTCCTGAGGAAAATATATGCGGGTATATTTGTTTGATTAAGATTTTGATTCATCACTACCCTTCTCTTATCTCCATGCATGTTGGATCTCACTGATGTGAAATCCAAACAATATTATGCCATAAGTAGTAAGACACATTTTTTTAGGTTTTATTATGAGAGAGTTTAAAAGTATATGTGCATTATAAATCCAATAAATACAATATACTGTCCAACAACCTAACTAATAACCAATAATTATCTCGTACTCCTTCTATCATCTACGTGATAAAACATAGACCCATAATCACAATATCCCACTAAAGTAGTGTCATTTCTCATTAAACATTTACATTAAGATTAGAGTTTTAATTTTAATTAGGGATAAAATCAATATTTTAACCCTAATACTTGTAAATATTTTCAGTATGAATTGAGCTCGATGCATATATATACACACAAAATTATCAATCCAAGATACTATCCAACAACTAATAATTATCTTGTGCTTCTTCTATCATCTACGTGATAAACACGTGCCCATAATCACAATATCTCAGTAAAGTAAGGTAATTTTTCATTAAGTATATACATTAAGATTAGGGTTTCAATTTTAATTGGAGTTAAAATAAATATTTTAACCTTAATACTAGTCTATTTTGTTCAGTTTGTTTTGAGTGAGATGTATACACACACTATTATCAAATTACCAATACAAAAAAAATTAAAAACAAAAGTTTGAGTTCTTGTAATTGAATAATTCTTTATATTTTAAATAACATTTATTCCAATGTGTATTGAAAGAAACTAAATCAAAAAATTAATTTAATGGATCTTAGGGCATCTAATCAAATCATGATGGAAAAATCTAAAAAAAAATATTATACATACATATATTCCTGTTTGTTCGACTTTACACAAATATAGTATAGCATGTAGAAAATTTTAAAATATTACTTGTTTATTTTTTTGACAATTTTTTCTTATGATTTAAATTGAGAGAGAAAAATTGGTTTTTATTATTTTATAATGCCTTACTATTTGTATAAAAGTAAAAAAAGGTCTAAACTCATATATGAGTTTTCCATGGGAAATTAAAATATCACAGATTATATATAATAAAAAAACTCTATTATTAACATATAAGATATATATACTATTAAATACCCAAATACACACACACATATATACACAATACACGCACATACACGGATTATATAGATACACGCACATAAATACACAAACACACAAATACCCAAATACAAAATATTAGGGTTTGAGAGTTATGTTATTGAGAGAGAGGGGAGCCGAAAAACTGAGATTGAGAGAGAGGGGAGGCGAAAAACGCTTAGGGTTTAAGAGGTTGAGAGAGAGGGAATTTTTCGGTAAAAGTGAAAAAAATATTTATGAGTTTTAATATAAAAACACTGCTTATGGCTGAGTCTTGACCCATATGCATGACCATATTTTTTCATATCATCAATCGTGACCAGGGTATCCAAATAGAAGTGGTCACGGTCGTAGTCCGTGACCAACTAGTGTGACCACTTTGAAATGGTCACTACCCAAATTTGTGACCCTATTAGAAGGAATTTTGGCATCGTCCATGAACATGGTCACGGTCTTAATACGTGACCACACTTGGAGGGAATTTCTACACGAATTTGATGCCATTATGGTCACACTGTGGTCATGGATAAGGTCTGTAGCCAACAATGATCAGGGATTAAGGTCGTGTCCAACTCCAAATACATCCATGACCACACTTGGCCATGGAACTGGTCATAGATTTTGGCTGGGATCAGCTGGCCATAGACCAAATTCATGACCCCCCTATCATGACTAATCGCATAATTTGGTGTAGTGCGGGTACTGGGTAATATCATTTTTGAAATTCTTTTGTTCATATTTCAGAAAGTTTATCCCCATTAATGTACAATTACCCCACCGTAGAACTTTCACCTATACACTGTTTATATTGTGGAAACTTCATCGATTATACAACGTAAGCAAATAAAAACTCATTAAATTAAAAATCTAAATGAGTATTCTTGGATTCTTGACAATTTAATGATAAGATATAAAAGTAAACTTTAATTTGGACTTTTAACAATTTAATGAACTAGACAATATCTATTTGGAATAGATGATCAACAAATATGCACCACTAAAATAAGAAAAACATATGAAACATTTCGAATAACTTTAATAAAAAAATATTATAATAGTAAAAAAAAACTAACTAACTAAAATTATCATATCACCCAATGCGTTCATAAGTGTTATGTCTCAAAATTGGATAAAATAAAATTAGATCTCCCTAATATTTTTCTGATAATAAATAATAGTGGGATTGTTATCCTACACTAGACTCTTCTTTGTAAGGTAACTGTTTGTGTTTGTGTTTCTGAACATATTCACATGTAAAAAAAATGTATTTTTTTTTTATGTTTTTAAGTACAATGTTTGGTTGATTTTACATGTGGCAACTCTCCCAATTTTAAAAATGTTATAATTAAAATCATATTTTTTTTAGAACTAAACAACGTTATTATCACAAAATTGTGTTTTATCTCATAATCGTTCAGTTTCATTATTTTCCACACACACACACGCACGTGTGTGTGTGTGTGTGGGGTTTATTATCTTAACTTTACCCTCATTTTTATTTTGCCTCCAAAACTTTCACTTCATGTATTTAACCTCGCGATCTTTCAAAATGTCGTCAATCAACTCCTGACCCAAACACTGTTAATTTTTTGGATAAAAAATAACATGTGGGTACAATATGTCTTTTTCAAAGCGGTGTTCTTGTATTTTTCATCTTGTGGTTCAGAGGTAAAATCACTTCCAAAATCTTGGACAAAAAATGGCATTTGGCTTGTAACAACCTGCCCTTTTGGAGACAATTAAATTCCATAATTAAGTATAATTTGGAATTTGGAGAATTTCTCGAAATAGTAATTTTTGAGATTTTCGAGGATTTAATGATTTTCGAAGGGTGTTATAAATTATTTTGGGACTATATAGGTCGAAGTAATTTAATAATATGTCGCCGTGGAGTATAGCGACAAAAGAGGTAAGATTTTGAGTAGAAAACCCGCATTTATTTATTTTGGGTTGCAATAGTGATTTGTGGTCAAGTACCTCGGATGGAAATTTCGATTGCGCCATGAGTCTCGGAATGTCCGAGATAGTCGAAAAAGAGTGTCCGATTGTCGAAATTAAGTTTCGAGTAATTTTAGAGGTAAAAATAACTCGTAATTGGGTAAACGAGTCGTTTTTGGGTTTTAAGGGTTTAAACACTTTTTCTTTCTTTATAAAGAGGGAGAGGGGGAGAAGAGAGAAGAAAAAGAAGAAAGAAAAGATAGAAGAGAGAGAGGAAGGAGAAAAGAGGGGAAAAAAAGGAGATTCGGGCCAAACTCCGCCGGATTCGACTCGAGGTCGTCGGATTTCATCCTCCAGGCAAGTGTTTACTTGCTTTATTTACTTTTGTGCATTAATCTCATATAATAGTTGGTAAGAATATGATTTTGGGGTTAGAACCCTTAAAATAAAATGGGGTAAAAGTTGATTATGAGTTTATATATTGATGTAGTGTAAACTCTTAATGAATTTTAGTGTTAAAACCATGTTAATGGAGTATAAAAATGGGTTTAAATGTTAAGATCGGGTTTTTATGGTTTTAGTGTAAACTCGATTTGATATGATTTTTACAAGATGGCAGCTCCGGGTTGAAATCATCAACTCGGAAATCAAATCGGGAATTGGAAAAATATAGGCTAGGATTAGTCGTGTAGATGTTTTGGATGATTTTTAGGGTAGTTTAGAAACCCCGAAAATGAATTTGGGTTATTGGATTAAGGATTTGAGGAATTAAAGTTTTGAGGACATGGTGTGAACGGTCGACCGCGCCCCTAAGGCCGGTCGACCGCGTCAAGAAGAAATGGCCTACAGCTTTCTTTCGTAGGCTTAATTGTAACCCGCGGCCGACCGGGGGTCCAGGACCGGACGACCGGTACTCTGTTTTCAGCCCAAGATTTTGGAGATTGTTATTACTTCTCCTCTTTGAGTTTAAAGCGGGCTTTCTAAAATTTAAGTATTAAAGAGGATTATGATCTAAAGAGATAACATAAGCATATTGATCTTGGTTGAGTGAATCCTATGAGTGGATTAGAATAAATTTGGGGAGTATAGTTATATATTCGTTAAATGAGAAATGGTATAATTGGAGATATCCAATAAATCCTTGGATATGATTGAGATATATAGTGATTATTAAAGTAAGAAATACTTTGGGTTTAGTATCATGCTAATATGAATGCATGATTATGATTCCTGGAGGGAATCTTTGGGATTATTGGTTATCCCTATATTCTATAAGCCACTATGTCCGTTATTATATATATATATATTCTAGGAGTAATATATAGGATATGTATATACTGTGTGAATTAGGTATATATATATATATATATGTTATGATGGAAATGATTTTGAAAATATAAAAATGAATATTTTCAAAATGGTAAATAAATGATTTTCATAATTGATAAAATATGGATTACACACCTCTCTAAATCTCTATCATAAGGGAAGTTGCGTACGTATGGTGAAGCCCCCTGGCTAATGAATGCAGGGTGGATATAGTCCTATAGGCCATGTGAGCATTTGTTGATATATATTTTCTGCGCTGGTTAGGAGATTCTGGGTGTGGTCTTGACTATCCCGCAGGCACATGGCCGCTTCTCGACGTCTTGCGATGTAGGATCCCAGGTTGTCTTGATGACAGGCCCTGGAAGATGATAGCCATTTAGCGACGCGCACAGTGGGGAAACCCGGACGGACGGTCTTAGAACGCGTTATATTAAAGCAATTCATGATAATGGATTGGCTTTAATTACATTTCCTGGATATAGGAAGGGAAATGGGTTATATGTTTAGCTTCGGTAACACTCCCAGATGGAAGAAGGGATGTGGAAGCATATGATATGGTAAAAGCATTTTTATGATAATAAAAATGGCTTTTAATTACATTTCCTGAGTATAAAAAGGGAAATGGGATAATTGAAAAAGGAAAAGCATTTTTATATTAATAAAATTGGCTTTTAAAAAAAGTATATGTTATGATAATGCAGTTCATGATAATGAATTGGCTTTTAAATACATTTCCTGGATATGAGAAGGGAAATGGAAAGTTTTAAAAGAAAAATGATAAATACTTTGTGTATAGAATACACCTCAGTCCAATAGGTAGATCCGAATGAGTATTAGTAAGATGATGATAAGTAAACCTCAGTCCGGGAGATATTATCCGGATGTAATTGTGTATATATATATACATATATATATATATATATATATATATATATATATATATATATATATATATATATATATATATATATATATATATATATATATATATATATATATATATATATATAATTATACATTTGTGCGTGCTACGGTCCCAATGGATCTCTACCATTAACCTTGCCAAGTAGTAGTGTATCGGGGGGGTTCCTTGTTTGGATTTCGCTTTGCGAGACACCCCACGCACGAACTTAGTGCAGTGTTGAGAATGGAGGGAAGTTTGGCCCTTATCACTTGGACTATCTAGGATAGATAGTACATGGGTAAATTAGACTAGTTAGGCAGGGATAACTTGACTAGGGTATGTTGTTAGGATGCGTTAGGTGTGCACTACTAGAGGAGAGGTGAGGGGTATCTCATGGGAGCGCGATACCAATTTAAATATGAGATAAATCTATTTTTCTAAAAAATAAAGCATTTATGCACTTGCAAAATATTTTCAAAAATTCGAGCTCTGGCCCGTTTATCTACTCTCCTTTCTTTCTATATATTATATATATATATAGGTGTCCAGACACAGGGATGCCTGGATGGAAATTCTTTCGAGTCAGACGTCTGCTGCAGCAGCTGTGGATGCTTGAGGGTTCTCGGTAGACGATTCTTTCCTTGTACTCTAGATATGAGGTATTGTACAAACATTCGGGCCAATGGTCCAACTGATTTTATTTATTCTTTGCACGATATTCGATATGGTTGTATTATTTGAACCGAGTGTTCCGTTATTTTAGTTCATTTCATTTTCCTTTTTATTTCATTTACGCATTAAATTGTGGATGTTTTATTTTAATCGTTAAAAAGAGTTGTTAAGTTAAAATTTTAACGCTCACCTAATAGGATATTAGAAATTAAATGGATTTTCGACAGTGATGCTAAGAATGATCCATATGTAACTGCTTTTATAATTTGATATAGGAGTGATCGCCCGGTATCCCATTAGGCGGATTGTTACAGATGGTATCAGAGCATCAGGTTCTAGTGTCCTTAGGAATCTGTGCGGACGTACTATGCTTTCAGCGTTGCTCTCGATTTGTTATAGAGCCCCATGAATAGGATTGTTGATTTCTCTTGTGAGATTTCATTCTCCTGCCATGTTTGAAGATTTTAGTAATCCTTTGCGTGCTCGTTCTAGGATCGTGTGTGCCGATCGAAGAAGGATGACCAAGGAGGGCCTCGGGGAGGACAACAGTTGGCAAGGCTTAGCTGGGGAAGCTGGTAGAAGATGGGGACGAGGACCTTAGTAGAGGCTACTCTCCTTTTGGAAAATTGCTAAGGATTGTTGAAATGGCTACTAAAGTATAGTAGTTATGAGCAACCAAGTACTACTGTGGTAGAAAGTGGTACTCAAGTTGAATTACCCCGTGGAGATAAGGGTTCCAAAGGGATTTTACAGATAGTTTTAACCGTGAGTCCCCATGATTCTGCAAGGAGGAGAAGAATTCCGTTTCGTAATTATTCACATAAGGGTCTGCCAGAGACCGACAGTGAATAAAGAACATTATGGAGAAGTGAACCTTGTACCGAAGTGAGGAAGGTACAATGAAAAATGAGTCCTTTACACGAAGGATAGGCTCACTAGAGAAGTGTTGTTAACACTTACGGAGAATGTGGGTGTGTTCAGGTGCCCCGGAGGGGACATCCACATGGGGAGATCTAATGAGGGAGAATTGTTAGAACCGGTGGTGGAATTTCCTTTTAACGAAGGAGTTAAGAGGATTAGTAAGCTGATTGTAAGGAGCGAGGCTATAGAGTCAGATGGTGTTGACAACTCCATGATGGTCAGGAAGACCAATGATGGAAATGGTGTTGTGGAGTGCGGAGCCACACGGATAGTCTTTTCCAATAGGAATAAAAGGACAAGGTTAGGGTGCCCAGATGGGGCCTAGAGTTAAGAAATTCTAGTAAGAGGTGTGGCTAGATGAAGTTGTGGCGTCCGATAGCCCTAGACTCATGTGTGCAATTTGAGCTTTATATTGGGTCTCGATAACATAATAATGTAGGCTTGTGTGTTTTCTGCGATAGCGGAATTTTGTTTTCTTTCACTCGCCATAGAGGCGGGTGATTATATTTTGTATATATACGTATAATGTATTTGGTTGATCGGAGCGATAGCAGGCTAATGATGGAAAGTCTATCGTGTCCAAAGTTCCTGGAGGGAACAGATTGTGGTTGCGGTGTCTCACCTGGATACAGGTTGAGTACACCTTTGTTATTATGGATTTATGGAACCTCGATGAGTAGAGGCTTCCTTATTTTGGTTGGTATGTGTGGCAACCTTATAGATATAATTTAAGGCCCACGGGATCATTGTTGAGCTGTAAGATTTAGCTCAGTACTGGTTTCGCCAGGACTTAGAAATAGTGCGAGCGCTGGGTGGTGTGACTCTTAGTTAGAGATAGGAGTTCAGACCACCTTTCCTTGATAAGGGATAGGATTGTCCCGGTTCCATGTCTGAAATAACGGGACTCCGTGATCGACGAAGTCAAGTGTTAATGTGTGGAGGGGTTCCTTGTTTGGATTTCCCTTTGCGAGACACTCCACACATGACTCTTAACGGCGCCGGGCGTGGAGAGCTGTTATGGGATGCAAGGATGTGGTTTAGTCTTATAGTGTGGAGGAACCACTATAGACTACGAGCCCTGTGATGATGGTACGCTTATGGAAATATTATGCTATGGAAAATCACTAAAGTGGTCCTCTCTCCACAAGTAGTTGGGTGGAGTAGGACTTAGAGAAATTGATTTGAGGATGATAGCCATGCCTTAATAAGAAGGCAAATTTGGAGGAAATCTGTGATCGGTGTGATATAATAAGTGTTCCTACAGAGAGTAGGCACTTTGATTAGTTAGGTTTCCTTTCGTATGGGCGGAAGGATAAGATAATATGAATGCGTTTGTAGGTTAGTTTAGTAAGATTTAGGACGTCCCGCTGGTGTGCCTTAGGTCGTTATATCTCGATAACCGATAATGTGAGGGAGTAGTGTAATGGGAGGGTTCCTTGTCTGGATTTCGCTTTGGCGAGACGTCCCACGCACGAAACCAAGCAAATGTCGGGAGTTGAGAGAGGCCTTGGGTACTAGGGATATAATTAGGATACTCGTTTCGCTTAGGTAGGGTAACGCATAGATGAGTATTACACCAAGGAAAGAGACCCTTATTGGGAGAGAGTGTAACGTGTCGAACTTTCGCTACGGACGTGCAGATGTGCACAAGTTGGAAAGGTGTATGGGCACCTTGGTATGATAGCTTTATGTACCGCCCAAAATAGGATGGGCGTAGTATGTAAGGTTGAAAATTCATGCCAAGAGGCATTTTAGAGGATGGGTATTAAGTGACGTATTGGAGTCACTTTATGATTGCAGTAGCCGCATAGTGTATGGTTAGGAACCATTAGGTTAGTATATTTCCCTTGAGGTTTTAGGATTTGTAGTAATCCTAGTTAGAGGGTGTAAGTTGTATCTGAATTTTGAGGACAAAATTCCGTTGTAAGGGGGGGAGTATGTAACAACCTGCCCTTTTCGAGACAATTAAATTCCATAATTAAGTATAATTTGGAATTTGGAGAATTTCTCGAAATAGTAATTTTTGAGATTTTCGAGGATTTAATGATTTTCGAAGGGTGTTATAAATTATTTTGGGACTATATAGGTCGAAGTAATTTAATTATATGTCGCCGTGGAGTATAGCGACAAAAGAGGTAAGATTTTGAGTAGAAAACCCGCATTTATTTATTTTGGGTTGGAATAGTGATTTGCGGTCAAGTACCTCGGATGGAAATTTTGACTGCGCCATGAGTCTCGGAATGTCCGAGATAGTCGGAAAAGAGTGTCCGATTGTAGAAATTAAGTTTCGGGTAATTTTAGAGGTAAAAATAACTCGTAATTGGGTAAACGAGTCGTTTTTGGGTTTTAAGGGTTTAAACCCTTTTTCTTTATTTATAAAGAGGGAGAGGGGGAGAAAAGAGAAGAAAAAGAAGAAAGAAAAGAGAGAAGAGAGAGAGGAAGGAGAAAAGAGGGGAAAAGAGGGAGATTCGGGCCAAACTCCGTCGGATTCGACTCGAGGTCGTCGAATTTCATCCTCCAGGCAAGTGTTTACTTGCTTTATTTACTTTTGTGCATTAATCTCATATCATAGTTGGTAAAAATATGATTTTGGGGTTAGAACCCTTAAAATAAAATTGGGTAAAAGTTGATTATGAGTTTACATATTGATGTAGTGTAAACTCTTAATGATTTTTAGTGTTAAAACCATGTTAATGGAGTATAAAAATGGGTTTAAATGTTAAGTTGGGGTTTTTATGGTTTTAGGGTTTAAAACTAATAGAAATGATTCAATACCCCAAAATAATTCATGTGTTAATTGTAAAACATAGAGTAGATGTTTGTTGAGTTGTTGGATGAGGTTAGAAACAACAAAAATGGGGAAAAATGGAGTTTGGGAGTTTGGGGAAGACAATGAATAGTGAACCCGTAGCCTTTGGGGTCATTTTCGGCCAGGAAGAGAAATGATTTAGCTCTCAGCCAAAACATCAAAGTTGTAGATCTTTTCGATACGGTCGCGTGGGCGCTGACCACGTATTTTTCTGATTTTTTCTCGATTTGATATGATTTTTACAATATGGAAGCTCCGGGTTGAAATCATCAACTCGGAAATCAAATCGGGAATTGGAAAAATATAGGCTAGGATTAGTCATGTAGATGTTTTGGATGATTTTTAGGGTAGTTTAGAAACCCCGAAAATGAATTTGGATTGTTGGATTAAGGATTTGAGGAATTAAAGTTTTGAGGACCTGGTGTGACCGGTCGACCGCCCCCCTAAGGCTGGTCGACCGCGTCAAGAAGAAATGGCTTACCGCTTTGTTTCGTAGGCTTAATTGCAACCTGGGATCGACCGGGGGTCCAGGACCGGTCGACCGGTACTCTATTTTCAGCCCAAGATTTTGGAAATTGTTATTACTTCTCCTCTTTGAGTTTAAAGAGGGTTTCTAAAATTTGAGTATTAAAGAGGATTATGATCTAAAGAGATAACAAAAGCATATTGATCTTGGTTGAGTGAATCCTATGAGTGGATTAGAATAAATTTGGGGAGTATAGTTATATATTCGCTAAATGAGAAATGGTATAATTGGATATATCCAATAAATCCTTGGATAGGATTGAGATATATAGTGATTATTAAAGTAAGAAATACTTTGGGTTTAGTATCGTGCTTATATGAATGCATGATTATGATTCCTGGAGGGAATCTTTGGGATTATTGGTTATCGCTAGATGCTATAGGCCACTATGGCCGTTATTATATATATATTCTAGGAGGAATATATTGGATATGTATATACTGTGTGAATTAGGAATATATATATATATATATGTTATGATGGAAATGATTTTGAAAATATAAAAATGAATATTTTCAAAATGGTAAATAAATGATTTTCATAATTGATAAAATATGGATTACACACCTCTCTAAATCTCTATCATAAGGGAAGTTGCGTACGTATGGTGAAGCCCCCTGGCTAATGAATGCAGGGAGGATATAGTCCTATAGGTCATGTGAGCGTTTGTTGATATATATTTTCCGCGCTGGTTAGGAGATTTCAGGTGTGGTCTTGACTATCCCGTAGGCACATGGACGCTTCCCGACGTCTTGCGATGTAGGATCCCAGGTTGTCTTGATGATAGGACCTAGAAGATGATAGCCATTTAGGGGCATGCACAGTGGGGAAACCCGGACGGACGGTCTTAGAACGCGTTATATTAAAGCAATTCATGATAATGGATTGGCTTTAATTACATTTCCTGGATATAGGAAGGGAAATGGGTTATATGTTTAGCTTCGGTAACACTCCCGGATGGAAGAAGGGATGTGGAAGCATATGATATGGTAAAAGCATTTTTATGATAATAAAAATGGCTTTTAATTACATTTCCTGAGTATAAAAAGGGAAATGGGATAATTGAAAAAGGAAAAGCATTTTTATATTAATAAAATTGGCTTTTAAAAAAAGTATATGTTATGATAATGCAGTTCATGATAATGAATTGGCTTTTAAATACATTTCCTGGATATGAGAAGGGAAATGGAATGTTTTGAAAGAAAAATGATAAATACTTTGTGTATAGAATACACCTCAGTCCAATAGGTAGATCCGAATGAGTATTAGTAAGATGATGATAAGTAAACCTCAGTCCGGGAGATATTATCCGGATGTAATTGTGTATATATATATATATGTATATATATATATATATGTAATTATACATTTGTGCGTGCTACGGTCCCAATGGATCTCTACCATTAACCTTGCCAAGTAGTAGTGTATCGGGGGGGGTTCCTTGTTTGGATTTCGCTTTGCGAGACACCCCACGCACGAACTTAGTGCAGTGTTGAGAATGGAGGGAAGTTTGGCCCTTATCACTTGGACTATCTAGGGTAGATAGTACATGGGTAAATTAGACTAGTTAGGCAGGGATAACTTGACTAGGGTATGCTGTTAAGATGCGTTAGGTGTGCACTACTAGAGGAGAGGTGAGGGGTATCTCATGGGAGTGCGATACCAATTTAAATATGAGATAAATCTATTTTTCTAAAAAATAAAGCATTTATGCACTTGCAAAATATTTTCAAAAATTCGGGCTCTGACCCGTTTATCTACTCTCCTTTCTTTCTATATATTATATATATATATATAGGTGTCCAGACACAGGGATGCCTGGATGGAAATTCTTTCGAGTCAGACGTCTGCTGCAGCAGCTGTGGATGCTTGCGGGTTCTCGGTAGACGATTCTTTCCTTGTACTCTAGATATGAGGTATTGTACAAACATTCGGGCCAATGGTCCAACTGATTTTATTTATTCTTTGCACGATATTCGATATGGTTGTATAATTTGAACCGAGTGTTCGGTTATTTTAGTTCATTTCAGTTTCCTTTTTATTTAATTTACGCATTAAATTGTGGATGTTTTATTTTAATCGTTAAAAAGAGTAGTTAAGTTAAAATTTTAACGCTCGCCTAATAGGATATTAGAAATTAAATGGATTTTCGACAGTGATGCTAAGAATGATCCATATGTAACTCCTGTTATAATTTGATATAGGAGTGATCGCCCGGTATCCCATTAGGCGGGTTGTTACATGGCTATCATATGGTTAAGAGGTAAAATCACCTCTAAATTTGAATATGTCTACACACATCAATACAAACATATTTTCACATTCCGACTTTAGCTATAAAAAAAACCTAATGACTTCATTTGTTGTAAAAAAATTATAAATTGATTCATTTATATATTGGTCCATTTCGAAATTGACTCATTAATTGTATTTGGTTTTATTGATAAATGATTCATGAACTGCCCTAATTTTAGCTGCTAGGTAAAATCTGAAATTTGAGCATTTCATAAAAAAACATGAAATGCATCCAATTGAAATAGGAGTCTAAGAAAGTTCACCAGACCGCTCCACTTTTTCTCCCACCCTTCCTCTAAATTTTTTTATATTATTTTTCTTATTGGATCTTAACATTAGTTTCAGATTATTGGAAATATGTATGCAAAGGAGTAAATTCTCTTTTCTTTTCTAGCAAATCTATGAACTTTAATACAACTTCGTAAAACTTCTTGAATACAACTATGTTGAACTTCAAACAAATTCTGAAAAACATCATGGTGTGATGTCACTTTACTAAATATACTATTTTCCTGACCAAGATAAGTCGGTATACAAACAAAAATTTGCAAATCCATACTCAAGATACAATGAAGCAATTGCACTGTCTACAAATTATATGTTTGAAGACAGTACTTGGACGTGGCAGCGAAGAATAAACAAACAAGTTCTTATTATATTTATGTACACAAAACAGAGTAAGATAATTCTTATATCTCCTGAAAATGTAAGTGAGTAATTTAATGGACTGAAAAATCTGAAACTGAGCTAATCTGATATATGTACAAATTCAATTTAGGGAACCTTTATTTATAGGGAATAAAAGGCTTTATTCCCAAGAGTCATGACTGTTGAATTTAATAGCCTTAATTAATTCTGAAATGGTGTGACTGTTAAATACCAACAGCCAGAAGCCATTTTGAACTAGTGCAAGTAAACTGAATCGGTTTTACACAGACTAAAAAGTGACCGCGTTCGAGCTACCATTATCCGACCTAGAAGAATTTCACCAACCAACTACCATTGTAGGCACACGGAATGCGAAGTGAAAAGTGTTCCACTAGCACCTCTACATCCCACTCCCCCAGTCTAGGTCTACGTTTGCATCATGCATGAGAACGCGCCTGGGTGTGTACAGTGCTTCACTCCATATTGGAGCTCTCTAGTATATCCCTCTTAAATGCCTGATGAATTAACTCTTCATCTTTCATTTCAACTTATTATGGGTGCACTTTCTTTATCTTTTTCCTATGTGGGACGAAAGTTGTCCACTTATTTTATAGCGTAGTGGCTTTCACTTAGCTTCACTCATTTTCCAATGCGAGACTCTCTTCCTTTTATATTGGCATTATTTCCCACTTTCCTTCACACACTTCCAATGTGGGACAAACTTTTACTCACTTATTTCAAATATCCTACATTCCTCCACCATTTTTAAAATAACTTTTTAAATCTTTGGTTGTCTATAAGATAGTGTATAAGTGATGGTGTCTTAGATTGGAATCAATACCCTGTGAAGATTGGTTAAGGCTAACCAGGAAAGTATTGTCTTTAAACTATCAATACATATTGATCAACCGAACTTGCCTACATACACAAATCTTTTAGTCACTGATTATCCATAAAAGCCAACAAATGTATTAAGCCTTGTGTCTATACCTTGATTTCATGCATGCTTTAGAGTTAACCCCATTTATCATAGGAAGCGGCACCACTTCCACACTCATATAGGTAGACTACCATAGGTTTCCATGTAACTAAAACACCATAAATCTATTAAGATCAAACTTATCCTCATTCATTATTCATTACATGTACTAAGTACTTATCCTTGGGATTTTTATTTTTATAGTGCATACAATCACGACGTATGATGTACTTTAATCATTGAACTTGGGACTTGAATATGTCAAGTATCAAGTTGAGTTTTCACCAAGAGTGATTATTGTTAATAGGCTTTACTCCCATCCCCAATGATGTCTTAGAAACCAATACTCTTGTAACACCTTTCGTAAATGGATCGGCTAAGTTTTGACTGGATTAATCCACTGTGATTACACTATCTGTAATCATTTATCTGACATAACTATGTCTCAAGACAATATATTCAGATTTTTCATTGTACACTTTACTATAAGCTATAGAAAGTGTAAACTCACTATCACAATGTATGGATATTGGAGGCATTGGTCTTGGCCAAATTGGAATTTTAATTAACAAATTCCTTAACCATTCTGCCTCTTTACTAGTTGCAGCTAATGCAACAAACTCAGCTGCCATTGTAGAGTCGGATATATAAGTTTGTTTCTTTGACCCCCAAGAAACAGCTCCTCCATCGAAAGTGAAAATCCATCCACTTGTTGAGGAATGATCCTCCCGCTCAGTTATCCAAATGGCATAAAAAAACCTTCTAATACTAAAGGATATCCATTATAGTGTATACCATAGTTCATAGTTCCTTATAAATATTTTAATATTATATTAACAATATGTCAATCCAATAAACTAGGATTAATAGTGTATCTACTTAATTTACAAACATCATATGCAATATCAGGTTGAGTACATGTCATGGCATACATTTAACTACCAATTACTTGTGCCTATTCCAATTGTGATATAGCTCTACTAGTATTAGGGATCATCTGTCGTTGTGGTTCAAAGGCGTATTAACAGGTGTGCGATGAAACTTATTTAATTTCTTTAAAATTTTCTCAACATAATGAGATTATGTGAGAATTATATTTTTATCTTTTCTTATTATTCTCATTCCTAATACGATGCCAACTACACCCATATCTTTCTTATCAAATTTGGAAGACAGTAAACTCTTTGTATTATTAATCCTCTCTAAATCAGTACCAAGAATTAACATGTCATTTGCATATAAACAAATGTTCACACCTTCACCATTAGAAAACTTACAATAAACACACTTATATGCTTCATGAATTTTAAAACCTTAAGAAACAATGAATTTATCAATGTTTTCATGCCATTGTTTAGGTGCTTATTTTAGGCCATATAAGGACTTAATTAGTTTACATACTTTATGTTCTTGTCCAGGTATAATAAGCCCTTCAGGTTGTTCCATGTAAATTTATTTTCAAAGTCACCATTTAAAAATTCAGTTTTCACATCCATTTGATGAAGTTCAAAATTATATACTGATGCTAATAAAATCAAGACTATAATCGTAGATGTTCTAGCAACTAGTACATAGGTATCAAAATAATCAATTCCCTTTTTTCATGTAAAACCTTTAGCAACCATTCTAGCCTTGAATTTATCAATTGTTCTATCTATATTCATTTTCTTTTTAAAAATCCATCTACATTTGATAGGTTTAGATCTTGGAGGTGATTCTACTAACTTCTTAGTTTTATTACCCATTATTAAATCCATTTCATCGTTTATGGCTTCTTTCCAAAATGCTGAATCTACAGACTTAATTCCCTCATTATAAATTTATTGGTTTGTTTCAATATTAGGAGTCAAAGAAAAATGATTACAAGGTGTATCTCTAGCTCCTTCAACGAGAGTGACTAGAAAGTCTGGACCAAAACTCTTTTCTATTCTAAGTATTTTACTGTTGATACCAAAAATTACCCACTTACGTGGACCAACCAGAGACGGACATGTGTCATCCTATAGGGCAAGAATCCTAGTCAGCAAGTCATAGCATCGCTGACTAAGACCTAGGAGGCCGACCAACATGCAGAATGCTGACCAACTCTAGTAAGGCCGACCAACAATGGGAAGGCCGACCAACTTTATCAGTAGAACTCCAACATCTAAGAAGCATTATGGACATTATATACTAATGTAAATGCTTAATTTATAAAGGCATTCCATCCATTAATATTCCATCTCTCTATCTCCTTACTTGGCTATAAATACATTGTAATCCCTTCACCAAGGGCAAGTTCAACTCATTCAAAATATGAGAGGCAAGACTAAATACAAGGCAATACGAAGTACAGTGGACGTAGGCTTTATCTTATAGCCGAACCACTTTAAAAACCTTTTGTCTCTCTTTTTCATTTACATATATTTATCTGTGATTAAAAAAAATTAGACCTGGTCTAGTTTTTTACATCAACAGATTGGCGTCATCTGTGGGAACGTATTTCTACACGTTTTCACACTCATTCACTTACGATAACTCAAACATGACTAACACTCCTGAATCCAGTGCCAGAAACGATGACAATCCACCTATTTCATCTGCTCTCCAACAAATAATGATTTAATCAGGATCTTGGCTAGTCTCGCTAGAGGACAGGAGGCCATGAAAGATACGATCAGGCAATTGGCCTAAACACTGTAGGACGAATCTTCTACCCTATCTATTCACAAAAATATACCACCGCCACCTCCAAGAACTAGAAGGAATATCCACTCTAGGACTTCCAAAGATACATCCTATCGTCCAAGAGCAAGTTCTTACCTCAGGACTTTAGAGCCATATGATGAGAAGTCTTTTCTCGTGAAAGGCTAAGTGCCTTAGAAAGGTTGAGCCGAGCATTGCTCTTTGATCATTTAGGACCCAGAGGGAATATAAATGTTCCCAGGGCATTGTCAAGGCATACTCGATGACTAGCCGACCAACATGAGGCCTTAGCCATATCTAGATCATGCGCCCGACGATCTTTCCATGCCAAGCAAACCTCTCAAGAGGAGAGCTCAGCACAAATAGTTGGTCGGAATAGCCGATTTGCATCGCATAAATCTAATTCGGGTAATCATTCATGGAAAGGCTCAATCCAGAGGTTGGAAGACAGGTTGGGAGAAATGGTGAAGGCGACGAACCCTTTACAATGAAGCTTTGTGAAAGTGTCTCCTTTTATTCAAATTATTATGGATTTTCCTACTCCTTTGAAGTTCAAAGCTCCTGTTATTACTCCCAAGTATGATGGAAAAACTAACCCTATTATTTACATAGAACAATACCAAGTAGTAGCAAACATTTAGGTTCTCCTCGACAAGATGAGATGTAGGTCATTCTCCGGCACCATAACGGGTCCTGCCCAAATATGGTACAATAGCCTACCTTGGGAATATATTGCTAATTTTAACCAACTACCCGAGTTTTTCATTGGTAATTTTTGCTTTGGGACCAAGCTAGTAAAGAGAGTAGCTCACCTTCTAAGCGTGAGATAGTAGGAGGAAGCACCAGGGACTACATCACTTGCTTCAACAATGAGAAGTTAGAAGTGATTGATTATGAGGAGAAGACATCCATCATAGCTCTTATGAGTGGATTACTTCCCGAGAAGATTTATTAAATTCTTGCCAAAGATCCTCCCAAGACTATAATTGAATTGATGGACAGAGTAGCCAAGATAATGAATGTCGAGGAAGTAATGGTAGCAAAGTAGTGCTCGGTCACAAAGTCTAAGGTTAAAACTAAGAAGAAGGATCAAAAGGAGCAGAAAGAATCAAACTAAAGGAAGGATGACATGCTGAGGAAGTATAATAATTACACTCTATTAAATATGGGCATTCACTATGTTTTGGAGGAAATCAAGCACATCAAGGAGATACGAGTGTCTGAGAAGTTAAGAGCACCTGCTGAGAAAAGGGACAGGTCCAAGTACTGCGAGTTTCATAAAGAGAGTGGATATTCGACGGATCATTGTATTTCTCTACAAAACGAGATAGAAACCCTCATTCACCGAGGAAAAATGGATAAGTTTATTGATCGACATGACGATAGAGGAGCTCGGTGAAGGTCAAAATCTCCCTGCAAGCCCAGAGATGAGAAAAAAAACTCATGAAAATGATCAGGAAGATGATGTTGATCTACCCAAGGAACCCAAACAACCAGAACATGAAGTATTTATGCTTAGTTTTAGTTCCTTTGACTGTCAGATGATTACAGGTGGAGACGATGGAGGAGGAGATCATACTTCTAAAAGAAAAGATTACCTCAATGAGGCTCAAGTTTGTTCTTATATTTCGAGGATCAATCTAGCTGAGGAAGGTCAACAAAGATAAGTTTGTGATTAGTTTTTTCAAGAACGACCTCTCCAAAGTCCTTTATCCCTATTATGATCCCCTTGTAGTCAAGTTGAGAATCCAAGGATCTCCATAGTATTGATTGACAATGGGAGCTCGGTAGACACCGTATGCTACTCCTATTTTCAAAAATTAGACTTGAAGCTTAGCCAACTAGATCCTTATCATAGGCCCTTGATCGGCTTCTCTAGTGAAAAAGTATATCCCTTGGGCTCAATCAAAGTGGAAGTGTTTCTCGGCACCTGACTGACAAGTCGTGCTGAGAAAGTACGTTTCTTTTTTATGGACAAGAATATTCAATCCGCCTATAATGTGATTATGGGCAGGGTAGGATTGAAGAAGTTTGAAGCTATTCATTCCACAGTCCATCAATGCTTGAAGTTCCCAACCAACTTTGGAGTAGGTGTTGTAAAGGGTGATCAGATGGTAGCTAGTAAATGTTATTACCCTTCTTCCAAACAAGAAGATCTGGAAGAACTGAAGAAGAAGACCACTACTTACCAAGTGGATACTACACAGCGTAATAGTGAATCTGAGGTGGAAACCTTAGATCCAAGAGAGGAAACAGATATGGTTAAAGATCAAATTGTGGAATCTATTGAGAGAATCATACTAGATGACGATAAGACATAAAGGACTAAATAGATTGGCTCAGCACTAGATCTTGTTCTTAAACAGGAACTGGTGACATTCTTGAGGTAGAAGAAAAACGTGTTTGAGTGGAGTCATGAGGATATGCCGGGGATTGATCCTAATTTCCTCTGTCATGAGCTCAATATCAGCAAAAATGCAAAGCTGATCAAGCAGAGACATAGAGTGTTCATTCCTAAAAAGAATCAATCCATCCAAGAGGAGGTAGAGAAGCTCCAAAAAGCTTATTTCATTGAAGATGTGAAATATCCAAAATGATTGGACAATGTTGTCATAGTAAAAAATAAAAATGATTAGTGAAGAATGTATGTGGATTTCATAGATTTGAATAAAGCCTGCCCAAAGGATCACTTTCCTTTGCCCAAGATTGATCAGTTGGTTGATGCTACATTCGGGCATGAGTTTTTAAGCTTGATGGATGCATACTCCGGTTATTCCCAGATAAAAATGAAACCTTAAGATAGGGAATGTACAAATTTCATTACTCCTCGAGGAACTTATTGTTATAATGTGATGCCTTTTCATTACAAAAAGGTATTTTTTAAGATAGGACCTTTTGAGAAGGCTAAATTTTGGGTCTTTAAAACTCACTTTTTGAGACGGGTAAAATTAACTGTCTAAAAAATTATTATTTTTCAGATCGTTAATTTTACCCGTTTCGAAAAGTATACCTTATAAGATGATATATTATGAGCCGTCTCAAAAGAAATACCTTTTGAGACAGATAGACCCAATTTGGTTTCCCCCCTTTACCGATTTCTATTCTCGCCTCTTTGTATTAGCATAAGAAAACAGAAAAAAGAAAGGGAAAAAAAGTTAAAGAAAAACAAAACAAGCGTGGCAGGTCCCCCCATCTCTTCTTTGGCCGTTCTGCTCCCCCTCGGGCTTCTCCTTCCCCTTCATGCATCTTTCTCTCTTCGTTCAGCCTCCATGTTGATTCCCATCAATGTTCTACTTATCTAGGTTAAGTAATTTAAGATCTAGAAATGTATTTCTTTATTTATGCATTTAAACTTTGTAGTAGATGAATATGAGAATCGATTAACTTTTTGATTTAAAGTTGTGGTTTGTTTGAATCTGACAAAGTGGTCAATGGACCCTTTCATTTCAAGATCTAATTAAGTATATTTAGTTTAGATTTTGTTTTGTGTCTTTAATGTTTAAATTTGTTTTGTTGATTTTTTTAAGGTATTAGGTGAACTGTTTGTTTTAAATCTTAGTCTATTTATTTTCAAACAAACAGTCACATTAACTTTTGCAACAATTGTAAATTGTTTATTTTCTCTTATAGGCTGATTTTACATAATTAAGCATGTATCACCCATGATAATGGGTTGTTTATATTTTGTTTTTGAATTCACCTCCGTAGATGCTATTAATTGTATTTGTATTTTGTAATTAGAAAATAGGAAAATAATGAAATCATTGTAGTATTGGTGAATCATTTGTTAGACGACCATTTATCATATTCTTACTATGCAAATATTATATAAAAGAAGGATAGTACACAAATTAGTATTTAAAATTTCAAATTGAACAATATATTTAGCTTTATTCCGTGAGTTGTAGTTCGATTATGTACATAATGGTAGTTTGTGAAAAAACCCATTTGTTTTTCATAATTGTCTCCATCCCTAATACACATGTTTTTCATTTATGGGTATTTGACATGGAGCTACTTCTTGCGTGGCCGTTTAAATTCATTTTGAAATAACCCGGTCATTCAAGTTAAAACATTGAATTGATATGAATAAGAAGTGATTCTAATTCTTAATTATTGATCTATATCATTAGTTTTGTACATATGGTTTTTAGTGGTGATATGAAGTTGAGGGCGAGCCAATTGAAAACATGAATTGACTTGTAGTGGTGATAGGAGGTTGAGGGTGAGCCAATTGAAAACCCGGATTGCCAATTGGTTGTTGTTGTATACTTTTAGATTAATATAATATAATCTTTATTTACTAGTTTGTGTGAATTTTAGTTAGATTATTGATATGTTTGTTTTTGTTAATTAATTCTTGTACTTTGCAAGTAGTTCATGCCATTAAGTTAGAATTATTGATTGTCTATACTTGCTTGTATGAGTTTACTATTAAAAAAGTTCGTTATTACGGGTAGTTCACACAAAGGATTGGACTAATGACGTATACAATACTTGAATTCTCGGTGTAGATGCTACATAGTTGGTTTTCATCCTTCAAAGACTACGAGTATAATAAGAGCATCCATCGACAAAAGGATCACCCTCATTCCAAGTTCGAAGTACCATTTGTACAAATAAGAATCCCCTTCATTACATGATTTCTTTTTCATATAGATAGATATAATATCTATGGTTCAATTACATAGAAGTACATTTTGTGCAACCTAGTTCTATAGTCATAGTAATCCTCCCATTCAACTACTTCGACCATGTTTGAACATCTCATAGCATTTTTGGGGCGTCCATAGATTCGATCATTTCTGTAAGATTTGATTTCTTGCACACTCCCCCTTCCAATGGGTTTCGAAGATAAAAATCCTTTATTGACCCATAAACTGACCCACATGATAAAAAAGTAAAAGTTCCCGAGAAGAAAATGATCATATTTGACCGATGTACATTGCTAACATCAAAAAATGGATTAATATAGAATCTCGGGAGCATTTCGCCTTAGAGGGAAGCATCCGCACGAGAGGTGGTGGATGAAGCAAAATAGAGAATGTCGGATCGAGTAACGCAAACATTGGTGAGAATCCAATGCCCCGAAAACTAATATAAGGTAAGTGACCGTGTCCAAATGAAACTTTCGAATTTGAAAATAATTAGTGTACTCTCATTTTGGGCTTAAAACTGGGATTTAGGGGTGAAAAATCACAATATCAAACATGTGGCCCAAATAGAGGCATGCGCATCCGTATAGGTAAAAAAATAAATTATAGGAAGTATCTGTGTCCTTATCTAACTCCCATTTTCTGAAATTAACTAGTAAGTTTTTGTTTTGGGGTTTAAACTGGGCTTTTAGGGGTGAAAATTGAAAAAAATAACGAAGTAGAGCGAATAGAGACACATATGCCCCAAAAGGTATTGAGGTAACCTAACAGAAGTCACTGTGTCCTTTTCGGACTCGAGTTTTAAAACTGATTGGTTTATGCTTGTTTTGGTGTTAAAAATATGATATAAGGGGCAAAAGCTAAAAATAGCAACCATGCTTTTTGGAGAGAGTCTCAAAATCCCCAAGAGGTTCAAACGTAACTTGTAGGAGGTGTCTATGTCCTCATCAGACTCCCGATTGTCAAAAATTGACAAGTAGACATTTGTTTTGGGATTAAAAATGGAACTTCGGTGGGGAAAACTGAAAACAAAAATTGTGTGGACCGGATAGAGGTGCATACATCCCAAGAGTTACAAAGTAACTTGTAGGAAGTGAAAAGTCTCATCAGACTCCTAGTTTTTGAAATTAACTCATGTGATGAAACTACTAACCACACTTCTGAGCATATATTAAGTGTGAACTTCTTACCTTGTTTTACTATAAATATATCCAATAATCTTCTTTTTACACATTAAAAGACCTGGAGATTCTCGATAGGCTTCCTCACTACTGTCCAAACTGTTTAAGTATGCACTGGTTTGGGTCAATAACATAGGCGATCACATCACTATAAATAAGATTTCCGCCCCAGCATTAACTGAGGCTGATTGAATTATTCAAATCAAATCTAGTGCTATTGAAGTTGAACTCCCTCCCTTCTTTTCCTCGGACAAAAATGAAGCAAGGTTCAGAGGAGGAGACACCTATAGTTACATCACATTGTTACGATGGTGATGATTACTGTCGGGTATAGAAATGGATAAATTATATAGAAACTTTGTAATGATTTAATGATACATAACCTGATTTAATTTAAAATAGTTTGATAAAATGATCACTTTATTCGTAATAAGTAATGGAATTGAACAATTGTCAAAATGCATAAGGGATATGCATATGGGGTGGGAAATATAATAACACTTATATGTGTGAAGATGCTACTCTAATATATGTATGAGTATCTCACATAAGACATTTATGCTTGAGAAAATTTAAGTAATGACTTTTGTCCAATACATAATGGTTTTATGTTTGTGACAATTTCCTTTTTTTTTTAAATGAAATTGAAGTCCCAGGGGTTCATTAGTCATCATATTTGCAAATGTTTTGTGTGTATAATTGAAAAAACTCTCACATATAATAATGCTATGCGTCTACCATAGGAAACATATCTGTTATGCATTTGAACGGTTACCCAATGTGAAAGTTTGGGTAAAATATCTTATAGAAGTTTTAGGTTATTTCTTTAGTTCAATCAATGTTTATGGTTCTAAGGAGAACATTAGAGTTAGTTGAATGTCATTTGCAAGGCTTTAACTTTATATCTCACATACAAATTTAGGAACCAAGGTTCAGAAATTCATGGGATATTAAATTTGTACATACACAAACCAAAACTAAAATGTATACAAGAAATGTGAATTTAAAGATTTATTAGTCTAATCATATTCAAGACTCTAAAATATCCATGAAATTCAAGATCGGATAATCATGCAACTGAAGATTTATTTTAAATAATACATATATGCAACTGAAGACATGAATAAATGAAATAAATAGTAAAGAAATGAGAAAAGAATACTCACATGTGTAAAAATTGGATAATCATGGGAAGATAAGTGAGAAGCATGGTGTGAAAAAAGGGAAGCTAATAGGGATCTGAGAGAGCATGCTTGTTACCCTGCTGCACCAGAGAAACATGAAAGCTCTGTTATGTATCAAACTTTTGTTTATTATAGCGTTTGTCTATGTGCGATACGCGTGTTGTTCAGTGTGATATTTAAGATAACTTCTTAAAATAGATGAACTTATCAGTGATGAAATGCTTTGGTCCAATTGACTTATGTGTTGGTAATTGGAAAATATTGAAATAAGGGCATTATTGAAAAATGGGACATTCATCTTGTTCTAGTGGTAAACCTTTTGGGTTATCAAGTTTGATAATCTTAGCGTAATTTCCATATGTAAGTACTTATTGAAGTGTAAAATTGTTCTAGTACTTTCGTCATTTGACATTTCATGATTGTCTTAAATATTCAGGAATTCAGTTGCATTATTATAAGTGAGATAGCGTAGCATTTTCTATCATGTGCTGAGAGTGCCGATGTTTTTTCGTCTAACCTTTATTGGTATTTACTATGACCATAAAGACTTTAAGAAAGTTCTTACTATCACGATGAAATATGACAGGATTAGATTAAAAGACTATGGATTGGTCAAGGCACTAGTGTGTTGCATAATCAATTCAATTTAACTTTTTTACATATATGGAATGGTTTGCTCCATTTTTATAAATATTATATAGATAAAGAATTAAAGTAGTTAGGGGTCATGACAATAATACTTTTGTATTATTCTCAATGCCTTATAAAACAATCTAACTCCTCCCACCCTCAGTTTTGTCTCTAAAAAACAAACTGAATCTTGAACCCCCTTCACTTCTGTGACACCCCGCTTATTAAAATTAGAGGTGGCCAAACCGATACTCTAATAAATATAGGAGTCATAGATGGTACATACTTAGCATCACTGTCGCATAATTAATAGTATTAGACAACCACTAATTATTTCAAATAAAAACGGATGTCAAATAATATTGCAAAGTTGATAAAATAGTTTTGACAATTCATTTATAATAAAAAATGGATACGAGTAAAGACATGTACAAGTTTAACAACCATTCTACAAAACATAACCGAATAAGTTATTGGTCAACAGGGTGATACAAAAGATTTACATCAAGTATAACAACAAGTATGAGTAATAACTGGGGCAACGCGCCCGAATGTACAGCCGGATCTTAACTAGATTATACAAAAGATTGATGTGTCTATTTCAAAATCCTACAACATCCCCAAAATGATGTAGCTCCTTGACACTGGGAAGGAAGGATCAACACAGGCATCCTTGCGGTGGAGCACCTGAGCATATATATAAGAACCACACGAGAAAGACAATATAAAGGGGTTAGGGCCCGGTTTGATATGATATACGTGTGAATAAAGTGCATAACAGTTATGAATACTAACATTCTAAACAGGTTAAGTTGGCTCTGCAATATAAGAATCATCCTCAACCCTCATTTAAGTGCACATCCTAACACCATACCACATTAAGTTAAACTACTCCTCAATTTAAGAGAGAGAGATGGCTAAATTCCATTTTAATATGCTTGAATTTCAAACTCATAAGTCCATTTGTCCTTGGGAAACATATTCCATACAGTTGATTTATAGATGCATTATCCATTTATGAAATGCCACATTCGTGAGAGTAGTTACAATCAAAATATAATGATTCTAAGACCATCCTTCCGGGAGTCACCCCATTGGATGCGCCCCTAAATGCTATCATCTTCCACGACCTATAACCAAGACCACCTGGGCACCCTAAATCGCATCGCGTGGGAAGCGGCCATATACCTTCGACAGTGAGTCATAACCATACCCGGAATTACCTCACTTCGAATAAAATAACTACACAATGTAACCACTGGTCCTATGGCTGAGAACTATATTCTCCCAGCATTAACTAGCGAGGGGATTTACCTCATTCGCATAACTTCCCTTATGATAACATTTAGAGAGGTATGTATATGCTAGCCATAAATCACAAGATATGCCAATTTGAAATATACATTTATTATATCCAGAACCATATGTGCCTAATGACATAAACTATAAAGTTTGATTTCCCTCATACTAGCCTTCGAGAGTCCACATTACACCAAATCTGCCGAATTGTCACGGTCATTGACCTTAACAAGTTCAACTTGTCAAGGTCAATGACCGTGACAATTCTAGATGAGATAAATTTTTTTGTCACGGTCATGGACCGTGACAAGATCATTAGAACTGTCATGGTCATGTCACGGTCCCTGCCCGTGGCAAGTTTATCACGGTTAAGGACCGTGACAAACCCGTCACAATGTTAAAAAATTGTCACGATCATTGACCTTGATAACTGTCTTTGTCAAGGACTTGTCACGGTCACTGACCGTGATAATTCTGGGCAGAATTGAAAAAACATCTGCTGAGCAGTATGGCTACTGCCCCTGCCCAACAGTATATTTGTACCTTTTATCGCAACGTTGTACCTGTTCAAACATTATATATCCAAATAAAATAGAGATAGTGCAAATATAAATTCAAAATAGAGACAATATGCATCACGATATAATCCAAATAAAATTCAAATGTACCAACTTAAAAACAATTCAAATGTACCAACTTAAAAACAATACAATTAAATTCAAATAATGTCACTACATGTCTTTGGTAAGGTTAAATCCAAGGAGGTGAGTAGGCCACATGATATATGAATTGACACATCCACTGATATACATCGTGTCGTATTGTTCGTGCAACCACAATGGGGAGTTCTCCTTCCCGAGTATCACATGCATGACGAGCACCTTGGACTTGATGCCTTGAAGCTCACATCCATGAACTAGTCCACCCTGGATGATATTCGGGTCCCTCAACCCCCGCCCTATCCTCTAGCCATTAAATATGTCCAGTATCAACACGCTCAGCCACCCAAGCATCGACATCGGTCGGTCGAAGGGAGCCAAATAGGGGAGTGGATCATCAAAGTCCACACGTGTCGACGATGAAGCAGCGAGGTCCACATCCTCATCATCATGTACCTCGTCCTCCCACAACTCCTCCCCCACCACCTTCTCCTTCCCTTTCCCCTTGAATTTTTCTCTGCCCAACGAACGCTTCATGAATGAGAACATATCTTGGACCGTCGCCTCCAAACGGGATAGCTTCACGTCATGCGAGTCCACTGTTCGAGCTAACCCGGTGTTGCTCGTCTCCGATCCGATGATCCTAGATTTGGCCACCCGCGAGCTCACCCCCTTGTCCTCCCCTTGCGATCAGAGCCAAGCACTTAAGATGCCTTGTTGGCATCAGACTGCGACTCATGCACTTCCTTAAGCTTTGCCTGAAACGATAAAAAGCACATGATTAGTAAAATAAGTAAATTAAAAAACAATAACGTAATTAACAAAAAGTAAACTGTCGGATTACTTACAATCGTGGCCGTGACGCTCGGGGACACCTCCTTGTCCTTCCCCTTCTTCGTCCGAAGAGCCACATAAGTATCGAGCCTATGTGGCCTACCCCCAGGGCCCTGTCCCCTGAAATAAAATAAAGTAAAATTAGTGTCGTCCCCGCAAAGTAAAATAATGCAAAATAATATATTTCTGTAGTTATAGAAAAATTAAATCTTACTATCATCCTATGCTCCACCTCGGCGTAAGACGTCCGGCTGGAGTAGGGCACGTCCATCTTTTTTCTCGGTTTTCCCTCCCTGATTGACGAGATGCCAGTTGTCGCTCCCCGGTCTCATTGTGAACGAACTTTTGCCATTGTGCCAATGAGATCGGCTCCTTCGGCGAGACGGATTCACGCCTTTGGATAATGGACTCTCGTGTCTTCCCAAAGTACCGGGTCCGCATATTTTTCTTTCACGTCCTGTGTTGCTCCCTCAACTGCTCCAAGACGGAACCGCGTAGCATTGAATCCAGGCTGAATTGTTCCTATCCAACAAATACAATGTTAGTTGCAAATAAATATAAATATAAATATAAAATGAAATTGAAATTGAAATTGAAATTGAAATTGAAATATTCATATGCATATAAATATAAATATAAATATAAATATAAATATAAATACATTACCTGTAGTGCCACCCAAACAGCTAACTTGAGTTCATATGGCACCTCCTTCCAACTAATGTACTCCGGGCCGATGATCGTCTTTACCAGCTCGATGGATCTCGCTAATAGCCCCGACTTGTTCTCGATGGCCATCCCCAATTTGCCATATTTGGGGAGCCTAGGGGCCGAGGAGCCCTCGTCGCGTCCGCTACCACCGAGCCCAGACGACATCATTATAACAAGCATCATCATCCTCGTCTTAATACCTGAAGGAGACATTTGCTGTAAAAAAATGTTATTAGTACATATCAAAATGAATTAAAAGAAGACATGCAAATAAACTAACAATTAAAGTATACAATTATTAATTTACTAATTTATAATGAGGGGCAATCCTACTTTCATAATTAATCATATATTAATTTACTAATTTACAATGATGGGCAATCATATATTAATTTACTAAAAAAATTAATAACCAAACAATTCGTTTGCAAGGGACATTATGCACAAACACGCACACTACACACACATATACACACATGCTCACATACACACATACCCTCACACATTCACACACACACACACACATGTAGCCCCCCACCCTACCCCACCATCCACCCACCCATCCCTGCCCCCTCCCCCCGCCCATCTCCTCTAAAGGGTGAGTTCAAGTATGTTTCATTTAATTATCATACTATATATATATATATATATATATATATATATTGTTCGATATACAAAGTAATTTTCAAAAAAAATTGAAAAATACCACCCCCATATGGACAATAATGGTCGTGTCACTTTTAAAACTAACCAACCCAACATCGATCCACTATAATCCAATAGCAATGTCAACAACAAATGTGTATCCCGTACTCCTTCTAATTCATCTACTCAATTAATTATTTTCATTAATTAAACTAACAATGAGGGGCAATCCTACTTTCATATGAAATGGGCACTAATTATTAATTTACTTTCATATAAAACTATACAATTAAAGTAACAATTAAAGCTATACAATTTATTTTATTAAAGCTATACAATTAAAGTTATTTCGAATCTCAACAATTATCTGTTAATGAGGGGAAATCCTACTTGCATATGGAAGGGAAAATACATATTTTATTAATCAATTTGTCCATTTCAATTGTTGAGATTGTCCCACCACACACACACCCCACCCCACCACCACCACACACACACCACCCCACCCCCTGCCTCCTCCCCCCACCACACACACGCACACACCTACCCACAAATACCCCACCAGCCCTGCCCCCTCACCCCACCACACACACGCACACACCTGCACACACACACACACACACACACACACACCCCTACCCCCACCCAGGCCCCTGTCCCTCCCCCCCACCCCACCACATACGCACGCACACACGCACACAGACACACATGTACACCCACCCCACCCCACCCCCACCCCCACCACCCCCTGCCCCCTCCGCCCACCCCACACCACCACACACATATATACACACACATATAGAAATTAAAGAGAAAGAGAGGAAAAAAACATACCTTAGAGAGAGAGAGAGCTCGAAATCGCTTAGAGAGAGAAAGAGAGGGAAAATCAAAAGGGTGGGAAAAAAGAAAGCGTAGGGTTTTTTTTACTGAAGAAATTATCACGAACATATCACGGTCATTGACCGTGACAAGTTAATACTATTGTCAAGGTCATTGACCGTGACAAGTCCATGACAAGTACAGTTGTCATGACCTTGTTACGGTCAATGACTATGACAAAAACGCGTGTTTTTTTGTCACGGTCAAAGACCGTGACATGGATGGACGACTAAAGGGTGCCAATTTAGCCTTTTTGGTGTAGTGCCACAACAACACTATAAGCTACCAAGTGTAATTTTCCTCATGCTAGTCTCTAAAGGTCCAAAACAATACCACCCAACTCTCCCCTAGTCCTAAACTAGCTTACTAGATGAAAAAAATACACTAACTTCCATTAATTAATTAATTAATTAATTAATCCCCGACATAAGCCCGAACACTCCCTTTCTAACCCAGGGTGTTAATTCCCCTAATACAAGACCATAATACTCTTCATTACTTCATATAAGAAGGTTCCTAAGCCTCAAACCTAAAAGAAAGAGAGTAGAGAGAAAATCTCATTTTTGGGTTGAAAAAACTGTATCGATCGACCAGCCCCAGACCCCTGGTCGATCGCGATTAAGAAATTTGCCTTGCGAGAAATGCATTAGGCTTTTCCCTTTATGCCCGGTTGACCGATCGCACCAGATTCATCCGCCATTCCAAATTTTCTTAGAAAAAACTAAATATCCAAACCTATTTTCCTACACTTCTCTCAACTCCATCATGTAATAACTTCACCAAATCATTCTTACACAACAAATAACTAATATAACCAACTCAAATAATATTTAAATCAAAGTCTAAAAGTTTAAACACTAAAGTCATCCAAAACCCCAAATGGTTTAAATCTCTAGAACACAACTATATATACAAATTATTCAAATTCAATCATACATATTTGCAAGTTAAAAACTTGCCTCAAGTTTATAGCCTCGGGTTCTGGCTCGTTGAAATGGTTCCAAGCCAAAGATAACAAATCTCCTCTTTCTCTCCTCTTTCTCCCAAGCTCTCTCTTCTCTCTAACTCTCTTTAGGTTTTGGAGCATAAAATGAGAAATAAATGTTCTTGCAAGACTAAAATACCCAAATACATTAAGTTTAACATTTAAATGCTACTACATAATTGAAATGACCCATAACATTATAATTAAGTTATAACTAGTCAAAAGTACCCCGGAGTCCGAAAACACAATTGGTACTTATTTTGACTGTCTCAACCACTTCTGGATTAACCGTGCCCTCTAAATTGTCATCCTAGATAACGTTCATTAATTCATGTTCAAACATCATATTAACTCATTATGAATAATCCGATTGGAATATAAGTCATAACCGTCGCTTAGAGAACAACGACACAATATAACAAAATGTTATACTATTTACATTCGCTTAACCGTAAATATGCACAACTCAATAAATATTATCTCTTAAACCGCTTAAAGAAATATTTACTTCAACTTCTTTTATTTTATATAATTAACCTAGAAGGTAAATTAATAGAAAAATAATTACTCATAAATAAGGGGTACTACATACTCCCCCCCTTACAAGGAAATTTTTCCCTCCAAATTTAGGCGTACCTTGTAAAAAGAGGTGTGGGTACTTCTCTCGAATATCATCCTCTCATTCCCAAGTTGATTCCTCGGCATTGTGGTGTCCCCATTGGACTCAAAACAATCGTACCACTTTCGATCTTAGCCTACTCTCACCGTGATCTAAGATAGCAACCGGTTGTTCCTCATATGAAATATCGTGTTGTAACTCGATATCATCCAAGGGAATGTTCCAATGAGCTCCCTCGCACCTTTTATACTTCTTCAAAGATGAAACATGGAACACGTCATGGATTTGTTATAGAAATTTCGGCAAAGCAAGTTGATACGCTACCGGGCCTACCTTTGCAATAACGAAAAAATGGCCTATATTGCGAGGAGCAAGCTTGCCTTTCTTCCCGAATCGCATTATACCTTTCATCGAAGATACTCACACTAAAACTTGATCCCCCACTTCCAATTCAACATGACTTCGATTCGCGTCGACAAAGCTCTTCTGATGATCATGTATGATTCATATGAGGTTTTGAGTAAGCTCAATCTTCGAAGAGGTATCTTGGATCATTTCAGGTCCAAGGAGCTTATTGTCTCCTACTTCCAACCAACAAGTAGGTGATCTACACGACCGTCCATATAATGCCTCATACGGTGACATACCCATCGTGAATTGGTACGAATTATTATATACAAATTCGACCAGTGGAAGGTATTGCTCCCATCCTCCCTTAAATTTAAGTACGCACATTAGAAACATATCCTCCAACATTTGGTCGACTCTTTACGTTTGTCCATTCGTTTGTGGATGGTAGGAGGTGCTCAACTTCAATTCGGTTCCCATCGCTTCTTGGAAACTTTTCCAAAAATGGGACACAAAATTTTTATCTCAATCTGAGACTATATTGATAGCCACCCCACGGAGTTTCACAATCTCCGCAATAAAGAGCCAGGCGTAACGTGCCGTATTATAAGCATTCCGCACCGGTAAGAAGTGTACCGATTTGGTCAAACGATCGACAATAACCCAAATAGAATCATGACCACTTTGTGACATCGGCAATACCGTGATGAACTCCATTGAGATACTCTCCCATTTTCACGCCGGTATTTCTAACGGTTGCAATAACCCAGTCGGTCGCTGGTGGTCCACCTTCACCAATTGACAAGTGGCGCACTGGGACACAAATTTTGAGATGTACCATTTCATACCCACCCACAAATACTTACGATGCATATCTTGGTACATTGTTTCCCCACCTGGGTGTACTTCAAATCTTGACCCATGAGATTCTTTCATGACAGCACATCTCAAGTCTCCTTCATCCGGAACTATAAATCTTTCGTGGAAATGTAACCCACCCTCAAAACTATTAGAGTAGGACTCCTCTCCCTCGATTAACAATTGACGTACCCGATCATGGAAATCTTTATCCCCTCCTTGTGATTTTACCACCCGCATCACAATAGCAGGCGTAACGATCAACACTGACATACAAGCTCTGGCCATAACATCTTATTGGATGAGTTCCTTCCACTTGTCTTTCCACACCTTTGCTAGCTCCCCCATAGGCTTGTGACTCAACGCATCAGCTACTAAATTGCCTTACCCGGGTGATAATGAATATCGAATTAATGGTCCTTTACGAACTTCAACCACCGACGTTGTCACATATTTAGATCTTTCTGCGAGAAAAAATATTATAACGATTTGTGGTCCGTGAAATGACTAAATTTCTCACCTAGGAGGTAATGCCTCCATATCTTCAAAGCAAACACCACTGTAGCAAGATCCAGACCATGCATGGTATAATTCTTCTCATGGGGCTTAATCTTGCGGGACACACAAGCAATATCTCTATGCTCCTATTGTGACACACCTCCCAATCCTTATAGAGACGCGTCAGTGAAGACTAAATAGTCTACTCCCGATCTTGGCAACGCGAGTATAGGAGAAAAAGTCAACTTGTCCTTCAATTCATCGAAAGCTAGCTAACAGGAATCATCCCAAACAAATCGTACTCCCTTTTGGGTCAAGTTCGTAAAAGGGCTAGCAATTTTTTAAAAAACCCTTAATGAAACGGCGATAATAACCCGCCAAACCCAAAAAATAACGAATCTCTATTGGCGTCGTGGGCTGACCCCATTCCCTCACTACTACAACTTTGCTTGGGTCTACGGAAATTCCCTCAGCCGTCACAATGTGCCCCCAAAACTGCACTTCTTGCAACCAAAAGTCACATTTCTCAAACTTGGCATAAATTTGATGACCCCATGGTGTCTGCAGGACTAATCGTAGGTGTTCGGCATGATCAGCTTCAGTCCGAGAATAGACTAGAATGTCGTTAATAAACACTATGACAAACTAGTATAGGAAGTCCCAAAATACTTGATTCATAAGGTCCATAAATACGACAGGGGCGTTGGTTAGCCCAAAAGGCATAACCAAAAACTCATAAGACCCATACCTAGTTAAGAATGCGTTTTTTGATACGTTCTGCTCTCGAATTCGCAGTTGATGGTACCCAATCCTCAAGTCTATTTTAGATAAGTATGACGCTCCTCTTAGTTGATCAAATAAATCGTCGATTCAAGGTAACAGGTATTTATTCCTGATGGTTACTTTATTTAGTTCATGGTAATGAATACATAAATGGAGGGAACCATCTCTCTTCCTCACAAATAACACAGGAGAATCCCATGGTGACGTGCTATGCCGAATAAACCCTTACCTTAACAATTGTTGAATTTGATCCCTTTATTTCCTCATTTCCAAAGGAGCCATATGGTATGGAGCTCTTGAAATTAACCTGGTTCCCGGTACTAAGTCAATTATGAACTCAATCTCACGACTTGGAGGTAAGCTCGACATTTCCTAAAAAACATCCTCAAATTCTCTAACAACAGGAATCGAATATAGAGAAACAACTACTTCTTGTGAAGTATCCTCCTCAATACAATATAAATGCGTGCTTGAACCTCCCTCCGAAAGAGGCGTAGCCACTAAAAACATTTCTTACCCCAGAATGGCAAAGACTATACTCCTCCCATAACAATTTACCATGGCTCGGTATTTCTCTAACCAATCCATACCCAAAATAACATCATACCCGACCATATCCAGGACGAGTAAATCGTCCTCAAAATGTAAATTACCAAGGTCTATTCCTACCCTTTAACAAACAAAAAGTATAAGAGAACCATCACCCATGGAAGACTCCACACTAGTAAAAGTACTCTCGGTAGACTTAATTAGTCCCGTCGAATGAGCAAAATGCCTAGCAATAAATGAGTACGTCGCACCCGTATCAAATAACACTCGACCCATATATCCGCGAATGGGAAAATTACCCTCAATAGCTGGTGGTGTAGGTGGTACTGGAGGAAACAAAGCATCCTAAATATTATACACACGCCCATACTAAAGTTGTCCCTATTGTAGAGGGATGGCTGGAATGGGTGCTGGACGTTGTGGATGTGCCTGCTGATTCTGAGGACTTCTAGGCAACTGTCCCCCCAATCAACTGTGGACAAGCTCTCCTTAAGTGAACCTCTTCACCATAATGAAAATAATGGCCTACAAAATTTTCCAAATATCGACCCCGATTGTTATTCCGAAACTGCCTCGTACCTTGGCCCTGATGTCCCCGACCTCCATTACTCCCTCAACCTACTTGGCCTTGTTGGCCTAACTGTTGATGCTGCTGAGCACCCTGACTATGCCTAAAACCACCTCTGCCAAAGTTGAAACCCCTAAAATGTTGCTTCTTAACCGAGTACCCTTACTGTGGGTCCCTCTCTTTCTATTTATTTCTAGACCGTTGTGGTGGGGGTAGTGCTCCACTGGCACCATTCCCTCCTTGCCTACTAGATTGACTTGAATCTCCAATCTTCTTACTCCCCTTCACGTGAAGACAATGATCTTGACAATGGAGTAAATCGGCATTCATCACATCGCCAAAAGTTTGTAAGGCTGGGTTCCCCAAAAGGTGATGCCTTATCCTCCAATTCAAACCCCCGATAAATTTTGAAATCATCCTTTCTTCTGGAATGAAGTCATCTGGCACAAAGTTTACTAAACGCATAAATTTGTCTTCATATTTCGCCACAGATCACTCACCTTGAACAACATCCTGAAGCTTCCTTCGCATCTCCTTTTGGACCGCTGGCGAAAAATACTTTCGGTCAAACAAAACCCAAAATTTTGAGACAGTCATGGTATCCCTCTGTTACGGAGTTGTGACCAACTCCCACCATTGTAGGGATAATCCTACTAATTTAAAAGTGACGATAATTTTTTTCCTCTCCCTTCTACATTCCACCATTCGAAGATGGCATTACATATCTTTCTTCCACTGATTTTCCATAATCACATCAGTGCCACCCTGAAATTTTGGAGGGTGACCTTTCAGGAAGGATTCTCTAACTCTTTCCTATGTGGAGGGTCCCATGTGGGCTTGAACCTTCGGTGCGGATGGTTATTGGGCTTGTGGAAGCTGTTGTTCTATAGAGGTAATTACAGCGTTGACTGCCTGGGCAACAATATTAGCCACCTCCGTCGCACTTATCGTCCCTTACGGTAGTGGGGGCTCTACGTTCTCTGCAGCTCGATTTACCTTTGCAGGGTGACCTCTTCTAGGCGGCATCTGAGATGAAAAGAAATGGAATCGGAATACAATAAAAATAATTTATCCTTGTAGAAGATCGCAAGCATGCACAAACAAAACAGTCCTAACAATAGGGCTCTATATTAAAGAACGCTACGGTAGAATGTGATAAGTCCGCATAGATCCTAAGGACTCTAGAACCTGCTGCTCTGATACCATCGGTGAAACCCCGTTTATTAAAATAATAGGTGGCCAACCCGATACTCTAATAAATACATGAGTCATATATGGTCCATTCTTAGCATCACTGTCGTATAATTAACAGTACGACATAACCACCAATTATTTTAAATAAAAATGGATGTTAAATAATATTGCAAAGTAGATAAAACAATTTTGACAATCGATTTATAATAGAAAGTGGATACAAGTAAAGACATGTACAAGTTTAACAACCATTCTACAAAACATAACCGAATAAGTTATCGATCAACAGGCTGATACAAAAGATTTACATCAAGTATAACGATAAGTATGAGTAATAACTGGGCAACGAGCCAGAATGTACATACGGATGTTAACTAGATTATACAAAAGATTGATGCGTTTATTTCAAAATCCTACAGCATTCACAAAATGATGTAGCTCCTTGACACTAGGAAGGAAGGGTCAACACGGGCATCCTTGCGGCGGAGCAACTGAGCATATATATAATAACCACATGATAAAGACAATATAAATAGGTCAGGGCCCGATTTGATATGATATATGTGTGAATAAAGTGCATAACAATTATGAATACTAACATTCTAAACAGATTAAGATCTCTTTGCGATATAAGAATCATCCTCACCCCTCATTTAAGTGCACATCCTAACGCCGTAACATTCATTAAGTTAAACTACTCCTCAATTTAAGAGAGAGATGGCTAAATTCCATTTTAATATGCTTGAATTTCAAACTCATAAGTCCATTTGTCCTCGGGAAACATATGCCATACAATTGATTTATTAATGCATTATCCATTTATGAAATGCCACATTCTTGAGAGTAGTTACAATAAAAATATAACGATTCTAAGATCATCCTTCCGGGAGTCACACCACTGGATGCACCCCTAAATGCTGTCATTTTCCAAGGCCTATAACCAAGACCACCTAGGCACCCTAAATCGATTCGCGTGGTAAGTGGACATATACCTTCGACAGCGAGTCATAACCATACCCGAAATTACCTTACTTGGAATAAAATAACTACACAATGTAACCACCAGTCCTATGGTCGAGGACTATATTCTACCTGCATTCACTAGCCAGGGGATTTACCTCATTCGTGTAACTTCCCTTATGATAGCATTTAGAGAGGTATGTATATGCAAGCCATAAATCACAAGATATGCCAATTTAAAATGTACATTTATTATATCCGGAACCATATGTGCCTAATGACATAAACTATAAAGTTTGATTGCCCTCATACTAGCCTCGGAGAGTCCACAATAACATTATAAGATACCAAGTGTAATTTTCCTCATGCTATTCTCTAAAGGTCCAAAGCAATACCACCCAACTCGCCCCTAGTCCTAAACTAGCTTACTAGATGAAAAAAATACACTAACTTCCATTAATTAATTAATTAATTAATTAATCCCCGACATAAGCCCAAACACTCCTTTTCTAACCCAGGGTGTTAATTCCCCTAATAAAAGACCCTAATACACTTTATCACTTCATATAAGAAGGTTCCTAATCCTCAAACCTAAAAGAAGGAAAGTAGAAAGAAAATCTCATTTTTGGGTTGAAAATAGGGTACCGGTCGATCGGCCCCAGACCCCCGGTCAATCACGATTTTGAAATTGGCCTTGCGAGAAAAGCAGCAGGCTTTTCCTTTTATGCCCGGTCGACTGGCTTCCTGGACGCGATCGATCGGTCGCACCAGATCCATCGGCCATTCCCCATTTTCTTAGAAAAACCTAAATCTCCACACCTACTTTCTTCCACTTCTCTCAACTCCATCATCTAATAACTTCAGCAAATCATTCTTACACAACAAATAACTAATATAACCAACTCAAATCATATCTAAATCAAAGTCTAAAGGTTTAAACACTAAAGTCATCAAAACCCCCAAATGGTTTAAATCCCAAGAACACAACTATATATACGAATTATTCACACTCAATCATACATATTTGCAAGTTAAAAACTTGCCTCAAGTTTGCAGCCTCATATTTTTGCTTGTTGAAATGGTTCCAAGCCAAAGATAGCAAATCTCCTCTTTCTCCCAATCTCTCTCTTCTCTCTAACTCTCTTTAGGTTTTGGCACATAAAATGAGAAATAAATGTTCTTGCAAGACTAAAATACCCAAATACATTAAGTTTAAAATTTAAATGCTACTACACAATTAAAATGGCTCATAACATCATAATTAAGTTATAACTAGTCAAAAGTACCCCCAGAGTTCGAAAACACAATTGGTACTTATTTTGACTGTCTCAACCACTTCAGGATTAACTGTGCCCTCTAAACTGACATCAGGGATAGACTTCATTAATTCATGTTCCAACATCATATTAACTCATTATTAATAATCCGATTGGAATATAAGTCATAACCGTCACTTAGAGAAAAATGACACAATATAACAAAATGTTATACTATTTACATTCGCTTAACAGTAAATATGCACAACTCAATAAATATTATCTCTTAAATCGCTTAAAGAAATATTTACTTCAACTTCTTTTATTTTATATAATTAACCCACAAGGTAAATTAATATAAAAATAATTACTCATAAATAAGGGGTATTACAACTTCACCATATTTTTGAGGAGATGGAGAACCTGAATCTACTCGAATCCCTTTATCCCGAACCCACATTGGGATTAGGTGGTTGTGGTTCCATCTCCTCCGTAAACTTAAAGTATGCCACTGTGGAACAGTTGGTTCCCTTGCTTTCCAATCCTCACCAATGCCAGGAAGTTCTCTGTCTTCTCGCCAAGGTATATACATGCATACTAACATCTTTACGCATACATGCACTGCATATACACACAAAGATATATCTTGCATGCCTTATCTATTTTTTTAACTTTTGATTCATCACCTTTGGTATGTATATATGCCTCAAACTCAATCAATTCTATTTATAATTTCTTCTGCTTACCCCTACCTTTCTTAGTTCTCAATTCCCATACCATTCCAAACTTTGGATTTTGTGGTTTCCAATTTGTGATTCTAATGGACCAGGAGCACAAATTTGCAGGGTTTGCAGTTTACTCAAACTCTTCCAATGTATTGGATTAGGATTGGCTTATGTGGTTTTCTTTCCGTGGAAACATGACCTATGGAAAAAATGGGAATTGCTTTGATTTCTTTAATAAAATGACAAATAATATTAAAGAGAAGTAATATTTTAGCACTAAAATCTCAAGCCAATCCGATCCAGGAAATTTCCTATTCTCTTGGCCTGAAACTCATACAAAAGTATAAAAAACCGAACCACCTGATCTAATTCACTTGCTTTGGTTGGAAGGGAAAACTTATTTTTCTCCCAAATAGATTTTGATTTCGTAGAATTAGGCTTCAAATATTCGTTGTTATGCTTTAAGGAAATTTGTGTGATGCTTTGTAGAAACAGTTCGTTTTCTCTCAATTAGATTTTGATTTTGTAGAATTAGAACTTCAAATATTCATTATTATGCTTTAAGGAAAATCATATGATGTTTTGTAGAAATGGTTCGTATCTTTTACGTTTTAGGGACAAATTGTAATGATAATATTGCATGTCATGTTTGTGGAATGGAAAAGCTGAGTCGTAATTATATAAAACCCTTTTTCAAATATTTACTATGAGTCTTAAATTGTCAAGTACTGTTTGAATTTGAGATATTGTGAGAACTAAAGTTAAGTTCTTTATCTACATAATAAGCCTTAAGGCCTTAATTTTTCAAGTACTGTTTGCTCAATTTCTATAAATATTATGTAGATAACGAACTAAAGTTGAGTCTTAATCATGGGAGTCATCTGTTTCAAATTGAACTGAGGGACTCTCCATTATACAGTCACTAGGCCCTATAACAACAACCGTTATAGGCCTGTTTAGAGCAGTAGCAAGTGGAATTGAAGAAATTATCAATGAACTTGGATTATTTGATACCTAGCTCTTTTGGTGTGTGGGGTCTTGAAGCAGTGAACTTGGAATAGACTATGATATTGTTATAGAGTCTGGTGAAATTATAGTGATTTGTTATTCTCAATCTCTTATGCCCTTCCTATAGCTTGTAAGAATTAAAACACAGCCTAAGAGTTAGTTGAGAACATCTATTATTAATTAATCCATAGGTGGTAATGTACTGTACCATGTGCACACTTATAAGATATAACCCAATATCCACTATGTATCCGTTCATTTACTACCCCTACAAGATATAACTCAATATCCGTTAGCAATCTCCTCATAAGAGCCTCTAGTAAAGATAGTGAACTTTGAACACAATAGTTCGCCATATTGGATGCAAATGAAAGTAAATGAATATCTGATCATCATCCATTTAGTTTGCAATCCTCGAGTGTATGTCCATAATAAAGAAAACGAGAATCTTAAAAGTTTAAAAAACTAAAATGTGATAAAAACAACTATTTTGTGCATTTACCACATTTCTATGAAGATATTCTTTTTCTTTTTCTTTCTCTATGTCTTTCCATCATGATTTACCATACACAACCCCCTTACAACTACACTCATGAAAGGGTAAGCAAGATGATATATATTCATTCACAATCACACCCGCAAACTACCCCAACAATAAGAAGAGTAACTAAGTATTCATTATAGGACAGAGAAATTTAAGAAACCAATCACGCAAATAGCAAAATACTATGCTAATTCTTCATTAACTAATTTAACCATATAGCATATTTTATCTTTAATAATGTAATATATACAACAGTAGTCTTTTCCCCCATCATACAAACAACTGGTTTTGGCCTTGGCACATTTTTCAACCATAAATGCCTCGTTACATATCTAAGTCGAGGCAAATGACAACGAAATCTGATTAGAAACTGTTACTCATTATCATCATTGTTGTACTCAGAATCAGACCCAATATCAAAACTAATGCTTTTTGTTTCTACCATTCCATCCAAGGATTGTCCACCTACTTTTAAAAAGTCTTTCAAATCATCTAGGATAAACGGATGTGTGTCAAAGTTCTCATTGAACTCGAAACAGATGTGTGTCAGCCTAAGAGTTCTCATCTACTGTACCATGTGCACACTTCACAATTAATTTGTGGCACTCATTGTGCCAATCATTTCATTATGCTCAGCACGTTTCGAGAGGTACCTTCTTGATGATGTGATTCTTGTGTCATATGTGGAGGGTCTTGTCCTTGAGAGGTACCTTCATGATGCCCAATTGTTATGTGAATTATGTCATTAAAACTTACATTCTTCATGATAGTTTGTAGAACCTGGGCAACTTTGACAGGTTAAAAGTTTTTGAAATAAATAAATTTTTGGCACGAAATTTTAAATATAGAATCAGCTGCAGGTGTAATTAATTACTTTTTACTTGATATTAACGAACCTACAAAACTAACCTTTTCCCTCTCAGTGAAATAAATGTAGGATTTTTCTACTCAAATGAAGAATAAAGAGAAGAAATGGTTGCAGTTGATGAAAGAGTTAAAAAAATTATTGAACTAAAGAATAAGGTATTATACAAAGAAGTCATTCTGCTTATTTTACAGTGCATCCAGTCATGGCTTATATGTGCTGTTATATGCAGGTTTACTCCAGTAATGATAACAACTTTGTTATTATTAACCAAAAAGGGATTGATCCTCCATCATTGTACATTCTTGCTAGAGAGGGGGTGATTCATGCCTAGTTCTAAATTTTTCTTTTGTGTTTTTCCTCTTGTCCATGCTAGTACTCAACTCCATTTTTATTTTAAAAAATAGTTTACTTTTTCACTCAAATTCCCCTTTTCACTTGAATTCCATGTTTCACATATAAGGCAACTCACAACCGACAATGGTGATACGTATCGTGCATTAAAACCCTGTGTATCGTGAATCGTCAATCGTATCGCGATTTATATCGTATGATATAACACAAAAAATAAATAAAATTGTAAAAATTAAATAAAAATATAGAGAACACTTTACAATCAATTATATAACATAATATGATTCAAACTTCTAATTTCAGCGCAAGTCATATCAAAAAGAGAATCCACAAGCCATATTTAGATATACTAAGTAACTACTAAGGTATCGTCATGGTGTTATTTTCAATGATGATGATACCTTAATAGTATCCAAAAAATAATAACCAAAACAAAAAATATATCCAATAAAGTCATCATCTTCATCACTACTCTAATTATCCAATGCAAGTGTATATTCAAGATTATTATCCGTGTTCAGATATGGAGCAGAATGAATCCATAAAAGGCCTCCAAGTGGGCATCTTTGTAGTTCATAAAGTGAACCCGAATGAGGTAGAAAGGTCTCAATTAATTACGCTCGTGCACATTTGGAGAATAACAATCTATATATAATTAGACATAATCCTTACTGAGGCTATTATAAGCTTTCAAAAATTTTAATGTCATCCAAAATAAAAACCCTACGCGTCTTGAAAGTGAAAACGATGTGTTTCTTTCTCCTACACAATAGTGAAACTTGTCTATAATATGGCAATTGTGTCGCCTTGATAGTGCAAAGGGTGCTAATAAAAAAACACAACAGAACTTACACCACAGATACATTAGGACTATGAGCAATTGATATGATCACCCACATCAGTGGATTACATACACAAAAAATTAAGACACTTAAAAATAGTATATGATGATTTTTAAATTTTTTGCGGATAAATTAAAAGGCACGAGGTCTAGAAAAATTTAAATTCCCATGCTTTAAAGAAGTACAGTAAACTCCATAAAATAGAGAACCTCGCAAATGAGATTAATTATATAAAAAAGTTTAAAAGAAAAAGTAAAAAAAAAACTTAAAGATGATTTGATAACCATGGGTGGGATAAAATGAAAGCTCCCAACTTAGTGCTCTTCTCTCTTTTTTTCAAAGATGATCCGAACCCTTTAATTTTTGCTTAGGTGGCTAAATCTCAAACCCTAATTATCTTATCATCTTATGGAATAGTAAAACTATTCTACTCCTTATTATATAGATGCATGTGCTCTAAATTAGCATAATTAATGAAAGTATTGAAATTCATTTTCGTTAATTGGATTTTTGTAGTCGGTGTCTTGTAAGTAATGCTTCTATCTAATATATAACAAAGTTTTTATGTGGATTGCACTTGCATTATCTATTGTAGGCCGATGTGGGAGTAGTGAAAATACAAGAAAATTCCAAACTACAATATGCTTTGCAAGAGATCAACTTCAGTTCAATGAAGTTAAGTAAATGCTCAAGAAGGAATGTGAAGCTGTCGACAAGGAAGCATATCAGGGTAAGTCAAAACATTTGTATCTAGGGTGTTATTTTGGTCTATTTAAAGCTTGAACATTAGTCTTAAACCTTGAACAATAGCCTCAATTTCGATGCACTTTCTCCATTTCAAGCTGCAGTTATTTTTGAGTTAATTTTTATGTTTAAACAGGTTGGTTTTCATGAATAAACAAAGGAGATTCTGCCCATTTAAAAAAAAAATATTAAGTGTTAAAAAGTAAATAATACGAAGATATACAAATTTGATAAGGTTTTTAAAGATTTTCATCAGTAGGAACTATTAAAAAAAATTACTTATTTATTTACGGTAACTGACACTAAATAAATTTTATTGTAGGTCAAAATCTTACGTGGACAAGGCAAGACATGTTTTGATGGAGGTCGTATCATTCAAGATTACGAGTTTACTTTGCTTACATTATTTTATGTTAGGAATATATGGGGTTTTATGTAATTATACTAATGAGACAAGTGAAATTTTGTAGAGATATTTAGTTTGGAGGCCACAATGTTGAAAATATCTATTTTGTCTTTGTATAGACTCTAATTTTAGTTGAATGGAAACTTGTGTGTTATATTTGTTGAAATGGGATGTCAAATATGTGATATTATTTTTAAGAGTTTTTGTTTAAAAGTATATTGAGCATATTATGAAATGGATGAAATTTTAATTTTGATTATTAAAGATGTCTTCTTTGCTGTCTCAAAAGGATTCCATAAACGAGGATCTTTTGAGACGACATACACTGTCTCTAAAAATAACTTTAAAAGACGGCTTCTTTTGTCATCTCAAAAGGGTCCTATAAGCAATGATTTTTTGAAACGCCGTATTTCCCGTCTCAAAATAACTTTTTGAGTCTGCTGCTGACTTCTTAAAAAGCTTTTAAAATGGGGGTCTAATATGACGCACCTTTACTTTCTGAAATGGCGTCACAAAAGGCTTTTGAGACGGCCAACAGACTTTTTGAGACGGCTGGAGCACCGTCTCAAAAAACTATTTTTTTTATAGTGCTTAGTCTTAAAAATGCAGGTGCCACATATTAGAGGCTGGTGAACAAAGTCTTTGAAGATGAAATAGGAAAAAATATGGAAATTTATGTGGATGATATGCTAACACAGAGCAAGAAAGACTCTGATCATATTACAAGAAGGAAGTTCAAATGCTCACTGGGTGAGTAGATGTTTTGAACAGATTGTCTCAAGCAACAGTCAGATGCCTTCCATTCTTCAAGGTGCTAAGGAAGACCTTTGAATGGAATAAAGAACGCAAGAAAGATTTTTAAGAGTTGAAGAAGTATTTGGGATCACCCCCGTTGCTCTCCCGACCAGTTTTGGGGGAGAAATTATATTTGTACTTAACTGTTACTGAGGCGGCTGTGATATCAGCTTTAATATGACAAGACAATAGAGTCCACAAGCCAGTCTACTACACTATTAAGGCCTTCCGAGGAGCTGAAATCCGATATCCACGCTTGGAGAAAGTATCCTTGGCACTTATTGATGCATCCAAACGTATGAAACCTTATATCCAAGTACATTCTATAGTGGTTTATACTATCATGCCACTTCAGCAAGCCCTCCACAAATCTGAGAAGTCGAGAAGACTAATGTACTGGGTAGTAGAGCTGGGAGAATACGATCAGTACAATAAATATTATATTTAACAACGATTTATTTGTCTACAAAGATGATTTCGTGGATAAATAATCACTTTTAGCAACGAAATTTAAATTGTGGTAATTAATTAAACATTAGCCACGAATTAGCTAATTTTGTTGCCAAATTGTCAGTAAAATTTAGGCGCCATTTTTCTCCTGCACAAGATATAAAACCCGAATTTTTTGACAACGAAATAATTAAAGTCAACCAGGAAATATTTCATGGATAACTGATTTACTATTTTGTTACAAAATATTTTTGTACCCAAAAGTTAAATTTTGGGGCCAAAACATAAAAAAAATTCCTAAACCTAAAAGAACACCACGTTCCCATTCGTCAACCCTCGTTTCACTCTTTCAATTCCATCTCCTATTCCTTTCCCTCACCCGATCGCCTCCCACTCTCCGGTGTCTTCTTGCCCCAACTCCTCGCTGATCTCGTCTTTATCCCCTACCTTTCCTCCACCTCCCGCTCCTCTGCACCTCTGCACCATCTCCGCCACTGCTCGTCTTCCCAAACTCCTAAGGTAATTCTCACTCACTCTATCTCTCTCTCTCCCTCACATACAGACACACACCAAAGTACACCATCTTAGTGTTTTTGTGGTCCATTGCCACATTTTGGTCGTTCTAAATTTACAACATAAACACACTTTTCAATGTTTACCCAAAAAGAATCAAACATGACCAAAATAATTTTCCTTTTTTTTGTTAAATCTGCAGCTAAAATGTTGATTAACGAATGCTGTAGTTGTAGACTTCCACTATCTCATATATTTGTTTAATCACAACTTTGGTTAATCCAATCATTATTGATTGATATATGTATATAGTCAATTGTTTAAAATGTTTCAAATCCTATATTACTCCATTCCATATTGTTGAGTAAAATGTGCTATGCTAATATATACATATTGATGTATTTGGTCTTAAAAAGCAGGCCTGAAACTTTTCGTTGCGCAAATAAATTATTCACGGACAATTTCAGAAATTGTGCGTGTTTCAGAACTTTTAGAAATTTAACTTTCAGAACTAAATTCAAATCAATAGTCAATGCTAAACTATTACATACACTGTATAAAACTACCATTTTTATATACATAAAGTTCCTCTAAAAAAATAATACATCTTTAATGGTAGTAATGTACCTCCGAAAAGTTGTTAATATGCCTAAGATAAATATTTAAATCAAAAGAATTTTGTTATATGTTTTTCATAGATTTGGTAATATATGATTGACAATTTGATAATTGCTACTAAAACTTATTAGCATGCCACTGGAATGTCATGATGCATCTGAAATTTTATAAAATGCCTCTAGAAACATGTATCCACAGAATTCTAGTCGAAAAACTTTGTTATCATTGAAAATGATTCTGAATTTTCTGTAAATGATTCTGAATTTGTAATTAAACATTTCAATTTATTTTCCACTTTTAATTGTTGAGAATTATTAGTTAAGGGTGACATAAGGTTATTATTGTGTAAACATATACAACAATCATCATTTAAAACGAAAAATTTTGTTGTCTCCAATGATTTTTTGACACTTGGAGCTACATTTAATAATTAATGATTGATATTTCTCCCCATTGTACCTTTGCAATTGGAACTATATGATTATAGACCATATACAGCATATTTTAATGTTAATTATACTCGTGTAGATCGTATCTACATTGAATTCATGACACTTTGTGGACCATATGGGTTGTGGCAGCATCTGGAATAACTTGAAGTGATCAACTGTGACCGATTTTTGAAGTTCCCCTTGACTATTTAATGCAGAAAACATAAAAATAATAAGAGGTTAATCACAATGGTGGAGATGGTTGGAGTGGGATGAGGAAGGAACTAAGTTAAGCTGGCAACATTATCTCAATCATGCTAACAAATAAGGTTGAGGCCATTGTGATGTCAATGCTTTCATGTTTTCATGGCTTGTGGTGATTTTACAAGGCTGGTCTTACATGAGGGCGTTAAGTGCCTTAAATAATGACGAGATATATTGTGTGATTGTCCGTATTTGCCCAGACTAGTATATGAAATGATATCTTATAATTTTAGCTAGACAAATCTAATGTTCATTAAAGATTTAGGTCTCTCTAATTAATAGTACAACCTTCAGTGTTGGTTTTGAACATTTCCATTTCTTAGCTAGGCTTCTTTGTAATTTGAATTCTTTAAGAACGATTTCTATATTTCTCTTTGCATTGTGCAAGTGTTTCTGCTGTTTTGGTTCTTATGTGATGTGAATTAGTTATTTACAACCAGATGTGGGTAGAAAATACGTTTTTGGCAGGGTGTGCATCGTTAGAACCTTCCCCATTTATGTGATTACTATTTAAAGAAAGGATACACACCTGGAGAATGCAAAATTAAAAACGATTTTGAGTTGTTACCTAATATAAAACTCGTATATTGGCAAACAAAGTCCGACATTACTAAATCAACACACACCTTTGGTTTATGAAATAACTTGAATAACATACTGTTAGAATATTGCAATAGCATTATGTTAATAATTTTTTCAAGAGCCTTTGGTTTATATGGTAGTATGCTATTCAAGATGCTAACATCTTGAATAACATTGTATGTAGATAAAAATAAATAAGGTAGAAAGCAGAATTAAAAGTGTGAAACGATGTAGATTTTTTTAGAGTACATAAAATATTATTGTTGCATTCTTTATATCAATGTGATGTGGATAGAAATTTGCATAGAGAAAGGAAGGCCTCTTAAGCATGAGAAGTCGACCCAAATTTCCAGTAAGATAAGGATTATAACTCGGAATCTTATTCCGGTGCCAACTAAATGGAAAGAACTTAGTGAGCATAATAAGAATGACACTTTTGATAGAATTAGTGTAAGTATATATATTTTTAGTCCTGTGACTATTAGTATTATACATTTATATTTAACTTGATTAATTAGTATTTTATTTTTGTAGGAAAGATTTGAAATTGACTTGGATGAACATGGATAACGAAGTTATGAAGAGTTAATGCAATGGAGGAGTAGGTCTCAAAGAAATGATGTGAGACAAACAAAAATAATAAAGCAAAGCAAACTTTAAGGCACAATAAGGAATCCAAGTCATTTGTGGTTATTCCTCATGAATTGGTAATATTTTTTACTTTTAGATTCAAATGTTTTCTCCTTAAATATGTTTTCTGATTATATACTTAATATATTTTGACAAAAAGTAAAGGAAGTTAGTGGTGTTGAGCCTAACATGATCGAATTTTATAAAGAAACCCATTGTAAAAATGGGAATTGGACGTCTCCCGAAGCCAAAGAAATCTATGCAAGTAAAATTGTGATTTATTTTATGCCCCGCTCTATAGGGTTAAGTATGTTTAGTTATTGGAGGCGGATGTTAAGTATGTTGAGTTTTATTTGTTGATTTGGAGGCTGGGATTAATTATGTTGGATTATTTTGTGTGAAAGTTGATTTTTAAATGGATTGAACAAGTTGGTTTTAATGTAAAAATGAAGGAAAGTTTGTCGATTTTTTTTAAAATAAAAATATTTTATTGGAGGCTATGTTGAGTTATATTTGTTGTAGGAGAGGGCAATATTAAGTTGGAACATATTGGTTTTCATTTAAAATAAAGAAAAATATGTCGATTTTTTTAGGTATAAAATATTTAACAAATTTGAATATGTTTAGATGCTAAATGTATATTTCTTTTACTCAGGAGGAGATGAAAAACCTTGATTTTGAGTCTGTATTTGGAGGGGATCCATTATTGAGCCCATACGAGATAGCGGATCGTGTGCTCGGGACGAGATCAGGGTATATTAATGGGCTTGGGCATGGTCCCAAACCAACTACTTCTAAGATAACTTTGAAACAAAAAAAATGCACAATTGGAGGAATCTCTTAAGGAGTCTGTTAGAGCTCAACAGGAGTTGATGGAATCCTTAAAATCTCAAGATGTGGAGTCTGCAACTCATCGTGAGGAGACAATGAAGCAACAAGAGGAGGCGTCTTCGCAACGAGCACTCATAGACACCATTTTAACTAATCAAGCTGAATCTGATAAGATCATTCAATCCTTACTTATTTTGAGAGAAATGCAATCCACATAATCTTTAGTTCTATGGTATGTCACTCGAGAGATCTTTTTATATTCAAGTAATAAATATTAATTTTATTTTTCCTATTTATAGAACTTAACTGACAATTTTTATGATGAATTGCAGATATTAAGGGACGAGGAATCTTAGTGGCAAAACATATTTAGTTGCGGTGAACCTAAGTGAAAATTTAGGATATTGTTATGCCGACCGCGATATTTTTGTTATTAGACATCGTGTCGATTTTTTTGTTAACTTTTGTTATAAGATATTATAACTTACCTTTTAAGTGGAACTTTTGGCACATAAATGGTGCATTTTTACGATTAGATATTATGACATGCGTGGAATTTTTGGCACAAATATGGGGCCTAAATTTGCTGATAACACTTTGCATTTTAAATAGATGTACTTTGTGAACATGATTTTATATTTTAATTATCTTTCGAGTATGCGGATGAACATGTTAAATTTCCCAAAGTATTAATGTTATTAGTTATTTGTCATTATGAAAATGACATTTGTGACAACTATTTGGAAAGAAAATAAAATAGTAATAAATGTTAAAATAATATTAAAAATGATAATAACATTAGTCACAAGAAATAATAATGTATAACATTATCCACAAAAAATTATAATGTATAACATTAGCCACAATTTTTATTTGGGGACAGATGTGTTAGAAAAGTCTATTTGCAACAAATATTAGGGTGACAAAAACTGAAAACTTATTTAGCCGTGGATTTTTAAGAATATATGGGGACAATTTGTCACGAAATTATACTATTTGCTACAACAATTTTGACAAACAGCAACGACAAAAAATTGTTGTAGAAAGGTACACAATAGGCTACGATTTTTTTTCGTGGCCAATAAGTTTACTATTGGCCACAAAACTCATTTTCGTTCTCATATATCTTGAGCCACGGGGCTTTCGCCACAAAAGTACTACGAAAAAAAATTGTTGCCAAATATGTTTACAAAAAAATGTAAATATTTGGCTACGATTTTTTTCGCAGCAAAATGTTCAATTCCCTGTAGTGGATATTGTATATGAGTCGAGGTCCTCATTAAAGGGTCAAGCTCTAGGTGATTTTATTACAGAGTTTGCTTATCCAGAGGTTCTCGAGCAACAAGGCTTTCAGGCAAAGAAGATTCCAATAGGGGAGAGCTCAGCCCAAATCGGTGTCAACCAACTGGAATCGTCATGGATACAGGAGATGGCCCAAAGATATGAGGAGGAAAGAAAGACGGTCTTCCATTATGGGACACTAATAGGCCAAGGCTTTGACAACAACATCCCAGTATGTAATTTATATGTGGAGGGATCTTTATGTGTTGCAGGCAGTGGAGCAAGTATCATACTTAATACCCCTGATGGAATTAATATTGAGTACGCTCTCAGATTCTAGTTTCGGGCCTCTAACATTGAAGTAGAGTACAAAACCATGATAGCGGGATTAAGTTTGGATCATTCCTTAAGGGTCGAGCAAGTAGTGGCGTATAATGATTCACAACTGGTGGTCAACCAGGTATTGAATTTGTATGGAACCAAAGGAGAATTAATGACCAGGTACATTGCTAAAGCAGTGGAGGTTATAGATAAATTTCCAACTGTTCGGATAGAGAGAATTCTAAGGATAGAGAACGCCCGAGATGATGAAATTGCTCAGTTAGCATCAGCCACTAGGATTGAACTCAGAAGGACCATCCCATTAGAAATTGTAGCTAATGGGAGCATTTATGAAGATCTGATGGTAAATTTCTTTGCAGTAGATATAGGACCATCCTTGATGGATCCCATCAGAGAATTTATTGAGGAAGGAACTTTACCAATAGATCCAAAAGTGGCCAAAAAGCTCAAGTATAAAGAAGCGAGGTACGTATTAGACAAGGGAGTTCTGTACAACGAGGGTTAACAGCCCCTATGCAACGCTATTTTCACCCAATAGAGGTTCAATACCTGATTGAAGAAGTTCATGAGGGATCATATGGAGCTCATGTGGAAGGAAGGTCATTACTAAAATGAATCAACACCCAACGATACTACAGGCCGACCATGAGGGTAACTTGTACAGCTTTTGCGAAGAAATGTGATAAATGCCAGAGGTTCTCTAACATTCACAAAACCCCACATGTTAATCTGACTCTAATCACTTTACCTTGACCATTTGCTATATGATAAATAGACTTGGTCGGGCCACTGTCGACAACCAGAGGAAGGTTCAAATACTTGGTCGTCGTTGTGGATTATTTTACCAAATGGGTTAAGGCAGAACTGGTGGTGGACATGCCCTATGAGAAGGTATACCAGTTTATCTGGAAGAACATCATTTGCAGATATAATTTACCATATTCTTTCATCATCGACCATGACACGTACTTCGATAATAAAGAGTTTGAAGTGTATTGTGTCCATTCCAAAATCGAGAAGCTGATTCGGCTCCAGGTCATCCTCAAAGCAATGGGCAGACGAAGGTGACAAATAGAATGTTACTCAATGGGTTGAAGAAAAGACTTGATGATACCAAGGAAAATTAGATCTATGGATTGCACTCAGTTATATGGGTATACCAAATAACTCCAAGAGCTTTTATAAGAGAAACACCATACATGCTGGCATTTGGGATAGAAGAAATGGTATCAGTCGAGGTCAGCCTACCAACTAATAAAGTGTTGAATTTTGACTCCTCAATTAGTGATTTAATGCGAAGGCTATACCTTATATGTTGGAAGAGGTACGTGAAGACGCTGCTATGAGGAATGTTGCCTATCAACAAATAACTGCATGTCTTTAGAGCAAAAGGGTGAAGCCGACCAATTTGAAAGAGGGGTATTATGTCCTTAAAAAGGTGATTCAGAAGAACAACAAGCTTGAAGAAAATTGGCATAGACCTCATCGTATTTCGACAGTTATCTGACCAAGAACTTATAGGATTGAAACTCTGGAGGGGGAATTTTTTTTAAACACTTAGAATTCCGACCATCTCAAAACGTACTACCAGTGATCTAACGAGCAAAATCTTTTGTAATCCTTTATTTCAGTATTAATAAAGAGTTAGATTCTTCCCTTTTTTTGATTTTTTTTTGGAGTATGGTGATATCGATCCCCACAACACAAGATTTTAATCTTCAGAACTTGGTCGGAAAAAGGCAATACTTGATCGAAAAAATAATCAACCCAAGTCAAAATAGGGTTTTAGTCCTCCGTACTTGGTCAAGAAAAATTAGGGATAAAACTATGTATAAAAATCAACCAGTTTTATTCGAACAGAGAAAAATGGAGGAAGAAAGTTGTGAAAATTCCTAAATAGGAATATAGACACATATTCCACATATGCTTGGTCACCACTGGTAACGAATGCTAAACTTAACAATTTAGGTGCATTAGTTGCAATACGACTGGTAACTAGTGCTAGACTTGAATCTAAATCTAGGTGTATTAGTAGAACCTATGGCAACATCATTGGTAACTGGTACTCAATTTAGGCAATTGTCTAAGTGTATCAGTAGAACTAATGGAACAATAAGTTCACTCAAACATTCAGAAATTAACAAGATAAGTTAACAATATGAATGTTGTAAATATTATTTTAAAAATGAATTATAGGATAACTACTCTACTGGACGTTTTCCTTCAGACTTGGAGGAAGTTGGTTCTTTTTACATGCCTGTAGGAGGATCATCCAAGGTATAGGGAAAGTTGATGAAATTGAAGTCCCTAAGCATTTTCCTATTACTGCTGCTTGGCGTGTCCAATAAATGAGGAGTCCGAACTACCTCTAACTGTAAGGACACAAATTTCCAATTGAGTCCATATATAGTTTTGGCTCAATTCCGGACAAAAACATTTATTCATAGGATAGTATTTATTTGTAATATTCACAAGCCTATGAAGTATGTATTGAAGATGTAGCGGTAAAGAACTTAAAGCTTCATCAAAATGCCGGATTGTGTGCCTCGTTTCTACGTCATCAACTAAGGTTCCATGCTCCCAAGGTATGAATGTAATTATATGTATATAGGAGTTTGGAACAATATGTATTGGGTGTTAGGTTAATAAAAACTGCATTTTATTTTTCAGAAAGAATCAATTAGAAACTTAAAAATTAAGTATATAAAAGTTTATAAAAGTTTCTGGGCCAAAATCGAATTTTACAAACTTTCTGGACGTTCGTTAGAAATGTCGTTCGAACGAGTTTTTTCGTTCGAACCAGATTTCGTTCGAACGAGTTTGTCGTTCGAACCAGGTTCGTTCGAACGAGTTTGCCAACGACCCTAATCTGGACAGTCGTTCGATATGTCGTTCGATATGTCGTTCGAACGAGTTTTCGTTCTAACAAGATATCTAACGAGATTCTAACGAGCCCAGGCTGGTCGCTCGTTAGAAGTCTCGTTCGAACGAGAGTCAAGTTCGTTCGAACGAGACGTCAGGCGGGAACGGTTTTCAGCAGTTTTTGACAGTTTTTTCCCCACTTCTCCACTTGGTTTTCAACCAACTTTTTCATGCATTATTATGTGCGGGAAACACATTTTCCAAGATAACTTTTCCATTCCATATCCAACTCTTAGAGAGAGTTTGAGAGCAAATTTAATTAGGGAAAATGTTCATGTTTTGAGTGTTAATTTTTAATGGAAAATTCATACACACTCTAGTTTACACCCATTGTTGTTTATTCCAAGTTCTATATATACATATCCTTACTTGGAGTTTTTGGCACCGGTTTTCTCTACCGAATTCAAGAGACGTTTCGGGTTTGCTTCTACACCCCATCACAAAGAAGACCTTTGTTGAGATTCTACCCGTTTGGAGAAAGGCTCCATGTTCGGGTGACGGTGGTCGTTTAAAGTCCTATCTGTGTATTCCGAGACCACGGTGGAGCTCCGTTGGTTATCCGCTAATTGGAGGTTGATACAAGAAGGAGCATCACGGCTTGAGAGGGTTCGAGTTTAGGAAGTAAGTCTTTTGTCTTGTATTTTGTAATACCGTTTTTAGTGGATTTGAGGCTAGGGCCGTCCCGAGGTTTTTTCCCGTTAGTGGGTTTTTCCTCGTATATCGCGGTGTAGTGTGACTTTGTTTATTTTATCTTGCACATCATTTAGAACGCATGCTTTAGGTTTAATTCAAGATAAAATTCGGTTTAATTATCACATTCATTTAATTTGGGACTTAAATTAACTATTGGGTAAATTTGGTTTATTCAAGTCACTTGCTAAAATTGGTTTCGCCTAACTTTGGATATAATTGTTAATCATGACTTAGGCAAATTCTAGGACTTGCATTGAATTATGTTTTAATTTGTTTTGTAAGATATTAAAACTCGGCCTTGTTATATTGTTGAACCATCATTTGTTAAAACCATCTCAACGCTTCCGCATTTATGTAAAAGGAAATTAAATTATATATTTTTAGTTGTGATAATTAAATTAATCACCGGGGATCCAACTATTGCGTTTTCAAATTGGTATCAGAGCCAAAAACGATAAATTATTTCGTTAAAGATCCTTTACTTTTTGGCTAAATATGGATTTTTCCCCATTTTCAAAATTTCCTATTTTTGATGGTTCTAACTATGTGTATTGGAAAGCGCGAATGAAATCGGCACTTAAATCTATCGATGAACGTGTTTGGATGTTTGTTGTTAACGGTTGGACCCCACCAACACATTTAATTGAAAATATACATGTTCCCAAACCTGTTGATAGATGGACTGAAAATGAGTTTAAGCTAGCAAACTTTAATTCCCGTGGTTTAAATGCCTTATTTAGCGCTGTCGCACCGGATGAATTCCGACGTATTATGACATGTGAAACCGCTAAAGAAGCTTGGGATATTTTACAATTAACTCATGAAGGAACGAGTGTCGTTAAAGCTTCTAAACTCCAAAACCTCACCACTCATTTTGAAACTATCAAAATGGATGAAAAAGAAACGTTTGATAAATTTTATGCTAGACTTTCTGATATTTTCAATTCATCCTTTAATTTGGGAGAAAAAATACCTGACGACCGTGTTGTAAAGAAAATTTTAAGGTCCCTACCCGATAGATTTATTCCTAAGGTGACCGTTTTAAATTCTTTACCCACTTTAGCCTCTGCAAAATTAGAAGAGCTTGTAGGTGATTTACAAACCTATGAACTAGATATGTTTCCCTCTAAAATCGAAAAGAATATTGAGAAGGGCGTTGCTTTAAAAGCCCGTAAAGAGGTCAAACAAGTTGTAGAGAGCGATAGTGATAGTGACTCGGAAGACATGGCTTTGTTTGCTCGTAAATTTAGAAAATTTCTTAAATTTAACAAAGATAAAGTTAAAAATGATTTTAAGAAATTTGAATCTTCTAAACATGATAAAAACGAGAAGATTTCTAAAGCCGATAAGATCCCTAAACCTAGTAATGAAAATGTTGATAGGGACGAGTCTAATAAATGTTTTGGTTGTGAAGGTTATGGCCATAGGGCTTTTGAGTGCCCCACTAAACTAAGGAAGGAGGGTAAACGACCCATTTCATATAATGCGACCCTTAGTGATAGTGATAAGGAAGAGAAGCCCGAATCCCCCACTAAGAAAAATTTTGTGGCTTTTATGGCACATGTGAGTGATAATGAGAACTCATCGGATGATGAAATTATAGCACATGCCACTTCCAAGGTCATTGTACATGATTCTCTTATTTTTGATGATAGTGAGAGTGAAGAAAAAGAAGAGAGTGAAAATGAATAAGAGGTTGATATGAGTGAACTTCAAAATGCTTTTCATGAATTATATAAAGAATCTATTAAATTGAAAAGAGCTAATTTGAAGTTAGAAGCGAGTTTAAGAGAGAGTGTCAAGGTCATTGATGAAAGTGCCTTAATAGAAGACCTTAGGACACATGGGAGGACTCTTCAAGAGAAGCTTAACTATGTAGAAGGCGAGAGAGATAGCCTTAGGGGTTTAATGGAATCCTTGAAAAAGGAGCTTCTTGCTTTTGAAGAGCGAAATGTTTTACTAGAATCTAAAATTTTAGAATTGGAAAATAAATTAAAAGATTCTAGTAATGTCAAATTTGATTTGGAGTGTCGTTCGGAAAAACTAGATAAAATGTTAGGAACGGTCCAAATTAAAAATGACACTTTTGGTTTAGGCTTCAATTCTTGTAATGATTTTAACCCTAAAGTCAAAACCAATGTTTTAGGAGAATCTTCTAGGAATGCATTTAATGATCACTCCTTAGATAAATCTTTTCGACATGCTCTTACTTGTTCACATTGTGGTCGACAAGGTCATCTTAGGAAATTTTGTTTAGATCTTAAATGAATTCCTAGAAAATCCCATAGTAAAGTAACCATGATAGCTAACGTTTCTACACCCCAAGATAGTAATTCTTCATTAATTTGGGTTAGGAAATCTGACTTGGTTGCCTTACAAAATAGGGATTTTGATTCTCATTTACTTACACATGCCTCCTCCCTTGCTAAATCTAAAGGATAAATGTGTTAGTGTTTGCATACTTTAGCGTTTGTACTTCATGCTATATTCATATGCTAATTGTATGCTTGTGTAGTCATTTTCTAGTCATTGCCTATTTTCATATCTCATGCTAGAAATCATGACTTGTTTATCTTTTTGTATTATATTTTGTGTTTGATTTAACGGAAAAAATATAAAAAGATTTTTGTTTATCATTTGTGTTTTATTTATTTCATTTAAGCTTAATGAAAAATACAAATGATTTTTGTTTAGTCTTTTGAGTATATATCTTTATTTTTGATTAAAATGTTAAAAACTCAAAAAGATTTTATTTGGTGTGTATTTTTGTTTGACACACTTTATGTGGCATATACTTGTGTTTGAATCCCATCATTTACGCTCCCACGTGGCTAGAACTTTTGGTTTAGATTTTCAATCCTTATTATGTTCTTTACCATATTTTATGGAGTAGTTGGATTTTGTATTGTTTAAATGGATTCTATTTCTATATGCCTCTATTCACACATGCACGAGCTCTTTTGATATCTTAATGTCACATGTTATATTTGAGCTTTTTGAGGTGTTCTCCTATCAATCTAGTCATCTACATATCTATGACCTAGGAGGACTAGTGCATGTCAAAATCCGTTGCATGTGAGATTTGTGAGAAAAATGAAAACATGATAAATTAATATATGCACGGGGAAGGGCTCCGAAAGGATGAATTAAATCCTTTGCGATAGTAAGCCATCGTTGATTGGATCTAAAAGAAATACATGATCCAAAGGCCTAAAAATAGAAAATTTGGCATTTAAAAGAAAGCAATTGCCAAGGCCTATGTTTGTTATATTCATTCAAAAATAAAAGAATATATATGCTCATTGAGGGAGAATTGGATGGTATATCAACGGTTTGCACAATGTTCGTTTATCCTAGTTGTCTTTAATGTCATGACTCTATTTGGTTTGTAGAATCATCATCATGCTAGGCTTGTATGCATTGTGTATGTTTGTTCATTGAGTTCAATCTTTATATTGTCACATGAGGTTATATTTAACTGTGATGAAGTTTGCAATCAAATGAGAACTCCGTGAACGTTTCTTAAGTGTTTGGGTCTAAATTTAATTGTTGCTAGTTCACACCCCTACACTTCCGTTTCCATATGACACATTTTTGCCATACGAGTGTGCAAACTTATTGTATTTTGTGTCATGTGTGTGTTTATATCTATCTATATATGCACGTACTTATTGTTATATTTATAGTATATATATATATATGATATTTGTTTGTCTTTGCCTTACTTTTATTGCCCATATGCTTTCATGTCGTTTCACTTTAAGCTTTCACATGTTGTTTATTAGTTCTTTATCCTTTGCCTATTCCCGAACAAAAAGGGGGAGAATGATGATAGGGGGAGAAATGGTATCTAATCCTATTATTATCTTCGTTTGGGGGAGATTTATTATCTTAGGGGGAGACGTCTTTCTAAGTAGTTCATGTATTTAAAAGGGAGAATTAATTTAGGGGGAGTTAATTAATTGCATTTAATATTTTGATATTCCCTATGCATTTGATGAGTTTGCTTAAGTGTGCAGGAATTATTCTAAAGGGGCATCTTTCTATGTCAAAGCATTTTGATCCTTGGGTTGAGTCAAGATTGGGCGGGTTATGTTTTGAGTCTAGTAGAGCTTGACGGCCCTTTAGGATTTTTGTTTGGTTTTTGTCCCGGAATAGCCAAAGGGGGAGATTTGTAAGGACACAAATTTCCAATTGAGTCCATATATAGTTTTGGCTCAATTCCGGACAAAAACATTTATTCATAGGATAGTATTTATTTGTAATATTCACAAGCCTATGAAGTATGAATTGAAGACGTAGCGGCAAAGAACTTAAAGCTTCATCAAAATGCCGGATTGTGTGCCTCGTTTCTACGTCATCAACTAAGGTTCCATGCTCCCAAGGTATGAATGTAATTATATGTATATAGGAGTTTGGAACAATATGTATTGGGTGTTAGGTTAATAAAAACTGCATTTTATTTTTCAGAAAGAATCAATTAGAAATTTAAAAATTAAGTATATAAAAGTTTATAAAAGTTTCTGGGCCAAAATCGAATTTTACAAACTTTCTGGACGTTCGTTAGAAATGTCGTTCGAACGAGTTTTTTCGTTCGAATCAGATTTCGTTCGAACGAGTTTGTCGTTCGAACCAGGTTCGTTCGAACGAGTTTGCCAACGACCCTAATCTGGACAGTCGTTCGATATGTTGTTCGATATGTCGTTCAAACGAGTTTTCGTTCTAACGAGATATCTAACGAGCCCAGGCTGGTCGCTCGTTAGAAGTCTCGTTCGAACGAGAGTCAAGTTCGTTCGAACGAGACGTCAGGCGGGAACGGTTTTCAGCAGTTTTTGACAGCTTTTTCCCCACTTCTCCACTTGGTTTTCAACCAACTTTTTCATGCATTATTATGTGCGGGAAACACATTTTCCAAGATAACTTTTCCATTCCATATCCAACTCTTAGAGAGAGTTTGAGAGCAAATTTAATTAGGGAAAATGTTCATGTTTTGAGTGTTAATTTTTAATGGAAAATTCATACACACTCTAGTTTACACCCATTGTTGTTTATTCCAAGTTCTATATATACATATCCTTACTTGGAGTTTTTGGCACCGGTTTTCTCTACCGAATTCAAGAGATGTTTCGGGTTTTCTTCTACACCCCATCACAAAGAAGACCTTTGTTGAGATTCTACCCGTTTGGAGAAAGGCTCCATGTTCGGGTGACGGTGACCGTTTAAAGTCCTATCGGTGTATTCCGAGACCACGGTGGAGCTCCGTTGGTTATCCGTTAATTGGAGGTTGATACAAGAAGGAGCATCACGGCTTGAGAGGGTTCGAGTTTAGGAAGTAAGTCTTTTGTCTTGTATTTTGTAATACCGTTTTTAGTGGATTTGAGGCTAGGGCCGTCCCGAGGTTTTTTCCCGTTAGTGGGTTTTTCCTCGTATATCGCGGTGTAGTGTGACTTTGTTTATTTTATCTTGCACATCATTTAGAACGCATGCTTTAGGTTTAATTCAAGATAAAATTCGGTTTAATTATCACATTCATTTAATTTGGGACTTAAATTAAATATTGGGTAAATTTGGTTTATTCAAGTCACTTGCTAAAATTGGTTTCGCCTAACTTTGGATATAATTGTTAATCATGACTTAGGCAAATTCTAGGACTTGCATTGAATTATGTTTTAATTTGTTTTGTAAGATATTAAAACTCGGCCTTGTTATATTGTTGAACCATCACTTGTTAAAACCATCTCAACGCTTCCGCATTTATGTAAAAGGAAATTAAATTATATATTTTTAATTGTGATAATTAAATTAATCACCGGGGATCCAACTATTGCGTTTTCACTAACTCATCATGCATTCCATAATACCCTAAGTATTTAGATATCAGGCACTGTGGAATGGATTCTATAGGGATCTAGCTGACGTCAATCTTGAAGGGCCATTTGTCATATGATCAGCCCAGTACCATAGCCTAATGTTCTGATCAACCTTCATAACTGTCAAGCAATTGGTCAATACCCACTTATAACCTTCACACTGAGCTTGACTAAAGTGGTCGTCAAAACACCCAAGACACTCATTGTATACATCCATCCATACATATCTAGGATGCTTGTGAAACTGAAAAGTCAATTTCTCGGCATGATGCTGAAGTTTCTTCAACACTCCATCTTTAGCCTGCAACTAAGAGGATTAGTTAAAAAGTGAGTTATCTTGAGTCTTGAACTTCTGAGACAACTCAATAATTTCTTGGTTCTTGGCCTTTAGCTGGGCAACTTGGTCGACTAGGGTTTTCAGTGTTCTAGCGTCATCATTCGTTGGTCGGTTAACCTTTTATCTAGAAGAGGAGGCAGGCTTAGACTTCAATATAGTTTTTAATTCCTCTCTCAATTTGGCATTCTCATTCTCGAGGAAAGATGCACCTTCGTCGGTAACAGGAGCATGAGGATTCTTCAAGGAACTGAGTTCACTCCTCAATTTATTATTTTCTTCTTCTAAAATCTTGGCAATATCCCTAAACTCACCAACCCACACTTTAATAGAAATTCCTTCTTTCTAAAAGCAGAAGTATGTTTCTCCATTTTATCTTCAAAACTCTAAGCTTCACTTAAAGTCTTGTACTTATCTTCATAGTCAGCATGAAGCAAAGCCTTGGCCTCATTATACTCCTCTTAAAGTTCTTCAATCATTTCAATGTAAGCCACACTATTGTCCACTACCCGATCAAGAAGAAACTTGAGATAAATATATGCATCCTTGACTTGATCAGTAGCATCTGCTCTATTGACAATTATTCCTCGGTTAAAGTCATGTGATCGGCCTTGAACAAACAGTTGCATCCCTTGAGTATATTAGAATCATTGGAAGAAATATTTTCTATCTTGGCCATAAACTAGAAAAATGAAGTAAGAGTCGATTAATAAAAGACGAAGATATAATAGCCAAGAAACGACAAAGAATATGATGAAAAAGTTCTTTTATTGATATATAAAGGTAAGTTACAAGTACAGTAGAGAAGAAATAAAAGAGAAGTGCAAAATACAAAGACCAAATGTCGAACAATTTTACACCTTTTTCTTATCAGTCTCAACATCAGGGTTTCCACCCTGGTCAGCAGAAGGGGAAACTCGATCAACTGGGGGCTTATCTTGTTCGACTGGAGGGATAGATGACTCAACAACATTTTTTCCTTGGTCGACTGAAGACTCAACCACTAGGGAAGAATCCCCAGAACCAATATCATCTTCAACTTCATCGTCCATGTTGGGGGGAGAGCCAGGCTCATGTCTTTGGAAGAGTTCAGACACTATACCAAAATTGCCAAAATGTCACCTTTCAGCCGACCACCCTTGTCACGGTCATTGGCCGTGACAACAAACATGCGTTTTGTGTCATGGTCATTGACTGTGACACGACCGTGATAAAGAATTGTCACGGTCATTGACCGTGACAATACTTAAAATAATTATCACGGTCAAAGACCTTGATACGACCGTGACAATCTCTTCAGTAAAAAAATCCCTAGGCTTTTTTTCCCCACCATTTTTTGGGGTTTCCCTCTCTCTCTCTCTCTCTAAGGTATGTTTTTTTTCCTTTCTTTCTCTTTCATTTCTATATGTGTGTGTATGTGTGTATATATGTGTGTGTATATGTATATGTATATGTATATGTATATGTATATGTATATGTATATGTGTGTGTATGTGTGTGTATATATGTGTGTGGTGGTGTGTGGTGGGGGAGGAGGGAAGGGGGTGGTGTGTGGTGGGGGCGGGAGATAACTTTTGGGTTCAGAAATTAAAAGTAAATCTTCTGAATGTGGCCCTAATATGACAGGTAAGAATCCCAAATTTAAGAACGTCAAGCATAAGAAGACCCTAACTGGGAATGAAACTGAGACAAGAAAGGCCTGGTCTCGGAAGCCAATTTTATTTGACTTTCCTTATTTGAAGAATAACCCGATGCGCCATGTATTGGATGTGATGCATGCAGAGAAGAACTTCGTTTAACATATTGTGGGCACTTGCCTTGGGGGGAGTCATTCGAAGGATGGAGAAAATGCACCAAAAGACCTTAAATCGTTAAAACTTAAGCCACAACTATGGTTGAAAGAAGATAGTAGGGGAAGGTCAATAATTCCCCCTGGTACGTTTACTTTGATGAGTGGGGAAAGAAAGGTGCTTCTAGACACAATATATAATTTGAAGTGCCCATCTACTTTTCCGTCCAACTTGTAAAGGATTGTGAATTATGCTACCCATGATTTACATAAGTGTAAGTCCCACGATTGGCATGTGATCATGCAATTGGTTCCTCTATTGTTTAAGAACTATTTCTCCAAGCACAAGGATTTGCGTAGGGCTGTTATGCAAATTAGTATTACCTTCTCCCTCTTGTGTGAGAAGGTAGTCAATCGAGATCACATAGTGGCCGGAAAATTGGCGGTGACCGAAGCGATTTGTGTATTGGAGAAGTACTTTCCCCCAGCATTGTTTGACATAAATGTTCACTTGTTGGTACACCTATGTGACGAGGCACTTCTTTGTGGTCCAGTTAGATATCGGTGGATGTATCCGTTTGAAAGACTGATGAAAGTTTTTAAAGATTACGTCAAGAATACACGATACATTGCAGGATCAATTACAGAGGAATACATCACCGTGGAGTCATCAATATATATTCAGGAATATATGCTTGACTCGACCAGCGTTGATGACACTGATGAGGTCATCGATGATGGTTGTCATGTGATGGGAAAACGAGTGAAATTAACGAGTTTGCAACATTAACACGTAGCTCGTTATCTATTTGACACAGATGGAGATGTCGAAGAATGGAAAAAGTAAGTTTCGATTATTATAATATTTAACATTATTTTAGATTAATTTATACATGATTAATTTTGTAATATGCAGAAAACATGAAGCCTATGAGAACAATAAAAGACGAAAAATAATGGTACAATCAGACAACGAATTTAGGCTGTGGTTGACACAAGAGGTAATTATAATGAAAATAGTCGTTATATAACGTTACATTACACTCAAATTTTACCACTAATATAATTAATTTATCCATATTCTCAGCTCCTAAAGACGGGTGCTGCGACATCAAGGCTTGCTCATCTAGCCACTGAACCCTTATTTGTGGCATAAGATTACAAAAAGTATCGATTGAACGGTTACATTTTCGGTGCTAAAGTGTACGAGGAAAGTACAAATGTACAGAACTCGGGAATTTCATACAAGGTTCTTACTTTCTTTTGAGCGAGCGCAAAAGATAAAAACCTCGTTGAAGCTGAAATGATTTACTATGGTGTAATCCAAAATATATTTGAATTGGATTATATAAGCTTCAAAGAGATTGTATTTTACTGTGACTGGGTAAGAGTTGAGGATAAAAATGCTTGTAAAGTATATCCTGTCACCAATTTGATTATGGTTGACTTGTCCAAGTTAAAGAGCAACGACCACGTGAACGATGAGACGTTTGTTTGTACATTTCAAAAGGTTAATCAAGTGTTTTACTCGGAGTATATCAGTAACGAGCCGTGGTCAATTGTCCAACACATGCCAAAGAGTCTAAATAGTAGTGTAAATGACTTGGCTGCTCCTACCGAATATCAATCCATTTTTTATGATAACCCGAATTTGAAACAATTTTTCAATTTGTAATAAATATTCCAATTTGTACTGAAATATCCATTTTTAATGCTTTTAATTGATTTGCACTTTATCATTTTCACTCTTGTGTAGTGTGCGTGTGTTGAGAGGAGATTAATACATAAATATTCCAACTACATCTAAGTTTTGTTTATACTAATCCATGAATATACGCTTCTTACCTTTAATGGGTGATTAGTACATAGTTATTTGGGGTGTCCTATTTGTGGAGAGGAGACTGAATCTCTTCGTCTATCCGAACATTAAGAAATGCCATAATCCTATGAAGTGATGCTCTGCAAATTCCTCCCAACCATTGTGTAGCCAAACATCACCAGTTGAAGTTGTCAATTCCACCACTTGGAACCTCTAGCAAAACATGGGAAAATATGGAAGGTGAAATTGACAACTTCAACTGGTGATTTTTGGCTACACAACGGTTAGAAGGAATTTGCAGAGCATAACTCCATAGGATTATGGCATTTTTTAGTGTTCAGATATGAAGGGAATTATATTTGACACGATTGCCCGGGGTACATTAGTTGGAAGGAGGTTCCATATGAGCTCAACTTAGCTGTTTGGGTGGCACTACAGATAATGTATTTATATTTATATTTCAATTTCAATTTCAATTTCGATTTCGATTTTAACTTAGCGGATACTAATTTTACTTTATTTTATTTCAGGGGACAGGGAGTGGCCTTGGGGGTAGGCCACATAGGCTCGATACTTATGTGGCTCTTCGGACGAGAAGGGAAGGATAAGGAGGTGTCCCCGAGCGTCGCATTATAAAATCTCTTTTCCAGCTAAATAGTTTGTAGATTTGAGATAATTGATGGTGATGTTGTTTCTTCTTAAATAGTTTCTATTTTGAATGTATATTTGCATTATCTCTAGTTTATTTGGATATATGATGTTTGAACAGGTACAACGTTGCTATAACAGGTACAAATATACTGCTAGGCAGTGGCAGTGGCCATACTGCCCAGCAGATTTTTTTTCAATTCTGCCCAGAAGTGTCACGGTCAATAACCATGATAATTTTTTTAAAAGGGGTCAAGGATTTGTCACGGTTATTAACCGTGCATAAACGTGTCACGACCAGGGACCGTAACACGACCGTGACAATTTTAACGAACTTGTCACTGTCAATGACGTAACACGTCTGTGACAAAAAAAGTTGTCTCGCCCCGAATTATCACGGTCATTGACCTTAACAAGTTGAACTTGTAAAGGTCAATGACCGTGACAATTAGGAAGATTTGGTGTAGTGAGAGTCATTTTCTGTGCCGACCTCCTTCCGTGCAGCAGACCAACCATCCTTGAAATATTTTTTCTTTGTGTACTCAATCTGAGCAGAGGCAATTGTCATAGATTTATCCAGGCCTTTATTGAAGTACTTTTCCCTAGCCTTCTTCCTCTTGTCTTTTTCAACAGAAAGACCCTTAGGCAAATTAGCTACCTTCTCTTCAGTAGCCTTTACCTTACGTTCAGCTTGAACAATAATTGATTAAGCCTTTTATTGAGCTTCCTCGACAACCTTAATTTTATTCTCCCATGATGCCTTCCCCGTTATCAAGGCCTGCTGTGACTCCAACAAAGATCATTTGAGACCATCAAAGGCCTCTTCCACATCATCCGAAGAAGAACGAAGAGCATCATCCTTCTCTAACATCTAGTTAAAATAAACGAGGAACTATAAAGAAGAAAAACAAAGTTAGCGCATAAAGTAGAAGATAATGCACAAAGAAAGCATAAACAAAAAGGTCTCACAAGAGCAAGGCTTTTAGCATCCCTCCCAGATATCTTTAGTCGGGGAATAGAAGCAACAGCACCCTTATGGTCTGGAAGTGTACTAGACTTAATTAATTTTTTGGCCAAGCCAGGACCCATGGCCAACGAAGGGCTAACACTAGATGGAATAATACCGACCAAGTTTTGTTAGTCGGCATTAACATCTTCTTCAACCTACTTGGCAGCAAGACCTCTTCCTAAACGTTTTAAAAGAGACTCCTCTCCCTTGTTGTATGGGGGCTTCTTCCCATCATCATCCTTCTTTGTGGCCCCATCATCCATAGGCTTATGGGTGCCACATGGCCAAGTCAGGACCCATGACCAACGAAGGGCCAACAGCAGATGGAATAATACCGACCAAGTTTTGTTGGTCGATATCAATAACTTCTTTAACCTGCTTGGCAGCAGGACCTCTTCTCAAACGTTTTAAAAGGGACTCCTCTCCCTTGTTGGCTGGGGGCTTCTTTCTAGAATCATCCTTCTTTGTGGCCCCACCATCCACAGGCTTGTGGGTGCCAGCAACAACAACATCCCTAAGAAGATTGGGAAATTTCCTTTTTCCCATGGTCATTATGAGAGGAATGCCTGAGTCGAAGGAAGAGGAGGGGCCAATAGCAGGTTCACCACCACTAGATGTAGAGGAAGTGGACACTGCGTCTTTGTCCAAGTCAATCACAACAGATGGTACAACAGTTGAAGGTCAGCTATAAAGGAAGTCATAGAGCTCTTGTACTTCAGAAAGTAAGAGGCCGACCTAATGTGCTCCTCACTAATTCTTTGATGGATGCCCCAGATAAAATTGAGCTCTTCAAGTTAAATGTCACCATCCTCGGGACACTTTCTCTTCCTCTCAACTGCAATCAAACAAATAACAAATATTAATTAACATATTAACAGGTAATTCATCAACATGGGTATATAAAATATATTACAACCAATGCCATGACCCTTTTGAGGGCATCTTGGTCCAGTGTATACTTCATCCCCTTTAAGAGATACATATTTCCAATTTTTGGCAATAACATTATGATCGACATAGTCCCTATTGGAGTCTGTAAAATTGACAACTAGAGCTCTATTAATAGACCTAGTCTTCAAAAAATATGTACGAGCACTAGTGACCTATTTGTAACAGAACATGATCTCAAGGATACCGATATGGGTCCCATAGATTTTATTAAGCCTGTGGATACCATTAACTATTCTACAGGTGTTGGGGGGGAGGGGGCTATTCTACCAAGTACAACATCAAAGTATTGACAAAACTCTAAGCAAAAACGTTTTGAGGAAGAAGTGAAACCACATGTAGCCATGAATAAGGAAGGAATCCAATGACCTTTAGACAAAGAGAAAATATCTACAAGGGGACTAGGGAATTATAAGTCTACCCAGTCTTGTATATTCCATTCCTTTCTAAACCCGTCTAGAGAGACAACAACGTAAACTATGATTCAATATGAAGAAAAGAAGAAAAGGAAAAGATTCCTACAAAATATTAAGTAATCAGCCAGAATTAAAAAAAAAAGGAAGAACGATCGCACAAAAGCTTAAGGGTAGTAGCAACACTTAGAATGTTTAGAGTAAAGATACGATCAGGAAATTTACCGCCGTTTATAGAATGCCTCGAAAAATGACGAACGTAATGATTAAAGTGAAACGATGATTGAAATTATGGCGGCGATACGAAAAAGATGAATTTACCCTGAGGCCGTTTGCTATAATTCAAGATATTTACAAAAATACTATTGTCAACATACACCAACAACAATACCGATAAAATTTTATAAGTGTCGAAAATCGGCAACCGACCAAGTATCATGGATGTAGCCCGAGCTACGACCAGGACTAAATTCTCCATACTTTCAAGCAAGCATCAAGCATAGAAAATTGTGGGCTTCTATTAATACCAAAAATTACCCACTTATGTGGACCAACCATAGATGAACACGTGTTATCCTACATGGCAAGAATCCTAGTCAGCAAGTCATAATGCTGACCAAGACCTGAGAGGTCGACCAACATGCAGAATGCCGACTAATAGTGGGAAGGACGAACAACTTGATTAGCAGAATGTCAATGACCAAGAAGCATTATTGACGTTATGAACTGATGTAAATGCTTAATTTATAAAGGAATTCCATCCATTAATATTCCATCTGTCTATATCCTTACTAGGCTATTAATACATTGTAATCCCTTCATCAAGGGCAGGTTCAAGTCATTCAAAACACGAGAGGCAAGGAAGAATACAAGGCAATAAAAAGCACAATGGGCGTAGACTTTCCTTTATGGCCGAACCATTTTAAAAACCTTTTGTCTATCTCTTTCAGTTTCATATATTTATGTGTGATTAAATAAATTAGGCCTAGTCTAGTTTTTTACATCAACTTTTTTTTTACTAATCTCTTCTTATTCTATTGATGGTGTATCAGATAACTGCGAAGGAGTGTTTGCTTCTTTTCCATTATTAATTCTAGGAGTTGAAGAAAATCATTATTGATAAAAAATTGCATCTCTTGATTAAATTATAGTATCTATGTCAACAAAATCATTAGTTTCACTAACCATAAATCCATAGGTTATACTATAGTGTGCATAGCCTATGAAAATACACTCAATGCCTTTACTTACTAATTTATTTCTCTTAGTTTCAGGTAGTCTTACAATAGCTCTACAACTCCATACTTTAAGATAAACTAAATTAGGTTTTTTTATTCTTCCATAACTCATAAGGAGTTTTCTTATTATCTTTAATAAGTATTTTATTCATAATATGACATGCAGATAAAAGTGCTTCTCCCCAAAACCCTTTACTTAAACTAGAATATGTAAGCAAATCTTTAACCATTTCAGTTAGTGTTATATTTTTTCTTTCTTCTACTCCATTTTGTTATGGTGTACAAGGTGTAGTAACTTCATGTATAATACCCATATTTTCACAAAAATGGGGAAAGTGATACTCATCACCTCCATCAGATATAAGACATTTGATTTTACTATCACATTGATTTTCAACTTCAATTTTTGTATGTCTTAAATTTATTAATCACATCATCCTTAGAGCTTAAAAGATACACGTATAAATATTTTGAAAAGTCATTGATAAATGTAGAAAAATATTTACTACCGCCTCTAATAGGTGTTCCATTCAAACCACATAGATTACTATGTACTAATTGCAATAAAGTTGTAGTTTTTTTCTAATTTGGGAAAAGGTAATCTTGTTATTTTTGCTTGCATGCTTATTTTACATTTTTCATTCATATCATTCTCGTATTTAAGAATTAAATTTAAATTAACCATGAAATGCATTTTCTTTGTATTAACGTGTCCTAAATGACTATTCCATAATGAAAGACAATCAAGGATATAAGTAGAAGAATCTTTTCATTGATGTTGAGCTTAAACATGTTCTTATACAAAAAATCTTTGCCCACAAAGGTACCATTTTTAGTCAAAACAAACTTGTATGACTCAAATATAGGCTTAAGGATAGATTTATTAAGAGGACTTCCACAAACTTAATTTTTCCTAACATCAGGAATATGAAAGACATTGGTGAGAATAAGGATTTTTTCGGAAGTGAATTCGAGATCCACTGGCCCTTTGCCTTTAACCGCAGTATTTGAAGAATTTTCCATATAGAGAACATCTCCTTTCACAGTTTTGTAGGCAAAAAACAAGTTACTGTCCTCACATACATGCCTTGTGACACCAGAATCAGTCCACCAAGCGTTATCTTCTCCAAGCATATTTGCCTCGAAAATTATAGCAGTAAATTTTTGCTTTGTGTCTGATGACCCTCTTTTATCCTTTAGTTTCTTGAACTCACGACGATCCTTCCTGGCGTGACTTGGTTTATTGCAGTGAAAACAATTACCTTTCTTCTTTTTGTTTTCTTTAGAATTGTTTAAAAAATTCGTCCGCTTGTTATTATTTCCATGATTGCCATGTTTTTGCTAATTTCCTTCCTCCACCATATGGACCTTAGAAACAAACTTGTCTTATTCCTCTTTACCATCTAGAATTCGAGACACTTGTTCAATTCTTAAATGGGTCTCTAATTCTTTAAGTGAAAGATTTTCTTTTTGTGTTTGAGTTCTTTCTTATAATCTTTCCATGAATGAAGAAGTTTTTCGATTATGGTGAAAACTATCACATTTTCATCCATATTAGATTTTTATGTTTGCAATGATTTAGGATGCATTGGATGTCATGAAATTGTCCTAACACAAGCCTATTATCATGCATTTTAAAACTTAATCGATAAGGAACTTCTTACTTGTAGCTTCTTGTGTAAGATATTTGGTCTCCAATTTGTCCCATAAATCTTTCGAACTCCCAACATATTGGCACAAGTCGAACAAATTATCAGCAAGTGCATTGAGAACGTGACCATGATAGAGGTAATCATCGGTCCCCCATTTTACGCGTTTCTTAATTTGTTCCACGATTTCAACTTCTTCTTCATTAGGCTTCTCTTGTGATAAGACGTACACAATCTTCAATATTTTTAGAAGAAAGTGAATCTTTTTTGCCAATGCAGAAAATTACCACCATTTAAACGATCCAACTTCACAAAGCCTTATGTTATTTGCCAAAGTGATTTGAAAGAATCTGCCAATTCTGATGATACTATATTTAGATTATTGGAAATATTGATGCAAAGGCATATATGAAAATCTTTTCTTTTCTAACAAATCTATAAACTTTATCACAACTCTGTAAAACTTCTTCAGTACAACTATGCTCAAATATATTCTAGAAAACTTCAAGGCGTGATGTTACTTTCCTAAATACAGTATTTAGCTCATAAAGATAATTCGGTATACAAACGGGAATCTTCAAATCTTTACTCAAGATATAATAAAGCAATTGTACGGTCTACAAATTGTATGATTGAAGTCGGTACTTGGATGTAGCATCGAAGAACAGAAAAAAAAGTTATTATATTTTTGTACACAAAACAGAGTAAGATAATTTCTATATACCATGAAAAATGTTAGTGAGTAATTACAAGGATTGGAGAATCTGAAACTGGGTTAATATTATATATGTACAATTTTGAATTAGGCAGCTTTTACTTATAGGGAATGAAAGACTTTGTTCTCAAGAGTTATGACTGTAAAATTTAATAGTCTTAATTAATTTTGAAATGGTATCTATTAAATACCAATAGTCAGAAGCCATTTCTAAGCCGGTGCAATTAAATCGAACCGGTTTTACAATGACTAAAAATGATGGCACCCGAGATATTGCGATCCGACCCGCACGAATCCCAGCATGCAAAGTACAAAGTGCACCACTAGCGCCTCTACAATCCACTGCCCGGGTCCGCATCGTATGTGTGTGTACGATGCTTTGCATCGTATCGGAACTCTATTGAATAGCCCTCTTAAATGCTTGATGAAGTAACTCTTCATCTTTCATTTCTACTTATTAAGTGTACACTTTCTTTATCTTTTTCCTATGTGGGACAAAAGTTGTCCACTTGTTTTATAGCTTAGTGGGTTTCACTTAGCTTCACTCATTTTCCAATGTGGGATTCTCTCCCTTTTATATTGGCATTGTTTTTCACTTTTCTCCACGTACTTCCAATGTAGGACAAGCTTTTACTCACTTATTTTAAAAATCTCCAACATAGATTACCAAGCATTGCGGTATACTCGATTTCAGCTGACGTCAAATCCACTCATTTATAATCCACTAATATACAATGAACCAATTTACATAATCAAATATCTTGCGCAACCAACTGGGTATATATGTATTACACCATGAACGATCTTATTTCCATATAAATTTTCAATCAGTCTAATTTTAATTATGTACGACGCTTATGGCTTCTTCTAAAATACAATCGTTATTTGAATTCAGTTCTTTTCCTGCTTACTCTACCCAAAAAAAAGAAGAGGCAGAAAGTTCCTTTTTTAAAATCATGGGTTGATAAATTCACATATAATTTGGAAAATTGTTAAGCCTTATAATACATATCCAAAATTTAAAGCGTAGAATATAATATTTCTATCCTAAAATTCAATGTTTATATGTAACTTATTTATCTCGGATGGAAGTACAGTACGAAAACTCCTTGCAAACATTGTGCTTAGGTTTGGTTTATATTAAACTCAGCTCAATATGGCGTGAGAATTTAGCCCAAATGTTATAGTGGCACAAAATTAAGTAACCATGATAAAAAAAAAACGAAAAGAAAAGAAAGGAATGGAAAGCTTATTCAAGAATCAAGAGGCATATGTTACTATTTCCTGCATAATAAGTTATTCATGTATTGGCTGCAATGAAATGATTTTATCTTTTTGACAAACATGCATTAAATTTCAACTGAAGTATCCTTTTAATCATGACAGATAATTATTCAGCGCAAATATTACAAACAAATAAACATAATATCGTGTGATAAACGGACCACAAATAACATTATCTTTTCATGGTTTGGGTGCCAGACCAGCCTTGATTTTCTTGATAGTGGCAACATCAGTTTTGAATGACATGGCCAAGATATTCTCGTCAATTCCAGAGGCGAAAACACTGTTGGCGACAGACACGACCCCCGCATTAGCACTCCCGAAGGCAGAAATCGCGAGAGCCGGAGTCTGACCATCGGGATTGTATTGAAAATGTACAAGCCCCTTGGGGAACACAAACATATCACCCGCTTGAAGCGTTTGGGTATAAAGCTTGTTTGTTGTATCGATAAACCCTACTTCAAGGCTACCGTCGATGAGAAAGAGAAGCTCAGCGGAACGGGGATGCGTGTGGGGAGGGTTGATGGTGCCATTTGGGAATTGGATTACGGCGTACGAGACACTCTGTCCATTGAGAGCGGGGAATTCCGCCATGCTTGCTTTCAAAACCCTAAAAACAGGTGGTGCTTCCTCCCCTACGAGTAATCTCATGCCGGTGAACGTGAAAAAGCTACCGTCAATCTTCGACGTGTTTTGGGGGGCTACAAAGTCTGTCAGAATATCAGGATCGCCTGCTGTTGCAATTTGGATAAGTGCAAAATAAGCTACCAATAGCAAGAACAAATCATGTGGAGAGGGTTTGGTTTCCATGGCAGGGTCTTTATGATAAGAAATATTTTACTTTCACCTGGTTAAAAACTATAAAAATTTCTTTGTAAGGGGTAAATAGTTTTTCTATGGTATTGAAAACTTGGGTGCGGTGATTTGGCATAAAGGGGAGACAGTTTTATAGGAACGCAAATTGAGGAAGGGAGGTGCGGTTTTGTCGACTCCGCAAGGCCTGCTGGAAATGGATGAATGACAACGGCGTTTTGGAAATTGCAATGTTTTTCTTGTTATTGCAGTTTTATTTCGTTACATGGCTAATAAAATACAGAAAAATACTGAACAGAATGTTCAAAATGTTGTTTTCCGGTTAGCGATCACAGCACACTGGACCTGTTGTCTGGTGGAATATGTTCACATTCCACAGACCATTGTTTTTTCATATATGTTACTTTACCAAGAGGGGATAAAGCAATGCAATGCCTTCTAACCCAATGCCAAATGCCATGACTAGGATAGGGACGTCCAGGTGACCTGTCGCACTAGTCCATTACTCCCCTCTAGGAGGAGGTTCAGTTAATTTGTATTTTATTTTTAACAATAGTTAATCCTTACTTATTAATTGGAAAATTTATAGATATATATAAAATTGTTACCATAACCAGGGTACAATATTTATCGCATTTTGACGTTGTCACATGTACAAATCATTAATCATTGTATTGTTTAGAATAATGTCGATACATATATATTTGGTCAATACATGCATTTAGTTAGTTCATTTATTATAAAGTGCATGTTTAAAAGTTTAAATGGAGTATGTTTACATGAAATGGACAGTTGCATTTTAGAGAACTTATAAATAATTTGGATAGATACGTTTCAGAGATCTTATAAATAACATGTAATGTTGACATTTGAAGTGTAGTCATAAAAAGTCAAAAATATTGTGTGAGTAGTAAAGAAAAATTATCTCCTCATTGAGTTTTATCTCTCAAATAGTGATTGTGTTAGTGTATTTCTTATGTCTCAAATATTTTTTATTTTATTTTTGGAAGTCATATATTTGGATGAAGGGGTTTACGGAGGTATTCTTAAGTTGAATGAATAATTTAACTATTTGAATGAAGGCTCTAATAAAAAAAAATCATTTTTGAAATTTTTGGGTGTGATGCTTTTAAAAAGTAGAATGTTCTTTCGTCAAGTTTAATGGCTTAATCGAAATTGAATTGGATTTACCGGGTTAATAAATTTACACCCCAAGCACCTCCTTAAAGTCTGCTTAATTTATCCCATAATTATTCATTGCCTTAACAAGAATTGTTCCATATATTTAGATTGAGACCTGGGTGCTCTAAGAGCTTCGGATACCTCAATCTTTATGGTATGGATTGGGATATAATTTGAATGGTAACGACTCCTTTTGAGGGTAGAATCACACCTTCTTCATTGTCCAACATGAAATCCATCAATATCAAATATATATTCCCTCGTTTTTAAATTAAGAGTATATGTCTTTATTTTGTATAGATTAAGGATTAACTTAATCAATGATCAAGATTAACTCTAGTTTACCATCGTAGAACTTGGTTCGTTGATTATCTCCAAAAAACGAAAGTAGACCCTTAAGGAGAACCCAAAAACAAATAATGAACTTTTAATTTAGAACGGAGGGAGTAGTTTGTTTTTAGTAATGATAAAAACTGTAAAGTAAAGATTACATGCCTTTAAGACACAGAGGTTAACCAACATTAATATTTGTTTAATATATAAAAAAAATGAATATATATATATATATATATATATATATATATATATATATATATATATAGCCATTCTCTTAAGCGGACTCCCTTAAAGAACGGATTTACGGACTTTTGTCCTTATCCGGTTGTGGTCCCCTCGTGGTCCCCTCGTGGTCCCCTAGACCTTTTGACATTTTCCCCAGGAGGTCCCCTCCTTGTCTTATACTAAACCCTATTTTAACACTATACATTTAAAAGATTTGTAATTTAGACTCAAATTGGTATCAAGACCTTAAGAAATTTAGAATCTCACCAAATTCCGACCAAAACCCTAATTCTGGTATCAGAGCCATAAGACGTTCCTTTTAGACATACGATAAAAAGACTTTAATGCCCTTGGGATTTATCCCTCGCATTTACCAAGATATTTTTGGAACCAACCCAGACTACCAACCTATACCCATAACTGATTTAGACTCAGAAGGTTGTTTAACCACACACATAGACGGTTGTTCACATATTGAACATATCCCAGCCAAACACGCAGACAGTAGACAAGTTACTGCTAGTGCTATTAATAGCATAATAGACCAAAATAAGTGTATATTGCTTATATTAAGACAACTGATAAAAGACACTCAAACTTTAGAAACAGAGATAAAAAATATCTCTAAAAGATTATTAGACATAGATAATCAAATCCCAATAGACTTAGTACACGTGTTACAAGAAATAAATAATAAGACTAATCATATAGAAGTCATTAACAAAGACATTTTAGAAATTAAAACTTTAATTAAAAATCAAGACAGTGAGCTAATTAAACTTACTAAAGAACAAGCTAAGCTTATCCCTAGACTTGATAGTTATCTTCCTAATGGAGATAGTTAGATCAGACTGGAATGAGGTATCAAAGGATCTCTCCATTCAGACCTTATCAGAATTTTATCAAAGAATTTTAGAAAAGATAAATGATGATAGATTTTATTACAAGATAAATGAAAATGAGATTGCCAACGCAGCTAAGGCAACTAGACTTATATTAGAAAGACTAAATTTAATTTCTACATCTATAGCAGCTACCCAAGACTATAATAGTAGCTTTGTTAAAGACTTGCATTTAGACTTAAAAGCTAAAACAGAAGGATTGACTACCTTCTACACAGACTTTATTAAATTCCAACAGAATTTAGCAAATTACCTTAATAATATGGAAAGACATAATCTATCTAAAATGGATAGTATTATTAATGAACTTAGACTAGACATGGCCCAAGTGGAAGAAAAATATAATGAAATTATAAACGGAATTAAGGCCGTATATAATAAACCTTCCCAAGCAGAAATAGACTCTCCTTTTATTCTAACTAGATTAGATAAAATTGAAAAGACCGTAGAAGCCATAGAAGTAAGAACTATGCAACAACTAGAAAAAGACAATGAAGTAAAAGACTATATCACTAATGTTGGTAAAACCATCGTTAATTCTCTAGCTAGACATAGTGAAGAAACTTCTGAAAAGACTAGAAAAGAGAATAAGAATTTTAAAGAAGAAATCCTTAATCAGGTAAAAAGACAAAAAGATTATTCAGACTTTTTAGAAAGAATTGAAAAAAGACTTGAACAAAAACAGGTAACCACCTGTAAGTTTAAAGAATCCTCCTCCATAGAAACTAGAGAAAGGAATACCATAGGTAGACGAGTCATAAATGATGGATTAGATAAGACTAGTAAGATAGTTAGCTCTATCCCTAATATTGGACAGAGTAACCATATGCTCCAAAGACTTAAAGACTCATCCTCCAATGTTAGGACATGGTGGAAAGAAAGGAATTTCACCAATCCCCTCCAATGGAAAGAGTGGGGTGAAGTAGACTCGAAGATTGTTGAAGAATCCATTCATAATGGACAACTTCCAGCCGTTAGATATATAGATTTGTTTAAAGAAGGTGCCACTCCTAAGACTCCCAATTATAACATGACCTACCATTGTAGAAATCATGTGTTAGACAAATCCGATACCGAGCTCCAAGTATTTGACTCAGAATGGCTTAGATCTAGAGGAACTGATAGGAAGTTCCAATTCCTAACCTTTGGACTCTTTCAAGCAAGAATCCAAGGATTACATAGACCTCAGAATAATATTAACATATTATGCTGTTTAGTAGACAAAAGATGGAAAGACTTTGAGAAAAGTCTTATTGGAATAGCCCAATTAGAAATGTCAGACAACATAGGATACTTTAATGTCATTCCGGCATTTACAGTAACCGTAGACACAGCCAAACATTTTAAGTTAATCTTATATGCTAGTGGCTATGAAGACTATATTATTCCAGACGCTAATATAAACATAGAATTTCAAAGCTATGTGAAGTTCTCCCAATTTCCTTATGAAGGAATGTAGTCAGGAATTCCTAGCGGTAGACTTAATGAAGAAATCTTAGTTAGAACCAATGTATCAGACTATAATCATACTTACAGCATTAGGAATACTGGACCTATGAAAGATAAAGCTAAGACTCTCTGGCAATTGCTAGAATTTCAAGAAACTAAGACTATACAGAATAAACCCTTGTTTATTAATCAAGACGACGTCACTGGAAATGTTACCATCCAGTTTGGTCCCCCTAAGATTGTCAATAAGAATATCAAGACCGAAGAAATTAGATTTAGGAATATGGGAGAAGCCATAATCAATGATCCTTCAGAAGGAGAATGTAGTAGTAAGACTAGTGCTAGTTTACTTAGACAAGCTCCAATAGTTAGACCTAGAAGATCACTTGAACAAAAAGACTTAGTTAAAGAAAAAGCTAGGATCCAAAACTTTGGACATGAACCCTCAGAATTGGATATGAAGACATTTAAAGACAACCTTAAGAAAAGTCATTCTGTTAGGTTTCAAGAAAGAGAAAGATTTAATATGATAGCCCAAGACCGCATATTAAAACTAAAAGAATCTAAGAATACTAAGAACTTCTTAGAAACTTAAGACTAATAGAAGAAGGAGAACAAAGACTAATGCCAGCTACACAAGTAGAACCTAGCAAACAAGAGATAGGAAGTAGTAGTAGGCTAGAAGATGCTCCTAGACTATTTAGTAAACCAATAGGAATAAATATTCCTATATACTCTAACACCATAGTTAAGACTAAACCTGATTATATAAAAGACTTCCCAACTAGTGACAAGAGTTTCACTCCTGTTAAGACTATGGCAAGCCAAGCCATAAATCCAGTAGGTATATACCTCAACCTAGACAATGTGCAAGATAGGAAGAAAGCCTTAGACGAATGGTGTAATCAGATGAACATGTGTTTTGCATCTAATGAACAATGGGATGCAAGTTCATGTAAGCAGTACGCTGAGCAATCCATTAGAGGTATTGCAAAAGACTACTTAGATAGTTTAAGAAAGGCTACAGATGAAGACTCCTTAGCTAAGATTGAGAAGATAAAGGAAAACCTAGAAGAACGATCAATTGAAGAATACATTCAATTGTTCACTGCAGAATTCATTGGAGCCGGACATCTAGCTCAGATCAATGAACAAGACCTAGCAAAAACTAAGTTAGACCTCCTTAGCATTTGCAAGTTAGATAAGATAAATGAGTATAGCAATAATTATGAACAACTATATTACCAAATTAAAGAATTTGGAGAAACCTTAAAAGACGAATACTTTAGAAAGATACCAGCCATAGGACAAATCCTAATTAATGAATATAGGAATTGGCCAGGAGTATCTGAAGTTAAGAATAACTCCCTCGGTGAAAGAATCAATTTCGCCAAAGACTATATCATATCAAAGAGACGTGATATAACCCAAGGAAAGTTGATAGAAGAAACTTTCAAACAAATCCCTCCAATCAAAGATGAAAGAGACATTGCTCCAATCCAATGGGGATGTGGAAGTGAATCTAAGAAATTCAAAAAGAAGGTAGAATGGAAACATAGGAAGTTTAAGACTAGACCCTTAGGATTTCCAAAGAAATACAAATTTAGACAATCTACTACCTTTAGAGAAAAGAATCCTAAGACTAAGAAAAATAGATTTAATCAAAGAAGATACTTTAAGAAGAATACTAGTAAGTATAAGAAGGTTCCTAATTATTGGAAAGAAAAAGACGTAGCTCAATCTAAGACTGCCACCAAAGAGTGTTGGACTTGCGGCAAAGAAGGACACTTTGCTAAAGACTGCCCTAATAAGAAAGATAAAGAAAGTATTAAAATTATTAATACAATATTAGACTATGCAGATCAACAAGAATTAGATATCTTATAACCTATAGAAATATCAGATATAGAAGATGATGATAACACTAGTATCTATAGTGTTTACACAGACATTGATTCAGAAGACTATAGTGATACTGAAGAGTATGAAGACTCTCAGGATACCTTAGACTTATATATGATGCAGACTGATCTAGGCAATCTAGATAATGAATATATAGACTTTGAAGACTCTTGGTATAAATGTATATTAAGCCCCTTTCTGAAGAAAAGATGGAGAGTTAGTAATCCAGAGCTACTAACCTATATACCTAGATGTTACTTTGATGAAAGACATTATTGCACGTTTGAGATGAAATGTTGCAAGAAAGACTTTAGATGTGTAGAATGTTTTGAGACTATACAAACAAAATTATTTATGGTTTGTATTGTTTGTCAACTACACTACCATGAAGACTGTTGGAGAACTAGATTTAGAGCAATTTATACTAGCCAGTATGACGCTCAAATAGACTTAGATATTAAAACCTATTATCAAGACATTGATAGGAATATAGCCAAAAGATTGCAAGAAGATGAAGACTTCAAAGGAAAAGGAATTTCCTATGACTTAGACGAATACCATTCTGATGATAGTTCAGAAGACCAAATACCCTTAGATTTTATAGATAAACCCCAAAAAGGAATATCTATTTTAGAAAAGAATAATTTAGGAATTTCTACTAAACCACATGCTTGTTTTGTAGAATTATTTGTTCAACATAAAGACTATCCTAAAAAACTTTCAGCCTTTATAGACATAGGGTGCTCTCAGAGTATTTGTAAGGCTAATGCCTTCCCTGAAGACTACTTTTTAGAAAGTACTCAAGAAATCTATGGTAAAGTGGCTAATGGAGATACATTTACCTTATATTTCCAGACTATTCCTATTTACTTTAAATTAGGAAATCAGACCAACAAAACCGTTAATCATCGGTTTTGGATAATGGATCCTCGTCCTAGTTTCACAGGAAACCTTATTTTAGGACAAGACTTTATAAGTAAGTATCATCCTTATACTCAGTATAACGATAAGATATTACTTAGTGATCAAGAGGAATTTAATATTAAAGCTCCTCTAATAGATCATAAGACTGCCTTTGACCTAATGCAGGTCAAGCCCAATTATAGACACATCAAACATCAGAGTTCTTCAGCTGAGCATGGTGGACCTAGACCTACAACCCAACAAGAAGCCCTAGATATTACCAAACCCTTACAAAAAGAGTGTAAGTGCCCAGACCAAAAGTGTTATAAGCAAATTGCGCTTATACAACAAGACATTTTAGATCATGCCCAACATACCTTATTACAAGTTCAAGCCATATCCAAACAAAAGAAAATGGATATAGAAGTAGAAAAAGAGAAAATTAGGCAACTAGCTGAGCCTACTTTATGAGAAAATCCCATTGCTAAGTGGGATAAATACCAAAGCTATTGTGAAATTATCCCCATTAACCCAGACGCCACTATCAATGGTGGAACCTATAAGAAAGGATACTCACAAGAAGATAGGGAAGAATTCAAGAAAGACATAGAAGATATGCTTAAGCTAGGCATTATTAGAGAAAGTAAAAGTAGACATAATAGTTTAGCCTTCTATGTTCAAAATGAATCTGAACGTAAAAGAGGAAAAAGACGCATGGTTATAGACTATAGACAATTAAATAAGAATTGTGAATTTGATTCTTATAAGATACCATATAAGAATAATTTGATTAATTTAATCGAAGATAGAATAATATTCAGTAAGTTTGATTGCAAATCATGCTTCTGGAAAATTAAGATGCATCCAGACAGTATTACTTGGACAACCTTTAGTGTGCCCCAAGGAAAATACGAATTGCTAGTCATGCCATTTGGATACTTGAATGCTCCCCAAGTTTTCCAAAGAAGAATGGATAATATATTTAGACCTTATTCAGAATTTTGTCTTGTTTACATAGATGATATTCTTGTAGCTAGTAAGACCGAGATAGAGCATGTAGACCATCTTAAAAAGATTATTCTAGAATTAGACAAACATGGTATTGTTATTTCCAAAAGGAAAATGCAATTATTTCAGACTGAGATAGACTTTGTGGGAATGCATATTAATAAAGGAAAATTATCCTTAGCAGAACACATAACCAAAAAGATTCTTGAGTTCCCAGACCAACTCAAAGATAGAAAACAATTACAATCATTTTTAGGATTGCTAAATTGTGATGCAGACTTTATTAAAGACCTTGCTTCAAAAAGACAAAGCTTAACATCCAAATTAAAAGGAACAGACAAAACTAATCCCTTTTATTGGACTGAAGACGATTTTAAAGTAATAAGACAAATTAAAGATGCAGTCAAGAACATTCCTTTACATGAGCTGCCTAATGCAGAAGATCAGTTTATAGTAGAAACAGATGCCTCTGATAAGCAATGGGGAGCAGTATACTTTGCCATTGATCATCAGACAAAAAAGAAGAAATTATGTAGACATAGTTCGGGAACTTTCACAGACCCAGAAACAAGATACACTGCCCATGAAAAGAAAGTATTAGCAATAGTAAAATATATGTTGTTTCTTAGACCTAAAAAATTTACTGTTTATACAGACTCTTCTTATGCAGTAAAATTCAGAGACTTAGATTTATCTAAATCAAGGACTAATAGACTTATTAGATGGCAACAATTACTTAATGGTTATGACTTCTCTGTTATTCATATTAAGGGAAGTAAAAATACCATTCCAGACATTATATCACGAGAACCAATGTTTGCTAACACTAATATAATTTCATGTTTTATGTTGCAAACAGAAGACTTAGAAGACATGAGTTCCTCTGGAGCAAATAGACTGAACAAAGAAGACGTTGCAGACTATCTTAGATGCGTAAGACCAAATGCTGGTATAACGCAAAGACAGACTCATATTCAAGACTCTCAAGAAAGACCAATCCTAGAGAACTTCGATGATATCTTAGTTCCCCCTGGAAAATCTAGACAAGATATTATTTCTCAAAATAGACTCATTGGGAAGATGTATTTCCCCCAATACAGACCCGACCAAAGATACCCAGACTTGATCAAATTTAGACGAGAATTCTCAGAAGACAAAAATACTCTTGTAGATGCCATATGGTGGAACGTGAAGAATAGACTTTGGATTGAGTTCAAACAAAATTTGGTAGCTATTGCCAGATTTATGAGGACCCAAATACTCGCAGTTACCCAGCTCAGTGGTAATACTGTGCCTAGACCTCAGAATCAGACTTATGCTCAGACTCTTGGAGAATCCTCCAAAGCTAGACCCACTGATAATTTTTGTTATCAGAAAAAGACTTTTAAGACTAAGATTGTTATACCATTTGGTCATAATAATCTTCCATTAACTGAAGACTATTTGAAAGAATCTAATAGCATTATTGAACATTTCAATATGTTATTATCTGAGACCAATGGAGATGCCTTAATAATGAAAGGCTTCTTCAAAGAAGTTCCAAAGATTTATCTTGCTGGGAAGGCAGAAATTGCCCAGATAACCCTACTAGACTATGGGTTCATTGGACTCATCAGAATTGAGACTATAGAAGACTCTATTTCTCTTGGAAAGATAGTCCATGAGTATGTTAGAAAGGTAGAAGATTTCCTTCCTTTATTTGCTAGAATCTATCTGATTGCTCCAAGTTCCTGTGGAGGAATGAGAGTGGAAGGATTTAGACTTGTTAGATTTTCTGATTATACTTTTGAAGATGTTGAGATCCTATCGGAAGACGAGATTAAAGATTTAATTATTGATAAGTCCAAGATCCAGATCTCTCAAGCCATGGAGACAATTGAAATCATGGAGTTATTAACAGGGGAAGACAGGTGGTACACTGCCTACCACAAAGAAGACTTGATAATCCAAGCTGATGAGCCATTCAACGGAAGGCTCAAGAAAGAATCCAAAGACATGGTGGAGATAGCTTTGCCAGCCAGCCTCAGAACTGTGGGCCTTATTGACGAATTTTTCAATAATACCCTCCCAAACCAAGACAAGGCAAAAGAAGACACATACATGACAAAGAAGAGCCCCTCAGTAGTAGATGAATTATTAAAGACTGAAGAATCATTTGCCTAGACCTTACCCCACAGGGACCACCAGAAAAGACGAAGACTTTAATGCTCCTGCATTATCATAAAGACGACAAAGCTCAAAGCACGCCTATCTTGATGGCCTATCTTTTTCAAAGGCCCCCCCATTATTAAAAGACGTCCAAAGCTGTAGACCCAGTTGAAAAAGCAAAGATTCGAAGACTGTAGACCTTTAATAATTATGTTCTCAAACCGGATCTCTTTTACTTACCGGTTGCCAGTCATTGTATGTTCCCTTGATCTATAAAAGGGAGTAGTAGGAGTTGTAGAAAGACATCGAGAGTTAGAGAGTGAGAGATAACTAGACTTCTATGCTTGTAATAAATGATATGTATATGAGTGAGTAAGCCTCTCATAGTTAGGGGATAGGGGAGAGTTGTATTTACTTATGCAATGCAATGCAATAAAAGTATTTTATTTTCCAGAAATCTCTTATGCTAAGTTGTTATTATTTTCCAAATTGTCTCCAACTTTCTGTTCATAGAGGACTATTGTGTGGAACCTCTGGTGTAGCACACAAGGTGTTATACTGGTGAACTGCCGTCAAGTGCCGATTAGCCGTGAGCCGTTAGCCAGGTGGGCGTTAGGCGTGAAGGCGTACAGGCAGGAAACGGGTCAACCGCCAAAATAGTGGATTGAGGTGCGACACATAAAGAGAGAGTTGTAGGAGGCCGAGACTGGAGAAGAATAGTAACAAAGCTGAAGAGACAAAGGGAAGAAGGTAAAGATATTACAGACCAGAAGGAAGGTATAAACTCGAACCAAACCCTTAACTTGTTTATATATCATTGTTTTAAGAAGAATCTTATATGAGCTTACAAATCTCTAAAGACTTTTTAGAATTTGTTAACCAAACAAGTTTAGACTTAACTAGAGAAATTCAAGACTGGACTCTTACAGACCCTAAAGATAAAGAATTTATAGAATCTGCTTTAATATACGCAGGTGGTACGTTTAAATACATAGACCAGATTATTGAGTGGCTAGGAAGAGAAGTACCTAGAATAGAAATAATTAGAACAGGAATCCGTGATCTCTTTAGACAAAAATTAAGAACTGAAGAATTTGCAGAAGAATTGTCAAGACCTGAAAAGTATCAAGAATACACTAGGATACTTGAAGATAGTATAGACGTATTAAAATTTGTTAGACGTAAAAGGTTAGCTGAAACAAAGACTACTTTAATTAGAGCCGGAGGAATCCATCCTCTCATTAAAAACGTAGAAACAGCTGCCCCTAGAACATACCGTAGATTTTTATCATCTTATGGTGATAATAATTTAGACGAATTTATAGATAACGACATAATTGATATTATTAATCAAATATATAAAGAAACTAGACAAATAAACCCACGATACCGTATAAGGTATTTAAGACTAGAATATTTTCCATCAAAACCTCTTCCAAATTCCAGACTCCCTGAAGAAACTATTTATATAGATAATCCTCGCTATTCAGAATCCCAGTACGATAGTGACGGAAGAAGCTTAAGAAGTAGCAGTAGCCCTGAAACTTCTACACTTAGACTTCCAGATTAATTAGTCTTTAAATAAGCTTAAAAGACCTTAGAAACCATTGGGGTAGAAAGATATATTCCCAGAAATATTAAGAAAAGACAAAAGGCATAAAAAGACAAAACGGTCCCCCCAGGTGGTCCAAGACAATGATAGCGGTCCTAAAATCATGTGGATGATATTAAGCCCGTCATTTAAGCCCGTTAAATAAGGCCGTCGGAGAGACGTCCTGTATATATATATATATATATATATATATATATATATATATATATATATATATATATATATATATATATATATATATATATATATATATATATCCGTACCAAAGGGGTGGGAACCCCTATACACGAAGTATGCATATGTAGAACATCAAATGTACTAACTTTATCTAAAGAGCTCCCATTGCATCACCCCCAACAAAGACACCCGTTGCAGCTCATCCATAAAATCAACAAATGTGGGAAGAGTAGAGTTGAACTTCTGCTTATACCATATCAACAATGTGCTCAGAAATGCACATTAAATTCTCCCTGGTGTCAGTTCCTTTCCTTCAAAGCATATCGAATTTCTCTCCCGCCAAATTGTTTTGAAAATATAGAGTGGGTCCATCTTCCATACCTTTCTAGCCTCCTTTCACCCCGTATGGGGATTTCATGCCTCTATCAAAGCTCCCACCGACTAAGGCATTACACACGAAGGAAACATAATATCTCAAAGTCCCCTACCCAACAGTGCAAAAGAAAATGATTGGTGGTCTCCTTCGCCACCTGACATAACCAGCACTGGCTAGCCATAGATCGTCTTTGCTTCTGCAACCCCTTTTTCGTCAATATAACATGTATGCTTGTCATCCAAAGAAAGAAAGTGGCGTTCGGTGGCGCCTTAGCCTTCCACACCTCTTTCCACGAAAGTTATGCGCTCTGATTCCCCCTCTTAAAACTAAGTAATACTCCTTCATAGTAAACATCTCTGTCTTCCAAAACCCCATCGTAATCCATATTCCCCTCCTAACGGATTTGGGGTTGTACCCAGCCAGTCGAAGAAAGCCTTTGACACCTCTAGTTCCCAATCCCAAATCATTCTCTTAAATTTCGAATTCCAAACAACTCGGTTTCCCATAATCATCCTTTGATCTAGTATTATTCCATATGTATCCCTTCTAATGAAGAATATTCTTAGGAATAGCTCCTATAGAGTTTCATCCTTACCCAATCTATTCCTCCCGAATTTGATTATGTTACCACATCCCAAATGAAACACCGATTATCAACTAAATTACCCCACCTCTTGGCTATGAACTTCAACATCCTCACCCCGTATGGATAGTGCCTACCACTCGGTCCTCATCCTAGATGCGAGAACCCTCCCTTAGACACTACCACTCTCCTCCATAACCATATACTTAACACGGCTTTATTGAAACAATCTAGGTTTTTCACACTTGCACCTCCCTCCTTGACTCACTTACATACCTCATCCCAACTCACTAGATAATATTTGAAATCGTCTTCATTGCCTATTTACAAAAACCATTTCATTATCCTCTCCATACACTTGTGCACCGAACACGGTAAATGCAAAATATATATGTAATATGTTGGAAGGCTCGGCAATGTACTTCTGATAGGCACTCATAAAACTAAGAGATGCTTTGGAATGGTAATAAATTTGAACTTAATATTAACCTCTTTCTAATCCTCTCTATTACTGGATACCATGAGGCTCTATATTTGAATTTAGCACCTCCACACTGCACTGTGTCACCTCCACAAGTCTGTCCACTTTGTCCCCTGCCCCGACTTGGATCATTTCACTCTTCCAAACATTAATCTGTAATCCTGACACTGCCTTGGAGAATATCAGTAACAATTTGAGATCTTTCATATATCTCTCATCCGATTAAAATAAAATCGTGTTGTCCACAAATAAGAGATGTGATACCTTAATAGTCGCGACCGGATTACCAATAAAATATTCACTGATGAAACATGTCTCCATCACTCGGCCTAATATCCGACTAAAGGACTCCATTATAAATACGAATAAAAAAGGAGACAAGGAAATCTCCTTGGTGGAGACTGCTAGTACGGGAGAAGGACTCCTCTAGAACCTCATTAACGAGGATAACAAATATGATATAAGATATGCATCTTTTAATTCATCGGTGCCACATCTCACCCAATCACATCATCCTCAATGGGTATAGAAGAAACCCTCAATTCATGTGATCGTATAACTTCTCAATGTCTAGCTTACAAATAGTGCTGGATCTGGACTCCACACACTCATTGGTCACCAACACCGCGTCAAGGATTTTCCTTCCATTCACGAATGCACCCTGAGATTCAGAAGTAAGTAGATCAATGACTCTTCTGAGCCAAACCGACAACACCTTATCTAGGAGTTTATAAATACTTCCAACTAGGCTTATTGGTCTGAAATTTCTCATATCTATTGACCCCCTGTTTTTAGGAATCAATGTTAGGAATATCATATTCAGACACCTCTGGAAACAACCTCTGTCATAGAACTCTAAAAAGAAGGCCATCATGTCCTCTCTCACTACGGACCAATAACAGTCTTGAAAAAAGGCCATAGAGAAGCCATCTGGACTTTGTGCTTTATCCCCACTCATCGACCTCAATACCTCAACGACCTCCTCCTCCTCCTCCTCCATAAATACCCCTTTTAACATCTCGAGATCTTTTCCATAAATGCTACCCATCTCGACTCCATCTGGCGTGGGTCTCAATTCTTACTCCTCTCTGCTAGGCTCTCCTAAAACTATGAGATCTACACCCTCACCTTATTCTCATCTTATAACTCCTCCCCTCCCACCATAATTTTCTGGATATGGTTAAAACGACAATGTGAGTTAGCCATATTATGAAAAAACATAGTATTCTTGTCTCCTCTCCTCCAACCACAATACTCGAGATTTTTGTATCTAGCTAATATACTCCTGGATAAGACTCCTTCAATTCTATCCTTTCCACGCCTCTCTCACCAATTTTGCCTCCCCCGTGAGCCTTCCTCCCCCTTTTTTCTTGTCAAGAACCCTAATCTCCTCCACGAATTTAGCGATGGAATCACTCATACTCCCCAAAACTTCCTTATTCCACCATTTGGTTTCTTCTTTCAAAAGTGTCATTTTCTTTGCCAAAGTGAAACTCGCATTACCTTCAATCATATAGCCTTGCCACCATTCTCTCACTCTCTCCACAAAATCAACCTCCATCAGCCACATATCCTGGAATATAAATAGGGTCCTCCCTCCTCTCCACCTTTCGAATTCTAGAAGTGCTAGGCTATGATTTGAGATTACCCGTGGAAAACAAGATTGGGTTACCCATGTAGAGTGCTCCTCCAACCCTTGAGATATAAGAAATTGATCTAATCGCGACAAGGAAGGAGTATCCCTATTATTCGACCATGTAAATACCCCCACTAACGAAAGGTCCAACAACTCCATCTCATCAATAAACTCTGAATACTCCCTATTGGCCCTGCCTCCCCTGTTCCTTTTCGAAGAAAATCTCATCACATTCAAATCGCCCCCATGCACCAAGGTGCCCCTCATACTATATTAACGTCTGCTAGCTCCTCCCACAGTTCCCACCTAACGGAATCCTCTACCGCTCCCCATAGATCCCTTAAAACTCCAGATGAACCCATCCTCCACACACCTAAATATTCAAGACAAGGATCAATCAATTCTCTACCATGCTCTCCAGGACTTTCACGATCCTAGTATCCCATACTATAATCACTCTTTCAGAAGCACCTTTCGTATCAGACGCGCCACTTGATCCCGCGGACTCCCCAAATAGACCTCACTATCTCCCTATCAACGTGCCTCAACTTTGACTCCTGGAGGCATAAAATATCTGGGATCCACTTCGAAATTGCCCCGCTAAAAATTCCTCTCTTCTCGGGATCATTCAAACCCTGCACATTCCATGAAATCAAAGGTAGCTTAATAGAATACCTCTTTCCTCTCCCCTCTCCATCCTCCCTCTTCCACTCCCTTCTTTAATATTCAAAACTCATTACTATAAATATAAGTATTTAATATATATAGCTATTTGTATATAATTATGATTGTCCATTTCATACATATATATCCATAAATATAAACAGTTAAAAATTTATACTCACTGCATTTGTTGGTGTTATCTTGATTATTACTCGTATGTAAAATCCTTATATTATTATACCAAGATTTATTATTCTCCTAATATATAATGGATTTAAATAGTTGGTGGACTACTTGTTTCTATTGTAATTCAAAAAAGGGTAATAATAACCATGTTATAACTATATGTAGTTATATATATATATATATATATATATATATACTGCTCTTGTGCGGACCAGTCTGAATTTTAAGAGTGCGGACCGGACACGTCTCACCTAGCGGTGAACCTAGAATAGAAATTATCGGCTAAATTATAGGCACACTCTCTCTTTTTTGGGCTCATCGTCAGGTGACACATGTTCGGTCCGCACTCTTAAAATGCGTACTGATCCACATAACAGAAGTACTGTATCTCTCTCTCTCTCTCTCTCTCTCTCTCTCTCTATATATATATATATATATATATATATATATAGACACACACACATACACACACACACACATGAAAATCAAATAAATAATGTTTTAATGTACACATATTGTGTTTGTATTCTATTTTTTTTTTATCTTTAAGTTATCTCTTAGACTCGAATTCCAAAATAGTTATGTAATTTTTTAATAATGTTAAGCGTCACAATTTTTTCAGACAATAACTGTCATTATGCTAATTGTGGACACTAACATATAGGGGAGGAAAAAATACATGCGTTAAGGCCACAATCTTAACACTAATGCCATATGTTTTTTTTTCCCAAATTTTTTATATGGGGTTACTTGTCCGAGTAATGGGCACTAAACTATTCACAAAAGCATTCATTAATAATGTTTTTCCCCAAGAAATAAGGTGGCCATCTGCCCAGCTTAAGCTGGCTATATGCCGGATGATATTAAAGAAAGGGACAAGCTTTGTGAACATCAAGCCCCCGCCGGCCGCTGAAGAAACAACAAAAAAACCAATGCTTATAAATTGATCTCCCAAGTAATCTTTGTTGGAAAAATTGGACTTAAATGGGTTTTTAAGAAAGCTGTCCAGAATTTTTTGGACAGAATTTTGAGCAACTTTGAGCTCAAATTTAGGTGGGACCCACACTACGAAAATTGTGGGACCATATACGAACGCGTTCACCTCTGCAAGGAGATTAACGTAGTATATTCATATGTCCAATTTCAATAAGTTATGAATGATAAATATGTCCCCAAAGTGACTCACAAAGCAATGAAAGTAAATGAATTGGGTGTGTTTTAACTCTTGTCCCACATTGGAAGAGTAGTGGAATTTTGATGAGTTAATAACACCCCAAGTATGGACTAAGGCTTGGATGCCTTGGGGGTATCCCAACTCTTTGAAGGGGAGATGACCTAAGCTATGCACGGGTTGACTTTCGGTCAAAAGTCCACACGCGCGCGCGCGCGCGTCCGTCCGGCCGGCCGACTCGGCTCGGGCTTGGGCTTGGGCTTATAAAAATCTCCTACATTTTTGGGCCGAATTTATTTAACTTTCTGGGCTTTAATTATTAATTAATTACGAAATTAATTAATTAGTTGGCAGTTATTGCCAACAGTCAACAGTTAATTTCGTTTAACTGATTAACTGTTTTGACAGTTAATTTCGGTTGACTGTTCCAACAGTCAACACAAAAGCTATAAATTAAACATCCCCCCTACAGAATTTACTACTGAAAAAATTTCCCTCCTTCCAGAATTGCTGTCAATTTTATCCCAGAAAATTTCTGTCCTTCTCCTGCATAACATATCTATACTGTTTGTTATTGAGTTGAGTAAAAGCCACAGATTTGAGTTCGTTGTAATTAATTATTGTCGTGCTACATAATTAATTGGAAAATCCGTTCTATCTTGGGAGACAATATTCATCAACCTCGGAGCACATTGGAGGGAATAAATTGTCTTAAGGAAACTGTGAGATTCACAGGGCTCGGATTATTTCTTTTATTCTTGTTTAATTTCTGCAAATTCAAGTAAGTGTTTCATTTCTGTAATTCTGTTTTAATTCTGTAATTATATTATTTTCATAATTCTGTACAAATTGTTATTTATAAATAGTAGACATAACAATCTTAAGACAATTTAATTAGTTCTACTGTTTTTTGTGTACATAATTTTTTTTATTACAGAAATTTATTTGTTTGAAATAAAATATGTTTTGACAGAAAAATGAATTAATTTACTGCTTTATTGTAGAAATTAGTAAAACAGTTTTAATATAGAAATTAGTTTCTATACTGTTTTTATATTCTGTTTTAGAAAATAAATTTTATTTGTGTACTCTTGTTAAAATTTGTTTATCAATTTCTTTAAAAAATTATAATTCTGTTTTGTACGGAATTCTTTTTATTATTAAAAATTAGTGTGACACAGATTTTATAATTTAATTCTGTTTTGTACGGAATTCTGTTTATATTTCACTTTTATTCTGAATTATTATTTGAATTCTTTTGGAATTCATTTATTGTGAATCATATTTGGAGGAAATTGTTGCACAGAATTTTGTATTCTGTTTTGATTAATTCATTAAATATGAATTTTATCATTGATAAAAATTCTGTTTTTGTAACAGAAATGGAATCACAAAGTACGAACACTACTCCTACGAAACTGATTGTCACCAACACAAGTGTGACTGCACCCGTATCTATGCCACACGGGGAGAAACCTGAAAAGTTCATTGGGGCTGACTTCAAACGTTGGCAAGGACAAATGTACTTCTATCTCACTACCTGCCAACTGGGCAGGTTTGTATATGAAGATTGCCCCTCTATTCAAGAGGGAGATGATGCTGAAAAGGTTGCTGCTGTCGATGCTTGGAAGCACTCGGACTACCTATGCCGAAATTATATTTTGGCCTACTTGGACAAGACTTTGTACCATGTCTATTGCACTATCAAAACTTCCAAGGAATTATGGAATTCTTTGGAAAAGAAGTATAAAACTGAAGATGCTGGGATGAAGAAATTTATCGTTGGGCGTTTTCTGGACTTCAAAATGGTTGATTCTAAATCTGTGATCTCGCAAGTGCAAGAATTCCAAGTGATCCTCCACGACATTCATGCTGAAGGAATGTCAATCAGTGAAACTTTCCAAGTTGCTGCAATTGTTGAAAAGTTGCCACCTTCTTGGACTTTGTTCAAAAACTATCTCAAGCACAAGCGTAAGGAGATGAATGTGGAGGAGTTGGTGGTCCGGCTAAGAATCGAAGAAGACAACCGTGAATCTCAAAAGAAAAGTGGGAAGAATCCGATGGAAACAAAGGTCCATGTCGTTGAAGGTCCTAAAAAGAACAAACGAAAATATGATGGGGAAGGCACTTCTAAACATAACAAGAAAAAGTTCAAAGGCAAATGCTACAATTGTGGTAAACCGGGACACCGCTCAAGTGAGTGTCGTAAGCCTAAGAAGCAAAATAAAAATAACTCTCAAGCAAATGTGACTGAGGGTGACCATATCACCAATGATTTGGCGGATATGAATCTTTCTGCCGTTGTCTCTGAATGTAACTTGGTTGGAAATACCAAGGAATGGTGAGTGGACACTGGAGCCACACGACATATTTGTGCAAACAAATGGATGTTCTCCACCTATAAGCCTTTGGAAAATGAGGAGAACCTTTTTATGGGAAATTCTTCCACTTCTAAGGTGGTGGGACAAGGAAAGATTGCTTTGAAAATGACTTCTGGAAAGGAACTTACTCTCAACAATGTTCTTCACGTGCCTGATATCCGAAAGAATCTGATTTCGGGATCTCTCCTTACTAAGAATGGTTTCAAGCTTGTGTTTGTGTCGGATCGCTTTGTGTTGTCTAAAAATGACATGTATGTAGGAAAGGGCTACCTAAATGAGGGGCTCTTTAAATTGAATGTTCTTACTGTAACCCCTAAAACATCTGTTTCTATGAATGAAGTTGCTAGTTCTTCTTATTTGATTGAGTCATCTAATATTTGGCATGCTAGATTGGGACATGTTAATTTTGATACATTGCGTAGATTAATTAACTTGGATTTTTTGCCAAAATTCAATATAGATAAAAATCATAAATGTGAAATTTGTGTGGAATCTAAATTAGCTAGATTACCTTTCCATTCTATTGAAAGGATAACTGAACCTTTAGATTTAATTCACACCGATATTTGTGATTTAAAATTTGTTCAAACTAGAGGTGGGAAAAAGTATTTTATTACTTTTATTGACGATTGCACAAAATATTGCTATGTATATTTGTTACATAGTAAAGATGAGGCTATTAATGCATTTAAACAATATAAAAATGAAGTTGAGAATCAATTAAGCAAAACGATAAAGGCTATTAGAAGTGATAGAGGAGGTGAATATGAATATCCATTTGAGGAATTTTGTTCTGAAAATGGGATTATTCATCAAACAACCGCTCCTTATTCTCCTCAATCGAATGGTGTTGCTGAACGCAAAAACCGTACTTTGAAAGAAATGATGAACTCAATGTTATTAAGTTCAGGAGCTCCACAAAATTTGTGGGGGGAAGCCTTACTTTCTGCTAATTACATTCTCAATAAAGTACCTCACAAAAAGACTCATAAGACACCTTATGAATTATGGAAAGGTCGAAAACCTTCCTATAAATATTTACGAGTGTGGGGGTGCTTAGCCAAAGTGATGGTTCCTAAACCTAAAAAGGTAAGGATAGGGCCAAAAACCGTGGATTGTGTATTCATCGGTTATGCTACTAATAGCAGTGCATATCGATTTCTAGTTTGTAAATCTGAGATTTCGGACATTCATGTAAATACGGTTATTGAATCGAGGGATGCTTCATTTTTTGAAAATGAATTCCCGTATAACATGACCCGAGAATCTGGTCCTCCTAAAAGGACAAATCAAGCTACTACAAGTGGTACTCATCAACCTATTGAATCAATAGAGGATGAACCAAGACGTAGTAAAAGAGCAAAAACCTCGACTTCTTTTGGTCCGGATTTTCTAACATATTTGTTAGAAAATGAACCTCAATCGTATAAAGAAGCTATATCCTTACCCGATGCTTCCAATTGGAAAGAAGCAATTAATAGTGAAATTGAATCCATATTACAAAATCATACATGGGAACTAGTGGATCTTCCACCAGGTTCAAAACCGTTAGGTTATAAATGGATCTTCAAAAAGAAATTGAAGGCCGATGGATCAATTGACAAATATAAAGCTAGACTTGTAGCTAAAGGCTATAGGCAAAAGGAAGGGTTGGATTACTTCGACACATATTCACCGGTAACAAGAATAACGTCCATTCGGATGTTAATAGCAATAGCTGCTATTAATGGACTTGAAATACATCAAATGGATGTAAAAACTGCATTCTTAAACGGTGAACTAGACGAGGAAATTTATATGGAGCAACCTGAAGGGTTCAAAGCTCCCGGGCAAGAAGGAAAAGTATGTAAGCTTGTTAAATCACTATATGGATTAAAACAAGCACCTAAACAATGGCATGAAAAATTTGATAATGCAATGTTATCAAATGGTTTCAAAATCAATGAATGCGATAAATGTGTTTACTTTAAATACATTCAAAATGGATATGTCATTGTATGCCTCTATGTTGATGATATGCTTATCATGGGTAGTAACTTGGAAATTGTCAAAACTACAAAACAAATGTTGAGTAGTAGATTTGACATGAAAGATATGGGAATCGCCGATGTTATATTAGGAATTAAAATTTCTAGAACATCGGATGGACTTATATTATCTCAATCTCATTACATTGAGAAAGTACTTGAAAAATTCAAGAAGTATGATATTAGTCCTACCAAGACACCTGTAGATGTAAATTTACATCTAGCAAGAAATAATGGTGAAAGCATATCTCAACTAGAATATTCTAGAATTATCGACAGTTTAATGTATGTCATGAACTGTACGCGACCGGACATAGCATACTCAATAAGTAAGCTAAGTCGATTTACGAGTAATCCAGGAAGAGATCACTGGAAAGCAATATTGAGAGTTTTGGGTTATTTAAAATATACTCAAAACTATGGATTGCATTACTCAAAATATCCACCTGTTCTTGAAGGACATTGCGATGCAAATTGGATATCTGATACAAAAGACTCTAAGTCTACAAGTGGGTATGTGTTTACCCTCGGAGGTGCAGCCGTATCTTGGAAATCCTCAAAACAAACGTGCATTGCTAGATCGACAATGGAATCTGAATTCATTGCACTAGACAAAGCTGGAGAAGAAGCTGAATGGCTTCGAAATTTTTTAGAGGATGTTCCAAATTGGTCTAAACCTGTGCCCGCAATATGTATACATTGCGATAGCCAATCAGCGATTGGAAGGGCACAAAATCACATGTATAACGGAAAGTCACGACATATTCGTCGTAGACACAATACCGTTAGACAACTTCTCTCAAACGGAATTATCACAATTGACTATGTAAAGTCAAAAGATAATATATCGGATCCACTAACGAAAGGTTTAAACCGAGAGCAAGTTGAAAGATCATCGAGAGGAATGGGTCTAAAGCCTATAAATAAATAAGAATCAATATAGTGGCAACCCAACCTAGCTGACTGGAGATCCCAAGATCTAGGTTCAATGGGCAAACCGAACTACATTGTATTCAGTAAGCACTGGAGGATATTTAATCCTATCCATTCCAAAGATGAGACAGTGCATATCTGCCGAGAAATTAGGATAAGTTATGCTTTTAATGACATCTATATCTTAGTACGTCTAAGTGGGGTATTGCAGAATACTCTTTATGGAAGTCACCTACGTGAGTAAGAAGGGGGCCACTTCTATGAGAATAATGAAAGGCATATTCTCTAAAATACTTGCGGAACCAAGTGGTGTTCACGGCCAAAATGAACACAAACGTGAGAACCAACTGTGTTGAAGAATTGTTGTGTGAATACTGTTGTCTAGGTTTACAATAACGGTTGACGGTTCAAGGACGTGAAGTCTACTGATTAACCAAGTAAATCCGATAGTATATCACTAAGGAAAGTTCAAAGCCACTAGGCTACTTCTCCTGATGCAATAAGTCTTCAGTTTTACTCAACTTGTGTCTGCATCTGCATTAGCATCTGATTTGTTTTATTTATAGCGATATATCATTCATGTGGGGGATTGTTGGAAAAATTGGACTTAAATGGGTTTTTAAGAAAGCTGTCCAGAATTTTTTGGACAGAATTTTGAGCAACTTTGAGCTCAAATTTAGGTGGGACCCACACTACGAAAATTGTGGGACCATATACGAACGCGTTCACCTCTGCAAGGAGATTAACGTAGTATATTCATATGTCCAATTTCAATAAGTTATGAATGATAAATATGTCCCCAAAGTGACTCACAAAGCAATGAAAGTAAATGAATTGGGTGTGTTTTAACTCTTGTCCCACATTGGAAGAGTAGTGGAATTTTGATGAGTTAATAACACCCCAAGTATGGACTAAGGCTTGGATGCCTTGGGGGTATCCCAACTCTTTGAAGGGGAGATGACCTAAGCTATGCACGGGTTGACTTTCGGTCAAAAGTCCACACGCGCGCGCGCGCGCGTCCGTCCGGCCGGCCGGCTCGGCTCGGCTCGGCTCGGCTCGGGCTTGGGCTTGGGCTTATAAAAATCTCCTACATTTTTGGGCCGAATTTATTTAACTTTCTGGGCTTTAATTATTAATTAATTACGAAATTAATTAATTAGTTGGCAGTTATTGCCAACAGTCAACAGTTAATTTCGTTTAACTGATTAACTGTTTTGACAGTTAATTTCGGTTGACTGTTCCAACAGTCAACACAAAAGCTATAAATTAAACATCCCCCCTACAGAATTTACTACTGAAAAAATTTCCCTCCTTCCAGAATTGCTGTCAATTTTATCCCAGAAAATTTCTGTCCTTCTCCTGCATAACATATCTATACTGTTTGTTATTGAGTTGAGTAAAAGCCACAGATTTGAGTTCGTTGTAATTAATTATTGTCGTGCTACATAATTAATTGGAAAATCCGTTCTATCTTGGGAGACAATATTCATCAACCTCGGAGCACATTGGAGGGAATAAATTGTCTTAAGGAAACTGTGAGATTCACAGGGCTCGGATTATTTCTTTTATTCTTGTTTAATTTCTGCAAATTCAAGTAAGTGTTTCATTTCTGTAATTCTGTTTTAATTCTGTAATTATATTATTTTCATAATTCTGTACAAATTGTTATTTATAAATAGTAGACATAACAATCTTTCATTTCTGTAATTCTGTTTTAATTCTGTAATTATATTATTTTCATAATTCTGTACAAATTGTTATTTATAAATAGTAGACATAACAATCTTATCGTCACAAACAACTCACACACTACATTAATCTCCTTTTATCCGCTAACCACCCAACAATGGCTACCTCCACACTTGTTTTCTTTATGGGCGCTATCTTTGCTTCCTCTTTCATGGTTCATGCAAGTGATCCAGATATCATAACCGACTTTATAGTCCCACCAAATACATACGCTGTTGACGCCAACTTATTCACATTCACCGGACTCCGACAAATACTCTCCCAAGAAGCCCCACCAAACTTCAAGGTTACTAAAGCCAGCATGGCAGAATTCCCTGCACTCAACGGCCAAAGCGTTTCTATGGCCGTCCTACAGTTTCCGGCTGGTGGCCTCAACCCGCCGCACAGCCACCCTCGTGCGGCCGAGCTTCTGTTCGTGGTTGATGGCAGCCTTGAAGTTGGCTTTATTGACGCTACTAACAAGCTTTACACTCAAACTCTGCAATTGGGGGACATGTTTGTGTTTCCTAAAGGGCTTGTCCACTACCAGTACAACCCCGACCCTAAGCTGGCAGCAACTGCTGTTTCTGCCTTTGGGAGTGCTAGTGCGGGGGCAGTTTCACTACCCACAACGCTGTTTGCGACGGGGGTTGATGATTGGATTTTAGCCAAGAGTTTTAAGACTGATTTGGCTACCATTCAAAAGATCAAGGCTGGTCTTGCACCCAAGGCCTAGCTTCGATCTTTTCTTATCATTTTCTTTCAATTAAAATGCTTGTGTTGTAATAACGATTCAATGATGATATGTGTAATCAGTTCTTGATTCATCGTAACATATCTTCATTGTACGATGCTGTTATTGCATGGGTTTATTAACTGAATATTAAGAGGGGGACTTTAATCTAAGTTTTTGATGCTTCCGAATTTCTTCGTTTTTAATTCCCACATAATTGAACGGCAATATAAATTGGTTTCATCTTAGCTTCAATGCCAATAATCATTTTGGGGACAAACTTCAAGGAATGAAAATTTCATAGCTTAGAGGTAGTAATCAAATAATTATTGGGGGCAAACCTTAAGGGCTCTTTTAGTTTGTGTTTCCGAAAACTATTTTCTGTGTTTAAAATTTAAAAGTAATAGAACATGCGTTTGATAGCTTATTTTCTAAAACTTATTTTTAAAATCATTTTTCAAAAATCTATGTTTAAAATATCATTTTCTAAAATCAGATATGAGCTATTTTCAAATTTGTTTTTATATTTTTATTTTCATTTCCATCATTAAGCACAACCCACCATGTGTCATAACTACTGTTCTAAAAAATCCGCACAGACACGCTTAAGCTCCGCCTAGGCATGCCTAGGCTCGAGGCTTGGGAGAAACGCCCCGCCTTACGCTTTTCACGCCTTATTTTTGGTAAAACCCTTAAGGCGTACTTTTTTTTTCTAAAAACAACAATGCTTTAGTGAAACGATATCGCTTTTTAAATAATTTTTTTACAAACCGGACCATTATCTCATCCAAAATAATCAAATAGTATTTTAATTTGCATATATTCAGACATATTTTTATGATATGTACAATTTTAGTATTTTAATAGCCTTGTTATGGTTAAAAAATATTAAAATATATTAAGAAGGCCTAAGTGCCTTTTCACGCCTCAGGCCCGCCTAGGCTTATAAGGCTTAAGGCTTGACCTCCACGCCTCGATTACGCCCCGCGTTTTTTAGAACCTTGGTCATAACCCACCACCATCCATAACCACCCACCCCCAATCACCACCTACTACTACCATGTGCCACTAGCACCCCTCATCACCCACCCCAAATCACCAATCACCAAGCACCAACCACCACCCACCTACGACCACCACCTACCACCACCACGTGCACTTGTAAAGGCAAAATTTCTGATATTGCTTATTGTCAAACGCCTTGTGTTGTTTTAGTCCTAGTTTGGCATATCCCGTTACAAACCGTCGCTAACTGTCACGGTAAACCAACATCAACACTCGAGACTTCCGGATATCCCATAAAGGTATAAAGCAATTAAGTATTTAAATTAATTCACATATTTTATTTCTGAGATGTTTATTTTTTAAAACGAACCGTTTTTTTTTTTAAATATTTTTTATTTTAAATATCATTCAAATGAGACATGTATCTCGTTCGAACGAAAATGTTAGTTCATTAGAAGGTCGTTTGAAGTTTTTATCTAATGAGCATCAATCGAGGGCGAACAATTTTGACTTGTCAGAAGCTGGTTTGAAGCCTGTTCAAACGAGAATGCCTTCTCGTTCGAATGAGATTATGTTTCATTCTAATGAGTTGCTTTTCTCGTTCGAATGAGCCTCAAATTTATTTAAACGAGTCATCGCCTTGAAAATTCTGAATGCCCTATAAATACCTGTTTTGTATTCAGATTTTTAAAGACTTTTGCTAAATACATTTCTCCATATATTTTGCAAAAGTTCTTCTTTGTTTAGTGTTCTAAAACACTTTTAATTCAGAACATTTATCCTGAAAATTGTTCTTGTGAATTCGTGTAACACTCCATATTTATGATGATTTAGAATTTAATTAATTCGGTGATATAGGAATTAATTCATCCGTAGGATGTAATTAGTCCGGTGAATTAAGATTTTATTAAATTGGATTAATTTTAAGATTCGCATGTGTCGTAATTTGAGGTCGAAGTTGAAGATTTTAGTAAAGTGACTTGGATGGCGATTCTGAGTGCACGGTTGATTCCAAATAGGCCGAGATAGTCGGAAAAGAGTACCCGAAGGTAGTAATTGGGTCTCAGAGCATTTTTAGGCATAACGGGGCTCACATGGAGGTGTTCAAGTCATTTGGACTTGCCGATAGGCTTAATTTCGAGATTAGCAATATAAAACCTACATTAGGGAGTTTGTGGCAGATGTAACTCAATAAAAAATCCTAGTTTTGCACAGGAGAGAAGATGGAGAAATTGGAAGAGTAGTTGGGAGCCAAACCAAGCAGAGGGGTATGTTTTTCGTCAAATATTCATCTACAACAAAGGAAATCAGACCCTACGAAATTATCCGGGCAAGTAGTTAAACTTGCTTTTAATTAAATTACGCTATTGCGATTCATATCATAGTGGGTGTAAGTCAACATTTGTTTTGGGAGGGTTATTGCATATAAATGATTTTTATGAATTGGGAAGTTTATGTAGAATTAAAGATGGGCTTGACACTGTAATATGATTACGTGTTGTAGAAATTTGATTTAGATAAGAAACTAGATGTTGTTAGTTATTTAATTCAGGTGTTAGACTCGGATTGTAATAAACATTTGAGTAGAAACCACGAAAACCCATTTTAAAGATTTCAGACTTTGATGGGAATTTATGATGTTTAGAGGTTGTGATGATGATTAGAAACCTTTAGAGGTGGGAAATATAATAGCTCTATTGGGTTAAATCTGGGAGGCAGCCTAGAAACTTATTTGGGTATTAATGGCAGAAATCCAAAGCCGTAAGAAGCCCATCATTGGATTTAGTAACTGTTATTGTGGATTAATGTCGTTTATAGGATAAACCTATGATTTGAATGAGTAATATAGAAGGAAAATGTGATGAACTATTGAAACTCCATCCTGGGTTGAGAAGATAAAAATTCGGAGGTCGTCAATGGCAGCCATGGAAGGGGAAAAAGACAGAGGTCGTTCAAACGACCCTGGCCGTCGTTCGAACGATGCTGGGTAAGATCCAACCCAATCCGACCCTTTTTGTTTCGGCTGGAAATCTTGGATAGTATATATTTTATAGTTACGAATTTGGTAACTTTGGAAAATTATTAAGGGTTCTAATTAAGATTTAACTAAATAGGAACCAATACTTTGAGTAATGGGGGAAGGGGATAAGAAACTTTAAAGGTAAAATAAAGGGTGAAATTTAGTAAATGGATTTTGTGAAATAAATTCATAATAATTTAAATTACGGACCAAGTTAGGGAGTCTAGACATTTTTGTTGAGAGACACGACGCTGATAAAATTTATGGAGGTGGAATTAATTTAATTAAAGGTCGAAGGTTTGACTCAGATTATTTTTAGGCTGAGTGCTACGAGAGTTAGACACGGTGTAGCTGGTTCAATTTATTATAGAGTTATATAATAAATTATTGAATATTAAATTTAAGGAGAGGTGTTAAAGTAAATAGTGCGATTTGTGTCCCAAATTCTAAGAGATGAAGTTACAGACCAAATAATTGAGTATGGGTACTATAGTTGACTGACACTGCTTAAATAATAAAATAATTAATGTATGATTAATTTAATTACAAATCGGGATATACACTTGGGTACTTCGGGCTAGTGCTATAAGTGTTAGGCGAGGGTTAGCCGGGCTTTATTAAATATATGTATACAGTTATGTGTCATAGTATATATATATATATATATATATATATATATATATATATATATATATATATATATATATATATTTGTGTGCTCTATAAATATCAGTGTGAATGATATTTATAGGAATACATACCCCTCTAGTACTATCATAGGAGATTGCGCGATGTGGGTGAATCTTTTGGCTTGAGGAACAGGGAGAGTATAGTTCCCATGTCATATTGTCTAGGATTTTTATTATGTGATTTATTTTCGAGGTAAGACGTCTTGGGTATGATTCGGTCACACTCCTGGGAAAATATGACTACCTCCACTACGTTTGCGATATTTTTGCCTATGTTCGGTGTGAGCTAGTCCGACTTAATGTGGTCGGGTTAGAGTGATCATGCCCAGGACATGATAGCATTTTAGAGAAAGCATCTGGTGAGTTATTACTCGGGAATGGGTGGCTATTATACGCGACATCTGTGTGAATGTTGTAGTATGCTAGTATGTATATAATGTGTTTAGATAATTATATACGATATTAATACATAAGTGTGAATGTATTTCTTATATAACTGCTGTGCAAGTTATATGATTTAAAAAGTGAGTTCTTATATAACTAGTGTGAGAGTAATATGATTTAAAAAAGGATATTTCTTATATAACTAGTGTGAACGTTATATGAATCGATATAGTGGAACCGATTAATAAGTTAATGAGTAGATAATTTAATAATGAAGGTAATAATACCCAGGTTAGACTAGTGCAGTAGAAAAAGGTGTGATATGGCTAGTTAGGTGGGTGAGCTTAACTAGGAAGGTTAGCAGGAAGGCGTTAGTTGTGCTCATTATATGAGGGGTGAGTTATGCGTTAAGATGGGGCGACACTAGCTGAAATATAAAGAGTGTTCATGCATATTTAATTATTGCAATTTAACTTCTTGCTAAATATTTTCAAAATGTTTTACTTGGGCTCTGACCTGTGTCAAAATCTTTTAGGTGTCCAATCACAGGGGTGCTCAGCTTGAGGATTATATCTAGGGATGCGTAGCTGGAGCTTGTGTGGAAGTTTCTAGGCTTAGCTATAGACGCTTAGTTCATTTATTCCTAGTGTAGGATCTTTACTTCTGTACTCATTTGGGCATGTTTCCCTTAGATTTAGTATTCAGTTATTTATTTAACTTTGCGTATCCAGGTTATTATTTCAGTTTACCATTGGATTGTATTATTGAAGTTGATTCGGTCATCTTTATTTATATTATTCATTTGTTGGATTTAGTTATCAGTTTGTGTTGATGGTTTAATTATTATTTATTTTCGCATGTTGTTAATTAATGAAAGGTAAAATTTGGCACCAGTATAATTAAATTACTACATGGTTAGTAACTCTAAAAAGTTTTCGACAGTGATGCTAAGAATGAGCTATATGAGACCAATGTTTTATTTTGATCACGGGCTCGCCACCCGATATTTTAGTATGTAGGGTGTCACAGATAGTATCAGAGCATCACGTTCTAGAGTCCTTAGGATATGTGTGGTTTATGAGGTTTCATCATAGCATTCTTTAATATAGAGCCTTATTATAGGATTGGTGTATTTATCTATGTATGTGACCTACGTTTTCCTGCTACTAAGTATAATTGATGTGATTCATGTACGAGTTCGGTTAGGCTTCATACCCCGAACTACTTTGGACGACCAACAAGGGACGTTGGAAGGACTGCAGGGGGAGAGGACCAGTAGAAGCCATGGAATATTCTGAGAACGGTGACCGCGATAGAAGTCAACATGACAATGGAAGGAGAAAATCCAAAGGTAATTATGCAGGGTGGAGTGCAGTGGCACCCATGATTTAATTCCAGGCAAAATTTTTGGCTTAGAGGAGAGGTGTTATAGTTGTGGGAGTCAATCAGCATAACTATGGAGAGATATCATGAATAACGAAAATTTTTTGGTGCGATTTAATCACAAATCCTCTCACCAGTTCTTTAAACAGAAAGGGGAATGACACAGAAAGCTGCCTTATGTGTAAAGAGTAGGAACACATGTGTGGATATTGTTCGCGGTCAATTGTGGGACATGAACGAGATACCCAGTAGGGCAAGAATTATAAGAAGTTTTTGGTTTGGTTGGAACGAGGGTGTTATGTCCAGGAACTATTTGAGTCGCGAGTGCTATTGGCAATTAAAAGTATGAGTTTTATCCCGAGATTATTGGGGTATATTTTGTGTGACACGAGCGAGTCACAGTAGTTTGTTAGTGATAGATTCACATGTGAAACTGGTTTAGTAAAGGTACCGTTAATATCAATATAGTGTGTGTATATTTATCGTGGAGTAACAGGGCTCTCTTCAGTTCCTTTTGCAAGGGAGCGGGTGGGGAAACCGAGAGGATATATATTTTACAAGGTTATCTTATTTTTTAGAGGTTATATTTGAGATATGATTTTATCCTAGGTATGAACTATTGAGCGATGGTGGGCGGTTACACTAAAACTATTGTAATGACACAAGTCTCCGATTGAGTCTCAATGTTGTGTTGGCTCAATTCCGGACAGAAATATTTGAGTCATAGGATAGTGTTCATGTGTATCCATCCAAGCCTATGACGTGCTAGTTGAAGACGAAGCGGCCAAGATTAAAGCTACATAAAATGTCGAGTTTGTTGTGCCTCGTTTCTACGTCAACAACATGTGTTCCATTTACTCCTAAGGTATGAATGGATTACATATTTATATAGGAGCTTGGAACAATTTTAATTGGGTGTAATTTTCATTTAAATGATGTTTATTTTCAGAAGGTTTCTTTAAAACTTTAAAATAAAGTTTCTGGGCTAAAAACGGAATTTTAAACATTCTGAAAAGTCGTTCGATATTGTCGTTTGAATGAGAATTTCATTTGTACGAGGTTTGCCAATGATATTTCCCAACAGGCCACTGGAACTTCGTTATAAGTGTCGTTCGAATGAGATTTCGTTAGAAAAGAAAATCTCGTTCGAACGAGATTTTCGGTGGGAAATTTAATTGGCAGTTTTAAGCAGTTTTCACCTCTATCCCACTACTTTTTTCCCACTAACTTTTAACAGACTTAATATATGTGGGAACCAACCTTTTCAAGCCAAAATTTTCATATTCCTTCATCTTTTAGAGAGAGTTTTAGAGAGTTCATTTTCAAATGAAAAGGTTCATGTTTTGAGTGTTTATTTTTGAAGAAAAAAAATCCTTAAACACTTTTGTTTACACCCATAGTTTGTTTATTCCAAATTTCCATATAAATATCGTTCTTGGAGTGTTTGGCACCGAGTTTACTCTACCGAGTTGAAGAGTTCGTTTTGGTTTACTTCTACATCCCTCAAAGAATAAGTTTTGTTGTTTGTTACTACGACATTATCATACGGTGAAATGCAGCGTGTGTGGTTGATGGGTTCCTAAAAGTCCGATCGGTAGATTTCGAGACCACGGTGGAGCTCCGTGGTTATTCTCTAGGCAGAAGTGTATACAAGAAGGAGCGTCGGGGCTTGGACGGAGTCAAGTCGAGTGTTGTAAGTCTTACTGTCTTGTATTTGTAAAACCGTACTTATTGGATTTGAGGCTAGGGCCGTCCGAGGTTTTTTCCCGTTGTGGGGTTTTCCTCATACATCGCGGCGTAGTGTGCGTGATTTACTTTTATCTTGCAAAATAACTTAGAACGCATGCTTAGGATTATTTAAGATAAAACTTGGTTTAATTGTGACACTTAATTAATTTGGTGCAAATTCAATTTGGGTAAATGTTAATTTAGTTCAAGTCTTTTACTTTAATTTGATAAAATTTGATTTGGCCTAATTTGCAAAATTGGATTAATTTTGTTAGGCAAATTTCTAGGACTTGGGTTAAATAAATTTTGTTTAAGTGAAAATATATTTGGTGATTAATCTAATTTCACTTGGATTAATTTTAATTTGATAGAAATTGAATTACTTTTTGTTGTTAAAATTTAAAATCAGGGGCTATCGCCTTTACAACTATCGTGTTCGCTGTTCCAAGGCATGATGGATATTTATGCGATGTCTCACTTGAAAGAGGGTCGAGGTCGAGGCGATATTTTTATGAAATATCTTTCAGAGAGTATTTTTTTCTAGTTACATTGGATCCCGATGCGTAGGGACTTTTATTGATGTGATTCACTATATATCGGGTTCACCGTTGAGCAGAGAGTTTTTAGCTTATTGTTTTTTACATGTTGAGAAATTAGTGATTGTGAGAGCATCATATCAGGTGACGCCTTGAGATACATGGGAATAAATGATTTGAGTTATGTGTCGGGAAACAGGATTTGTGATATCTTAGTTATGTGCTTTGAACCCACAGATTTCGATGATCGACAATGTTAGGGAATACTGTATTGAGGAAAGTTCTTCTGAGCTTCGTTGCGGAATGTTACACGCATGGACCTTAATAAACATTAGGACTAGTGAGACGTTGTTGGATGCTAGTGAATCGGTTTTAAATGTTAAATTATTGAACGTATAGAGGAAACACTTTAAGCTGGGAGCTATTACAATATATGGCCAGTGGAGCCGGTTAGTGCTGCGAAAGAAGCACTGAGAAAACTTATGTACCACAAGTTAATAGGTAGGGCAGTATCGAGAAGAATTTAATGGCAAATTGGTGGGTTAATCGAGAATACCCGTATGATATAGCGACATCGAGAGTGCGAAGCTAAGCTTGAAATAAGTATGTTACGTTAGTGATATTTATGCGAAGATGTTTGGGATATAGTACATAGTATGGTGAGACTTTATGTTCGCTGTTCCGAGGTATGATTTACTTGTGCTAGTTATCACCTGAAAGAGGGTTTAGTGTATACATACATGTATATATGTTATGGTGTGTTGCATAGTATACTTATAAGAAAATGTTTGTATTTTTATATTTTATCTCGGTGACTAGGAACGGTTACTGATGGTATTCATGATGGATAGGTTTATTATCCAGTGGGGAGATATAGCTCGTGATTGATTCGTGCTAATAAACTAGTGATAGTACGGGGTGACATATTGTATGATGCCTTTTGTAACCTGAAAGTGGAAGAGTATACTTTTATGTCAGGAGACATGAATTTGGGGGTACGTGTTATGGACTAGGGCCTAACAGATCTCAATGACCGTCAATGTTAGGTATTAGTGTATCGAGGGGTTCCTTGTTTGTATTTCTCTTTGTGAGACGTCCCAGGCATGAAACTTAGCACAACGTTGGAAGTGGGGAGGTGTGTGGTCATTAGGGCATTGGTTGGTACCCCAGCTATATTACATATATGTAGTTATAACTGTGAGTTTAAAGTTATATTACGATTTAAGGCTAGTGGAGTCGGGTAACATTTGTGCGGATAAGCATGGGTATAAGGTTTATGGGAACCCTGGGTAATTAATTTAATTTTAATATAGTTCATAATCGGAAGGGTAGAGATATGTGTAGTGATCGTAAGGGCATGTGAGTAGGAAAGTATTTCGAGGCTTGGAGTACTAGACTCATCTTAATTTAGAGGACGATATTTATTTATAAGGGGGGAGTATGTAACTCCCATATTTCTAAGGATTTAGAATTTAAATAATTCAGTGATAGAGGAATTAATTTATCTGGAGGATTCAATTAATTCATTGAATTCAGATTTAATTAGTTGGGTTCATTTTTAAAATTCACATGTGTTATAATTTGAGGTCGAGGTTGAAGATTTTTGTAAAGTGACTCGAATGGCGATTCTGAGTGCACAGTTGATTAGGAATAGATCGAGATAGTCAAAAAGAGTACTTGGGGGTAGTAACTGGGTCTCGGGACATTTTTAGGTATAGTCGGGTTCGCACCGGGGTGTTCGGGTCATTTGGACTTGGCCCATAGGCTTAATTTCAGGATTAGCAGTATAAAACCTATATTACGGAGTTTGTAATGGACACAACTCAATAAAAAAATCCTAGTTTTGCAGAGGAGAAAAGATGGAGAAATTGGGAGAGCAGTTGGGAGCCAAACTAGGCAGAGGGGTATGTTTTTCATTAAATATTCGTCCACAACAAAGGAAATCAGATCCTGTGACATTATCCCGACAATTAGTTAAAATTGCTTTCATTTAAATTCCTATACTGTGATTCATATAATAGTGGGTGTAAGACCACATTTGTTTTGGGTGGGTTATTGCATAAAAAAGAGTTTTTATGAATTGGGACATTTTTGTAGAATTAAAGATGCGATTGAGGTTGCAATATGATTGCATTTCGTAGAAATTTAATTTAGATGAGAAGCCAGATGTTGTTAGTTGTTTAATTCGGGTGTTAGGCTGGGATTGTAATAAACACTTGAGTAGAAACCATGAAAACCCATTTTGAAGATTTTAAACTTTGATGAGAATCTATGATGTTTAGAGATTGTGATGAAGATTAAAAACCTTTAGATGAGGGAAATATAATAGAACTCTTGGGTTAAATCTAGGAAGAAACCCAGAATCTTATTTGGGTGTTATTGGCAGAAATCTAAAGCCGTAAGAAACCCATCTTGGAATTTAATAACTGTTATTGTGGATTAATGTCATTTATAGGATAAGCGCATGATTTTAATGAGTAATAGAGAAGGAAATTGTGATGAACTGTTGAAACTCCATCCTGGGTTGAGAAAATAAAAACTCGGAGGTCGTCAATGGAAGCCATAGAAGGGGAAGAAGGCAACGGTTGTTCGATTGACCTTGGCTGTCGTTCGAACGACGCTGGGTAAAATTCGGCCCAATCCGTCCCTTTTTGTTTTGGCTTGAAAGCTTGCACAATATATATTTTTAGTTATGGCTTTGGTAACTTTAGGGAATTATTAAGGGTTCTAATTAAGAGTTAACTAAATGGGAACCAATACTTTGCGTAATGGGGGATGAAGATAAGAAATTTTAAAGGTAAAATAAAAGGTGAAATTTCATAAGGGGATTTTGGGAAATAAATTCCTAATAATTTAAATTATGGACCAAGTTAGGGAGTTCAAACATTTTATTTGAGAGACACGGTGTTGATAAAATTTGTAGAGGTAGAATTACTTTAATTAAGCGTCGGAGGTTTGACTCAGATTATTTTTAGGCTGAGTGCTACGGGAGTTAGGCACGGGTTAGCTGGTTAAATTTATTATAGATTTATATGATAAATTATTGAATATTAAATTTAACGTGAGGTGTTAAAGTAAATAGAGCGATTTGTGTAAAAAAATTCTAAGAGATGATGTTATGGATCGAATGAACGAGTCTGGGTAATGTAGGTGGATGACACTACTTAAATAATACAATAATTAATTTGTGATTAGTTAAATTACAAGTCGGGATTTAGACTTGGGTACTTCGGGCTAGTGCTACGGGTGTTAGGCGTGGGTTAATCGGACTTTATTAAATATATGTATACGGTTATGTGTGATAGTGTGTGTGCTCTATTGATATCGGTGTGAATGGTATTTATAGGAATACATATCATAGGAGGTTGCGCGAGGTGGATGAATCCCCAAGCTTGAGGAGCATGGAGAGTATAGTCCCCAGGTCGTATCGTTCCAGATTTTTTACTGTGTGATTTATTTTCGAGGTGAGACATCTTAGGTATGATTCGATCTGATTCTCGGGAAAATATGATCGCCTCCACTATATTTTCAATATTTTTGCCCAAGTTTGGTGTGAGATAATCCGACTTATGGTGGCGGGTTTAGAGTGAGCATGCATGGGACATGATAGCATTTTAAAGAAAGAATCCAACGAGTTATTAATCGGCAATGGATGGTTATTATGCGCAACATACGTGTGAATGTTTTAGTATGCTAGTAAGTAAATAATGTGTGTAGGTAATTATATACGGGATTAATACATAAGTGTGAATGTATTTCTTATACAACTAGTGTGAAAGTTATATGATTTAAAAAATGAGTTCTTATATAATTAGTGTAAGAGCTATAAGATTTATAAAGGGGATTTGTAATATAACTAGTGTGAACGCTATATGAATTGATATAGCGGAACCGATTAATAAGTTAATGAGTAGATAACTTAACAGTTAAGGTAGTAAGCTTAACTAGGAAGGTTAACAGGCAGGAATTTGGTGTGAACATTAGATGAGGGGAGAGTTATACCTCAAGAGAGTACGGCACTAGCTTAAATATGAAGAGTGTGTATGCATATTTAATTATTGCAATTTCACTATTTGCTAAATATTTTTAAAATGTTTTACTTGGACTGTGACATGTGTCAAAACTTTTACAAAACATTTTTGGTGTCCTTCCACAGGGACGCCCAGCTTGAGGATTCTATCCAGGGATGCGTAGCTGCAGCTTATGTGGAAGTTGCAGGATTTTGCTATAGATGTTTCGTTCATTTATTCCTAGTGTAGGATCTTTACTTATGTACTCATTTGGGCATGTCGCCCTCAGATTTAGTATTCAATTATTTATACGACCTTGTGTATCCAGGTTATTGTTTCAGTTTACTATTGGACTGTATTCTTGAACCGATGGTTGATTCAGTCATCTTTATTTATATTATTCTTCTGTGTTGGATTCCGTTATCAGTTTGTGTTAATTGTTTAATTATTATTTATTTTCGCATGTTGTTAATTAAGGAAAGGTAAAATTTGGCACCAGTCTAATTAAAGTACTAGGTGGTTAGTAACTTTAAAACATTTTTGATAGTGATGCTAAGAATGAGCCATATGAGGCCAACATTTTATTTTGATCACGGGTTGGCCACTCGATATTTTAGTAGGCGGGGTGTCACAATTCGTTTAAACCCTAGACTATTTTAATATTATGCATACACCTTTGCGGAGAAAGCATATTCATGGTATGAAATCCGAGGGGATCACTGTTGAAGACGAAGGCTGAGGCTGGATCGGTGGATACCGAGGAAGAATCGGTCATTCGTGGATCGCTTAGTGATAAGTGACATTCTTTAGAGGTTGTATGAAGACACTGTTTGCAGGTATCAAGTAGTTTGTAAGTCGATAGTCTTGAAAACTCTCTAAAGTGCTTAATACAAGGTTTTTCCCAAAAGGGATTTTCCTCAATCTTGTGTTCTTGAATGCGTATCTTAATTATCTTATTTATAACACATGTTTGCCTTCACAACGAATTTGATCAAAGATAAAATTTATTTAAAATTGGTTTCGTATGCTTGGGAATTAAATTGATAAAAATTCAAAAATAGATTTTTGTTGGTGATCATCCTTGTCGAACACGTTTATTTCCACATTCTCATATTGGTATCAAAGCATTCAACATTCTTACTCCAATAAGTGGCATCCGAGCGAGTTGCATTAATTTTTCGTGTAGATCCTTATTTAGTGCTATTTTAGGGTGGTTGGTTATTCATCTATCTTGTGACTATTTTTTTTTTCTCTCGATGGATTCCCATAGTTTTGATGACTTAAATCGTTTGAATTTTGAAGTTTGCTAAAAAATTGAAATTCTTAAAAAAAAAATTCGTTTTAAAGCTGTTATGTAAATTTTAAAAACTGGTCGAATTCAAAGAGATTTCTTTCGTGAGAAACTTATCGACATGGATCATGATTTTGAAATTTTAAAATTGTCCAAGAAAGAGAGTGATGATAGAGTCCGAGTTTTAGAGAAAGAATTATAGGACTTTAAAATTTCTAGGGTTTGTGATTGTGCCACTTAGAGGAACTTGAAGTTAGACTAGTTGATTCTCGCATGCATGCACGTGACTGTTCACATGCTATATCTTATGAGTGATTGCTTGCATGATTTTGTTTGTCGTACTCTAGTTGCGCTTCATGATATATGTTTGCTAGTGTTATGACATGTATATTTTCTGTATTATATTTTTCTTTATTGATTCTTATTGAAAAAAATACAAAAATATTTTGGTTTCTCTTTTAAGTTAGAGCTTGTAAAAAATGGTATTTTTACTTTGAATTTTTTCATAGAAACTCAAAAAGATTTTTGGTTTTTGTGTATTTTAGTTTTACACATTATATGTGGCATATTAGTGTGTTTGAATCCAATTCATTTTGTGCTTTCCATATGGCTAGGACATTTGATTATGATTGTAAATACTTAGAATGTTCTTAACCATGTTTTTGCATGGAGTTGTATCGAGATTGATTTGCACTACGGATTCGACTTTATATATGCCTCCGCACATACATGCACGAATTTTATTGAATTTTAACTTCAGATGTATATTTGATCTTCGTGAGATGTTCTCCCATCAATTTTGTCATCTACATATTTTTATGACTATGGAACATTTGTGCATGTAAAAACCACTGTCCGTGAGCATTTATTTATTTTGTTTATATATATGAAAGTGTACGGGAAAGGTCTATAAAAGGATCAAATATCTTTTGCGGGAAAGCCACCGTTGACAAGATCTCAAGAAACTATTAAAGGCAATAAAAAAATTTGCCAAAAAGGGCCAACTTAGTTTACTTTGCTTGCTCATTCAAAAGAAATAACTTCAAAAGAATTTATAAGAGAATATGCAATATGTTTATCTTTTGAGGGTGTTTAGTTGAAGATCAATGGGTTTGCACAATGAATCTTAGTATGCTCATTTTTTCACGATGCTATTGATTTGTAGAATCATCAATAATCTAGGCTTGTATACATTGTACTTGTTTTGTTCATCATGTGAACTTTATTTGTCACTTGAGGCTAAATTTTAGTTTGATAAAGTTTTATTGTCAATTAAGAACTTCTTGAACATATTTGAGTGTTTGGGTTATATTTCATTTGTATCTAGTTCCCGCCCATCCATTACATCCCATATGTTTAGACACATCGATACTATGCTAATGTGTAAAGCTTATATATTTTATGTCATGTTTTGTGGTCGTTTATACCTATATATGTGAGTCAAAATTTCATTGATATATTTTGTATATATTATATATGGTATTGTGCTTTCAGTCTTTGAGGTTTATATTTAGTCCATATTTATCACATGCTTGATCTTTTCGATTATTTATGCTTGAGTTTCCATATTGTGTGTTTGCTATACTTTACACCATTGTATGATCTTATTCCCTTCTCTTTCAACTTAGTTGTGGCATCAAATTTGTTATAAAATTGGTGTCTTACGATCACTTATTAAGGGGGATTTTTAGTTTTGGGGAGTAATTATTTATGCTATCTTATATTGTCTATTCCTGAACAAAAAGGGGGAGAAATAGTATATTTTCTTTACATGAATATGATATCTTTATCTTAGTGGGAGACATCTTACCCAGGTTGAGATTATTTAGACATTGTTAGATGTTTATTCATTTGCATATTTATACTTGTGATATTCTCTTGCATTTAAAGGTGTGTTTTAGTGTGTAGGATTACTTGTTTACATCAATGCGATTTTTTTTCATGCATAACTGTGTAACAAAAGGTTCCCTAAGGGGTGATAAATGCAGTTTTCTCTTGATGATAAAGATACATCTTGATCTAATTATATCTGGCAAACCCATTAATAAATGACTTCATGGCGTGGGTAGCTGTATTGTCCACAATCATATCGATATTGGGTAGAGGGTAATCATCCTTCGAAGAGGCCTTGTTCACATCTTGGTAATCAACGTACATGCGAACCTTCCCCCCAAATTTTGGAACGAGTACGATGTTAGCTAACCATGTGGGATATTTGATCACATGAATGAAACCCACGTTCAACCGTTTGACCACTTCTTCCTTAACCTTGAGCGACCATTCGATGCGGAGCTTTCGTAGTTTCTGTTTGACCGGGTTGCATTTTGGGAGAGTTGCAATCTTATTCTGAGCTATCTAGGGATCAATGCCTAGCATGTCATTGTAGGACCATGCTGAGATGTCCACAAATTCCTTCAATATTTCTTCAAGTTACGCGCACTTTTGCTCGTGAAGGGTAGACCCTATCCTAATCTCGCGCAGTTGGCTACTAGAACCTAGATTAATAACAACAATTTCATATTCATTAACTTGAACACGGTTATGTTATTTTTTATTAACCTTATTAAGTTCATTTAAGAATTATTCATTTGAAAAATCGTCATCATCAAGAGTTTAATTAGAATTAAGACAATTAATGTAAGGAACAACAAGATACTCAAAATCTTCGTTTATTTCATTATTAGGAAAAGTAGCGTTGAGAACCTCATCGAAGGAGGTCTCAATTACATCAGAATATGTAAGAACAACAAAAAAGGAGGAAATAGGATAAATGTCTGGGTTGGGTTGAATTTCAACGGATGGAACTGGTATAGAATTCCAGTTAAGGGGAGGTGCATCAGCAGCTTTGATCAGGTGGGATGGATCCGATGATGTAACACTTGAGTGGATCATGCAGAGTGTTAGCCCCAATGTCTGCAAGTTGAATAAATTATCGAACTCACTTCCCTCTGAATCTTCGTTATCAGCTATAGTCCCCTCAATGAGTGGTAGCACAAGCCCTATCTTTGAAATTATCCCCTATTAGGATCGGAAGCGGTTCGACTCAAAAACCTGACATAAGCATATCATTTTCCCTATGCTATAGTTTTAGTACCGAATTATTGGTGCTTGTATTCTCGGTGTTATCATCGTCGACCAAGATGGTGATGACATTCCCATTGCCAAAGAACTTCAGTTTCTTATGTATGGAAGAAGACACACCCTTGATACTATATAGAGCCACGGTCGTTGACGCGACTCAGAAAGTGTCTCTAATGTGCGTTCACTCTAGGCTCAAGTGAAATCCTGTCGCGTTAGTAATAAACCCGATAAGTCGGGATCGTATCCACAGGGAAATAGGACAATGGAATTGTAACGACGATGGGCAGATGAATGAATCCTAACTTCAACTCTAAAAAGGAAAAGGAAAAATGATTTGGTTTATGGAATGACTACACTAGATGCAATTATGAAATTATGAAAAGATGCAATTATTCTAAATTACCTAAAATACTGATGAAGACTGATTTAAAACTTTAAACTATGTGATGAGAGAAACAGGATGGGAATACAATCCCCCAACCCTAGTGTAGTGCAGATATAAAACTAATCGTAAATTTAACTGATTAATTAGACCGAGAATTTAGTGCTCCCAAGCATTACGTATACGAGGTTCAAGCCCGCACTATACTTAATCAGAGGACGAGTAAATCGGTATCGCGATTGTTACACTCGAATTGCATTCTAAAGCATCCCGATTACCCGAAAGTAAACGAGATCCAAAGATCTATAATTATCGTGTTCCTACGCAATACGGTCGTAATAAATCACTAAATTAAGAGGATTAATGTTATACACATGCAAGTATCACATCAGGCTGGGTTCATGTATCCCGACCTTAGAAAATCTAGCCTAGCATACTGAAAGTATTGAAAACGATCTTTGAATTGCATAAAACCATGATTAAACTAAGGAAAATTATGGAATGATGTAGAAAGGAATTAAACAGTAGAAATAACTCACTAATCTTACCAAAGCAGTAAAAGAAGCAATTAAGAACACTTGTAATCATCGAAATTTGAATAATCTTCACTCTTGGAATTAAAAGAATAAACTATCTCTAAACTAGGGTTTTACAGAAAGAATGGAAAATTATATTAATTCTCCGTCTTAAGAATGGTAATAAAACGGGTTTATATACCCTACAAAACTCCAAGAGTTTTAGCTGCACTAGGACTCTCCATTAGAGGAAGATTAGAAAATTAAAATTACGACAGTCGGACCGGTCCTGTCCTCCTCTGAACCGGTTTGCGTTGATCCGGACAGGTCCTGTCCTCCTCCGGACCGGTTTGCCTTGGATCCAAACCAGTTCTTTTATATCTTGGGCGGACCGGTCTGTGGCGGACCGATTCTTTTATTTTTCTTCAGTTTCGATCCGTCTTCGGTCCGGAGTTGTCTGGAATGTGGCAGTGCGGATCGGTTCTTTTAATTTCTGGGCGGATCGGTCCTGTGCGGACCGGTTCTTTTAATTTCTGGGCGGATCGATCCTGTGCGGACCGGTTCTTTTAATTTTTGGGTGGACCGGTCCTCTCTTTATTTGACTTTTTCTTCTATCTTTGACTGCTCATAACTTTCACACCGGGATCTGATTGAGGTGCCGTTTTTTTTAGTGTTCTTGTAGTTGAAAGATCTTCAACTTTCCAGTTGGCCCCCCTCCAGAATAAGGCTGCAAAATTATGAAAATGCCCTTTACTCCCCGTTTCTTGGTTTTCTTTCACTGTTTTGAGTTCTCTTTGGCACTATCTTGCATGAAATACTTGTAAAACACATAAGAGATACACAAAATATGAAATACTTGCCAAAAATGGTTAGTAGCATAAATATAAGCCAAATCCAATCTATTTACACCGCACGAGATCATAAAAATATCGAAATTAAGGGGATAAATGTGAAGAATTTATGCCTAATCAAATCCCCCTAACTTAGAACTTTGCGCATCCCGAGCAATGTAAAAGAATCCTAGCTAGGGTTAAATATTGAAAATCATTTTATTGGGATAGACTACCTTTTTCGCGGGCAAGCGATTGCATTTAGCGTATGCAATAAGCCTTTAAACCCCTAGGTCACCCTAGTACGACGAGTGGTGTCTCGTGAGGGTTTGCAGAGAATATACCCACAAAATTCGACTAAAAGAAACTTCAAAATACACAAAAATTGTATAATTAAAACTTTCCCAGAAAATAGTCATCATCAAGTCATATTTACAAGTCTCAAATCATAGTGCGTGTGTGCGAAGCCAAAATTTAACTGCGGATTTCCACCGATTGACCATTACGTTATTTATCCGAAAATTCATTTTGATTTCAAATTCTCAAGGAATGCTCTCTCAAACGAATCACTCGGAATGTGGCTATTCTCTCAGTATGCGAGATATAAAGAGTAAATATAATGGACACAAAGTCACGCACATAAGTAGAAAGACGAAAATTTCATAGTGATAGGATCTCATCAACGGAATACGATTTTTCAAAACGGGAACATTGCCTCTTATTCATGCATTCAATCTCTTTTTATTATCTTTTGGTGTCTTAGCTCTCCACGCGGTAATCAATTTTGCAATTTGGACTTGATTAGGACTTTTTCGAGTTTTAAGGTATATTGGGTAAAATGAAAATGGTAGGGAAGGTTGGAATTGGAAAAGTCATTTATGATGTCCATTTGTGCTTTTTCTGGGCTATTGCTCATTTTTTTCTTCTTTTTCTCTATTTTTTCTTGTTTTTAACTTCTTTTCTTTTCTTACTATTTTCGTTGAGCATATCGATTTTTTTTTGCCCCTTTATATGCACTTTTCGGACTTAAATTCTGAATTTTTCCATTTTTCGCAATTCCGGGCTATTTGGATTTTTCGGGTTATCAAACGAAAGGGAAAAGTTTATTTGGATCAATTTGGGTTACAAAAGGGGTGATTTTTCAATATGTTTTTTGGTTAATATTTTTGGGTGACAAACGAGGGCCTATTTCATTGTCCAAAATACCAATTGCGTTACCATATGCGTCTCGAGATTAATTATTTTTAGAGATTTATTGCGCGCTTTTTAAGGCAATACCACACACGTTTTTCATAACCGATCAAAATGAAAGGATTGAGATCCACGATGACTTGTTAGACGCTGAAAAGAACTTTGAGTTAACAATTAACTCGGATTGATTTAAAAACTCGCAAAAAGTGATAGGCTCGAATCTCACCGAGTTTGTTAATCTCCACACTTATTCGTTAAGTCGTCAATTTTCGCTCAAATTCCATCTTTGGTCAATTTCGGCTTTGTGTATGTTGAATTTTACAACTTGAGACTTCAATCCGACTTTTAATGATATTTTTGAAAAATTTGAACTCCAATTTTTATTTATTTTGAACAAAAATATTTTTGGATTTGTCAAAATTTTATGATTTTTTTTGGAAATTTCTGGGTATTTTTGAAAATTTGTGAAGTTTTAGAAATACGCACTTGTGACCCCCCCAACTTATACTTTTGCATTGTCCTCAAGAAAAAAAAGGACTAAAATCTGACTCAAAGCGAATAAAAAGTGCGAGAAAATAAAATAAACAAATTATTAAAATGGAACAAGACACTATATGACACTCATGCATGACTCAAAAATACAACAACAATCACCCCATACGCGTCGGGGGTGCGACGACCTCTCATCTCTCCACAAACTCACCCGACCCCACTCACGGGGTTCGATGCTCTCCTTGTCACTCCCGTCTTCCTGTCATATACCAACAACCAGAATAAGTTGGGCCCTTTCCCATAAATAAAGAAAAGATTGGGAGACTCATCATGACTACTCGAAAAAGGATCCCTGGGATGCTTACTCAAAGCATAGCTTGCGTGCAACGACTCAGAGGGAACACCTAATTTTCTTTTGATTTTTGGAATGCATGGGTCGGACTCTAAGCCGTATGAAACATAACTTTTCTCCTCACTCGCCTTCGGGACCTCTAGTGGTATGGGTGGATGGTCACAAAGAAGGAATTCATCGATTTTATCTTCCCACTCGCTCTCTCCTAAATGACTATGTGAATCCAATAGAGGTTGGACTTCATCGTTAAGGCTCTCATCTACCTGACCAAATTCTCTCTTAAAGTCCGCTAGTCTCAACTCCTCTAGCCCTCTCTCTTGCTTTGTTTCCACATTCTTCCTTTCTCGCCCCATCTCAACATTATTAGGTGGTGTGGGTGGGTAGTACTCGAGGAGAAAAATATCTATCGTGTCTTGCCATTCGCTCTCCTATAAGGACTCATACAAACTTCTCCCTATGCCCTCTAAATTGTTGCTCTCACTTGATGTAACAAGGCATACCCCTATCGGCTCTCGCGTGTGGGTCCTCCCATGCTCGTGTGCTTCCCCTAAAAGATCCGTCTCTCGTGGTTTTCCTTCGTCACCCTCGTTCTTGATATTGTTAAAAATATTTGTATCGAGGGTCATGTTCCCAAATGTTAATTGCATCCGACCACTCCAAGTATTGATGAGTGCATTAGCCGTAGCTAAGAATGGGCGACTAAGGATAATGGGAACATGATTGCTCGGGAGAATGGAGGGCTCCTCGTCCCAAATGACAAAGTCCACCGGGAAGTAGAAAGTGTCTATTTGGACGATCACATCCTCAATGATTCCCCGCGGCATCTTCACAGAACGATTCGCGAGCTGGAGAATCATATTTGTGGGCTTGAGGGCTCCTAAATCGAGTTTCTTATAGATGGAATAGGGTAGAATGTTAACACTCGCTCCTAAATCTATTTGTGCTCTTTCGATTCGGTTCTTCCCCATAATGAACGAAATGGTGGGTGCACCCGGATCTTTATACTTTATCAGAAGGTCACTCGATAAAACTGAACTGAGATTCTGGGCCATAAAGATAATTCTTATTTACCTTTAGCTTGCGTTTCACCGTGAGTAAGTCCTTAATGAACTTAGCATATGCGGGAATTTTCTATATGGTCTCGAGAAAAGGTAAATTAATCTTTACTTGTTTAAGGACATCCAAAACACCGTCTCGAGAAGTCCCTTTGGAGTGAGGGACCAACCGTTGAGGGTACAGGGTACCGGTGGGGGGTTTTGCTACTACCTTGAACTCAATAGTGCCTTCTTTATCACTCTCATTCAAGGGGACATCTTCGGCCTCTTTCGTGCAGGGCGAAGTCTCCTTGTATTTAGTTGTATCGTGTGGGGGAGGTGAGAAGTCAACTACTCTCCCACTACGTAGAGTGGTAATTGCGCTACATTGCTCCGGATGGTCATGGGGTGTGGAGCTTACACTATTTTGACCTTGGGGAGGTCTTTGGCCCTGGGCGGAAAACTTGCCCTTCTCTTGGATACTCAATGATGATTGCAACTGTGAAATGTTCTCATTCATGTCGTGGATCATGCGCTCATGCCTAGCATTAGTTGCAGTCTAGTTATTGGTAAATTTGTTTATCGTATCCTCGAGACTTTTCCGCGGTGGAGGAATATATGATCCTTGAGGTGGTGGTGCTTGCACATGTCCTTGCATGTGTGGAGCTTGTTGAAAGTGTTGTGGTGGAGGAGGGGCAACATGTGAATTAGGATTCATCACAGCATGTTGTTGCCCATAGCCAAAACCAGGATGATTTTTCCACGAAGGGCTGCAAGAATTCCCGTAGGGTGCACCAAAATCACCCTTGAATCCTCCTATACCACTCACTTGTTCTTGAAGCTTCACTTTATAGGCGGGTATAGTCGGGAATTCATTAGTTGAGTGACCCGCCTCACAAATTTCACACACCTTCTCTACGGGGTTTGGTATGGATCCAGTTGGTCCTCTTCCCAATACCTCACATAGGTCTCGAAATCCTTTCTCAAGTGTATCCAATCGACTGTCCGTCATAGAAATCTTATCCACGTGAAATAGCCCGAATGCCGCTGGAGTGGTGGTCACTTGACGATTTCAATTTTGATCATTGGGATCAGATGTATCCCAGGATTGGGTAGTCTCAGCGACATACCTCAGGTGAAGCTCAACATCGTGGGCGTCTAGATCGACAAAAGGACCACTACTCATGGTTTCAACGAGTTGTTTGGAATTAAGACTCAGCCCATTATAGAGGAAAGAAATGATTTGCGCCGTATCAAATCCATAATGGGGGCATGAAGTAACTAACTCATTGAAATGCTCGTAACATCGATGAAATGGCTCATTTTTTGATTGTCTGAACGCTTGAATTTGAGCCTTTATGGAGATTGTTCGATGTGGTGGGAATAATTTCTTGAGAAATCTAGATTTCAACTTGTTCCAAGATGGAATTGAGCTTGGATGTAAAGACCATAGCCAGGTCTTAGATTTATCTTTTAGCGAAAATGGGAAGAGTTTGAGGCGGATCACCTCTTGTGTGAAAGTTTGATCATTAAGAGTATCGCACACATCCTCAAATTCCCTAATGTGAAGATATGGCTTTTCAGAATCCATACCATGGTAATTGGGTAACATCTATATCATCCCGTTTTAAAACAAAATTTCCCAGCATTATACGGGTGTATAATGCATCCCAGAGTGATAGTGAGCTCGGGAAATAAGATTTCTCTCAGCGGACGGTATGGGGCCTCTTCCTCACCGGCGGCTGCCCTTCCGTGTTGTGACATTTCTCTCTCTCTTAAAGACTTGGTGCCTCACTTGGTGTGCTCGAAGTGTGCTCGGAGGTGTGTCCTAAGAAGGAAAACAAAGTGTTATTTGAGATTGAGTGTGACGGTGTGGGAGGTGGAATCCAGAATTGCAGGGCGTTAGGAGTGTGAGGGCTATCGGGGTCGTACTCAACTATTGGATTTTCGTGAATGCTGGTTGGCGTATTATGGGGTGTGGGAGTGAGTTCAGAATTTTGGATTAACAGCTTGTGAGAGATGATGATGAATCTTTTTGTGCTTTTTGAAATTTTTATATGTTTTTAAATTTTTTGGTCAAAGTTTTAGATTGACTCGATCTAATCCTAAGTCTACCTAAGTCCCCGGCAATGGCGCCAAAAACTTGACGCGACTTAGAAAGTGTCTCTAATGTGCGTTCACTCTAGGCTCAAGTGCAAGCCTGTCATGTTAGAAATAAACCCGGTAAGTCGGGATCGTATCCACAGGGAAATAGGACAATGGAATTGTAACGACGTTGGACAGATGAATGAATCCTAACTTCGGCTCTAAAAAGGAAAAGGAAAAATGATTTGGTTTGTGGAATGACTATACTAGACGCAATTATGAAATTATGAAAAGATGCATTTTTTCTAAATTACCTAAAATACTGATGAAGATTGATTTAAAACTTTAAACTATGTGATTAGAGAAACATGATGGGAATACAATCCCCCAACCCTAGTGTAGTACAGATATAATACTAATTGTAAATTTAACTGATTAATTAGACCGAGAATTTAGTACTCCCAAGCATTACGTATACGAGGTTCAAGCCCGCACTATACTTAATCAGAGGACGAGTAAATCGGTATCGCGATAGTTACACTCGAATTGCATTCTAAAGCATCCCGATTACCCGAAAGCAAACGAGATCAAAAGATCTATAATTATCGTGTTCCTACGCAATACGGTCGTAATAAATCACTAAATTTAGAGGATTAATGTTATACACATGCAACTATCACATCAGGCTAGGTTCATGTATCCCGACCTTAGAAAATCTAGCCTAGCATACTGAAAGTATTGAAAACGATCTTTGAATTGCATAAAACCATGATTAAACTAAGGAAAATTATGGAATGATGTAGAAAGGAATTAAACAGTAGAAATAACTCACTAATCTTACCAAAGCAGTAAAAGAAGCAATTAAGAACACTTGTAATCATCGAAATTTGAATAATCTTCACTCTTGGAATTAAAAGAATAAACTATCTCTAAACTAGGGTTTTACAGAAAGAATGGAAAATTATATTAATTCTCCGTCTTAAGAATGGTAATAAAACGGGTTTATATACCCTACAAAACTCCAAGAGTTTTAGCTGCACTAGGACTCTCCATTAGAGGAAGATTAGAAAATTAAAATTACGACAGTCGGACCGGTCCTGTCCTCCTCCGGACCGGTTTGCCTTGATCCGGATCCGTCATATCCTCCTCCGGACCGGTTTTACCTTGGATCCGGACCGGTTCTTTTATTTCTTGGGCGGATCGGTTCTTTTATTTTTCTTACGTTTCGATCCATCTTCGGTCCGGGGTTCTCTGGAATGTGGCAGTGTGGACCGGTTCTTTTAATTTCGTGGCGGACCGGTCCCATGCGGACCGGTTCTTTTAATTTCTGGGCGGACCGGTCCTCTCTTTATTTGACTTTTTCTTCTATCTTTGACTGCTCATAACTTTCACACCGGGACTCCGATTGAGGTGCCATTTTTTCCAATGTTCTTGTAGTTGAAAGCTCTTCAATTTCCAGTTGTCTCCACCTCCTTAATAAGGCTGAAAATTACGAAAATGCCCTTTACTCCCCGTTTCTTGGTTTTCTTTCACTGTTTTGAGTTCTCTTTGGCACTAACTTGCATGAAATACATGTAAAACACATAAGAGATACACAAAATATGAAATACTTGCCAAAAAGGGTTAGTAGCATAAATATAAGCCAAATCCAATCTATTTACACCGCACAAGATCATAAAAATACCGAAATTAAGGGGATAAATGTGAAGAATTTATGCCTAATCAGTCGTCCAAGTAACAGATTAAAATAAGATGGGATATCGATGACTTGGAATTCAATAATGAGATTTATAGGGCTAGCCCCTATTGTAAGCTTTATGAATCCCATCACTTCCCAACGAGTATTATCATAAGCACGCACCGCGGTAGAGGTTGAAGCAAGGTCGCTCAGTTTTAGTCCTAAATAATTGACGGTTCTCAATGGACAAACATTAAGAGATGATCCATTATTAACAAGGGAAAGTGGGATGATCTTTCCCATGAATTTGACAGAGATATTGAGAGCATAGTTGTTATTTGGTCCAATCTTAGGTATTTTTTCTTCAGAGAAAGGGAGCATTATAGTAGAGGTTAGGGATCCGACCAGATTCACTATTTCTTCTGGCGTGGTGGAAGGAAAGCCTGTGGGATCGTTAAGTAGTTTGACCAAGGCATTCTTGGTGTAGCTGGGAAGACATAAAGAGTCCCCACAGAGTGATGTTAGCTTGTTTGATTTCAATTAATCGAGGATATTACTATCCTCGAGGGTCATTTTTGGAATAGGAAGATTTTCAACACCTTTCTCCTTGTCAATCGCTGATGATTTCGGGTATGGAACTTGTTAATGCCTCCTTAATCTAGTCATATGGTTCACAAAAGATGGGAAAAATAGAAATCAAGTTTCCTCGTCTATATCGAGTTGTTCAGATAATTTATTGATTTCTACAAGCAACTCCTCAAACAATATTATTCCACATATGTTGAATATTAGGCTAGTCTTTTCTTGGATTTTCTCTTCATCCGAACTATCGAATTCGTCCCCTTATCTAGTGGCAACGACATCATATTTCCAAGAGAAGTCAATACACTCGACAACCTCAAAGGCCTCCTCGTATAGATTTCCCCACTAAATGGGGAGATGTAGAAGTGAAGGAACTAGGCGCCCTTATAATTTCAAAGCATCGAGTAGCTCATAAAAACTGCAAATTTCATCTGTATGTGGTAATAATTCTGCCATGATCTGGACAATATCATCTAAGATGACTTCATCGGTAGGTACCACCCAATTATCTGACTCTTGAGTTCATTTTAGAGCTTCCAAAAATAGTGCACTGGATATCTGGCAGTCAATAATCATCTTGGAGGGTAATTCCAGCCCGAACTCTAGAAGCTCATTCAATACTACTGACAATTCCATATCTTTACCTCTAGAGTGGGTATGAACAACAATTCATGCTCTTGTAAGGAGTGACAGAGCTTGATCAATAAAACAAGTAAGATGCAAGAGAAAGTATAGGCAAACTTGGAGGGGTTTAGGGGAATATATGGGTATGACGAGTGATTTACCGGGCACGATCTGGGTAGATGGATCAAATTCTGAGTCTTCTTCTAGGAAGATGGCATTTATATGATTTGGGAGTGGATTTTGGGTAGTGTTTAGTTTGGGATTGGCTGGTGGGGCGATGATACCCTTGTCAATCAGACTTTGGATTACATTTCGAATGTGGAAATACTGATTAGTGGTATGGATGACACTTTTGTGAAAGTTGCAATGGGCATCTAGTTTGAAATCTTTGAGAAGTGGGTTTGGTACTGGATGGGGGTCAAATGGCTTGATAAGATTTTGTCTTAAAAGGTCTTGGTAAGCTTTAGAGAGGGGAGCATGAGGCTCGGTGTATTCCTTTTTGGCTGGGTTAGGGAGGCTTTCTGGTGCCCATGAAGTAGAAAGCTGAGAGATGTTATTGATAGTTGAAAGTGCGGTATTGGCAGGCTTTTCATACTTTATAGGAGTGAACTGTCCGAATACTTTCTTCATCTCAACTTCTTTCTTAGCAATACTTTCTTCGATCTCTACTCCTGCTTCTTAGAGGGCTCTGAAATGAGGGTAGTATTATCCTCCCATCATTCTCTCGAAGATATGGTAAGAAGTTCTTCCTCACGATACTGACTTTCTCCTCTTCGAAAGTCCGATTGGTCATGGTGGCTTCTTTCTCTCTCCATCTTGCTATGAAGTTACTGACCGATTCCCCAGGGTTCTGTTTGAGTAGTTCTGAATCACGGTGGGTAACTTCCAATTCTTCATTATACTTGTACTGTGACATGAATTTGCGGGCAAAAAATTACCAGTTGCAGATCCTCGACTCCTTGAGAGATAAGAACCAACGAAGAGTGTGGCCATCCCCGATCCTCGCAGAGGGAGAGAGAGATGATGATGGGGTGTCATCTCCGTGGTGAGAGGATTTTGGTCCCGCGCATCCCTCTCGGGAGCACTTCGACTGTCGTCGGGGATGTGTGAGGTGAAAAATGTTGAGAGTTGGAGTCTTTAGTCTATTTTACTCAAAACAGACAAAAGAAGGTGGATCCGTCCCGAAGGACAGCATCCAAAGACATACTAATACATACAAAACCAAAATTAATTCAAAAGGGGTTCGGGGGCTAAGTTACGAAGTGGGAAGGTGTTAGGAACCCATTCCTCCCTTGCGATCTCTCATGGATTATTACTATTTTCCTTTATTTCCCCGCGATATGTGTGCACGTGTATATGTAGTGGATATAGGAATCATTGGCTTGTATTATGGAAGAGATAAAGAAAGTCATCCATAGGAATATTCCTAAAAGTAATATTAGAAAATATGATTTATGTGGTTATCCTTGCGTTAATCATTATAAAGGAACGATAACGCATGTGGAATAATACGCCACTAAGAACAAATATATGTATATGTAAATATATAGATTTTAGGAGAATTAGGTTAAAGAATATGGAAAAATAACAAAAATGGAAGGAATAGGACTCGAATCTCGGGTTTTATCCCGAGACGCCTATGTAACCTATAGAGGCATCAAAGTCCACGTAGTTCATATGCAAAACGAGGGGTGGGATTTATCCCATAAATCCAACCGGTGACTTCTCTTATATGTGTGTGTGTGTAAAAAAAGTGTTTTAGTTGTGATAAAAGTGTGAGTATTCCCGTTTGGAGTTTATGAGCAAACCCTCTTTTTCATATTTTTTTTGGGTTTTATTTATATGAAAATAAGAGCTGTGCAATAATACTAATTAAAAAGTATATTAGGATATGTGAGATGGAGAGAATAAAAGTGCTAAGTATTAAAACAAGTTAATGCGAATTTAGGAGAATTTGAAGAGAGAGTTGAGAAAGTTGGACCTTCTCGAAGGTCTTGAGCTTAATCTTGAATGTTGGAGAGCAACCCTTGCACTTGGATGATGATGAAGGGTAGTTAATTCACCAAATTTGATGAAAAATATGATGAAAAGTGAGGGTTGGAAAGGGATTTGGATGTTGAAATCACGCTGGCTTCGAGAGAGGTTTTCTGAGTTCGCTGAGAGTGATGGATTTCAGTCCTGGGTTCTTTTGCAATGAGGTCAGGCCCTCCTTTTTATAGGCCCAGGGCATTGCCAATCAGCATATGCCTGGTCTTGTCAATCGAGAGGTGTTTTTAGGCACACTGCCAAAGGCAAGATTTTGAACCTGCCGTTTGGCAGTCTCTTTCAGGTTCCTTTGGAAAAATGATCGTAAAATGCAAACTGGTGATCCGAATCACGCACGGGGAGAAACGATGGAAAGTTACTTCTGAGACCTTTGAAAGTTCTTTGTATTACTCCCGGGTTCGGGATCTGACTTCGCGTCAAATATGGCTCGGAAGCGCTTGTCGATCCTTTGGACGGGGAACTGTCGGACGCAAACGGATCGTTCGTCTGCTTGGTAAGTTAGAATCACACACGGGGCAGACTGTTGGAAAGGTTAGGAGATTTTCTTCCACATTCCAAAGATCTTGACTCAGTTTGGGAAGTTGACTTTGGTCAATCGGGGCCTAGAAGCGTTCGGTGACCCTTCAGAGTAAAATGGATCGTTCGTCCGTACCGTAAGTCAGATTTGGGCTCAGAATGGACTGTTGGAAAGGGGTTTCAGTGACCTTTGAAGATTCATTCAGTATCGATCGAGCTGCAGAGTTTACTTTGGTCAAACGGATCCTGGGAGTGTTCAATGGCCTCCTGATCAAGTTTTGAGGTAAAATGGGTCGTTCGTCCGTATCGTAAGTCAGAATTGCACACGGGGCAGACCATTGGAAATGGGATTTAGCACCCTTTAAAGATTCATTCAGTCTGGGTCTAGCTAAAAAGTTTGACTTGAGGTCAAATGGAGTCTGGGAGTGCCTGATGGCCTCTAGGTCAGTACTCGGGGTATGACTTAGGTTTGTTTTGAAGAAGGGAGGTTCTAGGGACCTAATGAGAGGTTATGGGGTGCTAGAATGAGGTGTCTATAGATCCCCTCGATGGGTGAGTTTGGAATAAATGATAGCCGTCGAATATACACCACATGATACCTTTGAAAGAGGATAACCAGAGGGTCAATGCCGATTCTGAGGACCTAAGGATGAGGATGATCAATTCAGAGGGTCAAGGATGATTCGATGGTCCTAAGGATGAGGATGACCGATTCTACGGGTCAAAGACAATTTTGAGGGCTTGAATTGTAGTGACCAATTCTGTGGGTCAAAGCCAATTCTGAGGGCTTAGGTTGAGATGACCAATTCTGTGGGTCGAAGCCAATTCTAAGGGCTTAAATTGAGATGACCAATTCTTTGGGTCGAATCCAATTCCGAGGGCATAAATTAAGATGACCAATTATGTGGGTCAAAGCCAATTCCGAGGGATTAAATGGAGATGATTAATTCTGAGGGCTTAGGTTGTGATGACCAATTCTGCGGGTCGAAGCCAATTCTGACGGCTTAGGTTTAGATGACCAATTCTGCGGGTCGAAGCCAATTCTGAGGAATTAAATTAAGATGTTCTTGGGGAACTCTGCCAGGGAAATTACCTCGTGATTTTGATTTGGGCTCGGGAGATGATTGCTGGGGAAATCTTCGTATCTTTTGGAGACTTTGCAGGGTAATAGCCAATTTAATGCTGTGAATTCCACTGGGGACGTGATTAGGTGGTCCATGGTTTGGACGCTTTGCTCAGGGAGACTTTTGGGGGAAATGAGATAACCTGAGGTTTGGGATACTTCAGGGGTCCTCTGGGGATGTTGTTGGGGGGAGATTTTCTTGTCTTTTGTGAGTTTCGCTTGGGAAATAGGGGTTACGCTTGAGGGAATGTGAAATTTTCTTTGTGAAAATGTTCCAAACCTTCCCTGGGATTTTGAGGAATTTTCTGAGGATTTTTCAGGTTTTTTTGGGAGTTTTTGTACAAAAATTTAAGGAGGGTGCCGGTCGATATGGTGTTGAGGTTTCCATTCGATAATGGCATGAAATTTTGAACTTCCTCGAGAAGGTAAAAGGTTAGTGCCGATTGGTAGGGTTTGGTTCAGTGCCCATCGGATGACCCTTGGCTTCCTATAAAAAGGGGCGGGTTCCCCTCATTTTTCATAGCTTCTTTCCTTCTCTCTTTCTGCAATTTTCTTCTATGAATCGTTCTAACATTCCGCAACCCGAAAAATAATCGCTTTTGTTACCACTGTGGTACACATGGAGTGGTTTGTTATTGATGACTGGGCAAATGTGGAGTAGAGGGCCAGGGCGCCTCTTGCTTTGGGGAGTGAGAATTCTTTTGATGCGTTTGAGACGGTTACTGATGAACAAACTTTACTGCAGGAGTTTTTGCATCGTCACTCTTCTAGGGTGGTGAACCCTGGTGGTTATGTAAGTACAACATGACTTTTGGCATTCTTCTCTTTGTGATTTCCTTTTTTCTTGGATTTTGACAAGGTTTTTCTCTTCGACAGTCTGATGTTTCTTTGTTGATTATGCGTGCTCGCGGGACGATGGGGCTTAAGGATGTCTGGAAGCACCTTCCACCTGTGGTGCGTTGGGTGGTATCATCAATAGGCTTTGGGAGGCTGGCGTCTGTGTTGGATGAGATGCCTCATTCGACGACAGTCTTATGTGCTCTGGGGGAGAGATGGTGGGACACTACGCACACCTTCCATTTTGGATTTGGGGAGATGACTGTGACTCCCATAAATGTGCAGCAGCTACTGGGGCTGGATTGTGATGGAGAGCAAATATAGGTGGATCGCTCTTTGCGGGTGAGGCTGGAGGTGGTGCGGGCGGCGCTCGGTGATGTTGGTAGGATAGTATCTGGGGACTCAATCCATCTGTCTGTGCTGAGGGATGTTTTGCTGGGTAGGGTGATTGATCTGGAGGACAGGCTACAGGTGAGGCAGATGGCCCGGTTGTTTATTTTGCTTGTGCTGGGCATATTTTTGGTGGCGTCGAGCGGCGACGTCGTCCACTTATGGTTTTTGCCATACTTGAGGATGTTTTCAAATATTCCTCTCTTTGATTGGGGGAACCTGACTTTGGCGACCCTTTATTTTTCTCTGGATGCATTTAGCTAGTGCTGCCGACAGACTTTTACTCGACACATGTATCTTCTTGAGTTATTCTTTAGTTTGCACATTTTCTTTTCATACATTCGCATTTTCCTTGTGCGTCTTTTTTTATTGCGGATTTTTATATTTGGCAGACGTGGTTCTATGAGGTGATTGGGTGTAATACCCAGCTAATTTATCTGAAGGATGAGACTGTTAGGGACTTTTGCGGGTTGTATCGGTGGCGGAAGGCCAATCGGCATTCGAGGAAGTCTCTTTCTCTGGAGTCGGTGCGTCAGGTCTTGAATGGCCTGACCAGTGATAGGGTAAGAGTTTTTCCTTCTTCAGTCTTGGTCTTTGTGTGCTCTGATTCTATATTGACTTATATCTGATGGGATTTTTCAGGTCACCTTTTACCCTTAAGGGATGGATGTTCAGGCCACAGAGTCGACTGTGATGAATGCGCAGATGAGGCATTTGTTGGGGCATAAGTGTGTCCACTCTTGGTATCTAGGGGAGAGAGTGGTTTGACAGATTGCTGAGGAGGAGGTGGTGGTGCCGCCTGCGAGTCCCCCTATGTCTATGAGGCGGGAACGGCTGCTGCCAGAGGATACGAGGATTGCGACGATGATTGTCGAGTCCTATTTGTTGTATACTAACACAGCTTTGCCGTACAATTACACGAACTTTGTGACGAGTTGGCTGATGGCGCCTAGCATATATTATGCATTGCCTTTCCCTCAGGCGAGTTCAAGTCGTCCAGTGGGTCCTCCCACAACAATGGTGGTCCGTCGGGATCTGTGGCGGCGGTGACTTCGGAGGTTCCCTTTGTGTGGTTGTATACACCTTCCTATAACATTCGACGGGCTGATGGGGGGATGGTTCCTATGTTGCATCTTCCTCATTTGATGGACCCATAGGAGTTGGTCTTGACATAGGAGGTTCTTCGTCCTGTGGTATACTTTTCTGTTCTTTTCTTTTCCTTCCTTTTGGTTTCTTTTGATCTTTTTTGCTTGATACTGATTCTGCCTTTCCTTGTAGCAAGTCCGGGTTTCCACCACTTGGCTGAGGGATATTAGGGATTGAATATCTTTTGTGACTAACCATATTTGGGACGCAATTCCTGTTCCTTCTTGCCTGGTTTTGTCTGCCTCATTCTGGGAGGAGTCTGGTTCGGGTAGCAGTGGTGCGTCATCTCTCCACAGGGGAAAGAGCGTGCATCGCAGGAGTGGAAGCTCTTAGGAGAGAGAGGGGAAAGGGTAAGTGAGAGAGAGAGAGTGTGGGGCTGGGCTGAGTCCCGTTGTTTTTTTGCTTTTCATTATTTTCTTTCAAAAATGGTGTACCACAGAAAAATATCTATGTAATGCAATGGAATTTTTTATTATCTTATGTTAATGATGAATGGATGATTGCATGCATATGCGCTTTTTACTTTGCTGCTGAGACTGTGAAAAGAAATATTTTTGGAAGTTTTGAAAGGAAGTTTTGTTCAGAATGAGGAATTATATAAAGATGAAAAGGGAATTTGAAATTCTGTTTGATAATATCAATTTATTTTTATTGAGTTTTATGATTTTGGACAAAAAGAGGAAAAAGGAAAATTTCCAAAAATGGGGGGTTGCCGATCAGCAAGCCCCTTGTCCTTCCTATCGGTGGGTCAGTCCAATCTAATCAATTAAGGCTATGATTGGTACTCTCTTCATCCCTTGGTACCTTGTGGGGAAGGATTCCCTCCGATTTCTGCAAAGGTTGTGTCTTTTGTGGGGGGGTTTCAAGTATAAAAAGGGGGTAAGGGTGGAATGTTTTCATCACACCTTCACATTCTTCCTTTTCCACATTCTTACTTGGTTACTATTTCTTGTAAGGTGGCTCTACCTGGTAGTATTGAGTTTGCTAACTACCTCGAAGCCTTAGAATCAATGTGCTCTTATAACATTGACTACGATGCTTTCAACATGCATCGAGTCTCTTTAAAGTGTAATCAACCCATAGAATGGAACATGCTGATGGAGGCTATACAATTTTGGTACCCCAAAGACCATGTATTCCGCTTTGTCTTGGAAGAAGTATATCTGACTTATGAGGAGTTTTCTGCCATGTTGGGCGTAAATCCTATTGTGGAGGCTGATATGCCTGAGTTTTCTCGATCTCCCCGGGAGTTGTTGGCTGGACTTCTCCATGTCTCGCCCTCGGTGAATAGATCTTTGTTTACTGGAGGAATAATCTCCCTTCAGGCAGTGCTGCGGTCTGTGCATTTGTAGGAGGTTGGTGATGCTTGATATGCTGAAGCCGTCGTTCTGGGCTTGGTTTCAAAATTGCTGCTGGTGACTAGGGAGCTACTGGTGGACACATAACTTTCAGCTATTACTTCATGGATTTCCTACCGTCACAATCCTCTGGTGGTGATACTGGCAAAAACTTTGAATGGCCTGGATGCCTGTCGACAAGGTCGTTCTGACTTTCTGAGGGGTAGCCCTGTGATGTTGTTCATGTGGTTGTCTGAAAGACTCCACCTGGTGACTCCTCCGGAATACCCTTTGTCGGCTGTACCCAACTTCTTTTCGAGCCATTTCATCAGCGTTGGCCTGGATATTGAGAGCTGGGAGGATTGGATTTTGGAACATGGGGCTCTAAATCTGCGCTAGTTAGTGCCTTGGTGGGGATAATTACTGCCTATTCTAGAGCTGGGGGAATACCCATACGTTCGACTGGTTGGTCTCTGACAAATATCTTTCTATTTCCCTTGGGAGTTTCTGTGCCAATTTAGCTGGGAGCAGATCGTGCCATCTCGGACACTAGACTTCCTTCCGGTAGAAGATCTGGCAGAGTGTTTTCTCATGCGGCTTGTCTCTTTGTGGGAGAGTCGGCGTCCGTCGACCCGTCCCTCTCAGTTTGCTGGGAGAGTTTGGCACATCTCTGGTGATTATATGAAGTGGTTATGGATAAGAGTAGTCAGCCAAATGTTGGTAGTGGAGACCGAATAAAGGTGGGTTGCCTTATCTGATACCATGGAGGGAGGTGTGGTAGTTTTTTCGAGGCTAGTTCGAGCTTATCGGTCCGTGGAGCATCTGAGGCACTCCATTCAGGCAGGGGAAGCTCGAGGACCCCAGTATGTAGATGATGACGGAACCGGATCCTCTGGTAGATGTGGGTAGGACTCTTTGAGAGTTTGTTTTGTAATGGGGAATAAATTTGGGAATTTATTTGGCTGTTTAGGAAGGTAGGGGGAACAAAATCATCCGTTCCTTTTCTTATGTAATTGCACTATAATTTCTTATTAGTGAAATAAACAAGTTTTTGATCATCCAGATGTGCCTTTTGATGAATTTTGTATTTATCTATATCGATCGCTAAGGCATGCATAATCCTTTCGTTCAAGTATATGTTAGAATGAACTGTCATTCTCGGAGATAAGAAAAATAAGTTTTTTGTGAAAAAGAAAGGGTCGTGATCATATAAGATGTATGAGCTGCCTATGTATCTCTGTTTTTCTTAAAGGTTTTAATTTTTTTGAAAATGGTTTTTTGCAGAGGATCAGGCCCACGTAGTTCTGGGTAGAGGTAAATGAAGATTTTTTTAAGAATAAAAGGGAGATGCGAAGAGTCATAACGCACTGAGATTTTGAACTAAGGGTAGAACTTCTTGAGATGATCCAGGTTGACTGGATGAGCCATCTCTTTCCCATTTAGGTCGGCGAGCATAGAGGCACCGCCGGATAAGATTTTCTTCACAATATATGGGTTGCTCCAGTTAGGCTTGAATTTCCCTCTGGGGTCCCAGATGGGCTCTACCATTTCTTTGAGGGATAAATACCCTTATTTGACACCCCGGTCCTTGACTCTTTTATTAAATGAATGCATTATTCGGCGATGGTACTCCTGTATATGATACAACGCTTTCAGTCTCCTTTTGTCCAAGAGTGACAGCTCATTGAAACGGCTTTGATGCCAATTCTCCTCACTGACTTGGCTTTCGAGAATGACACGAAGTAAATGGATTTCTAGCTCCACGGGTAGGACCTCTTCCATGCCGTAGACTAGAGAGTAAGGGGTAGCCCCATTAGAGGTTTGGTAGCCCCAGAGGGCGTAAGGGATTCAGTTGTCCAAATCTCGACAGCTTTCGGTGATCTTGCTGATGATGGATTTGAGGTTTTTATTGGCGGCCTCGACTGCACCATTGGTCTGAGGTCGGTAGGGAGAGTATTTGTGTCTCTGAATCCAGTACTCGTTGACCACTTCTGTGACTTCTGCCTCGAAATGCAACCCGTTATCTGACACTAGCTCGTGCGGGACCCCATATCGGTAGATGATGTTCTTCTTGGTGAATTTAGCCATTTTCTTGGTGTTTAAAAAACTACATATGACTCAGCTTCGACCCATTTAGTGAAGTTATTAATGGAAACTAGGATGAATTCATGCCCGTTGGAATCCTTGGGTGTAACCTTTCCTATGATGCCGATACCCCAGGTGGAGAACGGCCAAGGAGAAGTCATATTGTATAATTCTCGTGGAGACAGGTGTTGAAGGTTGGAAAACTATTGGCATTTGAGGCATCTCCATACATAGGCGGATGATCTTCTAAGCAAGCATGTGACCATTTATGTGGGACCCGCATTCCCCACTATGGATTTTCTATATTATTTCTTCAATGTTACCCCCTGCGATGCAGTGTAGATGGGTTCCATCGAAGTTTCTCTTGAACAGTGCTTTATGACAGAAGATGTACTGGGCGGCCATTCTTCGAAGGGTTGCTCTGTATTTTTTATTGGAACATTCGGGATACCGACCATGCTTGAGGAGGTGCCAGATATCATAGTACCAGCAATTGGCTAGCTCGGGATCTTCTTTGGTGATGAGCTCAATGTGGTAGCAATGGGTTGGTTTATCTTGGTTTTGAACTAGGAAGGGGACCATTGTTATTCCTTCGGGCATGTCGACCATGGAGGCTAAGGTATCAAGGTCATCATCTAGGTTATTCTTTGCTTAAGGTAGGTAGTGGAGGGTGATGTCTTGAAATTAGGAGGCTAGTTCTTCTAAGTGGTAATGGAAGGGTTGGAGCTTCTTATCCTTGACTTTCCATTTTCTGAGCACTTGCTCGATTATGAAGGCAGAATCCCCGTAGACATTTAGGCATTAAATTCCTTTCTTGAGAGCAAGTTTGAGGCCTACCGTACATGCCTCGTATTCAGTCATGCTATCGATGCAGGAGAAATCCAATTTGATAGCGATGGGAGTGTGGGAGTCATGTGGGGCGATAAAAAGTATTCCAATGCCATATCCCTTTTTGTTGGCAGCACCGTCGAAGAACATTTGCCATCTAAGGTCGTCTTAAGCGGTGCAAAGGATGTTTTCATCTGGGAATTCGGAGATCCAGACATCATCTTCTTCTATGGGGTAGTCAGTGAGGTAGTCAGAGATGTCTCTTCCTTTCATGGCTTTCTGCGTGACATACACAATATCAAGATCGGCTAGGAGCATCAACCATCGAGCCATTCGACTGGATAAGGAGGTTTTCTCAAGCAGATACTTGATGGGGTCCATTCGGTATACAAGTTTTATGGGGAAGGCAAGCATGCAGTGTTGCAACTTTTGGGTGACCCAAACAAGCACGACTCATCCCTTCTCCAAAGCAGTGTAGTTAACTTCGTACCTAGTTAAGTTGCGACTAGCATAATAGATGGCTCTTTCTTTATGGGAATCTTCAAGGTATTGGGCTAGCAAAGTCCCAGCTATAGTATCGGTTATGGTTAGGTATAGGAGTAAGGGGAGACCAGGCTGGGTGGCATGAGTAATGAAGGTTAGGTCAGATATTGTTTGATTCGATCAAAAGCTTATTGGCAGGCCTCAATCCAAACCTTAGTCGAATCATTTCGGAGGAGTTTGAAAATAGGTTCACAGATGAAGGTTAGCTGGCTGATGAACCGACTGATGTATTGTAATTTTTGAAGGAAACCACAAACTTCCTTCTCCGTTCAGGGAGGTGGCATCTCAAGTATGGCTTTCAGTTTGATAGGATCTTCTTCTATCCCCTTCTCACTGACCATGAATCCCAAGAGTTTTCCCTTTGTAACGCCGAAGACACATTTCTGTGGATTGAGTCTCATCTCATACCATCGCAGTCGTTCGAAGAACTTTTGAAGGGAGGGAACATGACCTTCTCTAGTTTTGGATTTGATAATCATATCAGCCACATAAACCTTGACCTCTTTATGAATCAGATCGTATAGGATGGTTGTGGCAGCCCTCTGGTAGGTAGCCCCAACATTCTTGAGACCAAATGGCATAACGGTGTAGAAAAAGGTTCCCTATGGGGTGATAAACGCGGTCTTTTCTTGGTGATCCGGGTGCATTTTAATTTGGTTGTATTTGGCAAACCCATCGACGAATGACTTGAGAGCATGACTGGATGTGTCGTCCACGATCATTTTGATATTGGGTAACAGATAATCATCCTTTGGAGAGGCTTTGTTCAAGTCCCGATAGTCTACACACATTCAAACTTTCCCACCGATTTTGGTACATGCAAATATTGACTAGCCACGTGGGATATTCGATCACGAGAATGAAACCCACATTCACATGTTTGCCACTTCTTCTTTGACTTTAAGCAACCAGTCGGTGCAGATTTTTCTCAACTTTTGTTTAATTGGCTTGTAATCTAGAAGAGTGGGATCTCATGTTTAGCTATTTCAGGATCAATGTTGGGCATATCGTCATAGGACCACGCGAAGACATCCATGAATTCCTTGAGTAATTCTACGAGTTATGCGCACTCATGCTTGTCAAGGGTAGCCCCTATCCTAGTCTCGCGCTGTTGGCTACTAGAACCGAGGTTAACCATAACAGTTTCTTCTTTATTAACTTGAACGGGGTTACGTTATTTGTTATTAACCTTATTTAGATCAGTTAAGAATTGCTCATTTGCAAAATCATCATCATCAAAAGTTTGATTAGAATCTAAATAATTACTCTAAGGCACAACAAGATACTAAAAATCTTCATTTATTTCATTGATAAAAAAAATAGCATTGAGAACCTCATCAAAGGAGATCTCGATTACATTTGAGTAAGGCTAGACAACAGAAGAAGAGATTGGGTAAACATTGGGGTTAGGTGGGATTTGAACAGGTAGAACTCGTATAGCATGCCAGTTCAGGAGAGGTGTATCGTCAACTTTAATCAGGTGGGATGGATCCAGTAATGAACCATGCAGAGTGTCAGCCCCAGTGTCTGTAACTCAAACGAATCCTCGGAGTCACTTCCCTCGGAATCTACAGTATCTTTGATGAGTTATTGTACATGGTGTTAGGAATTTTTGGCCCATGGGTAGGTGTCTTGGAAAAAGATCTCCATTCCAGGCTTCATCTTCTTATCTGTATGGTCATACCATGGTTCCGTAAAGCCACAAAAGGGGAAGTCTTCACCCTCTTTGATGAATCGTCCATTCAAGGAATCACCTAGGATAGTCTGGAAGCAATGTAATCTTCTCTTTGGTCGATACTGGCGATCATTCTGAGCTCTTGTTCTGATGGTTGATACCCCAAACCACAAGGAGGGAAACCTTTTTTCAGGTCAATGGGTTCAATTGTCCCTTGCTGTCTTTGTCCTAGCCCCAGTCCGAGCATAAAGTGCATGTTTTTGAACATCTGAATCACATTGACATTGCCATGAGGGTCGTATTCTTGACAAACCCTTTCTTTGAAATCGTCCCCTATCGAGAGTAGAAGTGGCTCAACTCGGAATCCTGATAAGAACATATCATTTGACCCGTGCTGTATCTCAAGGATTGGATTACTGGTACTTGAACCCTTAACATTGTTATCGTTACCCAAAATGGTGATGACTCGTCCGTCAGAGAAAAACTTCAATTTCTGATGGAGCGAGGAAGACACACCCTTGATACTGTGGAGCCAAGGTCGTTCGAGAAATAGGTTGAAACAATCTGGGATGTCAATAACATGGAATTGAATGATAGGGTTTATATGTCCAACCCCTATTACAAGTTTTAGGGATCCCATCACCTCTCGATGGGTATTATCATAGGCACACATCGCAACGGAGGTTGGAGCGAGATCACTTTCCTTCAGTCCTAAGAATTTGAAAGTTCTTAATGGGCAGACATTCAAGGCGTATCCATTATAGATAAGAGAGAGTGGTATGATCTTCCCCATAACTTCCACAGAGATGTTGAGTGAATGATTGTGGTTTTGCCCAATTTTGGGGATTTCTTTTTCAGAAAAGGATAACATTCGGGTAGAGGTCAGGGATCCGACTAAATTTATCGCTTCTTCTGGTGTCGTGGAAGGAGGAACTGTTAGTCCAGTGAGCAACTTGATCAAAACATTTCTTTGTAGCTGGGAAGACATGAAAAGCCCCCATAGAGTGATGTTAGCTTGAGTTTTCTTCAGTTGATCGAGGATCTTGCTTTCCTCGAGGGTCGTCTCTGGTATAGGAAGGTTTTCAACGCCCTTACCTTTGTCATTGGCTGGTGGTAAGCTTGGGATCTGGTAATGCCTTACCAATCTAGTCATGTGATTTACTGAAGATGGGAAAAACATAAATCCCATGTCCTCGTCAATCTCGGGTTGTTCTGGTACCTTGTTTATTTTTCCAAGGAGTTTTTCAAATGATATCATCCCACAAATGTCGTCTATCGGGCCAGTTTTCTCTGAATCTTGCTTTTTGTTTGAATCACTAAATTCTTCCCCCCATCCGATGGTAACAATTATGGCTTTCCAGGTAAAGTCGATACATTCCACAACTTCAATGGATTCTTCGTACAGGTCCTCCCATTCTACGGGGAGATGTAAGCGTGTATATGGGTGTAGGAGGAAATATGGGCAAGTTTGTAGAGGTTCGGGAGAGTATATGGGTGTGATTTGTGTTGAGGGATCAAATTCTAGGTTCTCTTCTAGGAATATAGCATTGGCATGATTTGGGAGAGGGTTGTGAGTAGTGTTTGACTTAGGATTGGCTGTTGGGGCACTGGTACCTCAGTCAATTAGACCTTAGATTATGTTTCGGAGGTGAAAGCATTGGTCGGTGTCATGGCCAACAGTCTGGTCAAAGGTGTAGTGGGTGTCTTCCTTTATGTTCATGGGAAGTGGATTTGGCAATGGACAAGGGTCCAAGGGTTTGATGAGGTTTCGGCTTAATAGGGCTTGATAAACTTTGGAGAGGGGATCATGGAGCTCTGTGTATTTCTTTCGAACTGGGACATGACGGCTTTCTGGTGCCCACGAGGTGGTTGGTTGAGAGATGTTGTTGATGGTTGGGATTGCATCATTGACAGACTTATCGTATTTTCTAAGAGTGAACTGTCCGGACACTTTCTTGAGTTCAACTTATGTCTTAGTGAGACCCTCCTCGATTTCTACTCTGACTTCTCTGAGAGCTAAGAAGTGGGGATAGTATTGTCCTCCCATTATTTCTCAAACATGGGGTAAGAAGTTCTTATTCACTATGTTGACTTGTTCTTCCTCGGATGGCCGATTGGTCATAGTGGCTGCTTTTTCCCTCCATCGGGTTGCGAAGCTACTCACTGATTCCCTAGAGTTTTATTTGAGCAACTCTAAATCACGAAGGGTGACCTCAATCTCTTCATTGTATTTATTTTGCGATATGAATTCTCAAGCTACATTCTCCCAACTACGGGTTTTGGACTCCTCGAGAGATAAAAACCATCCCAAGCCTCTATCCTTCAAAGTTTGCTGAAATAATTGGGCCATCACTTCTTCAGAAGCCCCTAAGAGAGTCATAGAATGGTGATAGCTGCGAAGATGAACAATCGGGGGTCCACTTCCTCTTAATTTCTCGATATTTGGCATCTTGAACTTCTCGAGTGATCTCGCCTTAGGATAAGGAGACATGTGGGTGTAGTCCATGTAATTTCTAGAGATTCTGACTTGGTTGAACTTCTTAGTTAGCACCTTGATATCTTCTTTGACCTTGTTCAAACCTTCCTCTTTTGGATCAATGATCAGAGGCAAGTTAATCCCAGGCTGGGAAAGGTTTGGCATAGGAAGTTGGGCCGGTGGTGTCCAGTTAGCTGGAGGGCCACGTGGAGTATACTGATACTCTTAGAGAACCCAGATAGGCTCAGGTGGACCCATAACACGAGGGAATAGGGCCTCGGGCTCTTAACGAACAGGAACCTGGTTTCGTTGCATCTCTCGGACCTCAGTCTGGAGGTTGTCAATCTTAGACATGAGCTGAGCTAAGACTGTCATCAGATCTGGCTGCACAACTAGTACTTGATCTGTGTTTTCCATGGAAACCGGATGGATTCTGGACTCGAAAGAAGTAATAGGGTGTAATACCCCGTACATTTATTGATATGTATTTGTGGGATTAATTAAATTAAATGGGAATTAAGTGAGAATTAATCCGGATAAAATACTAACGAGATGTGAGTTGGTATTTGATTATAATGTGTATACATATGATGTTATATGAATATTGAAACTATTGAAATTATCGCGAGATTGAAATACGGCAATTTGGGAAATTTTGTTGGGACGCGCGTGACAATCGAGTTAGGAATATAATTTTTAATTAAAGAGTGAATTTTATTTTTATCAACCATATGGTCATTTTGAGTGCGCCAACACGTCCGGAAGGGTCGAAATAGTCAGAAAACACTAGCCGGGGGTTTAGTTTGGGTCCCAGGGCATTTTTGGGCCATACCGGCAACTTAAAACCCACGAAAATTAGAAGTTAAAATCTAATTTAGTCTTTACCCACTAAACCCACTAACAACACTAAATGACTTAATGGGCCACGGGAGTTATTGGAAGAAATTTTAAGAGGTTCCTAAGGCAACCTCTAAACCACCATTATCATCTTGGAGAAGAACTTGTAGAGAGAGAGAGAGAGAGGAGAATTCTGCAGAGAGAGAGAAATCAATTCAACCTTCTTCAATCAACAACAAAAAAAATCTAAAGAACATAAGGCAAGTGGTTTAATTACGTTAATTTCAAGCGAATGCTTCTTCCATGCTTAGAAATTTATATAATTGCATTGTATTGGGAGACTTGTAAAAACCCATGTAATTGGAGTTATAAATTCATTTTTGATAAAGAGATTGCATGTAGAATTATGTTTTGACGATTATACTATTAGAAATACATCTTTTATATTTCAAAAACGGATTTAATTGTGGATATTGATGACTTTAATTTTCTAGGGTTCATATTCATAAGGGTTAGGGGAATATTGGGAGATTTGATAATTGGGTGTTGTTTAGGGAGACTTGACCCCATAAATATGTTAAAATACGACCTAAGTATGTTTCGGAATGATTAGGAACCTTAAAACACTGTTGGGATAATGTTTGGATGAGTTTTGAGAAGAGAAAGTTGGAGGAAAAACGAATTTAGGAATTTTGGGCTCGAAACTGTCACCTCGTTTGAAGACCTTCCCAGGTCGTTCGATCGAGCTCGTTCGAACGAGCTTCTAACGAGTTGAAAGATTGCCTTCTAACGAGTTGTATGTTCATTAGATGCCCACTTCGTTCGAACGAACTCTCGTTCAAACGACCTCGTTCGAACGAGTTGACAGATTGGCCTTTTTGGCCTGATTTGATTTCTAGTGTCCCGTAACCTTGTTTAATTGTAGAGATAACATTCCCTTGATGACTAATTGATATAGTTGGGATATTCGGGATATATTGAGGAGTAAAATATAGAAGAATGATTTGAACCAAATGATAGTGGTGGATTAGGGCGCGAGTGACTAATCACGATGCGAGGATAATTAATGACTTAAATACATATAAACCGGGGACATATGAATTGTGTGACATTAACAGTTGGTATGAGAATGAGAAGTATACCACTAATAAAATATGGTAATTACTAAGATGTGTGCATGCTTAGTATGTATGATTTTATGTGTATGACATACCTACCATACTTGCTATCACGGGAGGTTTGCGTTCCTTTAGGACCATCTAATCTTTGTGTGCCTACGGGGGGGATATAGATTGGTACCTTGAGGACATAGGTCAGAGAAGGACTTATTGAGAAGTTAATAAGTCTGCTGATCATGGGAGCATAGGTATGTGCGTGACCCGTGTGATGTGACTGTGTTCGCCTCCATTGTTTGTGATTGTTGTTATCTGAGAACGATTCCTGAGAGATTCGGAATGCGTGATCCTTATGTACGTGATGTACCGGGATGGATAGCAGAGTATGTGTGCACCGCAGCTTAGCCTCGGGGTGCTTGTATTGTATATTTATGATGTGAATAAAATACGGTTAAATGGAAAGGAATTGTTATGCGAGAATAATTATAGTAACGCCTTGATAAAGATAAAAAGGGATAACCTGCTGTGAATTGTTTTGCTAATAATTGAGAATCCGAGTTTGAGTAAAGCCATCTATTTAATTGATAACGTTGGAATGTATAGTGGGAATCGAGTAGAAAGGTTAGAACTTATGTCGGTTTAGTTAGTTATGAGAATCACTTGAATGGGTACGGTACGTTAGGAGTGCACAATTAGTCGAGAGGTGAGTATTTCATGTGAGAGCACATCCTAACATGTATTTTGCATTCATTGTTTTAATGTTATTAAAGCACTTGTTGTTTTTAAAATACTCTCCACTTTCGGGCTCTGACCCGTTTGCTTTCAAATCTATTTTTGTAAAAACCTTTTTAGGTGCCCAGCCACAAGGACACCATGCATAGGAATTCTATTCAGGTGACGAGCTGTAGCTGTTGTGGAAGTTACAGGGCCTTGACAGTAGACGCCTCTTTTCTAGTCTTGACTCCATATTCAGTTTCATCATTTGTAGGGCATGTCGCCCATTTCGTTTAGAGACATTTTATATTTTAGTTATTCAGATTGTGGATTGTAATTAATTCAGGATTCAGACTTATTTTATTATTTCAGTTGTGGGATTGTTGTGAGGAGTATTTCCTCCAGACTCTTTATTACTTGTTGATTACACTATTGGGACTTTATTGTGTATGGTTATGTTATTCTTTTATTCTTCACTTACTTCATGTTAATCAGATTTAATTTAAAATTGGCAACTCGCTTTTTAAATACTAGGTGATTAGTAATCATTAAAATGTTTTCGACAGTGATGCTATTAACTGAACCAACTTGTCATTTTGTATTAATTTTAATAAAGGAGTAGCTACCCGGTATTTAATTAGTCGGGGTGTCACAGGTGGTATCAGAGCATCAGGTTCTAGTGTCCTTTAGGATCTGTACGGCTTATTATGTTTCCGCTGAGCTTTCTTTGATGTAGAGCCCTATAATTTAGGACTGTTGTATTCTTTTGTATATACTATGCTCTTCAGCTATTTTGAGATAATAACTTCAAGCTTATAAGACTTTACTGTCATTTCAGATGTCTCCACGGCGTGCGCAGCGAGTTCCTAGGGATGCACAGCCCGAGCCACAATCATCACCAGTACAAGGCACCATGAATGCCGCCAAAGTTGCAGCTATTGTAGCCCAAGCGGTAAATACCGCCCTAGCCGTTGTATAGCAGGCACCACCCCAGGTGCCGGTAGCCGCGCCAGTTCAGGCACATGCATTCCCGTCTGCTTGGGAACGCGTTCGTGATGCTTTTCAGAAAGCACACCTTCCGGAGTTCGCAGGTAGCTCCGATGTTGTGGTATCTAGTCAGTGGAGGAAAGATATTCAGAGACACTTGAGGATGTATGAGTGCACCGATGTTCAGAGGCAGATAGTAGCTACTTTCAAGCTAGTGGGATCTTCATTCCAGTGGTGGGAGTCTATTACCACCGCAGAGGAGAGAGATACTCTCACGATACAGGAGTTCTGGGTGCGGTTCTACCGCAAATATTTTCCTTCAGCTGTTCACACGAAAATGAGGAGGAAGTTGATGAACCTTAGACAGGAGGGAAGGAATGTGGCCGAGTATGAGGCCGAATTCACTAATTTACTGAACATTGTTCCGGATGAAATACCGACAGAGGAGAAAAAGATTCAGAAGTTTACAGATGGATTGACTTGGAGGATCCGTCAGCATTTATTGGGGAATCTCTCGTTGGCCACTTATTCTGACGTGGTTAACTCTGCATTACTACAATGCCAGGATCACCGCTTTCACATGTCTGAGAGCAAGAGATCAGGAGAGTCCAGCCATCAGGGCAGGACTGGGGGAAATGGTGCCAGTGGGGCACAATCTGCTCAGGGACAGAGGCAGGGTGACCAGGGTTCCCAGCAGGGGGATCATAAGAGGTTCAGATAGGGGAATTTCAGGCACGGACAGGGAGATTTTAGGCAGGGCCATCAGGGTCCGAACGGCCATCAGGGCCAGCAGGGGCAGAATAGTCAATAGCAGTTGCAGCAGGGCCAGCAGGGCTAGGGGAGGAATGGTAACGGCCACCAGGGCCGAGGGCAGAAGGGATAGAGAGGGGGAAACTTCCCGGGGAAGTGTTATGTTTGTGGCAAGACTGGCCACAAATGCCAGGATTGTCCTGATAGGGGCAGGGCCCTACAGCAGCAGCAGTTGGGTGCTCGACAGGAGCCGCAAAGGCCTATGTTTCCCGCCGCCCTCCCAGCACCACCACAGATGGCAGCACTACCACCCGTGCCAGCGGTCCCAGTTCAGCAGGGACAGCTTCAGTATGGGAGAGTGTATCAGCTTCAGCATGCCGCAGCCCCACAGAATCCGCCAGCTATTGAGGGTATGTTCTCTATTCAGGGGACTATGGGGCGTATTTTGTTTGACATGGGGGCCACACATTGTTTCATTGCTATGAGATTTGCACGCACCATTGGGTTGTTAGACACCGCCGAGAGTACGGTTACTTGTGTAAATTCACCGTTGAGTAGGGGTTCCGTGATTTCCCTTATTTGTAGAGGTGTGGGTATAGATATCGGGAGGTTTACTTTACCCGCTGATATGTTAGTATTAGAGATGATCGAGTATGATGCCATTATTGGTATGGATTGGCTAGTTGCATACCGAGCCATGATTGACTATTTTAGTAGGAGTATTATCGTTGCCATTCCCGGGCAGGAGATGTTTTTAGTGGCGATGCCTCGCCCTGAGGGAGGATCGTCCACTCACTTGTACTATATAGAGGAGAAGACCTCTAAGGAAGTGGTGATACCACTTGATTCGATTCCGGTTGTTCGAGAGTTTACCGATGTATTTCAGGATATACCTGGATTACCTCCGAGTAGAGAGATAGATTTTGTGATCGATTTGACACCGGGCACTCGGCCTATTGCCCGCGCACCTTACCGTATGGCTCCAGCTGAGATAAGAGAGTTACGGGATCAGATTGAGCAGTTGTTGGGTCAGGGATTTATACGGAGGAGTACTTCGCCGTGGGGTGCCCCTGTGTTATTCGTAAAGAAGAGGGATGGATCGTTGAGGTTGTGTGTAGATTACCGGGAGTTGAATAAGGTCACGATACGGAATAAGTATCCGTTGCCCCGAATCGATGACTTATTCGACCAGTTGAGAGGAGCTTCTTTCTTCTCAAAGATTGATTTGCGATCGGGATACCATCAGTTGCGTATTAGGGAGGAGGATTTATTGAAGACTGCTTTCTTAATGAGATATGGTTCCTACGAGTTTCGGGTTATGCCTTTTGGTTTGACCAATGCTCCAGCCGTGTTTATGGACTTGATGAATAGGGTTTTCAGAGAGTTTCTAGACCAGTTCGTCATTGTCTTCATTGATGACATTTTAGTTTACTCCCAGACAGAGGAGGAGCACGCCGAGCATTTGAGGCAGGTTTTGCAGACACTACGTCAAAACGAGCTGTAGGAAAAGTATGAGAAGTGCGGGTTTTGGCTGAAGGAGGTTCAGTTTTTGGGACATATTATTTCCGACCGGGGGATATCTGTTGATCCGGGGAAGGTATCCGCGGTGAGGGAGTGGGAACAGCCCACGACACTGACTGAGATCCGTAGTTTCTTGGGCCTAGCAGGATACTACAGAAGTTTTATTCGGGGTTTCTCAAAGATAGCGGGTCCTTTGACACATCTGACTCGTAAAGGTGTGCCGTTCATTTGGAGTGATGCCTGTCAGTTGGCATTCGATGAGTTGAAGGACAAGTTGACCTCAACACCTGTGTTAGCATTGTCGAGACCGGGAGCTGAGTATCTAGTTTACACCGATGCGTCCTTACAAGGACTTGGAGGTGTATTACAGCAGGAGAGTCAGGCCATAGCTTATGCTTCCCGTAAGCTCAAGCCTCATGAGAAGAATTACCCCACGCATGATTTGGAGTTAGCGGAAGTTGTATTTGCCCTTCGAATTTGGAGACATTACCTTTTGGTGGAGAAGTTTCGATTGTTCACAGACCACAAGTCCCTACAGTACCTATTCACGCAGAAGGAGTTGAATATGCGGCAGCGAAGGTGGCTTGAATTTGTTAAGGATTATCAGTTTGATATCCAATATCACCCGGGGAAGGCTAACGTGGTAGCAGACGCGTTGAGCCGTAGGCCAGTGGATAAGGTGGCAGGGGTGTGGAAGGCTAAGTGGAAGGAGTTGGGACACCAGGATGCAGTGGCACGATCGTTCATGTCTGTGATGACTGTTACACCGCAGATTATCACGAGAGTGGTGAAGGCACAAGAAAATGGCTCGTTCTGTCAGGAGCAGATAGTTCGATTACTAGCAGAGGGAGCCGAGTCCTATACCGTTTGCTCAGACGGGGTATTATGCTTCAATGGGAGACTGGTAGTTCCGGAAGGGGGGGAATTGCGACACGAGGTGATGGCAGAGTCGCACGGCTCACGGTTCGCGGTACATCCCGGTGGGGACAAAATGTACCAAGATATGATACGTCAGTATTGGTGGAGCGGGATGAAGAGAGATATCGCCGTGTTTGTTTCTAAATGTGCCACTTGTCAGCTGGTAAAAGTGGATCATCAGAGACCGGCAGGACTTCTACAGCCATTAGAGGTCCCGATGTGGATGTGGGAGAGCATCTCCATGGACTTTATCACGGGGTTACCTACGTCACAGAGGGGTCACGACTCCATTTGGGTAATTGTGGACAGGTTGACCAAAGTTGCTCATTTTCTACCCGTAAGGACAGACTACACTACGGGACAGTATGCCCAGCTTTTTATTGCAGAAATAGTGAGACTTCACGGTGTGCCCCTAAATATCGTGTCTGACAGAGACAAGATATTTGTTTCACGGTTTTGGAAAAGTTTTCAGGAGGCCATGGGCACGGAATTGCGGTTGAGTACGGCGTATCACCCGCAGACCGATAGGCAAACCGAGCGTACAAACTAGATGTTGGAGGACATGTTGCGTATGTGCATCATTGATTTTGGGGGTGGATGGAAGCAGTACCTTCCACTGGTAGAGTTTGCTTACAACAACTCCTACCAGTTCACCATTGGCATGGCTCCATTTGAGGCGTTGTACGGTAGACCTTGTCGTTCCCCAGCATGTTGGTTGGAGGTGGGGGACAACAAACTACTTGGGCCGAAAGTGATTCAGGATACTTCGGCGAGGATAGAATTGATACGGAGTCGCATTCGGGTAACTCAGGATCGGCAGAAGAGCTATGCTGATGCGAAGAGGTTCTTGAGCGAGTTCCAAGTGGGGGACCAGGTTTTACTCAGAGTATCTCCTATGAAGGGGATTATGCGATTTGGGAAGAAGGGGAAGTTGGCACCGAGATACGTGGGACCATTTCCTATCATCGAGAGGATTGGGTCCGTTGCATATAGACTTGGGTTACCATAACATTTGCACAGGATTCATGATGTGTTTCATATTTCCTCGATAAGGAAATATCTTAGGGACGATTTGGCTCATTCTCACATTGCTTTGGAGGACATCGATCTCTAGACTGATAGCTCTTACGAGGAGGGGACGATTGCTATTTTGGACCGAAGTGAGAGGAAACTGCGATCAAAGATAGTTCCATTAGTACGTGTTCAGTGGCGGCATCATAATGCCGAGGAGTCCACATGGGAGCGCGAGGATGAGATACGCGGACGTTATCCAGAGTTGTTTTTACCAGGTACTTTCTAGTTCTGAATTTCGGGACGAAATTATGTTATTAGGGGGGAAGTATGTAATACCCCGTACTTTTATTGATATTTATTTGTGGGATTAATTAAATTAAACGGGAATTAATTGAGAATTAATCAGGATAAAATACTAACGAGATGTGAATTGGTATTTGATTATAATGTGTATACATATGATGTTATATAAATATTGAAACTATTGAAATTATCGCGAGATTGAAATACGGCAATTTGGGAAATTTTGTTGGGACGCGCGTGACAGTCGCGTCAGGAATATAATTTTTAATTAAAAAAGTGAATTTTATTTTTATCAACCATATGATCATTTTGAGTGCGCCAACGCGTCCGGAAGGGTCGAAATAGTCAGAAAACACTAGCCGGGGGTTTAGTTTGGGTCCCGGGGCATTTTTGGGCCATACCGGCAACTTAAAAGGGTATTTTGGTAATTTCAGAATTTTGGGAATTAAAACCCACGAAAATTAGAAGTTAAAATCTGATTTAGTATTTACCCACTAAACCCACTAACAACACTAAATGACTTAATGGGCTACGGGAGTTATTGGAAGAAATTTTAAGAGGTTCCTAAGGCAACCTCTAAACCACCATTGTCATCTTGGAGAAGAACTTGTAGAGAGAGAGAGAGAGAGAGGAGAATTCTGCAGAGAGAGAGAAAAAAATTCAACCTTCTTCAATCAACAACAAAAAAAATCTGAAGAACATAAGGCAAGTGGTTTAATTACGTTAATTTCAAGCGAATGCTTCTTCCATGCTTAGAAATTGATATAATTGCATTGTATTGGGAGACTTGTAAAAACCCATGTAATTGGAGTTATAAATTCATGTTTTGATAAAGAGATTGCATGTAGAATTATGTTTGGATGATTATACTGTTAGAAATACATCTTTTATATTACAAAAATGGATTTAATTGTGGATATTGATGACTTTAATTTTCTAGGGTTCATATTCATAAGGGTTAGGGGAATATTGGGAGATTTGATAATTGGGTGTTGTTTAGGGAGACTTGACCCCATAAATATGTTAAAATATGACCTAAGTATGTTTAGGAATGATTAGGAACCTTAAAACACTGTTGGGATAATGTTTGGATGAGTTTTGAGAAGAGAAAGTTGGAGGAAAAACGAATTTAGGAATTCTGGACTCGAAACTGTCACCTCGTTAGAAGACCTGCCCAGGTCGTTCGAACGAGCTCGTTCGAACGAGCTTCTAACAAGTTGAAAGTTTGCCTTCTAACGAGTTGGATGTTCGTTAGATGCCCACTTCGTTCTAACGAACTCTCGTTCGAACGACCTCGTTCGAACGAGACTTCTAACGAGTTGACAGATTGGCCTTTTTTGCCTGATTTGATTTCTAGTGTCCCGTAACCTTGTTTAATTGTAGAGACAACATTCCCTTGATGACTAATTTCATATAGTTAGGATATTCGGGATATATTGAGGAGTAAAATATAGAAGAATGATTTGAACCAAATGATATTGGTGGATTAGGGCGCGAGTGACTAATCACGATGCGAGGATAATTAATGACTTAAATACATATAAACCGGGGACATATGAATTGTGTGACATTAACAGTTGGTATGAGAATGAGAAGTATACCACTAATAAAATATGGTAATTACTAAGATGTGTGCATGCTTAGTATGTATGATTTTATGTGTATGACATACCTACCATACTTGCTATCACGGGAGGTTTGCATTCGTTTAGGACCATCTAATCTTTGTGTGCCTACGGGGGGGATATAGATTGGTACCTCGAGGACATAGGTCAGAGAAGGACTTATTGAGAAGTTAATAAGTCTGCTGATCCTGGGAGCGTAGGTATGTGCGTGACCCATGTGATGTGACTGTGTTCGCCTCCATTGTTTGTGATTGTTGTTATCTGAGAATGATTCCTGAGAGATTCGGAATGCGTGATCCTTATGTACGTGATGTACCAGGATGGATAGCAGAGTATGTGTGTACCGCAGCTTAGCCTCGGGGTGCTTGTATTGTATATTTATGATGTGAATAAAATACGGTTAAATGGAAAGGAATTGTTATGCGAGAATAATTATAGTAACGCCTTGATAAAGATAAAAAGGGATAACCTGCTGTGAATTGTTTTGCTAATAATTGAGAATCCGAGTTTGAGTAAAGCCATCTATTTAATTGATAACGTTGGAATGTATAGTGGGAATCGAGTAGAAAGGTTAGAACTTATGTCGGTTTAGTTAGTTATGAGAATCACTTGAATGGGTACGGTACGTTAGGAGTGCACAATTAGTCGAGAGGTGAGTATTTCATGTGAGAGCACATCCTAACATGTATTTTGCATTCATTGTTTTAATGTTATTAAAGCACTTGTTGTTTTTAAAATACTCTCCACTTTCGGGCTCTGACCCGTTTGCTTTCAAATCTATTTTTGTAAAAACCTTTTTAGGTGCCCAGCCACAAGGACACCATGCATAGGAATTCTATTCAGGTGACGAGCTGTAGCTGTTGTGGAAGTTACAGGGCCTTGACAGTAGACGCCTCTTTTCTAGTCTTGACTCCATATTCAGTTTCATCATTTGTAGGGCATGTCGCCCATTTCGTTTAGAGACATTTTATATTTTAGTTATTCAGATTGTGGATTGTAATTAATTCAGGATTCAGACTTATTTTATTATTTCAGTTGTGGGATTGTTGTGAGGAGTATTTCCTCCAGACTCTTTATTACTTGTTGATTACACTATTGGGACTTTATTGTGTATGGTTATGTTATTCTTTTATTCTTCACTTACTTCATGTTAATCAGATTTAATTTAAAATTGGCAACTCGCTTTTTAAATACTAGGTGGTTAGTAATCATTAAAATGTTTTCGACAGTGATGCTATTAACTGAACCAACTTGTCATTTTGTATTAATTTTAATAAAGGAGTAGCTACCCGGTATTTAATTAGTCGGGGTGTCACATAGGGGAACGGATAGAAATCTGGGGTGATTTGACTGAAGACCAAAGCCAATAAGGAGCCAGGCCAAGGGTGTACAATCAACCTGAGAAGGCGTAAAATGGGGTTTATTTTTGGAGAAAAAGAATGAAAATATTTTTGATATTTTTTTCTTTTGAGAGTGAAGAACAAAATATTTTTGGATTTTTGATAAAGAATGGAGAAATGTTTTTGGGAGACGGGTCTCAGCATGATTATTATAATTGTTATGTTCTTACTTATTTTAAATTCTCCTATATGAAAAAAAGAAATGACGGACGGGACCTGAGCCTAGAAAAGTTGGATTTGTAACATATGCAAAGCTATGGTTGGACTTGTGACCAGGCTCAAGGGCAGGGTTCCGTTTTAAAAATGCGCGAAAATTTGGGTGGCAGGCCGACCCGGGATTTTGGCAGAGTTTCGGGTCAAAACCGACAATCTAACATGTGTGTCCTAGGCTTGACACCTATATGTGGGTATGCTGTTGGTTGGGTGAATTGGAAAAGGTTCCCCCCTTTGGTGTGGCTTCCACGATATACGTCTTGCTTTTGAGGGAAATTGGTACGTGTGGACAAGCCATTTGATATACCTGAGTGTACATGAATTGCCTCACTATATACCTTATGGGGACGATAAGTGTGAGAGAGAATTCGATATACTCGGCGTACGTGAAGGAGTTCCCTGCGATATACTTCTCGTCATGACTTTGATCAAGCGATACGATGCTGAGGGAGACGTTCGATATACGTTGAAGGTACTTGGCCAATGGAAGGTGAGAGTCATATCACTTAGGCTAACTGCGCCCTGCCGGACCAGCGCCCATCACGAAGTGACCCTCAAATTACTTGACAAAATTTGGTCAATACCAATGCTCTTTAGTGATGTCGTGTGAATCATGCATGATTCTCTTATTAGTATCTTATGATGAGAGTATCTTTCTTGATCATACCAAATAGGGAGCCACGTACAAGTACCAATAGTATACCAAGTATGGGTGATGGTGCAACATGGGGATATATATGATCCTATGTGCACGTGGTGCGAAGTGTACATGGAGAATATTCTACAAGTGTGTGAATAGAAGCATAAGCATGAGGTACAAATGAAAAAGGGGAACATGCAAAGTAGGGGAGTATATAAGAAAATAAAACACCCATGTAAATAGAGTCTAAACCTCTTAAAGAAAATCCCCAGTGGAGTCGACACTGTGGCCATCCTAAATCCTCATAGAGGGAGAGATATATGATGAGGGGGGAGGGTGTCATATCCACGGTGAGAGGATCCTAGTCCCGCGCATCCCTCTCAGGAGCGATTTGGCCGTCTTCGGCGATGTGTGAGGTGAAAAATATAGAGAGATGGAGTCTCCAGTTTATTTTACTCAAAACATACAAAAGAAGGTGGAGCCGTCCTGAAGGACAACATCTAAATACATACTGATACATAAGAAACCAAATTTGATCCGAAAAGGGTTCGGGGGCTAAGTTACGATGTGTGAAGGCGTTAGGCACCCATTCCGCCCTTGCTTCTCTCATGGATTGTTGCTATTTTCCTTTATTTCCCTGCGATATGTGTGCATGTGAATATGTAGTGGAGATTGGAATCATTGAATTGTATCATGGAAGAGATAAAGAGATTCATCCATAAGATTGTTCCAAAAAGTAATATTAGAAAATATGATTTACGTGGTTATCCCCGCGTTAATCGTTATAGAGGAACGATAACGCATGTGAAATAATACGCCACTAAGAACAAATATATGTATATATAAATATGTAGATTTTATGAGAATTAGGTTTAAGAATATGGAAAAATAACAAAAATGGAAGGAATAGGACTCGAATCTCGGGTTTTATCCCGAGACGCCTACGTAGCCTATAGAGGCATCAAAGTCCACGTAGTTCGTATGCAAAATAAGGGTTGAGATTTATCCCACAAATCCAATCGGGGACTTCTCTTATATATGTGTGTGTGTAAAAAAAGTGTTTTAGTTGTGAGAAAAGTCTGAGAATTCCCTTTTGGAATTTATGATCGAACCCACTTTTTTTTTGGGTTTTATTTATATGAAAATAAGAGCGGTGCAATAATACTAAATAAAAAGTATATTAGGATATCTGAGATGGAGAGAATAAAAGTGCTAAGTAATAAAATAAGTTAATGCGAATTTTGGAGAATTTGAAGATAGAGTTGAGAAAGTTGGACCTTCTTGAAGATCTTGAGCTTAATCTTGAATGTTGGAGAGCAACCCTTGCACTTGGATGATGATGAAGGGTAGTTAATTCACCAAATTTGATGAAAAGTGAGGGTTGGAAAGGGATTTGGATGTAGAAATCACGCTGACTTCGAGATATGTTTTCTGAGTTCGCTGAGAGTGATGGATTTCAGATCTTGGGTTCTTTTGCAATGAGGTCAGGCCCTCCTTTTTATAGGCACAGGGTATTGCCAATCGGAATAGCCTAGGTCCTTCCAATCGGCAGGTGTTTTTAGGCACACTACCGATAGGCAGGATTTTGAACCTGCCCTTTGGCAGTCTCTTTCAGGTTCCTTCGGAAAAATGGTCGTAAAATGTAAACCGTTGATCCGAATCGTACACGGAGTGAATTGATGGAAAGGTACTTCAGAGACCTTCGAAAGTCCTTGGACTAATCCTGTGTCCAAGAGTTTACTTCGAGTCAAATGTATATCAAAAGCGCTCATCGATCCTTGGGACGGGAAACTGTCGGACGCAAACGGATTGTTCGTCCGCACGGTAAGTCAGAATCGCCCACGGGGTGTATCATTGGAATGGTTAGTAGATGTACTTCGACATTCCAAAAGAGATTGACTCAGTTTGGGAGTTAAATTTGGTCAATCGAGGCCTGGAAGCATTCGGTGACCCTTCGGAGTAAAATGGATCGTTTGTCCGTACTATAAGACAGAATTGGGCCCGGAGTGGACCGTTGGAAAGGGGTTTTAGCACTCTTTGTGGATTCATTCAATCTCGATCGATCTAAAGAATTGACTGGTCAAATGGATCCTGGGAGCGTTCGGTGGCCTCCTGATTAAGTTTCAAGGGAAAATGGGTCGTTTGCCCGTACCGTAAGTCAAAATTATACACGGGGCGGACTGTTGGAAAGGAGATTTAGTGACCTTTGAAGATTCATTCAATCTCAATCGAGCTGAAAAGTTTGACTTTTGGTCAAACGTAGCTTGGGAGTACCCGATGGCCTCTAGGCCAGTACCCGAGGTATGACTATGGTTTGTAGTGATGAAGGGAGGTGATAAGGACCTAAGGAGAGGTTAGGGGTTGCTAGAATGAGGTGTCTACAAAGAGCAATGTCCTTAAAAACCTGTTGGAACATTTGGGCCATTATTTCCTCGGAATCACCTAAGAGAGTCATGGCTCGGTGGTAACTTTAGAGACGAATAATTTGGGGTCCACTACCTCTGAATTTCTCAATGTTGGGCATCTTAAACTTTTTCGACAACCTTCATTTTGGATAGGGAGACATATGAGTGTAATTCACGGAGATTTTGACTTGGTCAAACTTCTTGGTCAACATCTTGAGGTCCTCCTCGACTTTGTTCAAATTTTCTTCTTTCGGGTCAATAGTCATGGGTAGATTAGACTCTGCCTAGGCATGATTTGTCATAGGGAGCTAAGTTGGCAATGACCCATTAGCAAGAGGAGCACGTGGTGCGTGCTTATATTCCTCGAGGACCCAAATGGGCTTAGGTTCAGGCGAACCCATGGGATGAGGGAAGTGGATTTCACGATCTTTGGTAACAGGGACCCGATTTCGTTGCGTCTCATGAACCTCGATTTGAAGGTTTTCAATCTTAGTAGTGAGTCGGGCTAGAACTATCACCAAATCTGGCTGCACATTCGGTACTTCGTCAGCGTTATCCATGGAAAATGGATGAATATAAATTTCTAACTCAGAGGAAGCATCGATGGAATTGACGGTGCCTCGGGGCGGTTCGATGGAAGATCGAAGGTAATAGGGAGCCAGGCCAAGGGTTGGGTGTGCGATCGACCTGTGAACGAGAAAAAATCGAATTTATTTTTGAAAGAGAAGGGGGGAACTATTATTTTTAGAAAGGAGGAAAATAATTTTGACATTTTTTTGGAAAAGATGAGGACAAAATGTTTTTAGGTAAAAGGGAGGAAAAATATTTTTGGTACAAGGAAGGAAAAATGCTTTTTTGATGTTTTAATAAAAGAGGGAAAACATGTTTTTGACACTTTTGGTAAAGAAAGAGGAAAAACGAGAGATGGCTCTCAACATGATTATTATTATGTTCTCACTTGTATTAGATTTACTTAAATGCAAAAAGAAATGTCAGACGAGACTCGAGCCTGGAAAAATTGGGTTTGAAAAAAATATAAAAATATGGTTGAACGTGTTACTAGGCTGATGGACAGGGTCCCATTTTAAAAAGATAAAATCGCGTGAAAATTTGGGCAGCATGCTGACCCGTCATTTCGAACCAGTTTTGGGTAAAAATCAGCAAAATAAATATGAGTACCCTATGTTTTACGCCTATATGAGGATATGTAGTTGTTAGGTTAATTGGAAGGGTTCCCCCCTTTGGCATGACTTCCACGATATACGTCTTACTTTTAAAGGTAATCGGTACATGTGGACAAACCATTGATATACCCGACTGTACGTGAATTTCCTAACTATATACCTCGTGGGGACAGTACGTGTGGGAGAGAATTCAATATACTCGACATAGGTAAACGAGTTCCCTGTGATATACCTCCCGTCATGACTTCGGTCAAGAGGTACGATGTGGGGTAACCGTTTGATATATATTGAAGGTATTTGGCCAATGTTAGGTAAGAGTCATATCGCTTAGGCTAACACGACGTGCCGGATCAGCGCCCATCACGAAGTGACCCCTTAGTTACGGGACAAAATTTGGTTAATAGCCATGATCTTTGGTGATGTAGTGTGAAAAATGCATGATTCTTGATTAGTATATTATGAAGAGAGTATCTTTATTTGGCATGATGAGAACTATAGTAATAAGGACGAATTTAAAAGTATAAAAAGTAAATATAACATGGATCATGAAGATTATACTAAGCTTAGATAGGTGAGAGTGAGTGATGTATGAATATCTTTAAGTGAGTGTGCGGTAGTGAACCTAAGCATGGATCAACTACAAGTGACAAATGTGAGTGAGCATGGATATATACAAGTGTGATAAGTGGAGGTGTGTGTTAGTGACACCTAAAAATGGATATTTTAAGTGTAACATTTCGATATAAGTGATCCTATGTGTAAGTAGTCTGAAGCGTACATCAGAAGTATCTACAAGTATGTGATTGAGTAGTGATATAAGTATGAGGTATATATGGACAAGAAATAATAGAGGAGAAAAAATGAAACATACCGGTAGGTGCATACACACACAAGAAGAAAATAATAACACCCATGCAAATGGAGTCTAACCCTCTTACGAAAATTCCCCCCAACAGAGTCTCCATTATGGCCGTCCCGAATCATCTCGTCTCCCCGGGGGTAAAGGGGGTAAATGTATCACTCCCTCTCTACTCTAGGAATGCTTCGACCGTCGTCGGTGTGGGGTGAATGTAAAAAGATGGAGTCGCCAGCCTATTTTGCACAAAATAGGAAAAAGAACATGTCGCCGCTTTGAGAGAGAAACATAAAAGACAAAATGATGTTTACGAAACTAATAGTTAGAAAGTCCAATCTCTTATGGGCTTGTGTTACTGTTTTCCTTTATTTCTCCGTGAAGTGCATGTGTGTGTATATATAATGGAGATCAAAATCGCCCACCTCATACCATGGAAAAGATAGAGTGAGGTCATCTATAGGAATGTTCCCAAAATAATATCTAGAAAATAAGATATATGTGTTTATCAAAATATTTATTGTTATGATGAAACAAAAATATATGTTGATAAAACGCCAATAAGGATCACAAACATAATATGTTGTAAAATAATGTATAGATGAAAATCAGAAAATTGGAAAATTGGAAAATTGGACTCGAGTCTCGGGTTTTAAATCGAAATGCCTAAGCAGACTATAAAGGGATCAACGTCCACGTAGTTCGCATGCGGCATAAGGGTGGTGTTTATCCCAAAGATTCGAACGGGATTTTATTATATGTGTGTGTGTGTGTGTAGAAAATGTGTTTTAGTTTTGAAAAATTGTGATGGATAATCCCGTTGGAATTTATAGGTATAACCGTATTTTTATTTATTTTTGGATTTTTTTATAGAAAATAAAGTATGTGGAATATAACTAATAAAAATGTCAGATGTTAATGTGTATGAACTAAAGTAAAAGATCGATTACGAATTTATATAATTAATGCAAAAATAAGAAATTTAAAAAGAGATAGAAGGATATTGGACCTTCTTTGAAGAATTGAAGGTTGATCTTGATCTTGGATGAGTTCCCTTGGATGTTGAGATGAATGTTGGAGGAGAGAGAATGGGATTTTTCCAGATTGGGTATGAAAAGGATGGGAATGTAAGATGGAAATGAATTTCACATAAGAAGACTTCGCTGATTGCAAGAAAATGTTGCTGAGATCGCTGATGTTGATGGATCTGAGGTGTACCTTGGGAGTGAGATCATGCCCTCGATTTATAGGGTAAGAGGGGTGTCGATCATCATAGCCCTATCCCTTCCAATCGATAGGTAACCCTAGTCACACTACCGATAGGCAAGAAAATGGACCTGCTAATCGGTAGTCTCGTGCAGATTTTTCCAAAAAAAACGATCGTAGAATGCAATTCGTTAATCTAAATCTTTCATGGGCCATATAGATAGAAAATTAATTCATAGAAATTCAAGTGAATTTGGTCCTCGCCCGGGTCCAGGAGTTTACTTTAGGTCAAACGTGGCTCGAAAGTGCTCGTGGGTCCTTTGGACGGGAGATTATCAAACAAAAATAGATCGTTCGTCTGATCGGTAAGTCATAGTCACGCACGGGGTGGACCATTGGAAATGTTATGCGAGGTACTTCGACATTCCAAAGAGATTTTCTCGGTTTAAAAAGTTGATTTTGGTCAATCGGGGCCCGGAAGAGCCCGGTGACCTATCAGAGTAAAACGAATCGTTCTTCAGTACCATAAGGCTGATTCACACATGGGGTAGACCATTGGAAAGGGTATTCAGTGAACTTTAAAGATTCATTTAGTCTCGTTAGAGCTCAAGAGTTGGCTTCGGTCAAATGGAGCTCGGGATCGCCCAATGGCCTCCGGATCAGTTTTCACGGGAAGTGGATCATTTGTCTGAGTAGTTTTGACATTTTGTGCACAGGGTGGACTGTTAGAAAGGGGTTTCAACGACCTTAAAAGATTCAAAGAACTTTTTCTCTGAAGATTAAGTTGATTGGGTCAAATCGGGTCTCGGGAGCGCCCGATGGCCTGTAGATCGATTTTTGATAGTAAAATGGTATGTTTGTCCGAACTATTATGCTGATTTGCATATAGGGAGGACCGTTAGAAAGGGGATTCAAAAACCTTCAAATATTCATCAAGATTTCGCTCTAATGATAGAGTTGACCGAGTCAAAAGGGGCTCGAGAGAGCCCGATGGCCTCTAGATCGGTACTCGGAGTATGAACTAGGGTTTGTAGTGAAATGTGGAGGTTATAGGGACCTAAGGAGAGACTTAGCGCTAGAATGTGGTTTCTACACAAACTTTGGAGTTAAAACCATTTTCAAAATGAAAATCTTTATTCTACAACTTTCTTTACTAACAAAAACCTTTGGAATTTTAAAGATTACTTTACAAGAAAATACTATTTTTCATTTATATTCACATGCAGTCTTGAAATACTCACTTATCACAATTCTTAAACCTTTCAACATACTTTAAATGTTCAAATTTCTACTTTCTTTTTTCATGTTACAACTGAATAAAACCTTCGTTAAACTTGTCTATATGCCCAATATTAAATTACTACAAGCTCATCTACATCTGAAGAGGGATTTTTAGTTCGAAAATCCCATTAAATGTATTGAACACATGGTCAAGACTAAAAATGTCACAATACTTACAAAAACATGAATTTCAAGGGAAAATGATATTTTTGTATCTTCAAAAGTTGAATAAATGTTTGTCATGTTTGTTCATAAAATATTTTCAATAAGAGAAATATTTTCACAAGAAAACCTTGAGACGTTTGTTCATAAAATAAGAGAATAAATGTTTATCATGTTTGTTCATATCATGTTCGAAATCCCAATTTTCACAAGAAAACCTTGAGACGTTTGTTCATAAAATATTTTCAATAAGAGAAATATTTTCTCAAATATTTTCTTCCATAAAATTTTTAAATACCAATATTTCTTGAAACCAAGCCCTAGTGCCAAGGTTTTCTAATCATTTTATTTCAATTAAAAGATTTTCAAACAATTAAAATGCCTGTCTTATAATAAGGATTGGATGATGATATGTGTAATTAGTTATTGATTTATCGTTACATATCTTCAATGTACGATGTTGTTACGGCATGGGTTTCTTGACTGAATATTAAGAGGGCAACTTTAATCTAAATTTTTATTATTCTAAATTTCTTCATTTGACTATAACATAGTATATAAATTAATTGGATTTCTTTACTTTAATCCCTACGTAATTAAATAGTCATATAAATTGTTGGGCTTTTTAGTACATTTCACTAATTGCCGATAAATTTGGTACTTATGATGTTAAAAGTCATTTATATCATGACCTTGTAAAAGAGAGAGAGAAAAAAAATAGAAAATCAAAAAAGTTAAAAATTAAGAGCAAGATCTAAACAATAGAATTAGAATTAAAAAAAATAAAAAATAAAAAAAGAAAAATTAAAGTAAAATCCCATCATGTTTGTCATGTTTCATTTAAATTTTTTTCAAAGATCTTGAGTCTTGCACATGACCATTAAATCAAGCTCAATCTTAATCGAATAAGTATTGAACTCAAAGTACTAAAATCAAATTGAATAATTATGGAGGTATGAAAGTACAAACATTAATTTTTTGTATAAGAGAATAAGAGTGGAAATTACTGTTTATAAAATCACATGACTCATCTTTTGACACCATTTTTATAATTTATGATAGTATTCTAAATTTCAGTTAATAATGATAATAATAATAATAACAATAATAATATGTTTTCTTCACTCAATGCCTCCATCATTGTCCCGTTTTGACTTTAATACATTTTACTAACTAAAAATGAGTCTGATAAGTTTTAATCTAAGGGTTTGTTAAAGATAGCGCTTATGTTCCTTGCACATGACCTATGACAAACGAACCTAGAATATATATATATATATATATATATATATATATATATATATATATATATATATATATATATATATATATATATATATATATATATATATATATATATATATATTTATAAACTCAAAAACAAAATGTTTTTTTTTTGAAAAAATAATCAATTATTCACCCCCCACCTTCGGCCCACCCACCCATTGCCTATTTACCTTCCAACCTTACACTCACTCCCACCCCAAACCATCCCCCTTCTACCCACCCCGAGGCACCAAAAAATGAGCCCACCATTAACCTATCGGAGATAAATCAATTTAGGCTTCAAATGAATGAATATTTGTGTTTTTAATTACATCTTAGGTTCTAACACCATATTCTAATACCCCAACCTAGATTTTAGGGTTACTTGTGGGTCAGCCCGATCTGATCCGATCACATTAGGTGTGAAGTGATGTCTAAAAAAAATTAAATAAGATTTCTAGTCTATTTTAGTTTATTATAATTACCAAGTAAACATGAAATTACATGTTCAACACATTTAGATCCAATATTGACAAGTATGGAACCCATTAGGTCAACATCCTTGATTTAAGCAATTAGAGATATTAGTGTATGAGTCAAGAAAACATACTTGTAAAATGCTTTACAAGATGGAATATCATCTAACATGTCACAACAAAGGGAATGGGGTGAACCAATGCCCAGTAGAGGTTACAAACATATAATTCAGTATAGAAGTGAACGATAGAAGGAAGGAATACAATACTGTACATTTTATAATTCTACCCAAAATCTACACGCAAATATGATAAAGTATATGCATTAATTATGTTTGATCTTAAACATCATTTTAAATTAGTTTAAATACAATTATCCCTTATCTTTTCAAATTTCACATTTTATTCAAAAAGTAGCACTTTGATCCATTAACTCGTATGGTTAATTTAGGAAACATCAGATTCTCGGATTGTATTTAAATCAACATATTCCCTTTAATAAATATATATATTCATACTTTAAATTAACACACGCCTCATTTTCCTTAAAAGTAACATTTCAACACGTGCACCACGTGTTTGAAAAGAATTATTATATGCATCAAGTCTAGGAATTTGCCCCAGTATGGGGTTATTCACAAATCAAATTAGTGCCCTTTTATCAAAGTATTCGCACACATGTCAAATATTGTATTATGCCTCATCCTTGGGCATTACAACACCCAATTATTATCTTTGTATTTCTTTAATTCATGCGTACTAAGTTTCCTTATGTTGATTCATGTTCTGGAGTTTACTAATTACGTTTGTGTTCATAATATGGGGGGATTATTGAAGTTTATCGTAAGAGCCGACATTTGTTTGGTAGTTTTGATATGCAATCATAGCTTGAAGATATGAACAAAAGAGGATCCGATCCGTGAAAATATCGGGGTGGGATCTACTCAATCAGATCAAAACTGCATCCCAAAGACATAGAGTTACGATCAGTGAATCACGTATATCTTGTGTTGTGTGATTTATATTTACTCCTCGACTTTATTTTTCTTTAAATTAATCTTCGTAGTATTTAATTGCCTACAATTAGCATCATCTGTGGGAATGAGTTTCTTTTTCTTATCCAATTAGAGCCAACGAGCGCTTATGTCTCCCCAATGCATTGCACCGTCATTGTTTAACAACGAGCATCCTGATGAAAAAAATGGGCCCCTAATGCCTAGAGTTAGGTATGAGGCCCACACAACCAGGAGTCACAACACTATCAAATCGTGATATTTTCCTAAGGAGGAATAAATGATTCGGCACAAATATTGTATTTATTTATCCATATCCTTATACATTTTAGCCCCCTTGAGTACCGTAATTCCTATATTTAAGCTTTTTAACTAGACAATCTCCATTTTATATGTTTACCTGCTATATTATGTATAATCTAGCTTTTGTAGGTATTAAAGTGCTTAGCATGAAGTTTGGTCCCTTTTCGGAAAAGTTTCGTTGAATATTGCAGCTTCGGGGGCATTTTGGTAATTTCATCATTTGGGTTTTAATCCCAAACTCTTCACGAAAGTTGAATCCCTTTGATTTCACTTCGCGTGGCTACCGACGGTACATGATTACGATGTATAATGAAGGAGTTATCTCATTTTTGGGAATATTTTATCTTCAAAAGCACATTCAGGGACACATTCAAGGAAATTTTGCTCATTTATTATATTTTATTTTGACGCAATGTCCTCTTTGAATTTTTATCCCTATGAATTAGCTTAGTATAGACTCCAACCGCGCCTAATTATGAGTTATAACGAAGAAGTTACGGCATTTTTCATATTATTGATCCAAGCTGGGAATTCAGTACTGTTAGGTGCGAATCGATTCAGAATTTTGCCGAATCGATTCGGCTATAGTAAAAGAGCGCAAATCTATATTTATAAGTGGTTTTTTGGTGGGGTATATGTATGTGAACATAGTAGTAAGTTGGGGGATCATTGTAGATACCTTATGACACGATTTTTAGGTTAGAGTTTGGGGATTTTTGGTTGAGCTTTCCCTCTTCTCTCTCTTTGGGTTTATACCCATTTATGTAAGTATATTATAGTATCAATTGCCTTCTTCCTTGTCTACATGATTTAATTCCTTATTTACGTTAATTGTAGTTAGTTTATTGCTTTGATTTATTTGTTGTTGGTTGTTTATTTCACGTTTTCATTTACTTAGTAGTTGTTTTATTTAATTTATTTATGTCTTTTGCCTAGTTAGAAGGGTATGGGTCATGTGTCCGCCATTAATGGGTGTCGAAATCTGAAAGTTAATTTTTGGAGAAAATCATGCTTAATCGAAACGTCGCGTATTAAAATGGGTTTATGATGAGTTTAACTTTCTTTGTCACGCAAGTTTAGTATTTATAACGATAATCCGATTTTAAGACGCGTATTTTTGATTAAATGTTTTATCTCTCATTTTTGGGTTAAAATCCCTTCATGTGTGATGTTTATGATTAACTAAAAATGCACGGTTAAATATTTTCAGACCGACATTCTAATTACGCGTGTTTAGCCCATGGCGTGGATGTGACCTAACTCTCGTCCTATTAATTATTGTTTAGTGTTAATTTCTTATTTTCCACTTTTCGTACTTCCTACCCATCACCTTTCACACTTTTATTTTAGAAGTGATAAATTAATTATAATTTGTCCAACACTTCCCGTGGATTCTTGATACCCGGACTGGATGTTATACTCCCTTGTCGAGTGTAGTCATAGTTTAGGTTTTTTATTGAGGCGGTGAACTGAAAACAACGACATTTCCCTTACACGAGCACACAGTTCGCGCTAGATCAAAATGGCTCCGTTGCCGGGGACCGTGTTTTAGATTGTAGTTGATTTAATATTTTGTAATATTTCTTTTATTCATATTTGTATTCTTACTTTACCCTTTCGTTTTGACTTGTTCTAGATTGTTTTGAGAAATTGAAATTTTGGTGCATTGTCGCTTTGTTGCATTGCCTAATTTAAAATGTCTCGCTATAAATCTTTAAATAACCTTAATTATTATGAGTATAATCCCAAAACAATGAGAGAATGCCTACAAATTCTTGAAAATTAACGCATTGAGCGTGAAATTCAAGAGTATGTAAGTAATCCCTCATCGCCTTGTGAGGATACCCTGGGAAGCGGGGAATCCATTAGCCATGAGCAAACCACACAAGAAGATGATATGTCTTCTTATGGGTTTGATCATATGTTAATGATTAAGGAATTGAATGATCGATCCAAGAGTTATAAGGCATGGTTTTTCGAAAATAACACCTTTCTCGATGAAATCATTTCTTTTACAAAATTGGGTTGAGCTTGAAACTTGCATTTCACCTCCACGCCTTTTTGAGGAAGAAATGATTGAGAGTGATCCAAGAACATTCAAATTTCAACCTCTTATTAATTCTTTCGATTGTATTGAGGTTGAAGGTCCTTTCTTTCCTTTATTCCCTACTTTTCCCGAACAATTAAATTTATCACAAGAAGTGGTTGAATGTCTTGAGGACTTTGAGTCGATTCTTAAACGGGAATGTTATTTTGAGATGCTTCATCTCATGGGGTATTCACCTGCACTATCCCCACCTCCCCTTCCAGGTGAAAAACCTTGGGGAGGTGATTTTAATTTTCCCGAGATCAATTTGGTCTTGTCCCCCATTCTATCCAAATCCCCTATCGTTCCCCCAAAAAATGATAATTGGAAATGGTTCATTTCTTATGCCTTACACATGCCTTCCATTGTTCAAATGGAATTCTTATTTTTTGGGAGGCATGCATTCGAGGGAGGGTCCACCGATTATCCTTCAAAGCCAAATCGTATTTTGGACGGACCCTCAAACATTTAGACTTTTAGTATATAGTTAGTTAGAAATCCAAATTGTAGGTTGTAAATAGTTAGCTTTTTATTTATTTATTTCTTTTTAATTTTCTTTCCTTTTACTTATAGTCTAGTGTAATTAGTTAAACTTTTTGTAATTCAATGGACTTGTGCTTTTCAAAGATCGCTCCAATTTTGGGTAATATCAATCTTTTCCTATATTTATGTTGTGTTCTTGATTAACATTGATCATACTGCAATATTTAAGTTAAGGGGTGTGGGATATTCTTCCCATTTATTTTTTTATTCCATTGATTTGATCACAACTTATTACTAAGCATGCCTTTTTGGTTAAAAATATAACAAATTTCAAACATATTTTCTTCATTTTTTTCTCTTTTGTTAGGCTTTCTAGCATTGTTTTCGATAATAAATTTCAATAAATGCCTGATCTAATAGACAACTTAACGATGCATGTTCTCGATTTTAGAAGTTATTAGACTTTAGTCCTCATATAATTGATATTATGAATGACTTCATGAATTAAACATTAATCCAGTGAGCACAAACACTTTTCTTGTTTTATTGATTTGGCTTAAGATTTTTATAACTCGATAACATTTTGTTTCATTGTATATACTTACACCGAGTGAGCTTTCGATTTTTCTTCACTAATGAGTTTTGTAAACTTCTCTTTACTCATTGAAAACATTGAATTGTTGTATATACTTACAACAATTTTTTTCAGGGTCTTGTTGTTCTTAATGGTCGCATTCGCCTTCTAGACCACATGAATGTTTTCTTGAACCCATTAGTTCAGTTAGTGAAATGGACAATAGAAATCGCAAAGAAAAGAACGCAGGTTTAGAAAATGATGAAACATTATTTAGAAATGATGAAAATCAAATCAAAATGTTACCTTGGTGGATTTATGCAGAGTGAATTCACCAAGACGAGACGAATCCATGGCATTGAGGAACTTCTTGTCATACTAAACCAGTATGGATCATTTGACATCTTTGGATATATTCTTATAACAGATCAGAGAATCGATTGAGATGGTGAGCGGATCCATCCAACCATCAAGGGTTGCATCTCTTGAAATATGGATGACATGATTAGAGGTGTCTTTAGGAGAGGTTTCCTTGTTATTCTTGGATATTGAAGAGGGATAACATCAGCACCTTTAGGCTTGTTTTTCCTCTTTTAATAACCCTCGACCTACCGGCCCCCAACTATCATCTTCTTTGTTGGGGCCGATAGAGAAACACTTTCATGGTCATTTTGGAAAGCATGTTGGCTAGGTCTAGGGAAAATATTCTCCAAATCTATTCAGGGGTGTTTTCTAGACAACCTGTAAGCAAATACAATGATCTGTGTGGGAATTTTAATAAAAGACGACATTACAGTTAAAAATTCTCCAACTTATACATTTGAGTGAGGGGGTCAGCCCCCATACTAGTCTCGCCCTAAAGTTCAAGGGTCATTAATTGTTCAAATTGAACATGGACTCCCTTCTTGTCACAGGATCTTAAATGATCAATCTTTTCCCCGTCGTATTTGCTCAGGCCAAGATCAAGCCTTAGCTATATGGATACCTTACCCTATTTTGGGGGACTCTCAGTTCATCTGCACTACAAGGAGCATTGGAGTCAAAATCTAGTGGAGAACTCATCCCCAGTCATGATCGACAACAAAACATCTATTGGGTGTTATCCATAAAAAAATTCAAGTCTCGGATCGTCAGTGTTCGAAACCTCCAAGGGGTTTGATACTTATGGGTTTCCTCAGTTTTATACTCGACAACATCATTGTAGTCTAAATGAAACCTTGGGACCTTCATATCCTCATCAAATGAGTCGTCCCTCTCAGACCCCTTGGATACAGAGGGGATGCCCCCTAAATGATGATACAGACTGTGACCCGAGTGAAGAGGTGTCTGAAATTGTGTTACTGTTGATATTAATGACACTAGTCTTGGTTAGGGATTGGAATTTGAGAAGTGGGGGAGGAAGTACTATAGATAAAGGAGTATTATTGATTGGAACTCTAGACTCAACTTTGTCTCTACGTCTAGCCTCGACCTCAGCCTTACTAATCCCTAAGTATACTCTCCATCGAATGTGGTTATTGCTCACCTGGATCATATAGCCTTATGTAGATCCAAACAAGAGCAAGTTTGAAAACATTTGACTAAAGGATCAAAAGGAGAAGTTCAATCATTTTCCTAAAAGAATCCAGTTAAGAACATATAAAGAGACACCATAGAAGACAATTGAAAAGCTCACCAAAAAAGTGATATATTAACTAAAAACATACCCTATCTATTGAAACCTAATACCTCAACCTCCAGTAACCTATACATCGCTCTAAATCCACCCAAAAAACCCTAAAACATCCACAAGTGGTGTCCGAAAAACCTACACTTTGCTGAAATATAAACAAAATAGATATCAACAAGTATAATTGAAAACGAAGCCACAAGATAAAGAAAAAGGGTTATCTGGGTGGGTAAAAAGAATTTGAATGAAAAAAAGACACTAAATCTCGCCTAAAATGGAGGGGTTGGAGTAGAGAGAAAGTATAAGATTGGGTTTATTGCAGAAAGCTCGAGCGAAAGAATGATTTTTGGATAAGAAAAAGGAAATAAGATTTTTGGGTATTTAAATGAAGTAACGATTTCATGTGGTTTCCTTAGCCCACATCATTAGGGCACGAGTTACAAAGAAGTATGCTTCCACCAGTTCTTGGCACACATGTCAACTCACCCACCTGTAGACATGTGTCCAGTCAAGGACACTCAAACATCACGTGTGTCTAGGATACATAGATAATGCTCCCAACACCTGTGGCAAAGAATCCTCTAACAGTGAGAGGACATTTCATCACTGGGGTGAGACGACTATACACCCTAGCCTCCTATTTACATTGAAGAATAAGGTTTAGGGGTGATTTATATACATAAGTGTGACCTCGACTGGATGAGACTCAACCCTTGCATTATGACCCCTTCCATGTGCTAATTAGACCCATCTACATATGGGCCAACAACACAGATGTATGGGTCAATCAGTCTCGGCCTTCGAGACCTAATTAGTATAATAGTTGCAATCATAAATTAAGGTTAACTCTACACACATAAGTGCTCCCATGTCTCGATTTTCCATGTATCAGCTTCTGATGATACTGACAGGCTGAGGCCTACGTACAGTTCATGAATGGATATCACTATCTCAATATTACTTGCCTGGTGGACTACTTTAACAGTCTAGGTTAGGGAGAGACCTGCAACCCTGACTTTAGTATCTCATATGGTACATGTGATTTGTGCATAACCAAGCCATGTCGACCAAACTATTATAGGAATTCAATAACCCACATGAAGGAATATTTTATCATCATGACATACATATGTAGGAGACAGTGGCACTCTTCCATTGGATAGCTTATCTTGTGCACACCAGATGCATGCTTAAGGGAACACTGTGCACCCCCGAGCCTATATACACACACTTAATCTTCTTTATTAGGGATAGATTAATTGGAGCCCTACTAACACTCGACCAAATTTGAAATCTAGAGAGAGAAAGCTTGAGTATGTGTAACACTGGTATTTAGTGCCTTATAGTAATACAAACACCATCATCACCTTGAATAGTGGAGTAGGCCAAGGCTGAACAACTTAAATCTCCGTGTCTTCTATCTCTCTCAACCTTTTCTCTATACATATACTACTGTAATTTCCACCATTATATTCATAGCTAGATCTAGAGCTGCTCATATCATTGAAGTGGTGATTCTGAACATCATCAGGGTGGACTCAATTATCACCATGTGAAAGAATCCTTAGGTTACCTTACAGGAATACACTAGATGGTACTGGGAAAACCTATAATGAAGTAAGATTTCTCCAAACATTTTTTGTGGTCTCCTTATAGATTGGTTGATCAAGTAATTCTATGTTGCATTAGTCCCTAACCTAAAAGGAGGCCAACACTATTGTTAAACTTATGTCTAGGGTAGATAAATATGCCAAGGTAAATGACTTAATTGCTAGAACCATCCATGATAACTGTCGAACAAAGATAACTAAAAATAACAATAATGAGAATTGCCCCATGGAGGGGGGATATAAGTATAACAGTGGATCCAAAACTTATGAGAAGGTATACCCTACCAAGGCCTACCAGGAGATTAAGATCGTAATTAAAGAGATGATCTATAATATATTAAATAACATAAAATATTAGTATTTCCTGAAATGGCCGAGGAAGATTCCGGGAGATTTATCCGAAAGGAACATGACCTGAGATGTTCTTATCACAAGGATCATTGGCATAAGACATAGAATTATAAGGGGCTAAAGTCCCACTTGGAAAAATTGAGCTAAGTCGAACACCTGGATGACTATGTGGAGAAGAAAGGTTCAAATTCCATTGTGGGGAATGAATTGAATCCTGATAATGTTTTAGAGTATAATGAGATATGACATGAGTTTTTAGTCAAGATAGAACTAGTCCAAGGAATTAAAAAAGGTCACTGTGGTGATGTCGAATTTCTTGATTAACCCTGCTAAAACTCAAATAGGAAAATGAAGAACATCAGAAAACATGGACTATAATAAACATACAATCTTTATTAAAGAAAACTTGGTCGGAGTTAAGACTCTGCATCATGATGCACTAGTAATCACTCTAGGAATTCCAAATTGGGATGTGAATAAGCTACTCGCTAACCACGAAAACTCTTCTAAGGTTATGTACCTAAAGTTCAAAAATCTCACTCTAAAAAATGGAAGATCTGAAGGAAGTGACCGTCACTTTGGTCAGTTTCATTAAAAAGATGATCATGCCAATAGGGACGGTAGTCTTTCCAGTTTGTATTAGGAATACCTAGAAGTTGATGAAGTTCCTTATTGTTGACATTGATTCTCTAAGCGAGGATGGATTGATAACATGAAGGTTACCCCTTCCACTTATCACCAGAAACTCAAATGCAGCACCTATTCGGGAATAATAGATGTAAGGGGAAATAAGGTCATTGCTCGACAATGCTTTATCACCGCTATTAGGTCTAAGTACGAAAAAAGATTTAAAAATAGTCATGGATGAGGCGACCAAGGATAGGGATAATCCACGTAAATATCAACTGAACTATAGTAGGTCAAAGTTAAAGAAATAAGGGTGACTGTAGAATTAGATTCATTGAATTATTACAAGAAGTAATGTTCGATGACTCACCCCTGAAGAATAAATTATTGATCGAAATCTCACTGACCAATGAAGAAAAAAAAGAATTGAATTGTCTTATTAAGTACAATCGAGATGTATTTTTTGTTAGCCTTATGATATGCATGGGATTGATTTGTAAGTCAAGTTCTAATGAGTTAACGTGGAGCTAAGATTCATTTCTATCAAATAAAAGGTGCAATGAATAACCCTAGAGAATGAAAAGGTTGTGGAATAAGAAGTGAGGAAACTTTTGGGTAAAAGGTCAGGGAATAAGAAGTGAATTTCCCAAATGGCTCTCTTGCTTAGTGGTTATCAAAAGAAGTAATGGAAAGTAGAGAGTATCCATAGAGTTCACCAACCTCAGTAAACTTGTCTAAAGATAACTTTAGTCTATCAAATATTGAACAACTGGTCGATGCTACAGCTAACCATGAACATATGAGTTTACTTGAAATATACTCAAGGTATCATTAGATTCCTTTATTTGGTCCCGATCAGGAAAAGACCACATTCATCACCACTCTCGGCTTGTACTGGTATACGACGATACCATTTGGACTAATAAATGCTAGAGTAACCTACCAATGATTGGTCACTAAGATGTTCAAACACCTATTGGGTGATAGAAGTGAGGTCTATATGGATAATATGCTCATGAAAAGCAAGCATAAAGGTAATAATTTACAAGATTTAACAAGAATATTTAAACTCATAGGAGGCTACGGGATGAAACTCATTGCTACTAAATGTTCCTTTGAAGTCCATTTAGGGAAGTTCTTTGGATACTTTGTCAATGAGGGTTGGATCAAAGAAAACCCTAACCAAATTGCGGCGACAACCAGTGTTCCTTCATCAAAGACAGTTAAATATGTTTAGAAGTTGACCAAAATGTTGGCCGCACTCTACTGTTTTATCTTTAAACCCTAACCATTCTTTGAACTTTTAAAGAAAGATAAGGGTTTAGCCCAGAATGAAAAATGTTCAAAGGAACTTGATGAAATTAAGTATTATTTAAGCCAACGACCTTTACTTACGTAGCTTAATCCATAATATCTAGTTTACATATATCTAATAGTGTCCAACCATGTGATGAAATCAGCCTTAATGTGTGAAAAATAATGATACCAAGGCATAATTTATTATATCATCAAAACACTAATCGATGATGAGAAGTTATACCTCCCTCTAGAAAAGTTATCTTACTCTCTATTCATCACCTGATTGAAGTTAAAGCACTACTTCGAAGTCTATTCGTTCATAGACATCACCTCCTTTACACTCGACCCAATCCTAAAAAAAGGTCAACATCTTAGGATGGATAACGAAATGGTCGATGAAATTGGGGGAGGTTCAATATCCATTCTCGACCAAGAACTACAATCAAGGGTCGGGTGTTAACAAATTTCATCATTGAATTCACTGAAGGGTAGGTGTAATACCCCGTAATTTTGGCTATATTTATTTTGGGATTAATTAATTAAATTGCGTATTAATTGGAAATTAATCCGGGTTATAAATACTAATGAGATGCGAATTGGTATTTGATTATGTACATATATGATTATATATGTATTTGGTATTATGAAATTTGTCGTGGGATTTATATACGGCAATTTGGAAATTTTGTTGAGACGCGTGAGACCGCCGCGTCACGGTATAATATTTTGACAATAAAAGTGAATTTAAAATCTATAATCCGTATGGTCGTTTTGAGTGCGCCAACGCGTCCGGAAGGGTCGAGATAGTCAGAAAACACTAGCCGGGGGTATAGTTTGGGTCCCGGGGTAATTTTAGACCATACCGGTAACTTAAAGGGTATTTTAGTAATTTGGTATTTTTGGGTAATTAAAAGTGACGAAAATTGAGAGTTGTAATCTGATAAGGATTGACCCCAACCGACCTTTATTAACCCAACAAGCTACGGAGGTTTATTAAATTAGGTTTTCATAGGTTCCCCAAAGCAAACCCTAGCCACCATAGCCTTTTGGAGAAGAAAGCTTAGAGAAGGAGAGAGAGAGAGGAATTCTGCAGAAATTCTACACCAAACCCACACCAAATTCAGAAATCAAACCAAGGCAAGTGACTTTATTTCATTTAAATTCGAAGAATGTCTTTTCCATGTTAGAAATTGAAGAATCTTGATTGTTCTTGAAAGATTAAAAGAAAACCCATGAAATTTGAAGTTATTATTGAATGTTGGGATAGGTTTGCATGTAGAAACATTGTTGGGAGATTTAATTTCGGATATTTCATATCTAGGTGATGTATAAACGAATTAAAATCTGGGAATTCATGATGAGAAAAGGTTAGGGTTTATGTTCTTGAAGAAAATTGGGAATTAATGTAGAAATTGTGATTTAATGATGTTTAGAAGATATTAAACCCTTTAATGATGTTAGTATAGCCCCTTAACATGTTTGAGGATGATTAGAGAACGCAATGTATTGTGGGAACGAATTTTAGAAGAGGTTTGAGGAGTAAAAATGGTGAAAAACGACTTTTGGAAAATTCTGGGCCGAAACTGGCATCTCGTTAGAAGCAGCCCCAGGTCGTTCGAACGAACTCGTTCGAACGAGCTTCTAACGAGTTGACCAGTCGTTATCAACGAGTAGGATTTTCGTTCGATATCTCGTTCGAACGAGATATCGTTAGAAGAGTCAGTTCGTTCGAACGAACTGGGACCTCGTTCGAACAGCCTCGTTCGAACGAGACTTCTAACGACCTGACAGTCCAAACTCGTTCGAAGCCTCGTTCGAACGAGACTTCTAACGAGTTGACAGTTTGGTCCTTTTTGGACTGTTTTGACTTTTGGAGTTCCGGGAACTAGTTCAAGGGTAGTATTAGTATTCCTTTGATGATATAGTGGTTGATTTGGGACTTTTGGGTTATTGAGATGAGTAAATCATACACTAGAGTCATATTCAAAGAACCGTTTGGGTTGAGACGTGAGTGTCTACTACGATGTGAGGATAAATTATGGCACGTATAATTATGAACCGGAATAAAATAAGTTGTGATAATTATAGTTAGTACGAGAGTGCAATATGTACTACGATTAAAATACGGTATTACTAAGATGTGTGTTTATTTAGTATTGGTATATGGATTGTGTGTATGACATACCTACCATACTTGCTATCACGGGAGGTTACGTTCGCTTAGGACCCTCTAATCCTTGTGTGCCTACGGGGGGGATATAGACTGGTACCTTGATGAACATAGGTCATAGAAATACTTGTTGTGATATTAATAAGTCCGCTGACCATGGGAGCGTAGGTATGTGCGTGACCCATGTGATGGTGACTGTGTTCGCCTCCACTATTTGTGATTTGTGTTATCTGAACTATTCCTGAGAGATTCGGAATATGTGATCCTTATGTACGTGATGTACCGGGATGGATAGCAGAGTATGTGTGCACTACAGCTTAGATTGCGGGGTGCTTGTATCGTATATTTATGATGTGAATAATATACATTTAATTAATGGGAATCCTCATGTTAATGTTGTAACTGTATTACGGTATTGTTTCGAGATATATAAGGAGTTACTGATACTTATATATATGGCACATTTAGTAACTGAGTTTACGTTAAACCTCTATTTAATTACGAGCGTTGTTATGTCAAATTAACCGAGTAAAATGGGTAGAACCTCTGGTAGTCTAGCTAGTTACGTTGTCACTTAGCTAGTGAAAAGGGTAGTTATAGATGGGTACTTACGTTAGGAGTGCACAGTTAGTCGAGAGGTGAGAATTTAATGTGAGTGCACGTCCTAACATGTACTTTGCATTTAATGTTTTAAATGTTTTTAAAGCACTTGCAGGTTTTTAAAATATAACACATTCGGGCTCTGACCCGTTTGCTTTTCAAATCTCTTTTCTTTGTAAAACCATTTTAGGTGCCCAGCCACAAGGACACCAATCATAGGTACTCATTCAGGTGACGAGCTGTAGCTGCTTGTGGAAGCTACAGGGATTTGCTCATAGACGCTTCTATCTTTTGGATTCCAGAGTCACTATCTATCCGTTGTAGGGCATGTTGCCCATTTCTATTTAGAGACATCATTTTTACATTTCAGTTTTCAGACTCTAGCATGTATTGCTCAGTATTCAGTTTTAGTTATTTATTTCAGTTTACTTATCAGTTGTGGGATTCGTATTGAGGAGTTTTTCCTCCAGGTTTTATTTACATATTGTGATGGTTATCCATTTTACTTCAGCATGGTGAATGGTGTTATTTAGTTATTCATTACTCTTGTTGCATGTTATTAGATTTAATAAAATTTGGCACTTACTTTTTTAAATACTAGGTGGTTAGTAATCTTTAAAATGTTTTCGACAGTGATGCTATTAACTGAGCCAACTTGGCATTTTGAATTAATTTTATAAAGGAGTAGCTACCCGGTGTTTAATTAGTCGGGGTGTCACAGGTGGTATCAGAGCATCAGGTTCTAGTGTCCTTTAGGATCTGTACGGCTATTATGTTTCCGCTACGTTTTCTTTGATATAGAGCCCTATATTTTAGGACTGTTGTACTCTTTTGTGTATGCTTCGTTCTTCAGCTATATTAAGTTTATAAACTGCGAACTTATAAACTTTGTTCTTATTTCAGATGCCTCCACGACGTGCACGACGAGTTCCCAGGAATGCAACGCCCGAACCCCAGCCCGCTCCAGTTCAGGGTATGTTGAACGCCGCTGAGGTTGCTGCTATAGTAGCCCAAGCGGTAAATGCCGCGATTGCCGTGATTCAGCAGGCACCGCCTCAGGCGCCAGTTGCCGCGCCAGCACAGGTTAATGCATTCCCGTCTGCTTGGGAACGTGTACGTGATGCTTTTCAGAAAGCGCATCCGCCAGAGTTTGCTGGAAGCTCAGATGTGGTTATCTCGAGCCAATGGAGGAAGGACATGCAGAGGCATTTGAGGATGCATGAGTGCACAGACGTTCAGAAACAGGTGCTAGCTACTTTCAAGCTAGTGGGATCTGCACTACAGTGGTGGGAGTCTATCACTACTGCGGAGGAGAGGGATACCCTCACGATACAGGAGTTCTGGGTGCGGTTCGACCGCAAGTACTTTCCGTCTGCAGTTCATACAGAGATGAGGAGGAAGCTGATGAGTTTGAAGCAGGAGGGCAAGACAGTGGCCGAGTATGAGGCCGAGTTCACTAACCTGTTGAACATCGTACCAGACGAGATTCCAACAGAGAAGAAGAAGATAGAGAAGTTCACCGACGGGTTGAACTGGAGGATCCGTCAGCATCTGCTAGGGAACCTATCGTTGGCCACGTATTCTGATGTGGTTAACGCTGCGTTATTGCACTGCCAGGACCACCATTTTCACATGGCCGAGGGCAAGCGGTCGGGAGAGTCTAGCCATCAGGGCAGGACCGGAGGACATGGTGCCAGCGGGGCACAATCGGGTCAGGGGCAGAGACAGACTGAGCAGGGCTCCCAGCAGGGGGATAACAAGAGGTTCCGGTCAGGGAACTACAGGCAGGGACAGGGAGGTTTTCGCCAGGGCCATCAGGGTCCAAATGGCCAGCAGGGCCAACAGGGACAGAATGGGCAGCAGTTTCATCAGGGCCAGCAGGGCCAAGGGAGGAATGGTAACGGCCACCAGGGCCGGGGACAGCAGGGGCAGAGGGGAGGGAACTTCCCAGGGAAGTGCTTTACTTGTGGCAAGACTGGCCATAAGAAGCAGGATTGTCCTGATAGGGACAGGGCCCCACAGCAGCAGCAGCAGGGTGCTCGCCAGGAGCCACAGAGACCTATGTTTCCCGCCGCTCTTCCTGCACCGCCACAGATGGCAGCTTTGCCACCCATTCCAGCAGTCCCATCTCAACAGGGGCAACTACAGTATGGACGTGTCTACAACGTTCACCAGGCTGCAGTTCCACAGGCACTGCCCGCGATCGAGGGTACGTTTCCTATCCATGGCACTATGGGTCGGGTGTTATATGATACAGGTGCTACACATTGTTTTATAGCTACACACTTCGCGAAAGCTTTAGGATTGTTAGCTACGGCAGAGAGCATAGTGACGTGTGTCGACTCACCATTAGGGAGTGGGTCACTTATTTTCTTTATATGCCGGGGAGTGGGGGTAGAGATTGGTGGTTTGGTATTGCCTGCGGACATGTTAGTGTTAGACATGCATGTTCACGATGTGATCATCGGTATGGATTGGCTCGTATCATATAGGGCCATGATTGATTGCTTCAGCGGGAGCATTGTTTTTGCCATTCCGGAGCAGGAGATGTTTATAGTGGCGATGCCTCGCCCAGAGGGAGGATCGACCGCTCATCTGTATTACATAGAGGAGGATACCTCTAAGGAGGTTGTTATTCCTTTAGATTCGATCCCGGTTGTCAGGGAGTATTCAGATGTGTTTCAGGATATACCAGGCTTACCACCCAGTCGAGAGATAGACTTCGTTATTGATTTGCTACCGGGTACGAGACCTATAGCACGTGCACCGTACCGTATGGCTCCAGCTGAGATGCGAGAGTTACGGGATCAGATAGAGCAGCTGTTAGGGCAGGGCTTTATTCGCAGGAGTACCTCACCTTGGGGCGCTCCAGTTTTGTTTGTGAAGAAGAGGGATGGTTCACTGAGATTGTGCGTGGACTACCGAGAGTTGAATAAGGTCACGATACGGAATAAGTATCCGTTGCCTCGAATCGATGACTTATTCGACCAGTTGAGAGGAGCTTCTTTCTTCTCGAAGATTGACTTGAGATCGGGATACCATCAGTTGCGTATCAGGGAGGAGGATGTCTCGAAGACCGCGTTCTTGTCGAGATATGGTTCTTACGAGTTTCGGGTTATGCCTTTCGGCTTGACCAACGCTCCAGCAGTGTTTATGGACTTGATGAACAGAGTGTTCAGGGACTTCTTAGACCAGTTTGTCATTGTCTTCATTGATGATATCCTGGTTTACTCTCAGACAGAGGAGGAGCACGCCGAGCATTTGAGGCAGGTTTTGCAGACACTTCGTCAGAACGAGCTGTATGCAAAATACGAGAAGTGCGGGTTTTGGTTGAAGGAAGTCCAGTTCTTGGGTCATATTATTTCCGACCAGGGAATATCGATTGATCCGGGGAAGGTGTCAGCGGTGAGGGAGTGGGGACAGCCCACGACACCAACAGAGATGCGTAGTTTCTTGGGTCTAGCAGGATACTACAGGAGGTTTATTCGGGGTTTCTCAGAGATAGCAGGTCCTTTGACACATCTTACTCGTAAGGGTGTGCCATACATCTGGAGTGATGCCTGTCAGTTGGCATTCGATGAATTGAAGGACAAGTTGACCTCAGCACCTGTGTTAGCATTGCCGAGACCGGAAGTTGAGTATTTGGTTTACACCGATGCGTCCTTGCATGGACTGGGAGGTTTATTACAGTAGGAGAGACAGGCCATAGCTTATGCTTCCCGTAAGCTTAAGCCTCATGAGAAGAATTACCCCACACATGATTTGGAGTTGGCGGCAGTGGTATTTGCCTTACGGATTTGGAGGCACTATCTTTTGGGGGAGAAGTTTCAGCTGTTCACGGATCACAAGTCACTACAGTATCTGTTCACGCAGAAAGAGCTGAATATGCGGCAGCGTAGGTGGCTTGAATTCGTGAAAGACTACCAGTTCGACATCCAGTACCACCTGGGTAAGGCTAACGTGGTAGCAGACGCGTTGAGCCGTAGGCCAGCAGATGAGGTGGCAGAGGTGTGGAAGGCAAAATGGAAGGAATTGGGACACCAGGATGCAGTGGCCCGATCTTTCATGTCTGTGATGACCGTTACACCGCAGATCGTCACGAAGGTAGTACGGGCATAGGCTAATGACTCGTTCTGTCAGGAGCAGATAGTTCGATTACTTTCAGAGGGAGCCGAGTCCTATACCGTTAGCTCAGACGGGGGATTACGCTTCAATGGGAGATTGGTAGTTCCGGAAGGTGAGGAATTGCGACACGATGTTATGGCAGAGTCGCACGGCTCACGGTTCGCGGTACATCCGGGAGGGGACAAAATGTACCAAGACATGAGACGACAGTATTGGTGGAGCGGTATGAAGAGAGATATCGCTGAGTTTGTTTCGAAATGCGCCACTTGTCAGCTTGTCAAAGTGGACCATCAGAGACCAGCAGGATTGCTACAGCCGTTGGAGGTTCCGGTGTGGATGTAGGAGAGCATATCCATGGATTTTATCATGGGGTTGCCCACGTCGCAGAGGGGTCATGACTCCGTATGGGTAATTGTGGACAGATTGTCCAAGGTCGCTCACTTCTTACCCGTAAGGACTGACTACACTACGGGACAGTATGCCCAGCTCTTCATTTCAGAGATTGTGGGAGAGTTTCCAGGAGGCCATGGGCACGGAATTGCGGTTGAGTACGGCTTATCATCCGCAGACCGATGGGCAGACAGAGCGCACCAATCAGATGTTGGAGGACATGCTACGCATGTGCATTATTGACTTCGGGGGTGGATGGGAGCAGTATCTTCCACTGGTGGAGTTTGCTTACAACAACTCCTATCAGTTCACGATTGGCATGGCTCCGTTTGAGGCATTGTACGGTAGGCCTTGTCGTTCTCCAGCATGTTGGTTGGAAGTGGGGGACAACAAACTACTTGGACCGGAAGTGATTCAGGATACTTCGACAAGGATTGAGTTGATTCGGAGTCGCATTCGGGTAGCTCAAGACCGGTAGAAGAGTTACGCTGACGCGAAGAGATTTTTCAGAGAGTTCCAAGTGGGGGACCAGGTTTTGCTCAGGGTATCTCCTATGAAGGGGATTATGCGTTTCGGGAAGAAGGGGAAGTTGGCACCGAGGTATGTGGGGCCGTTTCCTATTATTGAGCGGATCGGACCGGTTGCGTATAGACTCGGGTTACCGGAGCATTTGCATCGGATTCACGACGTGTTCCATATTTCCTCGCTGAGGAAATACCTTAGAGATAATTTGGCTCATTCTCACATTGCTGTGGAGGACATCGATCTCCAGCCGGATAGCTCTTATGAGGAGGGGCCGATTGCTATTTTGGACCGAAGCGAAAGGAAACTGCGGTCAAAGATAGTCCCGTTAGTGCGTGTTCAGTGGCGACATCACAATGTCAAGGAGTCCACATGGGAGCGCGAAGATGAGATGCGCGAACGTTATCTAGAGCTGTTTTTAGCAGGTACTTCCTAGTTTCGAATTTCGGGACGAAATTCAGTTATTAGGGGGGAAGTATGTAATACCCCGTAATTTTGACTATATTTATTTTGGGATTAATTAATTAAATTGCGTATTAATTGGAAATTAATCCGGGTTATAAATACTAATGAGATGCGAATTGGTATTTGATTATGTACATATATGATTATATATGTATTTGGTATTATGAAATTTGTCGTGGGATTTATATACGGCAATTTGGAAATTTTGTTGAGACGCGTGAGACCGCCGCGTCACGGTATACTATATTGACAATAAAAGTGAATTTAAAATCTATAATCTGTATGGTCGTTTTGAGTGCGCCAACGCGTCCGGAAGGGTCGAGATAGTCAGAAAACACTAGCCGGGGGTATAGTTTGGGTCCCGGGGTAATTTTAGACCATACCGGTAACTTAAAGGGTATTTTAGTAATTTGGTATTTTTGGGTAATTAAAAGTGACGAAAATTGAGAGTTGTAATCTGATAAGGATTGACCCCAACCAACCTTTATTAACCCAACAAGCTACGGAGGTTTATTAAATTAGGTTTTCATAGGTTCCCCAAAGCAAACCCTAGCCACCATAGCCTTTTGGAGAAGAAAGCTTAGAGAAGGAGAGAGAGAGAGGAATTCTGCAGAAATTCTACACCAAACCCACACCAAATTCAGAAATCAAACCAAGGCAAGTGACTTTATTTCATTTAAATTCGAAGAATGTCTTTTCCATGTTAGAAATTGAAGAATCTTGATTGTTCTTGAAAGATTAAAAGAAAACCCATGAAATTTGAAGTTATTATTGAATGTTGGGATAGGTTTGCATGTAGAAACATTGTTGGGAGATTTAATTTCGGATATTTCATATCTAGGTGATGTATAAACGAATTAAAATCTGGGAATTCATGATGAGAAAAGGTTAGGGTTTATGTTCTTGAAGAAAATTGGGAATTAATGTAGAAATTGTGATTTAATGATGTTTAGAAGATATTAAACCCTTTAATGATGTTAGTATAGCCCCTTAACATGTTTGAGGATGATTAGAGAACGCAATGTATTGTGGGAACGAATTTTAGAAGAGGTTTGAGGAGTAAAAATGGTGAAAAACGACTTTTGGAAAATTCTGGGCCGAAGCTGGCATCTCGTTAGAAGCAGCGCCAGGTCGTTCGAACGAACTCGTTCGAACGAGCTTCTAACGAGTTGACCAGTCGTTATCAACGAGTAGGATTTTCGTTCGATATCTCATTCGAACGAGATATCGTTAGAAGAGTCAGTTCGTTCGAACGAACTGGGACCTCGTTCGAACAGCCTCGTTCGAACGAGACTTCTAACGACCTGACAGTCCAAACTCGTTCGAAGCCTCGTTCGAACGAGACTTCTAACGAGTTGACAGTTTGGTCCTTTTTGGACTGTTTTGACTTTTGGAGTTCCGGGAACTGGTTCAAGGGTAGTATTAGTATTCCTTTGATGATATAGTGGTTGATTTGGGACTTTTGGGTTATTGAGATGAGTAAATCATACACTAGAGTCATATTCAAAGAACCGTTTGGGTTGAGACGTGAGTGTCTACTACGATGTGAGGATAAATTATGGCACGTATAATTATGAACCGGAATAAAATAAGTTGTGATAATTATAGTTAGTACGAGAGTGCAATATGTACTACGATTAAAATACGGTATTACTAAGATGTGTGTTTATTTAGTATTGGTATATGGATTGTGTGTATGACATACCTACCATACTTGCTATCACGGGAGGTTACGTTCGCTTAGGACCCTCTAATCCTTGTGTGCCTACGGGGGGGATATAGACTGGTACCTTGATGAACATAGGTCATAGAAAGACTTATTGTGATATTAATAAGTCCGTTGACCATGGGAGCGTAGGTATGTGCGTGACCCATGTGATGGTGACTGTGTTCGCCTCCACTATTTGTGATTTGTGTTATCTGAACTATTCCTGAGAGATTCGGAATATGTGATCCTTATGTACGTGATGTACCGGGATGGATAGCAGAGTATGTGTGCACTACAGCTTAGATTGCGGGGTGCTTGTATCGTATATTTATGATGTGAATAATATACATTTAATTAATGGGAATCCTCATGTTAATGTTGTAACTGTATTACGGTATTGTTTCGAGATATATAAGGAGTTACTGATACTTATATATATGGCACATTTAGTAACTGAGTTTACGTTAAACCTCTATTTAATTACGAGCGTTGTTATGTCAAATTAACCGAGTAAAATGGGTAGAACCTCTGGTAGTCTAGCTAGTTACGTTGTCACTTAGCTAGTGAAAAGGGTAGTTATAGATGGGTACTTACATTAGGAGTGCACAGTTAGTCGAGAGGTGAGAATTTAATGTGATTGCACGTCCTAACATGTACTTTGCATTTAATGTTTTAAATGTTTTTAAAGCACTTGCAGGTTTTTAAAATATAACACATTCGGGCTCTGACCCGTTTTCTTTTCAAATCTCTTTTCTTTGTAAAACCATTTTAGGTGCCCAGCCACAAGGACACCAAGCATAGGTACTCATTCAGGTGATGAGCTGTAGCTGCTTGTGGAAGCTACGGGGATTTGCTCATAGACGCTTCTATCTTTTGGATTCCAGAGTCACTATCTATCCGTTGTAGGGCATGTTGCCCATTTCTATTTAGAGACATCATTTTTACATTTCAGTTTTCAGACTCTAGCATGTATTGCTCAGTATTCAGTTTTAGTTATTTATTTCAGTTTACTTATCAGTTGTGGGATTCGTATTGAGGAGTTTTTCCTCCAGGTTTTATTTACATATTGTGATGGTTATCCGTTTTACTTCAGCATGGTGAATGGTGTTATTTAGTTATTCATTACTCTTGTTGCATGTTATCAGATTTAATAAAATTTGGCACTTACTTTTTTAAATACTAGGTGGTTAGTAATCTTTAAAATGTTTTCGACAGTGATGCTATTAACTGAGCCAACTTGGCATTTTGAATTAATTTTATAAAGGAGTATCTACCCGGTGTTTAATTAGTCGGGGTGTCACAGTAGGTCCCTAAGAAGGAGTTTCCAACCATACATGCAGTTAAGAGTTTAACAACTTAACAAGTGGATGCTTTATATTGACATGGTCTCCGATTTAAAATGGGAGGGTGTAATCATACTGATAACTTTAGAAACAACCATGATCAAGTCAGGGATCGTACTTGGCTTTAAATCATCCAATAATTAGGTAAAATTTGAAGCTCTCATCATCTGATTGAGAAAGGATTTATCTGTAGGCATGAGTCACCTTGACATCTTCTGTGACTAAAGGCTAACACCTTATCAAGTATTAGGAAACTTTAACACTGAGGATGAACATATGTTAACATACTTATTATTCATACATGATTTGATTCAATAGTGCTTCTGGGGAAATAACAATCATGCCAAAGCTTTGTCCACTCTAGGTTAAGCTAATGATTCTGACCTTTAATAAATAATTTATTTGGAATACCTTGTCTAACCAAAAATCATAAAACCAAAGGTCTACAAGAAAGTTATCATTGTCCAAAAATATTCCAGTTGTTTTGAACCGGTCATAGAATATCCGTAAGAATATACTTTATCGATCGACACAAAGTTGCCGCATCAGATCAGGGTAATAGTTGCTCGGTTCTACCTATTGGCTACAGGTGAGATCTATAAGCGATCCTTTATGGGTCCATACTTTAATGTGTGCATCTAAACGACACTGGCCTAGTTTTGTTTGCACTTCACGACAAAATATGTGAAAGTCATGATGAATGAAGATATTTGGCATTTATATCCATTAAAGAAGTCTATTATTGGACTTACATATAGAAGGATGCAGTCTCTTATATCAAGAAATGGAAAAAGTTTAAAAAATAATTGCCCATGTTCCACTAGAAAGATAAGAACCTAAATCCATTGACTAGTTTGCATCCCTTTGATCATTGAGGACTGTAAATCATAGGTCCCCAACCTAAAGCACCAGGGAATTAAAAGTATCTCCTGGTCGGCACAGACTATTTCACCAAATGGATAGAGGTTGAACCTTTGGTGAACATAATGAAAATCGATATTATTATATTTAACTAAAGGAACATCATGACCATATTTTTCATGCAAAACATGATTATAACAGAGAATGGGATGCGATTTGAAAGAGAACTATTTTAAGAATTTTACAATAGAGACAACATCAAACAGTACTATAGTTCGATGGCCTACCCTGAAAGAAAATGTAGGTTGAGGTCTCCAACAAAACGGTGATCTCCGGAATAAAAAATAGGCTATATAATCTAAAGGTGTTTGAAAGCTGACTTGCCGACCATGAAGATGATTGTTATCGATCAAAGCCTAAATAAAGAAATCATAAGGACTGAGCTTGACTTGGCCATGAAAAGGAGAGAACAAGCCTTGATTAAACTAGCTTCTTAAAAATAGTAGTACAATAATGGCATTAGCCTAAAAAAGTTCTAAGTTGAGGATTACGTGTTTAGAAAGGTGATCGGTATCATAAAGAAGCAGTCAGATAAAAGGTTAGTTCCTAACTAGAAAAGGAACCTCAAATTACCAAAGACGTCCTCTATGGAGTGTACCAATTAGAAATAATGGGGGACATGGAGATTCCTAGGGCCTTGAATGCGACCATTATTTGGAGGTTTTTAATTTTTTTTTCAAGTTATGTTTATGATTCTTGGATAATATAAAGTTGAATTAATAGAATCATCTTTCTTATCGTTCCAAATGATAGGCCAAACTTTTCTATTACAAATTGTCATTATAGTAAGGTCATCATCATTAAAAATTACTTTTTATCTGATCAAGTTCTGATTGCCAATTAAATACCCGGTCAAGCTTTGATCACCGGATTGAATGCCTCAGTAAGATTAAAATTAATCAAAGACCAAGGTTACATTTTCTCATTGATACACACTAAGTGAGGTCTCATCACATCAAACCATGCATGGTTCAACCAACACAACTCAATATCCACCAGACAGTATAGCATGGGCAGCTCTCACGGGTCTTGACCTCTGAGACCTCGTCCTCAACATTTCATGCTCATTCGACAAAGCTCTCTTTACGATTACTCTAAATACATATCATCTCGACCTTGTACCATCCTGGTAGGCCGAGAAAATATAAAGACTGAACTTCGTACTTGCTTACTTAGAAGGTTACCTCTGTCGGTCTCGATTTTTTTGGGACCACCAGAGCCCATCTCAATAGTTCATATGGCACATGTAACTCTGGCATCATTAGTCCATATGGACCATACAGTTATAATAGATCTTTAGCCCACATGGGGGAATATTTTGTCATCATGGATTATGCATATTATATACAAGTATTGGTCTCTCATTGGATTTCTTACCTCACTCACATATGAAATATGTTTGGGGGCGTATTATGCACCCCTGGGCCTTTATTTGAAAGGATCGAGAGCTGAAACTCTGCAGAATTGTAATTTAGGTAGAGAAATATTGAGTGAATGTATAAATGGACTTCAGTGCCTTGCAAAAATATAAAAGCACCACCACCTTGCATAGTGGAGTAGCTAAGGCAGAAACACTTTACATCTTGTGCCATCAATCTGTCTCCCGTATCCTTCTTTACATTTACTTTCCGCCATATATAACACCATTTTTGAATAAGATAAATTTTGAACTTTACACATAAATTTCAGTATTAATTTCATAGCATCACCATTTTAGCACCATTTGTGATAAGAGATTGATCTTTTTCCTCTTGTTTTCCAACTGAGATGCTTACTTTTGTCTCTGGTGGTGGTCCAGCTCCACTGTTGTTGGTCTTGTACTAACATTGAAAGAGCCGACTTTTCTTTGGAAGCTTATTTCCTACTTATAGCTCATCTATCTTGATTTTTTCATGTCACCGAAGCTATGGCATCAGATTTGCCTCTTGGTATTGACCCATATTCCATCCAACCACCACCTCAGTCAGAAATGACTGATGTGGCGATGACGCTATGTTTCTTAGTGTCCAGCTGGTAAAAAAAATGCAAGAATAATTCATGGTGTTTAGCAAAAGTGTGTTAGGAAGAGCACTAGGTGACACAAATCATATTATCACTCTGGTTTCTAGGGAGACAGTATATTCGGCAATAGGGGGACCACCCTCGACCCCATAAAAGGAGGCTTAGTGCCACCATCGGTAGAGGATATTGCTAATCCTAGGCATCTTTACCTAGGAAAATAAGTGCAGGATTATCGAGATAACCAAGACTGCAACGAGGAATATTATTGGGAGCCGTATGAGATTTCACGAAACACGATTCACCCATCTCCAAACTATAACGGAAAGAGTGATCGATCGACACCAAAAGGCCGATTAAGGGTCCTTTGACAGGCTCAACAGAGGGTCATCATTCCACCATCTCAGTGTAGTAGGACACTTGTGTGATCGCCTCTCCTGTTATCATAATAATACAAGCTCTAGGGTTAATAGTAGACGTAGTGATGGTCGAACACAACAAGGCTGAGAAGGGGAGCAAAGAGAAGTAAATAGTCAGTAGAGAACGATTAGAATATTACAAGTATTGTACCAAATTGACCAGGAAATGGGCACAAACAATGTTGAGGTATAAGATAAGCCCTAGAATAATTCCATCAAGAGGATGGAAGATAAGATTGGTACATTGTCAAAGAGTCAATACCCAAGAAACCGAGATTACAAAGAAGGGTTTATTTTCGTCATCAAGATAGTAAGCTTTCCTACTCTTCCCAAATTTACACCTCCTACTGTGACCATAAAGTATGATGTAAGTGAAAATTCAGGGCATCGCATAGAAATGTATTAGTTAGCAACCAACATATACTCCACCCTAGATGAGATGAGGTGCAGGGATTTCTCAAACACTCTCACATCTGAGGCCCATATATGGTACACATCCTTTCTCAATAATTTAATTTAAAACTTCAAGAAACTAACCAAGAAGTTTATTCACAATTTTTTACTTTGGTATGAAGCCACCAAATAAGGTAACCCATATCCTGATCATGATGGAAGGCAAAAACAAAACTTCGAGGGATTACATCACTCATTTTAACAAAGAGAAATTGGAGGTAGGGGACTATGAAGAGAACATATCCATGAAGGCTCTCATTAGTGGCCTACAACCAAGAAAACTCATGTAGAAACTCTCTGAGGATCTTAAAAAAACCATGGCATAATGTATGGCTTAGGCTGGGAGGGTCATGAATGTGGAGGAGGCCATGGCGGCCAAGAGAGGAAACACAAAGGATGCTGGTAGTGGTAAGACGAAAGTTAAGGAAGGGAAGAAAAGATCGATCGAGGATAAGTTTTCCAAATATACCCACTTGACAACAACCCTAGATATGATCCTCAATGACATTAAAGTTGACAGGTCACTTAGTTGGCCAGATAATCTAAAGTCCCTTCCTCATAAGAGAGATAAAAGAAAGTGATGTTTGTTCCATCAAGACCACGGGCATACATTGGATAAATATTTTACCCTCAATGATGTGAGAGAGAAGATGTTGAAGCAGGGTAATCTCTGAAAGTATGTAAACGAGAATGGTGCCAAAGACGATTCTAGAAAGAAACACAGCAGGGGAAATGATGAAAAGTTGAGACGACAATCCCTAGTTAATAAAAAAGATAATGAATGATAAAGTGAAGAAAATGACCCAGATCTCTCGCCTATGATTCCAGAATCAAAAGGTCGGATGCACATGATATCATTCAATGTAAATATGATATGCTGTAGATTGTCCTAGGGAGGCACGGAATCGAATGACTATATAGCCCACCCGGTGGAGGCAAAGTCGGTGCTAAAGAGGTTGGATGTTAACTCATTTGGAACCGGGTTGAGGCCAGGAAAATTGAAGAAAGTTGACATGGACACCCTAGTGGTGGAATTTTCTAGAATGGACTTCAAAGGAATTTTGGTTCCTCATGACGACCCTTTGGTTATCAACACTAGGATCCATGGGTATGAGGTGTAACACATACTTATTGATGGAGGCATCTCAACCAACATGATGTTTTGGCCCTGATTTAAGGGTTTGAAGCAAAAAAAAAAGACTAATCTGTACCATCATATGCTGATCAGATTTCTCCAAGAGAATGTCCATCCTCTGGGGGTTGAAATGGATGTCTACATGGTCACCAGGCCGAGGTGTCTTACCAGGAAGGTAAGCTTCTTCGTTACAGACGAGAATGTCTTTTAGGCCTACTATATTATTCTTTGAAGATTGGTATTCAAACAATTTAAGGCAGTCACATCCACAGTCCACCAAATGATAAAATTCCTGACTATTTATGAGGTAGAGGAAGTTTAAGGGGACTGAATGGAAGCCCAGGAGTGTTTCTTCAGTTAAGTCGAGCAGAAAGTGGCTTACAAAAAGTTGACTACTTTCTACAACATATATACTCTCGACCCAAGAGATGAGAAGAAATTAAAAAAAGGCAAACCCGCAGAAGAGGTAGAATTCGTCGTCCTTAATGAGGATGAGATAAAAAAAAATTATCCAAATCGAAAAACCCTCGAAGAAGGAAGTGAAAGAATAGTTGGTGAAACTACTAAGGATGAGTCAAAGCATCTTTGCATGGATTCATGAGTACATTTCGAGAATAGACCCAAACATCATCTACAACCAATTGAGTATTGATGAGAATGTGAAGCCTGTGAATCATAAGAGAATAACCTTTGCAAGACAGAAGTATGAGGTCATTCAAGAAGTGGTTAAAAAGCTGCAAACAACCGAGTTCATCCAAGAGGTGCCATACCTAAAGTGGTTGTCCAATGTCATAATTGTTCCAAAATCTAATGGAAAGTGGAGAATGTGTGTGGATTTTAGTGATTTAAATATAGCTTATCCTAAAGATACCTTTCCTTTACCTCATATAAATTAGATGGTCGATGCCACAATCGGGCATGCGCTGATGAGCTTTATGGACACTTACTGAAGGTATAACTAAATCTTTATGGAGAAGGTCGATGCTAAAAAGACTTCATTTATCATAGATAAAGGGACCTACAAGGTCATTCCATTCGGCCTTAAAAATGAAAGTGTAACCTATCAGAGGTTGTTCAATAAGATTTTGAAGAATAAATTGGGAAGACCGTAGAGGTTTACATTAACGACATGTTGACTAAGAGCCTCATGGATGAGACTTATGTGGTAGACCTTGAACGAATATTTGATACGATGGATAAGCTCAGGATGAAACTGAACCCGACCAAATGTGTTTTCAGTGTCGGCGTAGGTAAATTTCTCGACTTTATAGTAAACTAGAGGGGTATAGAGGTTAATCTCACAAAAATCAAAGCTCTTACACAGATGAAGACACCAAATATGGTCAAAGACGTGCATAGGTTGACAGGGAGTGTTATGGCCCTCAATTATTTTGTCTCCAGAGCTATAAATAAATGTTTTCCATTCGCCAAAATTTTGAGAAAAGAGTTTGTGTGGGAGAAACAATGTGAAAAATCCTTTCAAGAACTCAAAGCCTACCTGGGGTTGCCAATTTTTTTTGTCTCAGCCTGTTCAGGGAGAAAAATGTTTATGTATTTGTGTGTATTAGAGTCAGCCATTAGTGCAACTATCGTTCGTGAAGATAAAGGTGTCCAAAATCTAGTGTATTATTACATAAAAGCCTTATAGTTGGCCGAGTTGAAGTATTCTAGAATGGAAAAATTGATGTATGCACTGATACATGCTTCAAGGAAGATGAAGACATACTTCCAATCTCATACGATTGTGGTGCTCATCGACACTCCATTTAGGTAGGTGATCCATAAACCTGAGAAATTGGGTAGGTTGATGGCCTACTTAATTGATCTAGGTGAGCTTGACATAATCTATCGGCCTAGGACTATAGTTAAGGAACAAGCCCTAGCATATTTTGTGGCCTAATTCACTTGGGATGAGGTCGATAATGATGATATTGAAGAGGTGGTGGCACCAATAGTTGTGTGTGAAGAAGCTTTAAAAAAATTTAGTAGTGGCCAATATTGATAAGGTCGATGATACAAAGAAATATTTTTTATTTCCGAATAGGATCTTGGATGAATAGATTCTTTCAGAGAACGGTCCTACATAGAGCCTATTTATGGATGGCTCATCTTGTGAAAGTGGTAGTGGCACCGAGTTGATACTCTCGGCTCTAGATGGCATCGATATTGTATATGATTTGAGATTTAACTTTAAGTCATTTAATAATGAGTCGAAGTATGAGGCCCTATTGGCAAGACCCTCCCTAGTTATAATATTGAACGTCATCCAAATGATAGTTCATAGTGACTCACAGTTGATCATGAGCCAGATCTTGGGAGTTAATAACGCCAAAGATGAGAAGATGACCAAATACTTGGCACATGTCAAGAAGGTTATGAAAAACTTCAGAAAGGTGAAGCTCAAAAGGATTCCTGGACTGGACAATAACCAATCCGATTCTTTGGCATGGTTAAGGTCAGCAATAAGAATATATATCATATGCACGGTGCCAGTGGAGATCCTACATAGGATGACCATAGAATAGGATGATAGTGGGGTGAAATTTTGGTTGAAATTAAATTTGGGAGATTCATGGATGGATCCACTGGTCAGGTACATATGGGATGTTGAGCTCCTGGACTCCAAGGCCAAATTAAGGAAGCTCAGATATAATGAAGCCAAATCGATTATCATTGGAGACATACTATACAAAAGAGGGGTCATGTGCAAGCTATGTAAGTCGAAGATCCCTAGCTAAGAGGATTTTCACTCATAGATATTGGTGGTCAATGCTAAATAAAGATGCAACTGACTATGTAAAGAAGTGTGATAAGTTCCAGGGATTTGCATGCATCCCACATCAGCCTCACCGACCACTCTCATCCATTACTGCACCATGGCGATTTGCAGTTTGGGGAATAGACTTAGTAAGTCCTCTCCTGAAGGCGACTTATAAGTAATAGTATTTCATTATGGCTATTGATTACTTTTCAAAGTGGGTAGAGTCCGAGGCAATGATTTTCATCACTAAGGTAAAAATGTTCAAATTTATTTGGAGGAATATTATTTTTAGGTATGGCGTACACCATACCCTAATATCAGATAATAGCAAGCAATTCAAGTATAAATGCTTGGAGGCATACTGTGGCACAGTGGGTATAAAGCAGTTCTATTCGGCACCAGGTTGATCCCGAGCGAAAGGCCAGACCGAAGTCATGAATAGGACGATACTGGATGGTATCAAGAATAAACTACAGGATGCAAAAGGTTTATGGATGGAAGAATTACATGGATTCATATGGGCTTATAGGATGACTGTGAGGACGTTGATGGGAGAGACACCGTTTATTCTATCTTCTGGGTCTGAAGTAGTCATCCCTACTGTAATCGGGCTCCTCTTCCACAAAGTCCAAACCTATGATTCTAAAACTAATGAGGACGAGATGAGAGTCGATTTAGATTTAATTGAGGAGAGTTAGGAGGATGATGAAGTCTGATAATCTTCTTACCGGAAGAAAGATGTTAGGTTTTATTGGAATAGGGTGAAGCCCATGTCGATAGATATATGTGACCTAGTGTTGAAGAAGGTTTGGTAGAAGACAAACAAGCTATATCCTAACTGGCATGGGTCGTACAGGGTAATTGAGGAGGTCATCCCATGATCTTATCGGTTAGAAAACCTAGAGAGTGAACCCTTCTTAAACCCCTAGAATGTTGACCATCTGAAGAGATACTACCAGTGAAATGTTGTTTTGCTTATCAGTTTGTATGATGGTCCTTTGTTTGTACGATAGTTCTTTGCATCTCTTTGAATATAGTCTCCCTCATATGTGGGAATTGGTTGGCTAACTCATATAATGTTTTGAACATCCAAACAAAGTTAGAGGTTTGACCTAGTTGACTATTGGATTAAAAGGGGGAATTTGTAATGTTTTGAATCTAGTTTTTAGCAATAAATTTTAAGGTGGTTCATCGACGAAGACAACTGCGGAACCACCAAGAAATACAAACAAGTCACCAGAAAAGGTCCTAAAACTACAAACCACCTCAGAAATGCCCCAATCCCCTAAATCAACCAACAACAACACTAGTGTAAGCCTAGAACCACCATACAATTGCCTTAAATGAGTACCAAAAATAGAAAATGACCAAAAAATGATACTTGCTAAACACAACTGATTAATGGTGAAAAAAGAAAAAAAAAGGTGCTGAAATGGTACCTGAATGAAGGAGAATCCTTGAAAATCTAAGATAACTCCTAAAATTGACTAAAGGACATTGAAGAGAGGACAGAGAAAAGGGCGTTAATGAAGTATCGCAAGAAAGCTTTCGCGCGAAGGTTTTGGGGAAGGAGAAAGAGAAAATACTTGGTTTTGTTTTTTTAAATAGTTCAATCATTGCACGTGACAAACAAATCACCATATCATTAGGGAACGAAGTCCTAGGGCAGGAATTTAGCTTCCCATCCATGGCCAACACATTAAGGCATATAACTGCTGGCATGTGTCACATCGAGTACCATCAACAAAAGCTTATACCCGTAATACTGAAGGGGTTCTATCAACATCAACCAGTACTAGTTCGAATCCCAAGGGCAAACCTCTGACACCAAGGGGTCTCATCCTTATTAGAGGGTCAGCCAACAGTATCCCTCAACCTTCCACTCACATTTAAGACTAAGGCCTAGGTAGTAATTGATACACATTAAGTGTGGTCTTGTCTCGTCAAATACAGTATGGTTCGACCGACACAACTTAATATCCACCATTCGGCATAATGTGGGACACTCTCATAGGTCTTGGCCTCAGAGACCTCATTCCCAGCATTTCATGGTCACTTGAGAGAGCTTGATTTACGGTTACTCTTAACACATCTCGTCTCAGCCTGGTACCATCCTGGTAGCCTGAGATAGCATAAAGACTCAATTTCGTAGTTACTTTCTTAAAATATTGCCTCTGTCGATCTCGGCTTGATCGGTACCAGTAGAGATGACATCAATAGTGCATATGGCACATGTGACTCAGACATCATTTGTCACATCCTTAAATGTGGATGGGTAAATTAAGTAATACTAATACAATTAATATTATAATTTATATAATGGAAATAAAATAAAGGCATTTATTTAAGAGATGACTGGCATCTTATTACATATTAGTGCTGGAAAAACATTATACATCTTATATGTCTGACGTACATAAACATAAAACATTGAGGAATACTAGTAGTTCCTAAGAATAGATAGGTTGCGGTATAGATATTCAAACGAGGCTTGCCATCTTTGTCTGTGATTACCCACACATATGTAACTGCGAATATTGCTGGAGGTAAAAGTGAATAGAAGTTCAAGGGGGGGGGGGGGGTAATTAATTATCTTCAGGCTCATTATCCATCTGAAAGGAAAAAAATTAAGCAAACATGTCAGGTAGATAATTTTTATTTCTATTCAAGATGGAAAAAACAATAAGATTTTGAGGGGTTAGTAATCTTTTGATTTTCTACCTATTCAAATAAGATGAAATATCATGAGGCGTTCAGGGTATACTGAGACTTTTGACATGTAAATAAATAATATGGTGAAGATAAAATATCAGGTTAAGATAACTTGGTTCAGCAATAACTCGATAACCCATAAATTATCTGTTATTTGGTTTCAATAATGCAGACATACCATGATAATATCATTCAAGGCATGAAATTTTCTTGAACAAGTAAATCCAATTAATTGGGAAATAACTAGATAACTTGGCCCGCTTAGCTAGAGCGACACTCATACGTAGAGTAAATATAATAACAAGGCTTTCAACATCTGAGTCCTTCAGGACAATTAGATTTATCGAGGGTTTACCTGGTGTAATCCCTAGATTATATGTTGTGCTACTAAAGATTTCATTTGTAAGAAACTAAATTGCAAGGTTCAATGCAATTTACAACCTCTTGTCGAGTGGTTCAAGGTTCAGGGCTTAGAAATAATGGAATCGGTAGATATCGAAAGAATCAACAATATGGGGAAAATTTAAACTATTTGAAGGAGTTCAGTATAAAATTAAGAGTTCAATAATATCACAAGGTGATATAAAAATCAATATTTTGAAAGACAACAATTCAAATGATTAATATAAAAATATAAATCACCTACTTTGGGTATTTTGATTTCCGGTTGGAGTCCGACTATTTTGCGGGTAGACTGTGTAGTCTGAAAGCATAACAATTGTAAGTATGTGATATAGGACTTAAAATTAAATAAATAAAAGGTACTAAAAGACAATTTAAGCAAACATTTAGTGCATGATAATTTTAAAAAGGTTTAAAGTATAATTTTCAAAATTTTTAAAAGAAAAATTATTTAAATTTATTTATTGAGAATTAGGTGTGGTGATAAGAGATAATTTAGGTCTAATTATAATTAAGTATCCGTGGAAAAAGTTTGGGTTTGATTTGAAATACTTGCAAATTTAGCAGGGGTTTAAGTGTGATTTATGAAACTTCAATTCAACCTTTAAAACTGATTTTCGTGGAAAATGCTTTCTTGTAATCCAAACAGGGTGTTATCATATATCAATTTATTCAGAATAAAAAAAATAAAAAAATCAGAAAATTCTGATTGGGAATGCGCTCTCACGTGCGGGGTCAAAGCCTGGATGTGCCTGGTTTTACCACCACTCTCGTGCGTGAGCTTGACTCGCCATCAACCTTCGAATTTTGACATTAGGGTTTGAAAATATTTGACCTTGATTTCCAAACATTTTAGGATTCATCTTAACATTGTTTCTAAATGAAAGTCGTTTAGAATTCAAATCCAGCCATACCAATTTCAAGAATTGTGTAAATGAAGCTATTGGGATTTTCAAAAATTCGTGAGAATTTAACCTTTTGAGTTCATTTAAATTTTTTATTTTTGTTCCAGCATGATAATGGTGTTGTTCTTCATTGAAAATGAAAGAGATTAAACGTGGATTAAAAAATTTTGGTGGAGTGAATACCGGGAATTTCCTCTTTGAATTTTTTTGGGCCGAAAACTTCATAGTTGAACTTGGTGTATTAAACGTGGTTCCGTTTCCAATTAAACACATATATAAGATCCTAAGAACTTAAGATTCACCTTCCCTACTTTAAAACTGGTTCAAACTCAGGGAATGGAAATTCACCATTGGAGCTCCAAGCTTCAATGGAGTTTTTTGAGTTTAAACACATTTATATAGTATAAGAGCATCCAGAAACATAACCACAATGGAAAATTAAGCAATCACACATAAAATCATTGAAATGTCAAAAACTCTCAAACTTTACATGGGGATTTCTCTCAACTGGTGTTCGTTCAACTGGAGGGGGAGAGGGTATTTATAGGGTATGCCCATTGGAGTAGATTAGTCGGATTTTTGGTGAGGTTTGGGTTGAAGTTAGACAAGTTCAAAGTTTAAATTTCTTGGAGGCTTAAATGGGTGTCACTTGTAAGGCACATGGTACAATCCATGCTGTTCAGCCAACATGTGCCAGGTCACGAGCGTGGAAAATGTATATAAGTTCTAATTTTAGGTTAGGTCGTTGAAGAGTTTTTAGGTAAAATTTAAGGACTAGAAGGTATTTAATTAAAGTTTAGGGGCTTTTATATAATTATTCAAACTTAAGAAGTTAACTTGGATAATTTTTTAAAAGTATAGATCCTCAGGTATAATTTTAGTGAAAAAATCAGAATGTAATAGGCATAGGGATAGGTCCAATAAGATGATTTTAAGTATAAGGGCATTTTGGTAATTTAAGAAAATGTAGGGCTATTCTTTGGAATTTATTGTAATACCTAGGGATATTGACTAATTAAGAGTACTTTTTTACATTCTTCCCACCAAAAGAAAATTTCATCCTCAAAATTACCTATAAATAGTGCAGGGTATTAGTGTCTCATTATAGTTTCTAGTTCCTAGGTTGCTTCTTTAGTTCCATGATGTTGCTAAAGAACTTTGACTACGGGTATGGTTTTATGTCGGACAACTCTCTCTTGTCAATCCAAAATTTTAATTGGAACTTCTTTAATATCATGTTTCTAGAATGTTGATATGTTTCCAAGTAATGATATGTTTGGCATCAGGAATGTATTTTCATAGTTGTGATACGTGAAACACATCGTGAAGATGAGAGAGCTTAGAAGGTAAGTCCAGACGATAAGCTAATGAACCAATATGTTCTAAAATTTTGAAGGGGACGATATAGAGAAGTGATAATTTTCCTTTGATTCCAAAGCGTGTTATTCCTTTACGCTGCGATACTCGCAAGAATACTTGGTCGTTACTTCTGAAATTCAAGGGTGTTCATCGGGCGTCGGCGTAACTCTTCTGTCGGCTCTGGCTGCGTGTAATCTTTCTCGAATAAGGTGTATCTTTCCTTTGGTTTTGGTGATAATTTCAGGTCCAAGAGGATGATTTTCACCAGATTCATTATAGTATAGTGGTGAACAATAAGGGTGACCATATAATGCTTCATAAGGTGTAGTTTGAATGCTGGTTTGATAAATGTTGTTATAGGATAATTCAATTAAGGCAAGATGTTGGTTCCAGGAGCCCAAAAAATCTAACGTACATGCTCGCAGCATATCGTATAGGGTTTGAATTAGTCGCTCTGATTGACCATCAGTTTAAGGGTGATATCTCGGTTCCTAAAGCTGTTTGTAATGCTTGCCCAGATTTTCTAATGAATCTAGGATCTCGATCGGATACAATGGACACCAGGTGATCATATGATTTCTTTGATGTAGAGTTTACTCAATTGTTGAAAGGATTTTGTGGACTTGACTGGTAGAAAAGTATCAGATTTTGTAAGACGGTCAACGATAACCCATATTGAATTAAAACCTTCAAATGTCCAGGGTAATCCGCTGACAAAATCCATATTGATATGGTCCCACTTCCATTCGGGAATAGGGAGTGGTTGGAGTAAACCGCTGGGATGTTGATGTTAAATTTTCACTTGTTGACAGGTTAAACACTTCGCTACAAAGTGTGCAATTTCTTTTTTTCATGATGGACCACCAATACTATTGTTTAAGATTTTGGTACATTTTTGTACTACCGAGGTGAATAATAAATTTGGAATGATGAGCTTCATGTAAAATCTCTTCTCGATGTACTGGGATAAAAGGAACACATACCAGATTTTTAAACTTTATTCCACGTACTGAGTCTAGGGTCCAATCTCGCTCAGATATGTTGTCTTGAAGTTTCCTCCTCTGAGAAAGTAAGAACTCATCTTGATCGTGAATATCTTTGCTTTTTTGTTGAAGAAGGGGGCGAAAAATGATATTATGTAACGAGATTTGGGTATTCAAAGGATTTTGTTGCAAATTAAAGTCTCCAATAGTTTCTTGAAATATAAACATACTGTGAAGACTTCCTTGGTCTTTACGGCTAAAAGCATCAGCAACTACATTACCTTTACCTAGATGGTAGAGTAAATTAAATTTATAATCTTCAAATAATTATATCCATCGTCATTGGTGAAGATTAAGATTCTTTTGGGTAAACACATTCTTAAGGATTTTATGATCAGAGAAAGCTTGAAATTTTTCTCTGTACAGGTACCATCTCCAAAATTTTAAGGCAAAAACAAAGTCTTCCAATTCCAAGTCGTGTACTAGGTAGTTACATTCATGAGTCCTTAGTTGTCGAGACCCATATTCTATTACTTTCCCTTATTTCATTAGGACACAATCGAGTCCTTGTAGAGAGGCATCAGTGTAAAGATCATAACTGATATTACTTGAAAGAATGATTAGGACAGGGATTGTGGTTAATTTCTCTTTCAGAATGCGAAAAGCTTGTTCACAATCTGGGTTCCATATGAAGTGAACACGCTTTCTAGTTAATTTGAGTAAAGGTAAGGCTATTCAAGAAAATCCTTTAAGAAACTATCGATAGTATCCGATAAGTCCTAAAAACACTTCATAGTTCGGTCATGGTGGTAGGTTGAGGCCATTCACTTATTGCGATAGTTTTTATCGAATCTACTTGTATTCATGTTGTTGTAACTACGTGTCCCTAAAATTTCACTTCGTTCATGATGAAATCACACTTGTTGTGCTTTGCGTAGAGTTGATCCTTTCAAAGTGTCTCTAATAGAATACACAAATTATTTTCATGCTTGACTTGGGTCTTATAATAAATTAGAATGTCATCGATATATATGATTACGAACTGATCTAGGAAGGGTCGAAATATTTTGTGCATAAGGTCTACGTGTGATGACCCCACTTATATATATATATATATAGTTTGTTTTTACACTCTTGTGTTATTTATTATCTTATAAATTTTGTATTATTAGATATGTGGTATTATTGGCTAGCAATATAACAAACCCCATTTTAATTACGAAGAATCAACTGTAAATTGGATCAAATCGAAGTCTTATGACATATCTTAAGGTAAATAATAAGTTTTGGGGTAGAAAATATAATTTTATGAAACTTTAAGGATTAAAATAAAAATATAAAATGGGTCATTTTGTAAATAATATATTTTTAAGGACCTCTAAGAAATATTCAAAATATATAGTGTGAAATTACCAAAATACCCTTCATGTGTAAAATGACCCTTATACCCTTATCACCTTTCCACCATGTGCTGATCACTTCCACCTTAAACATGTCGTCTTTAGAGAGAAAGCTAAAACACTTGTCATCGTTTGGTGATATTAACACTGTAAGACCACTCCAGATCGTGACACCTCGGTGTTGAATCACCACTCCAAAAATCCTAGTCATTAGACACGTGTCAACACCGTAATACTTTTGGAAACCTATAAGCAAGTCCTTAGGGTTCATTTGAAACTCACACCAATTCCTTGAGAATTGTAGTGAGAAAGAGTGATAGAAATCTTGGGAAATATCTTAAGAAGGAGTTCTATAATTTCGAAGAAAGAATTAATTTCGTAGGTATGATTTTATTTAAATGTTATAATGTATTTTTACGGTTTTAATTTTTTTTATAGCTTTACTTAGTAGTTATGCTGGTAAAAGACACTAAGGACTTCACTAATCAAAACTTAAAGTTTAAAAGAAATCCAAGTTGATTTTATTTTCATGTAAACTTGTTTGAAGTTATATATACGCTTTTAAAAAATGATTTTTAAAAAGTAATTGCTCATTATTATGGAATACCATTGAAGTAATTCCAAAGTCAGGCCCGATGAAATTTTATCTAGATGAGATGGTATTTAAGTGGTGTCACTGTGACCCTCCATCTCTACTGGGAATGAATCTGAAAATGTTCTGTCTGGAGGAGATTGTATTTAAGCGGTGCCCCTGTGACCCTCCATCTCGACTAGGAACCAACTGATTAGGAAGAACTATGAATTGAATCCTTTAATTACAATCAATGAGTTTTAAAAGTTAAGAAAAGGGTTTTTAGTAATCCTTTTAAACAAGTTATTATTAAAATACAATATGTAGACTGGACCTTGTTTAGAATGTATACTTAAACCTTGATCGTATTTGTTAGATTAACGTGCGATAGAAGACTTAGTATCTATAATTTCAACCTCTATTTTAGGTGAGTACTCCATGCAATTTCTTTTGCATTTTGACTATATTATATAATGCAAACTGTGTATATTTTATGAAATGCTTTTATTCTCAAAATACATCTGATACCGATGATTTCGTCGTTTGTTATATGTGTATATCTCTCGATATAAACATCTAATTTGAATTCTGAAATCTTTTATTCGGCGTATGGAAACTCTTTTACTATTTTGGTCTTGACTACCGAGTGGAAATATTTGGGTGGTACATTCCCAGCTGGTTTATCGCTGGTGTGCCCTAAATAAGGCGTTGTTCCAGAGATCATGATTTTCTATCTATGTTGTTTTCGGGCGGAAACATTTGGTAACACTATTTGTCTGGGTACTAGAGCTTACATGGCCGCTACGACTGAATAATTGACATATTGCTCAGTTGTTTTATCTGTTCTGTTCTGACCTGTTTATTCTGAAAATATATATAATGTCAATTACTTTATATATATATGAATGAAAGTTCCTATACATATATGTGTATGCCTTTTCTTTTGACTTGAATATGTATCTATTTTCTAAAAACCTTGGAATATTTGGAGATTGAATCTTATTCCGCTTTTAGCTGATGTTCTGTAATTAACCATTTTTTTCAGAAAATAATTAGGCAAGCGGATGAAACATAAGAGGACTATATTGAAGATTTAGCTTTTAGAGATCTTTTTGTTACATTAAGTAGAATTTTGTTTTATTAGATAGAGGATGTTTGGCTCTTTAATTAAAAGGCTTTGAATTTTGTGTGAAGTTGTAACTCTTGGATATTTTAATATAAATGAAGTTTCCCTTAGAAAGCTCTGATGATGTAATTCCTTCACTTTCAGTATTTTACGATTCATAACCATGTGATTTTATTTCCTCTGCATATATTTTAGGAGTAAAATTTTAAGTCCAGAATATTGAATGCCTTGGTGGCATGTCAAGACACTCGTTCCCTACTATTTTTAGGTCGGGGTCGTGACAGAGGTGGTATCAGAGCATAGGTTATGAACTCGTAGACTACTGAGCAAAGGTTTCGAACGTTATAGATTTTATTTTTCCATCCTTAGGACATAGTATTAAAAATTTAATTTATGTGATAACCCTCCCAATGGGTTATATTATTTATAATTGGTCTTCTAGTTTTCAATCTTGATATAGTATAGTAGATCTTACATTTGGCCATGACTGTAGAAAATGACCAAGAGAAGATCATCTATGGGAATTAGTAATTCGAGTATAGAAGGACGGGAAGGTGCATACAAGGCGATTGAAAATCTTGCAAAGATTATGGAGCAACACGTGAATAATAGAGTACCAAGGAATCTTGAACTAAGTAGATGTACTATTGAATAGTTCAAGAAGTTGAATTCGCCATCTTTTAAAGGTACTCCTAACCCCACTGAAGCAGAAAGATGGGTGATGCAGATGGAAAAGATACTTGAGGTTCTTAAGTGCACAGATGAGTAAAGGGTTTTATTTGCAACATTTATGTTAGAAGGTGAATCAGAACATTGGTGGAGAATGACTAAGAGAATATAGGAGGAAAGGCAGACTTACATAGGTTGGAATGATTTCTTAGTAATCTTTTATGATAAATATTTTCCTGAAATGGTGAAAGACGAAATGGCTGCTGACTTCATGAGTCTAGTGCAAGGGAATATGACGGTTAGTTAGTACAGGGCAAAGTTTACTGAGTTATCACGTTTTGCACGTCATGTTGTAGTAACTGGTGTTTTAAGATCAAAGAAGTTTGAACGTGGGATAAGGTTGAATATTCGTAGTCGAATTTCCATCCTAAAGTTGACATCATATATTGACGTCGTGAGTAGGGCTACAATAGCTGAGCGGGATGGTGAGGAGTACAATCGAATTAGAGATGGTAGGAGGAAGTTTGGGGAGCAAAAAGGAAAAAACCCTAATAATAGAATTTTTTTAGGAACACATCCAACATTGGGGGATCTAGTGATAACAAACAGTATAATAACCAGACATGTCAGCAATGTGGAATGATGCATGGAGGACGACCTTGTTATAACGATTCAGGAGCTTATTTTAGATATAGACATAAAGGACATCATATAAAAGACTGCCCAAACCCAACAAGGGTTCCGATAAAGCCTTCAAGTGCAAGGAAGGATCAAGACAGACATGGTAGAGTTTTTTCACTTTCTCATACCCAAGCTTCTAATACAGTAGTGTCAGGTACACTTTCTATATGCGTACAGCCTTTTAATGCTTTGATAGATACTAGTTCTACCCATTCATTCATATCTATACATGTATTAAATAGCTTTCATAAATTGCCTGAACCCTTGAATCATAACATACACGTTTCTACTCCTTCAGGTGAGTTATTGATGGGTAAATTAATATACAAGGCTTGCCCCATTGATATTGATAGTCATAAACTATTTGTTGATTTGATAGTTTTGGACATTAAAGATTTTGAAGTCATTTTAGGGATGGATTGGTTAGCATCATATCATCGTAAGGTAGAATGTTTTGAGAAGAGTGTTACTTTCCAAATTCCTCACCAACCAAAATTAGTTTTGAAGGAACTGGCATCATATATCCGATGTGTATTATTTCTGCAATGCAAGCCTATAGTTTTCTTAAGAAGGGATGTTAAGGATTTCTTGCAACTGTTACTAGTTTGGATATGATAAAGCCTGAATTGGAAGATATTCCTATTGCTAAGAAATTTATGGATGTTTTTCCCAATAATTTACCCGGTCTACCTACCAATAGGGAAATAGTTTTTACCATTAACCTTATTCCTGGAACTATACCAATATCAAAACCACCATATAGTATGGCACCTATAGAATTAAGAGAGTTAAAAGTTCAATTAGAAGACCTTTTAGACAAGGGTTTTATCAGACCAAGTATATCTCCTTGGGGTGCTCCAGTATTATTTGTTAAAAAGAAGGATGGTACGATGATGTTATGTATAGATTATCGTGAACTGAACAAAGTTACTATTAAGAATAAATACCCCTACCTCATATACGTGATTTTTTGACCGACTACAAGGTGAATAAGTATTTTCTAAGATTGACCTTAGGTTAGGATATCATCAATTGAAGAGTAAGGAAGATGATATTTCAAAATTAGCTTTCGTACTAGATATAGTCACTATGAATTTATTGTGATGCCGTTTGGACTAACTAATGCACCATCTCCTTTTATGGATATGATGAATATAGTGTTTAGGAAATATTTGGATCAATGTGTGGTTGTTTTATTGATGACATCCTTATTTATTCTAAGAGTATTGAAGAACATGAGAAGCATTTGGAGATAATATTACAAATCCTAAGGAAAGAAAAATTATATGCGAAATTAAAGAAGTGTGAGTTTTGGTTGCCTAGCATTTCTTTTCTAGGACATGTCATTTCCAAGGAGGGATTGTCGGTTGACCCTCAGAAGATTGAGGCTATACTAGATTGTCCAAGACCATCTAATGTGACTGAGATTCATAGTTTCCTTGGATTTACAAGTTATTATCGAAGATTTGTTGAAGGATTTTCTAGTATTGACAAACCTCTATCTAGGTTAACACAAAAGAGGTAAAATATGAATAGTCCGAGGAAGACGAGAAAAGTTTTCAAGAACTTAAGAATCGATTAGTGACTGCCCCAATTTTGACTATTCCTTCAGGTACGAAAGGGTTGGTGATTTATAGTGATGCTTTTAAAAATGGTTTAGGATGTGTGTTAATGCAAAATGGAAAAGTAGTTGCTTATGCCTCAAGACCGTTAAAACCATATGAGCAGAATTATCCAACCCATGACCTAGAATTAGCAGCTATAATTTTTCCTCATAAGATTTGGAGACACTATTTATATGGTGAGACTTATGAGATTTATACCGATCATAAGAGTTTAAAATATATATTTACTCAGAAAGAATTGAACATGAGACAAAGGAGGTGGTTAGAATTTATGAAGGATTATGATTTAAATATTCATTATAACCCAGGGAAAGATAATGTTGTAGATGACACTTTAAGTAGGAAGTCTACACTCAATTTAACATGTCTTATTACAAACTAGGAGGTTTTATTGAAAGATTTAAGAAATATGAAAATAGATGTCCGTATTTATAATAAAGGAGAAATAATTGCAAACTTACAAGTACAACCCCTATTGATGGAAAGGATCAAAATTGCACAAGTAAATGACCCAGAAGTGAAGAAGATTAGAGAAGAGGTTATTAAGGAAAGAGAATGGAATTTGCGACACGGGGTGATATATTGAGGCTTGGAAATAGAGTGTGTGTTCCACGTCATGCCCAACTGAAGAGGAAATTTTTGGAGGAACGTCATTACTCGAGATTCACGTTTCATCCTAGAAATACCAAGATGTATAGAGATCTTCGAGAAGTGTTTTGGTGGAATAATATGAAAAGGGAGATAGCGGAATTTGTATCTCAGTGTTTGGTATGTCAACAAGTAAAAGCTAAACATAAAAAAACCATCAGGATTACTACAACCCCTACCTATCCCGGAGTGGAAATGATAACATATCACTATGGATTTTGTGACAAGTTTACCAAGGAGTTCAAATGGTAATGATTCTATTTGGGTAATTATTGACAGGCTAACTAAATCTGCTCATTTTCTTGCCATTAAGATTACCCATTCTTTAGAAAAGTTAGCTAAGTTGTATGTGAAGGAAATTATTAGGCTTCATGGAACCCCAATTTCAATTGTTTCTTAGTGTGACCCTAGATTGGTGTCTCGCTTCTGGAAAAGCCTATAAGAAGCCATGGGAACAAAATTGAATTTTAGCACTCATTTTCATCCTCAAATGGATGGACAATCAGAGAGAACTATTCAAACCTTAGAGGATATGCTTAGGGCATGTGCACTTGATTTAAAAGGGAATTTATCACGATCATTTACCGTTAGTGGAATTCGCGTATAATAATAGCTATCAAGCAAGTATTCAATTGGCTCCGTATGAGGCACTCTATGGTAGAAGGTGTCGTTCCCTTACATGTTCGGTAAAAGTTGGGGAAAGAAAATTGTTGGGACTGGAATTGATTCAGATCACAACAGAGAAGGTGAAATTGATCCAAGATCGACTTCAAATCGCTTAAAGACACCAAAAGAGTTATGTTGATAATCGACATCGACAGTTAGAATTCCAAAACGGAGATTATATGTTCTTGCGAGTATCGCCTGCAAAGGGAGTAATACGATTTGGGAAGAAAGGGAAGTTGAGCCCATGACACATAGGACCTTTTGAAATCCTTGAAAGGATAGGAGCTGGTGCGTATAAAATAGCCCTACCACCTGAACTCTCTAGTGTACATAATGTGTTTCACGTATCAATGATAGAGAAATATATCCTAGATCCAAAACATATCTTAAGTCACGAGCCTCTTCAAGCTAGAGAAGATTTGTCGTACATTGAGCATCCAGTGGAAATCTTGGAACATAAAGAACAAATATTACGAACCAAGATTATTCCACTAGTCAAAGTATTATGGAGGAATCATTCTGTTGAAGAAGCAACATGAGAGCGAGAACATGAAATAAAGGAGCGATATCCATACCTTTTTGGAAATTAATGTAAGTAAGGTTTGGGGACCAAACGTTTTATAAGGAGGGTAGGATGTGATGACCCCACTTTTATATATATATAGTTTGTTTTTACACTCTTGTGTTACTTATTTTCTTATAAATTTTGCATTATTAGATATGTGGTATTATTGGCTATCAATATAACAAACCCCATTTTTAATTACGAAGAATCAACTGTAAATTGGATCAAATCCAAGTCTTATGACATATCTTAAGGTAAACAATAAGTTTTGGGGTAGAAAATATAATTGTATGAAACTTTAAGGATTAAAATAAAAATATATAATGGTCCATTTTGTAAATAAAATATTTTCAAGGATGTGACACCCCGACTAATTAAACACCGGGTAGCTACTCCTTTATAAAATTAATTCAAAATGCCAAGTTGGCTCAGTTAATAGGATCACTGTCGAAAACGTTTTATTATTACTAACCACCTAGTATTTAAAAAGTAAGTGCCAAATTTTATTAAATCTGATTAACATGCAACAAGAGTAATGAATAACTAAATAACACCATTCACCATACTGAAGTAAAACGAATAACCATCACAAAATGTAAATAAACTCTGGAGGAAAAACTCCTCAATACAAATCCCACAACTGATAAGTAAACTGAAATAAATAACTAAACTGAATACTGAGCAATACATGCTAGAGTCTGAAAACTGAAATGTAACAATGTCTAATAGAATTGGGCAACATGCCCTACAACTGATAGATGCTGAGACTGGAATCCAAATGAGAGAGGCGTCTAAAAGCAAGTCCCTGTAGCTTCCACAAACAGCTACAGCTCGTCACCTGAATGAGAATCCTATGCTTGGTGTCCTTGTGGCTGGGCACCTAAAATGGTTTTACAAGAAAATATATTTGAAAGCAAATGGGTCAGAGCCCGAAAGTGGAAATCATTTTAAAAACCTGCAAGTTCTTTAAAAACATTTAAAACATTAAATGCAAAGTACATGTTAGGACGTGCACTCACATTAAATTCTCACCTCTCGACTAACTGTGCACTCCTAACGTAAGTACCCATCTATAACTACCCTTTTCCACTAGCTAAGTGACAACGTAACTAGCTAGACTACCAAAAGTTCTACCCATTTTACTCGATTAATTTAACATAACAACGCTCGTAATTTAATAGAGGTTTAACATAAATTCAGTTACTAACTATGCCATAGATATAACTATCAGCTAACTCATTATATAACTCGAAACAATACCGTAATATTTTTATAACATTAACATGAGGATTTCCATTAATTTAATGTATATTATTCACATCATAAATATACGATACAAGCACCCCGCAATCTAAGCTATGGTGCACACATACTCTCCTATCCATCCCGGTACATCACGTACATAAGGATCACATATTCCGAATCTCTCAGGAATAGTTCAGATAACACAAATCACAAATTGTGGAGGCGAACACAGTCACCATCACATGGGTCACGCACATACCTACGCTCCCATGATCATGCAGACTTATTAATATCACAATAAGTCCTTCTATGATCTATGTTCATCAAGGTACCAGTCTAAATCCCCCCCGTAGGCACACAAGGATTAGAGGGTCCTAAGCGAACGCAAACCTCCCGTGATAGCAAGTATGGTAGGTATGTCATACACATAAACTATATACTAAGCATTCACACATCTTAGATATTACCATATTAATAAGGTATTTTCTACATCATTATACCATTATTCCAAACTTATATATTTCAAGTCTCCCGTTAATATAAGGTTAAATTGCCGACACGTCTCACGCCGTAGTCCCTTATCCTTAAAACCTATCTTAAATAGACTATTAGGTTCCGATTATTCCCAAATATAACATCTTTATTCCTAAGGTCTTTACTTCTGCTCTAAACCTTATTTCATCGAATTACACAATTTTACACTATTAACCTAAATGTTATCTCGCTTCACGAATTTCAATAATCTAGAATAATTCCTCGAATTGTATTCTAATTAAAGTCCACTATAATAATCACTCCTACTGGTCTCCTTAAGGTTGAGGGTATTCATAAGTTCTCCAAACATATTCTCCGAGGGTTTCCACCATTTAGAATCAAATTAAGGAAAATTTTACTCATTCTGGGGAGGTCGATCGATCGACCTATGAATATCGATCGATCGATCTAGTCGATCGATCGACTTATGAATGTCGATCGATCGATCGAACAGGTATGGCTACGGACTGCTTCGTTCTGCAGATTTGAAAACGTCCCAAAACTTATTTCTAACGTATGATTCTCAGATATAACGTTATATTAATGTCATATAACAATCCTACAATATTACTAACGTCCACAAACCAATATTTCAACAACTATAGGCTACATATGGATCAATCTTCATCAAAAACCTAGTTTCCAGATTTTATCTCAAGAACATTCATAACTTCATCTTAAATCCGTATTTGATATCACAAAAAGCAGTATTTTCTCTTAATATAATCGTCCAGTAACATTCTACATGCAACCTATATCCCAAAATTTAAACTAATAACTCCAATCTTATGGTTTTTTTTTTTCATTATCTTCAAAGAACATACAAAATTTTTGAATAATCTAACATGGAAGAAGCATTCTCTGAAATTTAAATGGAATAAATCACTTGCCTTGGTTTGATTTCGGATTTGGTGTTGATTTGGTGAAGAATCTCTGCAGAATTCCTCTCTCTCTCTCCTTCTCCAAGCTTTCTTCTTCCAAAGGTGGCTATGGTGGCTAGGGTTTCCTTTGGGAGAGTTGGAAGACTAAATGATAACCTACGTAGCTTATGGGGTTAATAAAGGGTTGGTTGGGTCAATTCCTTATCAGATTACAACTCTTCATTTTCGTCACTTTTAATTACCCAAAAATACCAAATTACTAAAATACCCTTTAAGTTACCGGTATGGCCTAAAAATACCCCGGGACCCAAACTATACCCCCGGCTAGTGTTTTCTGACTATCTCGACCCTTCCGGATGCGTTGGCGCACTCAAAACGACCATACGGATTATAGATTTTAAATTCACTTTTATTAACAAAATAATATACTGTGACGCGGCGGTCCCACACGTCTCAACAAAATTTCTAAAATGCCGTATATAAATCCCACGACAAATTTTATAATACCAAGTACATATATAATCATATATGCACATAATCAAATACTAATGCGCATCTCATTAGTATTTATAACCCGGATTAATTTCCAATTAATACGCTATTTAATTAATTAATCCCAAAAATAATTATAGTCAAAAGTACGGGGTATTACATACTTCCCCCCTAATAACTGAATTTCGTCCCGAAATTCGAAACTAGAAAGTACCTGCTAAAAACAGCTCTGGATAACGTTCGCGCATCTCATCCTCGTGCTCCCATGTGGACTCCTCGACATTGTGATGTCGCCACTGAACACGCACTAACGGGACTATCTTTGACCTCAGTTTCCTCTCGCTTCGGTCCAAAATAGCAATTGGCCCCTCCTCGTAAGAGCTATCTGGCTGAAGATCGATGTCCTCCACAGCAATGTGAGAATGAGCCAAGTTGTCCCTAAGGTATTTCCTCAGCGAGGAAATATGAAACACGTTGTGAATCCGATGCAAGTGCTCCGGTAGTCCATGTCTATATGCAACCGGTCCTATCCGCTCAATAATAGGAAACGGCCCCACATACCTCGGTGCCAACTTCCCCGTCTTCCCGAATCGCATAATCCCCTTCATCGGAGATACCCTGAGCAAATCCTGGTCCCCCACTTGGAACTCCCTGAAAAATCTCTTTGCATGAGCATAACTCTTCTGCCTGTCTTGAGCTACCCGAATGAGACTCCGAATCAACTCAATCCTTGCCGAATGCTTCGAACGGAGCCATGCTAATCGTGAATTGATAGGAGTTGTTGTAAGCAAACTCCACCAGTGGAAGGTACTGATCCCATCCACCCCCGAAGTCAATAATGCACATGCGTAGCATGTCCTCCAACATCTGGTTAGTGCGCTCTGTCTGCCCATCGGTCTGCGGGTGATAAGCCGTACTCAACCGCAATTCCGTGCCCATGGCCTCCTGGAAACTCTCCCAAAACCTCGAAACAAATATCTTGTCTCTGTCAGACACGATATTCAGGGGCACACCGTGAAGTCTCATAATCTCTGAAATGAAGAGCTGGGCATACTGTCCCGTAGTGTAGTCAGTCCTTACGGGTAAGAAGTGAGCGACCTTGGACAACCTGTCCACAATTACCCAAACGGGGTCGTGACCCCTCTGCGACGTAGGCAACCCCGTGACAAAATCCATGGATATGCTCTCCCACATCCACACCGGAACCTCCAACGGCTGTAGCAATCCTGCTGGTCTCTGATGATCCACTTTTACAAGCTGACAAGTGGCGCATTTCGAGACAAACTCAGCGATATCTCTCTTCATACCGCTCCACCAATATTACCGTCTCATGTCTTGGTACATTTTGTCCCCTCCGGGATGTACCGCGAACCGTGAGCCGTGCGACTCAGCCATAACATCGTGCCGCAATTCTTCCCCTTCCAGAACTACCAACCTCCCATTGAAGCGCAATCCCCCGTCTGAGCTAACGGTATAGGACTCGGCTCCCTCTGCAAGTAATCGAACTATCTGCTCCTGACAGAACGAGTCATCGGCCTGTGCCCGTACTACCTTCGTGACAATCTGCGGTGTAACGGTCATCACAGACATGAAAGATCGGGCCACTGCATCCTGGTGTCCCAATTCCTTCCACTTAGCCTTCCACACCTCTGCCACCTCATCTGCTGGCCTGCGGCTCAACGCGTCTGCTACCACGTTAGCCTTACCCGGGTGGTACTGGATGTCGAACTGGTAGTCCTTCACAAACTCAAGCCACCTACGCTGCCGCATGTTCAACTCCTTCTGCGTGAACAGATACTGTAGGGACTTGTGGTCCGTGAACAGCTGAAACTTCTCCCCCAAAAGATAGTGCCTCCAAATCCGTAAGGCAAATACCACTGCCGCCAACTCCAAATCATGTGTGGGGTAATTTTTCTCATGAGGCTTAAGCTTACGGGAAGCATAAGCTATGGCCTGTCTCTCCTGCTGCAAAACACCTCCAAGCCCTTGCAAAGACGCATCGGTGTAAACCAAATACTCAACTCCCAGTCTCGGCAATGCTAACACAGGTGCTGAGGTCAATTTGTCCTTCAATTCATCGAATGCCAACTGACAGGCATCACTCCAGATATATGGCACACCCTTACGAGTAAGATGGGTCAAAGGACCTGCTATCTCCGAGAAACCCCGAATAAACCTCATGTAGTATCCTCCTAAGCCCAAGAAACTACGAATCTCTGTTGGTGTCGTGGGTTGTCCCCACTCCCTCACCGCTGACACCTTCCCTGGATCAACTGATATTCCCTGGTCGGAAATAATGTGACCCAAGAACTGGACCTCCTTCAGCCAAAACCCGCACTTCTCATATTTTGCATACAGCTCGTTCTGACGAAGTATCTGCAAAACTTGCCTTAAATGCTCGGCGTGCTCCTCCTCTGTCTGAGAGTAAACCAGAATGTCATAAATGAAGACAATGACAAACTGATCTAGGAAATCTCTGAACACCCTGTTCATCAAGTCCATAAACACAGCTGGAGCGTTGGTCAAGCCGAAAGGCATAACCTGAAACTCATAAGAACCATATCTCGACAAGAACGCAGTCTTCGAGACATCCTCCTCCCTGATACGCAACTGATGGTATCCCGACCTCAAATCAATCTTTGAGAAGAAAGAAGCTCCTCTCAGCTAGTCGAATAAGTCATCGATTCGAGGCAACGGATACTTATTTCGTATCGTGACCTTATTCAACTCTCGGTAGTCCACACACAATCTCAGTGAACCGTCCCTCTTCTTAACAAACAAAACTGGAGCGCCCCAAGGTGAGGTACTCCTACGAATAAAGCCTTGCCCTAACAGCTGCTCTATCTGATCCCGTAGCTCTCGCATCTCAGCTGGAGCCATACGGTACGGTGCACGTGCTATAGGTCTCGTACCCGGTAGCAAATCAATAACGAAGTCTATCTCTCGACGGGGTGGTAAGCCTGGTATCTCCTGACACACATCTGAATACTCCTTGACAACCGGGATCGAATCCAAAGGAATCACAACCTCCTTAGAGGTATCCTCCTCTATGTAATACAGATGAGTGGTCGATCCTCCCTCTGGGCGAGGCATTGCCACTATAAACATCTCTTGCCCCGGAATGGCAAAAACAATGCTCCCGCTGAAACAATCGATCATGGACCTATATGATACGAGCCAGTCCATACTGATGATCACATCGTGAACATGCATGTCTAACACAAACATGTCCGCAGGCAATACCAAACCACCAACCTCTACCCCCACTCCCCGGCATATAAAGAAAATAAGTGACCCACTCCCTAATGGTGAGTCGACACACGTCACGGTGCTCTCTGCCGTAGCTAATAATCCTAAAGATTTCGCGAAGTGTGTAGCAATAAAACAATGTGTAGCACCCGTATTAAACAATACCCGACCCATAGTACCATGGATAGGAAACGTACCCTCGATCGCGGGCGGTGCCTGTGGAACTGCTGCCTGGTGGACGTCATAGACACGTCCATACTGTAATTGTCCTTGCTGCATCGGAAAAGCTGGAATAGCTGGTAATTCTGTCACCTGGGCTGAAGTTGGAAGAGAAGGTGGGAAAGGCGGCCTCTGCGGCTCATGTCGGGCACCCTGCTGCTGCTGCGGGGGTATTCTGCTCTTATCAGGACAATCCTGACGTTTGTGGCCAATCTTATCACATTTGAAACACTTCCCTTGGAAGTTTCCTCCTCGCTGCCCATGATGACCACGGCCTCGGTGAGCGTTATCATTTCTGCCCTGGCATTGCTGACCCTGTTGAAATCGTTGTTGACCATTCTGCCCCTGTTGTACTGGAGCTACTGGAAAGGTTGGTAGGGCTAGTACCTGAGCTGGTGCTGGGAGAGCGATTGTAAACAGTGGCCCCGGTGGATCATTACGGGCACCCAGCTGCTACTGCTATGGGGCCTTGCCCTTATCCGGACAATCTTGGCGTTTATGGCCATACTTGCCACACACAAAACATATGCCCTTGAAGTTACTCGGGACTTTATTCCTCTTTCGAAACTGCTTCTTTTCACCACGTTGTTGGCCAGAACTGACTCGGTCTTGGGTAGTTTGTTGTCGCAATTTCGGGGTCTTCGCACATTTTTCAGCTTTAGTCACTTGTATATGGCTAACCTCTCTAGGTCTTTTGCCTCCTCTAAGCCGTATGTTGCGTTCTTGGTATTGTAAAACTGCAGTGGTGACTGCTTGTGCCACGATACCTGCTAACTCGGAGGTTGACATTCTCTCTGGTGATACCGGAGGTGTGACTCGATCTTGCTCGCTGGTTCCCCTAACCGTTTTAGCCAATTCTCCATGACGACCCATCTGAAAATTTAAGTAAATTTGGATGAGTTCATCATTCAAATAAACAAATCGCAGAAGTACGAATTCCCAAAGTACAGAGATGAATACAACATTCCTAATATTTAGGGCTCTATATCAAAGAAAGCTCAGCGGAAACATAATAGCCGTACAGATCCTAAAGGACACTAGAACCTGATGCTCTGATACCACCTGTGACACCCCGACTAATTAAACACCGGGTAGCTACTCCTTTATAAAATTAATTCAAAATGCCAAGTTAGCTCAGTTAATAGCATCACTGTCGAAAACGTTTTATTATTACTAACCACCTAGTATTTAAAAAGTAAGTGCCAAATTTTATTAAATCTGATTAACATGCAACAAGAGTAATGAATAACTAAATAACACCATTCACCATACTAAAGTAAAACGAATAACCATCACAAAATGTAAATAAACTCTGGAGGAAAAACTCCTCAATACAAATCCCACAACTGATAAGTAAACTGAAATAAATAACTAAACTGAATACTGAGCAATACATGCTAGAGTCTGAAAACTGAAATGTAAAAATGTCTAATAGAATTGGGCAACATGCCCTACAACTGATAGATGCTGAGACTGGAATCCAAATGAGAGAGGCGTCTAAAAGCAAGTCCCTGTAGCTTCCACAAACAGCTACAGCTCGTCACCTGAATGAGAATCCTATGCTTGGTGTCCTTGTGGCTGGGCACCTAAAATGGTTTTACAAGAAAATATATTTGAAAGCAAATGGGTCAGAGCCCGAAAGTGGAAATCATTTTAAAAACCTGCAAGTGCTTTAAAAACATTTAAAACATTAAATGCAAAGTACATGTTAGGACGTGCACTCACATTAAATTCTCACCTCTCGACTAACTGTGCACTCCTAACGTAAGTACCCATCTATAACTACCCTTTTCCACTAGCTAAGTGACAACGTAACTAGCTAGACTACCAAAAGTTCTACCCATTTTACTCGGTTAATTTAACATAACAACGCTCGTAATTTAATAGAGGTTTAACGTAAATTCAGTTACTAACTATGCCATAGATATAACTATCAGATAACTCATTATATAACTCGAAACAATACCGTAATATTTTTATAACATTATCATGAGGATTTCCATTAATTTAATGTATATTATTCACATCATAAATATACGATACAAGCACCCCGCAATCTAAGCTATGGTGCACACATACTCTGCTATCCATCCCGGTACATCACGTACATAAGGATCACATATTCCGAATCTCTCAGGAATAGTTCAGATAACACAAATCACAAATTGTGGAGGCGAACATAGTCACCATCACATGGGTCACGCACATACCTACGCTCCCATGATCATGCAGACTTATTAATATCACAATAAGTCCTTCTATGATCTATGTTCATCAAGGTACCAGTCTAAATCCCCCCCGTAGGCACACAAGGATTAGAGGGTCCTAAGCGAACGCAAACCTCCCGTGATAGCAAGTATGGTAGGTATGTCATACACATAAACTATATACTAAGCATTCACACATCTTAGATATTACCATATTAATAAGGTATTTTCTACATCATTATACCATTATTCCAAACTTATATATTTCAAGTCTCCCGTTAATATAAGGTTAAATTGCCGACACGTCTCACGCCGTAGTCCCTTATCCTTAAAACCTATCTTAAATAGACTATTAGGTTCCGATTATTCCCAAATATAACATCTTTATTCCTAAGGTCTTTACTTCTGCTCTAAACCTTATTTCATCGAATTACACAATTTTACACTATTAACCTAAATGTTATCTCGCTTCACGAATTTCAATAATCTAGAATAATTCCTCGAATTGTATTCTAATTAAAGTCCACTATAATAATCACTCCTACTAGTCTCCTTAAGGTTGAGGGTATTCATAAGTTCTCCAAACATATTCTCCGAGGGTTTCCACCATTTAGAATCAAATTAAGGAAAATTTTACTCATTCTGGGGAGGTCGATCGATCGACCTATGAATATCGATCGATCGATCTAGTCGATCGATCGACTTATGAATGTCGATCGATCGATCGAACAGGTATGGCTACGGACTGCTTCGTTCTGCAGATTTGAAAACGTGCCAAAACTTATTTCTAACGTATGATTCTCAGATATAACGTTATATTAATGTCATATAACAATCCTACAATATTACTAACGTCCACAAACCAATATTTCAACAACTATAGGCTACATATGGATCAATCTTCATCAAAAACCTAGTTTCCAGATTTTATCTCAAGAACATTCATAACTTCATCTTAAATCCGTATTTGATATCACAAAAAGCAGTATTTTCTCTTAATATAATCGTCCAGTAACATTCTACATGCAACCTATATCCCAAAATTTAAACTAATAACTCCAATCTTATGGTTTTTTTTTTTCATTATCTTCAAAGAACATACAAAATTTTTGAATAATCTAACATGGAAGAAGCATTCTCTGAAATTTAAATGGAATAAATCACTTGCCTTGGTTTGATTTCGGATTTGGTGTTGATTTGGTGAAGAATCTCTGCAGAATTCCTCTCTCTCTCTCCTTCTCCAAGCTTTCTTCTTCCAAAGGTGGCTATGGTGGCTAGGGTTTCCTTTGGGAGAGTTGGAAGACTAAATGATAACCTACGTAGCTTATGGGGTTAATAAAGGGTTGGTTGGGTCAATTCCTTATCAGATTACAACTCTTCATTTTCGTCACTTTTAATTACCCAAAAATACCAAATTACTAAAATACCCTTTAAGTTACCGGTATGGCCTAAAAATACCCTGGGACCCAAACTATACCCCCGGCTAGTGTTTTCTGACTATCTCGACCCTTCCGGACGCGTTGGCGCACTCAAAACGACCATACGGATTATAGATTTTAAATTCACTTTTATTAACAAAATAATATACTGTGTCGCGGCGGTCCCACACGTCTTAACAAAATTTCTAAAATGCCGTATATAAATCCCACGACAAATTTTATAATACCAAGTACATATATAATCATATATGCACATAATCAAATACTAATACGCATCTCATTAGTATTTATAACCCGGATTAATTTCCAATTAATACGCTATTTAATTAATTAATCCCAAAAATAATTATAGTCAAAAGTACGGGGTATTACAAAGGACCTCTAAGAAATATTCAAAATATATAGTGTGAATTACCAAAATACACTTCATATGTAAAATGACCCTTATACCCTTATCACCTTTCCACCACGTGTTGGTCACTTCCACCTTACACATGTCATCTTTAGAGAGAAAGCTATAACACTTGTCATCATTTGGTGATATTAACACTGCAAGACCACTCCGGATCGTGACACCTCGGTGTTGAATCACCACTCCAAAAAGCCTGGTCATTAGACACGTGTCAACATCGTAATACTTTTAGAAACCTATAAGTAGGGCCTTAGGGTTGATTTGAAACTCACACCAATTCCTTGAGAATTATAGTAGGAAAGAGTTATAGAAATCTGTAACAACCCTCGCTTTTAGGAGGCGAATTTTATATTAATTTTACCGCATAAGGTAATTGTAACAAATGTTGGAACTGGAGTAAATATTAATTGAAAGAGTTGGAAGTTAATATTTACTAGATTGATGCATATTTACTGTATGTGAAAGTAAATATCATTAGGTTGCATGTGTTTATAGTATCATGTATTTTAAATGACATTATGGTTTAAATGAAACCGGAACTGGAAATAATTTATGAAATTACCGGATGCCAATTTAGAGGGTTTAGTTTGTCCCGAAATGTTCGAGATAGTCAAAATAAGTGCCATATTGTACTTTTAGGTTCCGGGCACTTTTGACTGGTTTTAATGTAAACGCGTATTGGGAGTCATTTTAATGTGGTATTAACCACTTAAGTTGGGAATTGTGTACTAAAGGCACGATTTATGTCTTGCCTTTCTTTTATTTCTCTTAAGTGATTTTATTAAACATTGATAGAGAGAGAAAGAAGAGAGCTTGGGAGAAATGAGAGAGATTGGAGATGGAAGATTTGGGATTGCTTCTTCCAGCAAGAAGAAATCTGAGATTTCAACCTTAAGGCAAGGTTTCTACTTGCTAATATATGATTTAAGATGAATAATTTGTGTGATAGTTGTGTATTAACATTTATGGATCAAAAATGGATTTTGGGGTAATCTAGCCCTAATCATGGTTTAGGTTGATAAAATTGGGGATATTAGTAGCTAGTAATCATGTAGGTTGATTTGGGGTAGTTTAATAATGTTGGAAGTGTGTAAGATTGGAAGAGATTTGAGGTTTGGGGAAGTTAGGGTTCATAACCCTTAGAACCCAAACTTGGCAAATTCGCAGGGGCGAATCGATTCGGCCCCTGGGAGAATCGATTCTCATAGGGCCAGTTTCCAGGTCTGCTTGGACCGAATCGATTCGGGTCCAAGCCGAATTGAATCGGCAATTTACAGAATCCCAGGTCTTTATGTCTAAACCGATTCGCTTTTTGGGCAAATCGATTCGTTTTCCTGCTGTTTTTGAGTTAATTTTATAACTCAATTCCAAATCATTTTCTTTAAGTTTAGGGCCTAGGAACCTTCTTGAATGAAGTAAACTTAGAGTCCTAGAGTTTTAGATGAGTTAGTTAATTATCCTAGATTATGATTGGGTTATGAGTTAGTTAATTGATCTTAGGGCGTTCTTTTCTTCTAGTTAATTATATTGAGACTAGGAGTTATAGAGTTGTGTTTAGGGACTTTAGAAGCTCAATCGTGCTATGTTGGCCTTGATGGTTAGTAGTATAACACCATAAAAGTGCGTTGGGAGAATAAATTGGAAGTTTATTCATTCATTTGAAGTATGATAGTCTTGGGGTTTTAAAATAACACCCTAAATTGTTTGGAGATAATTGAAATTATATTCATTCATTGAGGTTATAACGATGATACAAATTACGTATGGCTCCGGGTAAAAATATGAGGTATTTACAAAATGTAAATGACTATGGTTTCAAATAAAATGAACCATACATGTGTAAAATGGAAATGAAAATGAAATGGAAATGGTAATAATTATGGTAAATGATAATTTACGTAATTATGAATATGGTAAATGTTAATTTACTTAAACACACCTCTCTAAATACCGTCATAAGGGAAGTTTCGTGCGTGTGGTAATGCCCCCTGGCTAGTGAATGTATGGTGGATATAGTCCCAGGCCATATGAGCGTTGTTGAATATTTTTGTGCGCTGGTGAGGAGATTTAGGGTGTGGTCTTGACTCTCCCGCAGTCATATGGCCGCTTCCCGACATTGCGATAGGTGCCCAGGCTGCCTTGTTTGATAGGCCCCTGGACGATGATGGTTATTTAGGGGTGCGCCCAGTGGGGAAACTCGGAGGGGTGGTCTTAGAATCGTTATATGTATATAAATATATAACAATTCATAATCAAGTGGGACTTGATGTATGGAATATGCCATAAAGAGCACAATGAAATGCCACAAAGAGCATTTGATGATGATTATATTCCTGATAAGGAATGGAATGCCATAAAGGGCATTAATTGAGATAAAAGCCACAAAGTGCTTAATTGTAATTACATATTCCTAATAAGGAATGGAACTATGAGAGGCTTTTAAATTTAAATGTTAATTATTCTTATTCTCCTGCATAATTAAATTAGATTCATGATTAATTAAATTGTCTTAGCTTATGTTTTAAATTGTGTAGGTAGATTCTTATTTATTTATTTTTCATCATGATTTACCATTCATAACTGTCATACTCTTTATCCATCTGGTAATTATATAGAACCGGGCCCTGACCCATTCATATTTCTTGTTGTGCATGCATCTTGTATCCGTTCAGGTACTCCGCCACAAGGATGCCTGATTTGACTTCCTATCCCGGGGATTTTGGCGAGCCGTGTTGCTTTGGGGTTTTACGGGACATATTGCAATAGACGCCGCCATCTTTGCACTCTAGTTAAGATCGGGTCTTTTACTCGGGTGTGAGTCCCAACCTTTTGTAATTGACTAATGTAATGTATTATGTAAATTATTAAACTTGTTTAGTATTATTGTATGAGTCTGTTGACCGACAACATATTCGGTCCCTTCTTGTATATTTGAGGTGTATTTAATATTATATACCTGGGGTTTCCACTTTCTTTTTAAGTTGGGTTGTTTAAATTCTTTTCTTAACTTAAAAAAAAAAAAATTGACAACCCGTTTTTCTGAAATATGGAGTAGTTATCCCCTATACTTCTTGTTTTGTTGTGATGCTGAGAATGATTCCATCCATGATTCCGTTATATTGGAGTATCAGGCTGGCCACCCCCTATTTCGGATTGCGGGTTGTCACAGATGGTATCAGAGCATCAGGTTCTAGAGTCCTTAGGAATCTGTGTGAACTCTTTATGTTTTCAGCGTTGCTTTTTATGGGACGTAGAGCCTTAGGATTAAGATCGTTGATTTTTCTTGTGAGATTTCATTCTTCTGCCAAGAGGTAGAACCTATAGAATTTGTTGCGCTTTCGTGTGAGATTAGTAGGTAGATTGAAGAAGGGCGCCAGGGAAAGTTGTTGTGAAGGCGTCTTTATATGGAATTAATAGGAACTGTAATTTGTGGTCGGGGATGAGGACTGCTTTGGAGGTCGCTCCCTTTTTGTAGCATTTTCTTGTCTTGCTACTGTGACCACTGATTGCAGTGAATATAGTCTTACCAAGTACCGCTAGAAGTAAAGGGTGGTACTAAGCTTGAGATTTCAAGCAACTTTAAATTGAAGTGGAGAAGTGACCAGATAAAAAGGATGGAGGAAAATCCTTCACCCATAGGAGTAGTGTTGAAAGGGTGGGAACGTAGTCACCTTATTTGTGGGTGTTGGAAGTTTTTCCCATGGAGAAACCCGGTGGACATTGTCAATAGCGAGTTTCTCTGGGATAATTGGACTGATGAGAAGGTAAAATTCTCAAATGTTCACGCGTGGCTCGGTCAGAGGCCGACATGTGAATAAAGAGTTATGCGGTTGGGGAGGTCATACACCAAAATAAGGTTGGTATAAGGAAGAAAGAGTCCTTAAATGGAATGATAGGCTCCAGAATAAGGGTCATTAACACTTTTGATGGAGCAGTGATCATGAAACCCCATTGGTGGACATCCTCCCGGGGAGGTTTCGTTGAACTAAGGTAGGGGAGGCCGGTAGCGTGTTCTCTTTTATTGAGGAAGAAAAAGGAACTACGCGGGCTATTGTGACGTGGAATGTACAACAACGCATTTTGATCTTGTTGATCGGAGAACAAGGGCAAAGATAAAGTGCCTAGTTGGGGAGTTGATGAAGGTAATATTGGTTCGGATAAGACTCGAGTACGGTGTCTGAGAACCATTAGTATTCAGTCGGAGTGATTAGTAAGAATGTTGGTGGGAATTCCACCTTAGTAGTGGGTGGTGCATTCCCCCATGATAAGATAGAGTAGTATTGTGTTTACTCTAGATTCGGGTGTATATCGAGCTTGTGGTATTATTGACGCTATTATAGATAGAGTAGTTATATGACTTCCGTGGTAGGGAAGTTTTATGTTTTCCTTCACTCGTTATAAAACGAGTGATGATATATTTTCTTTTTAAGTATTATGTACGTTATGTGCTACGTGTATGATGTATACTATACAAGTAAAGATATATTGGTTTGAATGGGGTGATAGCAAGCAAATAAATTGCGAGGCTATCCTACTTCTACTTTCAGGATGGAACTAGTTGTCTTATAATATCTCTCCTGGATACAGGTTGAGACTTTATAGGGGTGGTTGAGGTAAGTAGGAGGTTTTTATTACTTGTTGTGTATATTGCGTGTGTGTTTGATTGATTGTTTGCATTGTATGTGATTGTTATTCCTTATCTCCATGACCAACAAGGTTGAGTAGTAATGCATAAGAGGGGTTCCTTATTTGGATTCCGCTTTTACGGGACGCTCCACGCGTGAACCTCAACAACGTTAGAAGTGGAGAGATGCTGTTCTTTCTTCTTTTAGTTCATTCCATTTTATTTTATTTTATTTTGTTGATTAAGAGATGGGTTGAAAGGTTTAGCCGAGAATCACGTAGTAGAGTGATTAAGGGCTATTAAAGTTCGAGATAGAAGCACTGAGTATAGTTCTCCCCTCTGATCGATGTGAGGGAGACTGAGATACGAAGTTGAATTGAGACTTCGGGTTATGCCTTGATAAGAAGGATATTTGAAAAGATGTATATATGTTATGGGATAAAAATTTGTAAGACTTCACAGAAAGTGAATGCCCGATTAGTTGAAATCCTTTAATTACTTGTCATGGTAATACATAGAAGTAGAATCTTATTAATAGGGTTACGGATTAAAATTTTACCAGTCCCGATCATGTGTCTTAGACCGTCATATCTTAATGATCGATGATGCAAGGTAGTAGTGTAACGGGAGGGTTCCTTGTTTGGATTTCGCTTCGGCGAGACGTCCCACGCATAAAACCGAGCGAATGTCGAAAGTTGAGATAGGTCTTGGGCACTAGGGATATACTTAGTTTCATGCGTATACGACTTAGATAGTATATATATAAATCAACCTTAGATTCATTAGGATGTAAGGCCTTTAGGGAATGTGACGTTGACCTAAGAAGGGTGTAAGGAGTTGACCATGAATGGGTCGTGGGTTAACTCTAAGAGGGATCAGGTCCCCTGGAATGAGAAGTATGGATTTTCAAGAGTTTTGGAAGGTTGGGCCAAAGGAGACGAGGACTCTCTTAGTCAAGGTGTTACGTTGGTAACTTGACTCTTGGGGAGTTAAAAGGACGAATTAACTTCTACTCCCGAGTCAATGTGGTTAAGCTCGAGGGTGGATTTAACGAACAAGTCTCTGCCAGGAATGGGGAGTAATAATACTGGAGCATGGACCCATTGTTTATGCATCTCACAAATTTAAACTTTGTGGGAAGTATTATTCCACGCTTGATTTAGAATTCATTACAGTAGTAATTGCCTTAAAGTGATGGAGGCACTACATCCTGGGCAGGAAAGTTGGTCTTTCTCGTGAGCAACAAGTTATTGCAATATACTGTGGAGGAATAGAGTTGGTGTTTGGAGTTCTTAAAGAACTATCAATTGGATATTCTCATTCGCTAAGGGAATGCGATTGGGGTAGTAGATGCGTCGAGTAAGAAACCCGTCGGAGATATTTGTGATGGCATGGAAAGACAAATGAAACGAGCATGACTAGGAAGACCTTGTAGTAAGAGCATTCACGTTTATGACTGACTATTTCATCTACTCGTGTGAAGAATAGTAGTGGTGGAATGAATAAGAGTATATTCATAGATGTCTGCATTGAATTTCCAGCATCTTAATGGTCATGATCCTACTTGAGAAAGTGTGGATCGTTTGACCAAATCGTTTCTTTTTCGGACATAGCGGGCGGACGATATGTAGAGGAGTACGCCCAGCTTTTTATGGAGGGGTGGTAAAACCGTGTGAAGTGCCTAACAATAGTGGTGGACCGAGACTAGATATTCATGTCTAAGGTTTGGTAAAGTTTCTAGGAAGTGATGGGAACCGTATGGAAATGGCGTATATATTACCACCCTAAAGTGGATGGATGAATGGAGGAGGTTAACGTAAGGCCGAAAGACATACCTTAAAGGTGCGCCTTAGGTTAAATAGATGGACGGGGGCAGTAGCTTGTATGGATGAAAATTTCCGTACAATAATTCAAATCATTTTCTATGGTATAGCACCGTGAGTGGCCTTTTGTAGCCGGGTCAGTAACTCGCATACTCGTTCATTGAGACCAGCGAACAATATGTTCCTTGGACTTGGAATGGTTCCGGAACATTTCTTTAAGGATTGGGATTTTGAGCCATATGCCTTGAAGGGCTACGCCTATGCGAAAAGAAGTTGAGTAGGGTTGGGGTTAAGCCATTTAGTGTTATTGTAGGTATCCCCAAGGTAGGATGTAACGTGATTTAGGAAGTAAGGTATTTTGCGCCTAGTCACTCGAGTATCGTCTATCGCCATAGAATGGTAGGATTTATGGTTAATGAGGAACGATTAAGTGCTATGTTGGAGAACAAAAGATTATAGACTGATATTGCTAGAGATGACCCTAGTTTGAGTCCATTTTGGGACGCCGTAATGACAAGGGTTTGTTAAGGGCGATAGAATGATAATTTAAGATAGTATACCCTTTATGCGTATAAGGTATACCCGAATTTTGAGGGCAAAATTTCCTCATAAGGGGGGGAGTATGTAACAACCCTCGCTTTTAGGAGGCTAATTTTATATTAATTTTACCGCATAAGGTAATTGTATCAAATGTTGGAACTGGAGTAAATATTAATTGAATGAGTTGGAAGTTAATATTTACTAGATTGATGCATATTTACTGTATGTGAAAGTAAATATCATTAGGTTGCATGTTTTATAGTGTCATGTATTTTAAATGACATTATGGTTTAAATGAAACCGGAACTGGAAAAAATTCATAAAATTATCGGATGCCAATTCAGAGGGTGTAGTTAGTCCCATAATGTCTGAGACAGTCAAAATAAGTGCCATATTGTACTTTTAGGTTCCGGGCACTTTTGACGGGTTTTAATGTAAACGCGTATTGGGAGTCATTTTAATGTGGTATTAACCACTTAAGTTGGGAATTGTGGACTAAAGGCACGATTTATGTCTTGCCTTTCTTTTATTTCTCTTAAGTTATTTTATTAAACATTGGGAGAGAGAGAAAGAAGAGAGCTTGTGAGAAAAGAGGAGAAATGAGAGAGATTGGAGATGGAAGATTTGGGATTGCTTCTTCCACCAAGAAAAAGTCTGATATTTCAACCTTAAGGCAAGTTTTCTACTTGCTAATATATGATTAAAGATGAATAATTTGTGTGATAGTTGTGTATTAACATTTATGGATCAAAAATGGATTTTGGGGTAATCTAGCCCTAATCATGGTTTAGGTTGATAAAATTGGGGATATTAGTAGTGAATAATCATGTAGGTTGATTTGGGGTAGTTTAATAATGTTGGAAGTGTGTAAGATTGGAAGAGATTTGAGGTTTGGGGAAGTTAGGGTTCATAACCCTTAAAACCCAAACTTGGCAAATTCGCAGGGGCGAATCGATTTGGCCCCTGGGCGAATCGATTCGCATAGGGCCAGTTTCCAGGTCTTCTTGGACCGAATCGATTCAGGTCCAAGCCGAATCGATTCGAAAGTTTACAGAATCCCAGGTCTTTATGTTCGAACCGATTCGCTTTTTGGGCGAATCGATTCGTTTTCCTGCTGTTTTTGAGTTAATTTTATAACTCAATTCCAAATCATTTTCTTTAAGTTTAGGGCCTAGGAACCTTCTTGAATGAAGTAAACTTAGAGTCCTAGAGTTTTAGATGAGTTAGTTAATTATCCTAGATTAGGATTGGGTTATGTGGGGACTTTTCCGGGGATGCGCCAATTGATGTTAGGGCATTCTTTTCTTCTAGTTAATTATATTGAGACTAGGAGCTATAGAGTTGTGTTTGGGAGACTTTAGAAGCTCAATCGAGCTATGTTGGCCTTGATGGTTAGTAGTATAACACCATAAAAGTGCGTTGGGAGAATAAATTGGAAGTTTATTCATTCATTTGAAGTATGATAGTCTTGGGATTTTAAAATAAGACCCTAAATTGTTTGGAGATAATTGAAAGTATATTCATTCATTGAGGTTATAACGATGATACAAATTACGTATGGCTCCGGGTAAAAATATGAGGTATTTACAAAATTTAAATGACTATGGTTTCAAATAAAATGAACCATACATGTGTAAAATGGAAATGAAAATGAAATGGAAATGGTAATAATTATGGTAAATGATAATTTACTTAATTATGAATATGGTAAATGTTAATTTACTTAAACACACCTCTCTAAATACCGTCATAAGGGAAGTTTCGTGCGTGTGGTGATGCCCCCTGGCTAGTGAATTCCGGGTGGATATAGTCCCAGGCCATATGAGCGTTGTTGAATATTTTTGTGCACTGGTGAGGAGATTTTGGGTGTGGTCTTGACTCTTCCGCAGTCATATGGCCGCTTCCCGACGTTGCAATAGGTGCCCAAGCTGCCTTGTTTGATAGGCCCCTAGAAGATGATGGTTATTTAGGGGTGCGCCCAGTGGGGAAACTCGGAGGGGCGGTCTTAGAATCGTTATATGTATATAAATATATAACAATTCATAATCAAGTGGGACTTGATGTATGGAATATGCCATAAAGAACATGATGAAGTGCCATAAAGAGCACAATGAAATGCCACAAAGAGCATTTGGTGATGATTATATTCCTGATAAGGAATGGAATGCCATAAAGGGCATGTAATTGAGATAAAAGCCACAAAGAGCTTAATTGTAATTATATATTCCTAATAAGGAATGGAACTGTGAGATAAATCAAATTATGATGTAAGATTTTAAATTTAAATGTTAATTATTATTATTCTCCTGTATAATTAAATTAGATCCGTGATTAATTAAATTGTACTAGCTTATGTTTTAAATTGTGTAGGTAGATTCTTATTTCTTTTTTTCCATCATGATTTACCATTCATAACTATTATACTCTTTATTCATCTGGTAATTATATAGAACCGGTCCCTGACCCGTTTATATTTCTTGTTGTGCTTGCATCTTGTATCCGTTCAGGTACTTCGCCGCAAGGATGCTTGATCTCACTTCCTATCCCGGTGATTTTGGCGAGTCGTGATGCTTTACAGGTTTTACGAGACATATTACAATAGACGCAACCATCTTTGCACTCTAGTTAATATCGGGTCTTTTACTCGGGCGTGAGGCCCAGGCTTTTGTAATTGACTAATAAAATGTATTATGTAAATTATTAAACTTGTTTAGTATTATTGTATGAGTCTATTGACCGACAACATATTCGGTCCCTTATTGTATATTTGAGGTCTATGTAATATTATATACCTGGGGTTTCCACTTTCTTTTTAAGTTGGGTTGTTCAAATTCTTTTCTTAACTTTAAAAAATATATATATATATTTTTTTTGACAACCCGTTTTTCTAAAATATGGAGTAGTTATCCCGTATACTTCTTTTTTTGTTGTGATGCTAAGAATGATTCCATCCATGATTCCGTTATATTGGAGTATCGGGCTGGCCACCCCCTATTTCGAATTGCAGGTTGTCACAAAATCTTGGAAAATATCTTAAGAAGGAGTTCTATAATTTCGAAGAAAGAATTCATTATGTAGGTATGATTTTATTTAAATTTTATAATATATTTTTATAGTTTTATTTTTGTGTTTTATTGCTTTACTTACTAGTTATGCTGGTAAACTACACTAAGGACTTCACTAATCAAAACTTAAAGTTTAGAAGAAATCCATGTTGATTTTATTTTCATGTAAACTTGTTTGAAGTTATATATACGCTTTTAAAAAATGATTTTTTAAAAGTAATTATTCGTTATTATGGAATCCCATTTAAGTAATTCCAAAGTCAGTCCCGGTGAAATTCTGTCTAGATGAGATGGTATTTAAGTGGTGCCCCTGTGACCCTTCATCTCTACTGGGAATGAATCCGGAAATGTTCTGTCTAGAGGAGATGGTATTTAAGCGGTGCCCCAGTGACCCTCCATCTCTACTGGGAACCGACTGATTATGAATAACTATGAACTGAATCCTTTAATTACGATCAATGAGTTTTAAAAGTTAGGAAAAGGGTTTTTAGTAATCCTTTGAAACAAGTTATTATTAAAATACAATATGTAGACTGGACCTTGTTTAGAACGTATACTTAAACCTTTATCGTATTTGTTAGATTAACGTGTGATCGAAGACTCATTATCTATAATTTCAACCTCTATTTTAGGTGAGTACTCTATGCAATTTCTTGTGCATTTTGACTATATTATATAATGCAAACTGTGTATATTTTGTGAAATGCTTTTATTCTTAAAATACATCTGATACCGATGATTCCGTCATTTGTTATATGTGTATATCTCTCAATATAAACATCTGATTTGAATTCTGAAATCTTTTATTCGGCCTATGGAAACTCTTTTACTATTTTGGCCTTGACTATCGGGTGGAAATATTTGGGTGGTACCTTCCCAGCTGGTTTATCGCTGGTGTGCCCTAAATAAGGCGTCGTTCCAGATATCATGATTTTCTATATGTGTTGTTGACGGGTGGAAACATTTGGTAACACTATCTGTCTGCGTACTAGAGCTTACATGGATGCTAAGACTGAATAATTAACATATTGCTCAATTATTTTATTTGTTCTGTTCTGAACTATTTATTCTGAAAATATATATACTGTCAATTACTTTATATATATGAATGTAAGTTCCTATCCATATATGTATATGCCTTTTTTTTTACTTGAATAGGTATCTATTTTCTGAAAACCTTGGAATATTTGGAGATTGAATCTCATTCAACTTTAGCTGATGTTCTATAATTAACCATTTTTTTCAGGAAATAATTAGGCAAGCGGATGAAACGTAAGAGGACTATGTGGAAGATCTATCTTTTAGAGCTCTTTCTGTTACATTAATTAGAATTTTGTTTTATTAGATAGAGGATGTTTGGCTCTTTAATTAAAAGGCTTTAAATTTTGTGTCAAGTTGTAACTCTTGGATATTTTAATATTAATGAAGTTTCATTTAGAAATCTCTGATGATGTAATTCATTCACTTTCAGTATTTTACGATTCATAACCATGTGATTTTATTTCCGCTACATATATTTTAAGAGAAAAATTTTAAGGCCAGAATATTGAATGCCTTGGTGGCATGTCAAGATACTCGTTCCCTACTATTTTTGGGTCGGGTTCGTGACACAATGAATGCAACAGGGGCATTGGTTAAACCAAAAGACATAACTAGAAATTCGAAATGACAATAACGGGTTCGAAAGGTCGTTTTCAGTATATCCTCTTACCTAACACGTAGTTCGTGATATCCCGATCATAAATCAATCTTGGAAAATATTTTTGCTCCTCTCAGTTGATCAAATAAATCACCTATTCGTGGAAAGGGGAATTTATTCTTTATAGTCACTTGATTTAATTTTCGGTAGTCGATGCACAACCGAAATGATCCGTCTTTCTTTTGCACAAATAATGTCGGGACTCCCCAAGGAGATGAACTAGGTCGTAAAAATCCTTTACTAAGTAAGTCATCCAATTGCATTCGATGTTCCCGTAATTCTAAAGGAACCATACGATAAAGAGGCATTGAGATAGGGAAAGTGTTTGGTAGTAGATTGATAAAAAACTCAATTTCTCAAGGTGGAGGTAGTCCAGGTCAATCTTCAAGAAACACGTCTTGATATTGATTAAAAATAGGAGAGAGGGACGAATTGGATTTGTCCTTTATTTGGAAAAGTAAAGATTGGCAAGGTCTTCTTCCTTGAAAACAAAATGGTGTTTGGTGAGGAGGATGGAAGGCTACTATTTTTGTGTGGCAGTCGATATGGGCATGATTTTGGGATAAGACATCCATTACCATAATTATGTCAAATTCGGTTAGGTCAAGGATAACTAAATCCAGAATTAATGTCCTGGGTCCAAAACGTAAAACATGTGAGGTACATATTTTAATTTTAGTAGTTATCTTTCCTGTTGGCATACTGATAGCAATAGAGTGTCTTAATATTTTATAAGACAATTATAACCTAGTTAGGCATTTTTGACTAATGGGGGAGTGCGTGGATCCAGAGTTAAATATTACATGTATTGAAATATTAGAAAATAGAATATTACCTTCAATCACATTGTGGGAATTTGGATTTTTTGTTGGGAGATGTGGAAGGTTCGAATGGGGATTATTAATAGAGGATTCCTGCTTAACATATTGGGAGGTGAATTATGGCAGACGGGGAAAAGTATTGGAAAGACGTTTGTTAGGAGGTTTCATGCACTTAGGGGAAGTAGATAGAGGAGGCGCTAGTAGTTTCAGTCATTGGGGTCTTATATTTCCCACTTGATTACATTCATGACAGCACATGAGAGATCTACTGGTGTTATGTGAATTTAACTAAAGGTTTTGCCATCTGGATTCCTATTAGAAGGGTGATTCCATTGATTCAGTTGGTTTCTTATTGCATAAGGATTGCGAGGAGCGTTAGGAATACGAATTGGAGTATTACTTGTGGGACTTTTCTCTATGAGTGAGGATATCTCAACCATATGGTTTAATTCTCGAATCTGCAGAGGGGTGATAAAGGATTGAATAGTTTGGCGAAGACCTCATTCGAAATGCTTGCATTTTTTTGCTTTAGTGTCCACATATTCTTAAGCATAGAGAGATAGTTCGGCAAACTTGTCTTCAAATTGGGCCACAGTCATTTATTGTTATTGTAGACTCAGAAAATGTACGGCCATCTGATCCCTTACTATTTCTGAAAAATACTTATTATAGAAGATTTCCTCAAATTGTGCCCATGTTAGTTCAGTTACATTTTTGGACCGTGAAATGGATTTCCACCAAAAGGCAGCTTCTACTTTAAAATGTTAGGAGGCTAATTTAACCCTTAGTTCGGGAATAATGCCGAATCCATCCAGTAATTTGAGGGTTTGACGAATCCATATTTGAACTTCTACTCAGCTAGGCTTTCCAAAAAATACGGGGGGCTTTTGTTGTGAAAATTCTTTAAGAGAATTCATTCTTTGAGTTTCATCCGAGATAGGAGGTAAAGGTATGGGATGCTGTTGTTGAGTTAAGGTAATCATTTCTCGAAGACAACGTAAAATTTCTTCCCAAGTGATTGGAGTTGACATTTGAGGGACAAACAGTTCTTCTTGGTTTCCACTAGTAGTTGCATGGGTAGTAACCATCCTATAAATAATAATAATAAAACAAATAAATAATACATAAGGATGTAGAAAAAAAATCACCATACATTAATACATTCATGTTCTTTGCTACATAGTGAAAAAGGGAAAAAAACCGATAACAAAGATACATAGGGGTTAGTCCTATTTTATACCTACAATTTTTTTTTCTAGGTCCTCTGGGGATGGTGGGATTTTTAACGTGAACACAATTTTTATTTATATACACCATCTCTTGGTGATTAACTTTAGCCATTTGGGGAACAATTGGCTCATAGGTGGGGTCATCATCTTCGAAGGGATTAGAGTCATCGGATGAGTCGGAAGATGTGGTAGTGTTAGTAGGGGTGAACATTGTGGTAGCCAGGGAGAATGATCCATAATTGACATGGGAATCATGAGGGGTTACAGTGACTTCATTAGGTGGCACCTTGTTCCATGTGAGGTGAATTGCTTCTTGAAGGACTTCGGAGTCTTTCGAGAATATTTTGGCCTGTCGAGATTCTTGTGCTTCTCCCAGCAAGAGACCGATAAGTAGACTATGTTTGATCTCTCAGGTTGCAATCGCCCAATATCTATCAATACTTTTGATATGTTGGAATAATTTGTCAGAACCCACGTCTCTGATAGCTCTTTCAAAATGCTCGTGAGTAGACTCACGAATATCAAGATATACATCATCCCAGATATTCATGACTGAAAAATAGTATAATAATTAAATAAGAATATATTTAAAATACAAATGTTGAGTAAAGGTGGAGACGGAGATTTCCCATATTGTCCCGTATAGGTGTATAACCTGGTTAAACCTGTGATACCAAGTTGTCGCATCTCTGAATATGGATGGGTAAAGTAAGTATTACTAATACAAAAAAGATTATTAAATTGGGAAATAACCAGCTAACTAGGCACGCTTAGCTAGAGCGGCACTCACACGTAGAGTAAATACAATAACAAGGCACTCAACATCTGAGTCTTTTAGTGCAATTGTATTTACTGGGGGTTTATCGGGTGTAATCTCTGGATTATATGGTATGCTAATGAAGTTTTCGTTTCTAAGAAAACTAAATTCCAAGGTTCAATGCAATTTACAACCACTTGTCGAGTGGTTTAGGGCTTAGTAATAATTGAATCGGTAGATATCGAAAGAATCAAAAATATGGGGAACGTTTAAACTACTCAAGGGAGTTCAGTAAAAAATTTAGAGTTCAATAATATCACAAGGTGATATAAAAATTAGTACTTTGAAAGACAACAGTTCAAATATTTATTATTAAAATATAAATCATCTACTTTGGGTATTTTGATTTTCGGTTGGAGTTCGGCTATTTTGCAGGTAGACTGGATAGTCTGAAAGCATAACAATTGTAAGTATGTGATACAGGTCTTTAAATAAAATAAATAAAATCTACTAAAAGACAATTTAAGTAACCATTCAATGCATGATAGTTTTTAAAAGGTTTAAAGTATAATTTTCAAAACTTCCAAAAGAAAAATTATTTAAATTTATTTATTGAGAATTAGTTGTGGTGATAAGAGACAATTTAGGTCTAATTATGCTTAGGTACCTCAGGAAAAAAAAATTGGGTTTGATTTGAAATACTTGCAAATTTAGCAGGGGTTTGGTATTTATTGAGAATTATTTGGATTATTATTGTGGGTAAATGTAAGAAGGAATTATATAATTTTTATAAATTGTCGGAGTACGAAATACGAGAGTTTGGTATTTTAAGTCAGGACGCCCGTGTGAGTCGTGTCGGGACTACTTGTATAGAGTAAAAAGATAAATAATATTTTTAAACTCGTATGGTAATTTCGAGTGTGCCATTGAGTCCACAAGGGTCAAGAATGTCCCACCCCAAACCCAAATATATTCTAACAATTTCATTTATATTATGATTAAATCATAATCTTCAGTCCATTCGAAATATAATTCATTTATCAATATTTTTTTTGTACAATAAACATAATCATGTTCTTTGTACCATAACATAATTAACACCATAGTCATAATTAAATGAACATGTTATACTATGATTGACTATGAATAAATATTACAATCATCATATGAACACATGCAAACTCCATATATAAGATGTATGAGTGTAGTAAGACTTCAATGTGATAATGACAAAATCCCCACATCTAATCCCCAGATCCTTCTAACGGTGCAACTCTCAAATGACCGATCATATGATATCCTAACTGGCAGCGTACAACCCTGAAAATGTTAAAATATAAACCGTAAGCATTAAGCTTAGTGAGATACTCCTTCCCTTAAATGAAATAACAGTTCTTTAACAAATATGTGGATATAAAATCCAAATAATCTTTCCCTGCTATGAAATAGCAATATTATATCAAATCTCTAGATATAAAATCCAAACAATCCTTACCTACAATGAAATGACAATTCTATATCAAATATGTGGATATATAATCCCAATAATCATGCCTTACTATGAAATAATAGGTTTATATCAAATCAGTGGATATGAAATCCAACCAATCCTTCCGTTCTACGAAATAACAGTTTTATATCAAATCTGTGGATATGAAATCCAAAAAATCCCGCATGTTGGCAATAACAAATCCTGTAACATAAGTTCCAACAAATCCTTGTCACAAGACAAATCAAATTATTGGATCTTTGTCCAATTCCAAGCTTGGATCATAAGATCCAAACAAATCCAGGATATTTTAATATCCAAACAAATCCTGAATACCGAAGTATTCAAACAAATCCAGGATCATAAGACCCAAAAAAATATTGGATATTTTAATATCCAAACAAATCATGAATACCGAAGTATTCAAACAAATCCGGTCTTAGAGCTATATTCATATTTACATATGAAACAAATCATAAGTACACTCACCTTGGCAACTTATTAGGCATTTCATTTTCCTTTCTCCGAAACTTGTTCAACCGGTTCTTCTTCCCTTTCAATCATTCTTAAACTATTAGTATAACCATAAGAATATCAACAATCCAAGGAATATTTCAAACATAACTCAATTCATAAGCATCATATGATTCTATTCAAATCATCCGTTACAAGTGAAATTCCATCTAAATTCATGTTAATATATTTGACATATCCAATTCATAGACCAAACATACCTTCATTTCTTCTTGGTAATTAAATCCTTATAATATTAGGATTCCAATACAAAAGACGGCACATCATTTCAAGTTTCCTAGGGCAAGATAGGCCCGTTTCTTTACTACATAGCAAATTTGCCCTATAGGTTCTTTTATTGTTCATTCAACTTCCTAGAATTTTCATAATTTTTCTACAGTATAACTTTATAAGATATTTCACCCAACATTAGTAAACATATTTACAAATACAAAATTAAAGTTTCATAATTTTTAAGGTTCATTTTCTATGTCAAGCAAAACATCGAACACATGGCGTGCATACTTTAACCCTTGGGGAAGATTTCATACCCGAACTTTAAACCATCACCCAAGATTCATTTATTGGTATTTTCACATTATTTTCGGATATGTTGCGAATATATGAGTCTGTTTTCATCTCCAATTGTAATAACTCAATTCCAGTAAGTATACAAAAAGATATGGAAGGTTGAATAAACAGGGTTACTAAACGAAGAAATTTTAAGGGTTTGTACATTCAACATAACTTAAACTTGCATCTAACCAAACAAATACATCAAGGGCTGAAATTTTAGTAAAAAAATGATTATTTCTATCATATAAATCAGTAATATAAGAAAAATAATAATATTTGGGGTTAGGATTACCTTCAGGATTTTTACCTAATTTCCACGGATTTTTCCCCAAATTTTCTCTTCACTTTCTTCCTAAACTTTCCAATTCTCTCTTCCTCTCAATCCAAACTCTTTTTTTGGATGAATTATGATGAAGTAGGGGATTATTTAAAGCCTTTAAAGTCGTCCAAAACCAACCTCCTTCTTCCACCAATCAAAATCCATCATTTGTTAGCCTAATAAGACGAAATATCATTTAACGAATGGAAAATTTTTCCCTTGCTTCGTAATTCCAGTATAACTTCTTGATCGGACCTCTGTTTAACGCACCATTTGTTTTGTTACAAAACTAACTCATATCTCTACAACTATCTAGTTTTTACCTTTAGTTAATTGTTATTTTATAAGGGTCAAAACTAGTCTCCAACCTGAATATTTCTATCAAAACTTTAAATTTTTTGTATATGTAACTAATTCGATATTTCATGCTTTCTGAAGGTAGGATTAGACTAAACATAATGACTTAATAGTATATATACTAATAACACATTACTCATATCACATAATATAAACATGATTCAAACATAATTAATTATAATTATATTCGAGTTATCACAAAGAAAGTCAGAAAACTCAACCCGGGCATTTTATTTGGACCCCAAGGTAATTTTAGGCCTGACCGGCACCCCATAGGGGTATTTTTGTACTTTGGAATTTTGGAGTAATAATATGAACGAAAGTAAAGAAATTAAATAAGGAGATACATGGGTTAGTGGGGAGTTATCACCTCTAAACCTATGTGAGATAAAAGAGAAAGGAACAGAGGAAGGAAGAAGAAGCTATTGGTGTTCTTGGTGCCTAACTCAAGAACACAAACCAAAAATTATACAAAAGTGTAGATCGCGAGATGAGGAACACACTCATACCCATATCAACAACGGATCAGACCGTTGAAATTAAGGCAAGTGTTTATTACTGGCTTTCCATTAGCAATAATCATGTTCATGTTAGTGTAGGTGAATTTGATCATGAATTACATATGAAATTGGGTGAAAATTTGAGGTTTAATTTATGATTATGGACTGATTTGATTAGTAGTTTAATTCCTTCATGTATGTAGAGGATTAATCACAAAATTGGAAAATTATATCGATGAACAAATCTGGTCTGTTTAGGTTCTCTAATTGAAAATTGGGAAACTAGGGTTCTTATGATCTAAATTTGGGGATTTTGAATTATAATGATAATAGGTGATGATTTACTGTTGTTATATTAGTGGAAATCGTACATACATGTTAGGAAGTTGATTTAGAATGGTTGGTTGGTGATTGGGAATGATCCGTAGAGGTTGTAGGTGTTGAAATGGTGAAGGGAACGTATCTGGGTAGGGCTGTCTTTTTATCGGTATAGGTCCGGACCGCTTTTTAATAGGTCCGGATCATTTTTTTATTAATAGGTTCGGAGTGTTTTTCATTAAAAGTTCCAGATCATTTTTATATAAAAGGTCCGGATCATTTTTCATTAAAAGGTCGTGATCATTTTTCATAAAAAATAGGGCCCGAATAATTTTTCTTTAATAGGTCCGGACCCGCCTACTGTATTTTCCAGAATTGAATTGTGGACCTCTAGGACATCCTGCGGTACTTGAAATGCAAGAACTATAATGAAGTACACTGAGATTTGAAGTGTTTATATATTAAGGCAGGTGTGATTTAAGACTTAGGCATATGTGGGATGAATGACCCTTCGAAAATTATGAGAAGGATCATAATCATAATTATTAACACATAGAGAGTATTAAGTGAAAGTTATACTACGACTAGGACATGATACTTAGTTATGTCAATACCTTGAGATTATAATAGGTTGTGTGTATACCTATGTATTGATTTATTACGTGTATAGCATACCTACGCTGCTTGCTATCAAGAGGAGGTTTTCATGAAGTGGGAAGTCTTATCCTGTGTGACCCATTGGGGGGATATTTGATTTGTATCTAGGGCATATGAACTTGCATACATACTATCTGTTATATAGGATAATTTCGATGGTTTAATGGTAGCGTAGGTATGTGCGTAACCCATTTGGCTGGTGAGTATGCTCGCCTCCAATATTTGTGTTATGATATATATATATATATATATATATATATATATATATATATATATATATATATATATATATATATATATATATATATATAGCGAGAGAGAGAGAGAGAGAGAGAGAGAGAGAGAGAGAGAGAGATGATGCGACTGTATGTATATATATGTTAATGAATGATTCTAATGTGTGAAATCAGCAAATATGTAAATATTGGCAAACAACATAACTTAGGGGAGTAAAGGATTTACTACCAAGACAGTGGATATAAAATACATCTAATTGGAGTAAGTTATTTAATAACGTATTTTATGGGTGATGCGGGTCTTCTCCTACGGGTTAATATTTGTAGTATATGTCTGTGACCTAGTTGTAAATATTATTGATGACTAGGTTAGGTTGGACTTATGCTAGGTTTACACATTAGTGGAGGGGTGAGAATCTCACGTGAGAGTTCGGAACTAACATGCACATAATAATTGCAATCATGTAGTTTTAAATACTTGCCAAAACAAATATTTTTACAAATCGGCCTCTGGCCCGTTTCTTGCTATTGCTCTTTTCTTTTGTTATATATATATTATTCTAGGTGTCTAGAAAACACTATCCGGGCATTTTATTTTGACTCCGAGTGATTTTATGCCAAACCGGCACCCCATAGGGGTAATTTTATAATTTTCATTTTTGGAGAAATTAAATGGATAAAAATTGGGAGTTTATTTTATCAGTTACGTGGAAGAAATTAGGGCTCACATTAACATAATTCGAGAGAGTCACATAGAGTGAGGGAGAGCAAATCCCAAAGAGCCAAAGCTTTTAGGCATCATCTTCTACCAGCGTGACCACCATCGTATAGATCAAAAAATGAGGAATGCATCTATATTAACATCACCAATGGATCAGACCATCATATTCGAGGCAAGTGTATATTGCTTGCGTGCTTTAGTAATAATTGTGTTCACGTTAGAGTAGGTGATAACCCATTAATTATGAAAGTTAATTTTGATGAAAATTGATGTTTTGATTTTTATATTGGGACTGAGATTTCAAGAGATTAAATCCCTTCATGTAGATAGGATTACATTCACGAATTGATGATAATTTTCCATGAACAAATTTGGGTTTAATTTGGAGTTATGCTCTTAATTCAAGAACTAGGGTTCTTGTGAAATAAATTTGGGCATTTCATATTTAATTGATGTATGGTGAGGATTTAATGATTCTAGGTTGTTAGAAATCATCTAAATATGTTAGAGCATCAGTTGGGTTTTCTGTTCGGGTGTTTGGGAATGAACAATAGAGATTTTAGAGGTGTTAATGGTGGAAAAATGCTGAATTCTGGGCAAAGGGGACGAACCAGTGTGCGTCGCGCGAAGTCGCGCGAAGAGTCATCTGAGCGAGACTGGTATGTCACGTGAAGTCTTTCGAACGACACATGGATATCATTCGAGCGACAATCCTTTCTAGTTCGAGCGACACAGTGAATTTTGGAAATTTTCTTAGAGTCCAGCTTTGGATTTTTCAGTTTATTGGAGTGAGAGAAACTGTCAGATAGTAAATTTATATAGGACAAAATTTTGGGAAAGTATGTGAGAATTAATACTTTAATGAATTCGGTATAGAGAATGTAACTTGTATATTACGAGAGAGATAGTAATCTAAATATTTATACTATGCGTAATGATGAGAAAATAATACGTATGAGAAGTATATAATTAGGTTGGGAAAATACCTATAACTTCTAATAGGATGTGTGTATGCCTATTATGTGATATTATTGTTAAATGCACTAATGGGTGATAACCCGGGGGTGCAAGAATCTTATTGCTAAGCTCACTAAAGAGGGATAACTCGGGGGTGCAGGAATTCTATTGTTAAGTGTGCTAATGGGTGATAACCCGGGGGTACACCCGATTGTTATGTGTACTAAGGGGCGATAACCTGGGGGTACAAGAATCTTATTGTTAAGTGCACTAATAGGTGTTAGCCCGGGGGTGCAGGATTATTATGGTTAGGTGCACTAATGGGTCATAGCCCGGGGGTGTAGGATTTGTATATATATGTATGAGGAGGATGTGACTATATATATATATGAACTTGTGAATATTTCTACTGTGTGAAATTAGTAGATATGGATATAATAATAAATACTTTGCGCCAAGTGGTCTTAACCTAAGGGTGCGGGATTAGTGTATACATATAGGGATGATGTGACTATATATATATGAATATAGTTGGGAAAATTCTACTTTCTGAAATTAGTAGATATAGTATAAATGAGAAATAAAATAATCTTAGTAGGTAAAAGATTAATCATTCGAACAATGAATAATGGAACTTTTAGTTATGTGAGATAAAATATTTCTTTAACGTATTGTATGGACAATACGGGTATACTACTAGAGAATGTAGATGGTGATTTTATGATTTCGAACTAGTTAGGACCGATAACTTAGCTAGTGTGGGTTAGATGTACGTTAGGAATGCACAATAGATGAGAGGTGAGAATCTCATGTGAGAGTGCGATATCTAACATGCACATAATACTTGTTTCATTATAGTTTTAAATACTTGCTAAATATTTTTAAAACATCGGGCTCTGACCCATCTCTTGCATATCTTCTCTCTTTTGCTATATATATGTATCATATGAGGTGCTCAGCCATAGGGATAAAATAACTAAATATTTGGATTGCTTTACATGCTGCAGCTGTTGTGGAAGCTGTAGGTCCTTGCATTAGACGCATCAATCATTTCCATTCAGTTTTATCTAGACATATCAGTTAGGGCATGTGTCACCCATCCCTGGTTTTTATTAGAGTTTTTATTCAGTTTACTTTACAGTTCTCTTAGTTGTATGGAATTTTACTTTTAGTCCGTGAATTGGAGTTTTGAACTGGGAGGTTTTACCCGGCTTACTAATTTCAGTATTTCATTCATGTTCAGTATTCAGTATATTCTTGTGTATGATAAATGGTTTATATTTTGAAAAAATTAAATTGAGAAATGGTTTTATTTGGTTATATGTAAAAAAGGAAAATGTTTTGATGCCTAGCTTAATTCTATATTAGGTGATTAATATGTTTATAAGTTTTTCGACAGTGATGCTAAGAATGAACCAACTGAACATTTTGTGTTAAATTGGTAAAGGACTGATAACCCTATATTTAATTGGGCGGGGTGTCACATTGGTCACCACCAGACGTAGATGCGTGGATCATTCGACGAGCTTTAGGTGTTGTGGAAGCTTTAGGTCCTTGATATTATATGCTTCTTTCCTTTCATTCAGTTTTTAAGTCAGACATCTCAGTTAGGGCATGTATCGCCCGTTTTTAGCTAAGTTATTTTAGAGATTGTATTTAACATTCTTTGATATAGATCCCTATCTTTAGGACTGTTCTACTCTTATTTATACGTTTACGTCTTCAGCTATTTGAGATTTAATAATAATTATGGACTAATGAATCCCTTATTGTTTCAGATGCCTCCAATTAGAGCCCCGAGAAACAAGAATACCCAACTAGAGCACCTAGGAGCTCAGGTTCAGGGAATGATTAACGCAACTGACATTGCCTCCATTGCTGCTTAGGCAGTAAATGCAACTTTAGTAGTGGCACAGCATGCCCCACCCTAGGTTCAAGCTGTGGCATCGGTTGAAGCTCAGTTTCGCACTACATGGGAGAGGGTCAGTGATGATTTCTAGAGGACACATCCCCGAGAGTTCTCGGGCACTTCTGACATCATCGTAGCGAGCCAATGGAAGAAAGATATCCAGAGGCATCTTCGCATGTACAAGTGTACCGACATTCGGAGGTAATTATTGACTTCTTACAAGCTAGTAGGGGCCACTTTGTAGTGTTGGGAGTCCACTAGTACCTTGGAGGAGAGGGATAGCATGGCTATTCAGAGATTTTGGGTGCGGTTTGACCATAAATATTTTCCCTCCGTCGTGAAGATAGAGATGAGGTGGAGACTACTGAATCTGAAGCAAGAGGGTATGATAGTGGCAGAATATGAGGAGGAGAAGATTTTGTTATTTATGGATGGATTGACCTAGAGGATTCGATAGCACCCCATAGGTAATCTATCGTTGGGTACTTTCACTGACATACTCAACACCGATTTGTTGCGTTGCAAGGACCATTGCTTCCATCAATAGGGGAGCAAACGAGCAGGGGAGTCCATCCAGCAGGGTCGGAATCGAGGTAGTAGTGCCAGTGGGGCACCATCAGCTCAAGGGAAGGTCCGTTAGAGTGAAAAAAGTTCCCATCAGGGGGACCCTGCTAAGAGGTTTCAATTTGGTGACTTGAGACAGGGATATGGGGTTATATAAAGTGCCAGCAGGGCCAGTCTAGTTAGCATGGCTAGCAGGGCCAACATAGTTATCAGCAGGGCCATCAAGGCCAACAGAGGCATTAGCGAGGTCAGCAGGGTCAGTGGAGGGGTGGCAATGTCCATGAGGATCTAGGCTAACAGGGGCAGAGGGGAGGTAATCTTAGTGGTAGGTGTTTTTCTTGCGGCAGGACTAACTATAGGAAGAAGGATTGCCCCGACAAGGGCAGGTTTTCCCAGTATCAGGGGCCCAGCAAGAGCCCCTGAGACCCATCTTTCCCGCCTCGCTACCAGTACCAGGGCATGCCCCAGCTTTACCAGCACCCCCAATTCAGTAGGGACAATTACAGTATGGACGTATTTATAACGTCCATCAGGCATCACCGCAACAGGCACCACCCGTGATTAAGGATATGTTTCCTATCCATGGAACTATGTGGTGTGTTTTATTTGATACTGAGGCATCACACTGTTTTATATCCACTAGCTTTGCATGGGCCATGAGGTTGTTAACCACAACAGAGAGTATAGTGACTAGTGTAGACAAACCGTTGGGTAGTGGGTCTTTGATTTTCTTTATATGCCGAGGGGTAGGGATAGAGATTAGGAGTTTAATTTTGCTTGTTGATATTTTAGTCCTAGATACGCACAATCATGATGCCATTATTGCTATGGATTGTGTTGCTACTTCTATGGTCATGATAGACTATTTTAGTAGGACTATTATTTTCACGATACAGGGTCAGGAGATGTTTCTGGTTGCGATGCCTCACCCTTAGGGAGGATCGTACACCCACCTATATTATATAGAGGAGGAGACCTCTAAGGAGATTGTAATTCCTATTGATTCGATTCATGTAGTTCATGAGTTTTTTGACGTGTTCCAAGATATACCAGGACTATTGCCCAGCCGAGAGATAGAGTTTTTAGAGATTTGCTGTCGAGCACTCAGTCAATAGCCCGCGCACTATACCGTATGGCTCTAGTGGAGATGAGGGAGTTACAGGATCACATTGAGCAGCTATTGGTACTGGTCTTCATTCGTAAGAGTACCTAATCTTGGGGTGATCCGGTTCTGTTTATGAAAAAGAGGGATGGTTCGTTAAGGTTGTGTGTAGATTACCGAGAGTTGAATAAAGTCACGATACAGAATAAGTATCCGTTGCCCCAAATTGATGATTTATTCGACGAGTTGAGAGGAGATGCATTCTTCTTAAAGACAGATTTGAGATCGGGATACCATCAACTACGGATTAGGGAGCAGGTTGAAGACTTCATTCTTGAATATATATGGGTCCTATGAGTTCAGAGTCATATCGTTTGGGATAACAAATGCTCCAGCAGTATTCATAGACGATGAATCGGGTGTTTCAAGAGTTCTTAAATCAGTTTGCCATTGTCTTCATAGATGACATACTGATTTACTCATGGACTGAGAAGGATCATGCCAAGCACTTGAGACGGGTTCTTCATACTCTACGAGAGAATCAACTGTTTACCAAGTATGAAAAGCGTAGATTCTGGTTGTAAGAGGTATAGTTTCTGGGGCACGTCGTGTCAGAATTAGGGATATCAGTGGACCCAAGTAAAGTGTCGGTAGTGATGGAGTGGGGACAGCCCACGACACGGACGGAGGTGCATATCTTCTTGGGGTTAGCCGAGTATTATAGGAGATTCATCAGGGGGTTCTCGAAGATTGTGAGCACATTGATAAATTTAACTCGCAAAGGGGTGAAGTTCATTTGGGACGATGCTTTCCAGTTTGCTTTTGATGAGTTAAAGGATAAGTTACCGTCAGTGCAAGTTCTTGCTTTACCCAGACCAGGAGTGGAGTACTTAGTGTACACTAACGCCTCTCTACATGGACTTGGTGGAGTACTTCAGCAGGACGAATAGGATATAGCTTTTGCCTCCCGCAAGCTTAAGCCTTACGAGAGGAATTACCCCACCCACGACTTGGCATTAGCAGCAGTCGTGTTTTCCCTACAGATCTGTAGACACTACTTGTTGGGAGAGAAATTTTGCCTCTTCACAGACCACAAGTCACTTCAATACTTGTTCACTCAGCATGAGTTAAACACGTGTCAGTGCAGGTGGTTGGAGTTTGTGAAAGATTACCACTTTGAGATGCAGTACCACCTGGGGAAGGCCAACGTCATTATTGATGCGTTCAACCATAGGCCGGTAGGTGAGGTGGCAGAGGTGTGAAAGGCAAAGTGGAAATAAATGGGACATCAGGAGGCAGTGTCTTGATCCCTTTATGTCTTTTATGACAGTTACTCCAGAGATTGTTACGAGGATGATCTAGGCCCAGGCTGCTGATTCATTTTTCCAAGATCAGATTATACGGCTTCTAGCCGATGGCGTAGAGTCATACTCAGTGAGCTCAGATGGGGGACTATTGTTTAAAGGGAGATTAATGGTTCCGAAAGAAGAGGATTTATGTCATGCAGTGATGACATAGTCTCGTAGATCCAGATTTGCGAAACATCCTGGAGGGGATAAAATGTACCAAGATATGAGGCGACAGTACTGGTGGAGTGGGATGAAGAAGGACATTGCGGAGTTCATGTTCAAGTGTGCCACCTGTCAGATGGTAAAGGTTGACCACCAGAGGCCACTAGGGTTACTTCAGCCGCTGGAGATACCTATGTGGAAATGGGAGAGCATTTCCATGGATTTCATCACCTGGCTGACTACTTCACAGCGGGATCACGATTTTATATGGGTGGTGGTGGATCGGTTGACCAAGGTAGCTCATTTTCTGCCGGTATGAACAGATTACACTACGGGACAGTATGCCCGGATATTTATTGCCGAGATAATAAGATTGCAGAGGGTTCCCTTGAACATCGTGTTTGATAGAGATAAGACTTTTGTGTCATGTTGCAGGGAGAGCTTTCAGGAGGCTATAGGTACAGAAATGCGGTTGAGTACGGCTTATCACCCATAAAAAAATGGGAAAACTAAGCATACTAATCAGATGCTGGAGGACATATTGCGCATGTGTGTCCTTGACTTTAGAGGGAGTTGGGAGTCGTATCTTCCACTGGTGCAGTTCGCCTATAATAACTCCTATCAGTTTATGATCATCATGGCCCCATTCGAGGGGTTGTACGATATACCTTGTCGTTCTCCTACTCGTTGGCTAGAGGTGGGGGATAACAAGCTACTCAGGCTAGAGGTAATTCAGGAAATGTCAGTCAGGGTTGAGATGATCAAGAACCTTATTTGGGCAGCCCAGGACAAGTAAAAAAGATGAGCCGATGGAAAGATGTTCTTTAAGGAGTTCAACGTGGGGGATCAAGTATTGTTGTGAGTGTCTCCTATGAAAGGGGTGATGAGGTTCGAGAAAAAGGGTAAATTGGCTCCAAGATACGTAGGACCATTTCCCATTATCGAGAGGATCGAACCGATGGCATACAGACTTGGGTTGCGGGAGCACTTGCACCGTATTCACGATGTGTTCCACATCTCATCATTGAGGTAGTTTATTAGGGTTGAGTTATCCCACACCCACGTTGCGATTTAGGAGATCAATTTACAGCCCAACAGTTCTTATGAGGAGTGCCCCGTGGCTATCCTAGACCGTAGCGAGAGGAAATTGAGGTCAATGGTAGTTCCACTAGTGAGGGTTCAGTGGGAGCATCATAACGTAGATGAGTCTACATGGGAGAGAAATGAGGATATGCGCGAGAAATATCAAAATTTATTCCTACCACGTATGGGTTACTTTTCGAATTTTGGGGCGAAATTCCGTTATTAGGGGTGAAGTATGTATCACCCCACATTTTTATGATATAAAATAATTATGGATTTCTTTATTATTGTTGGATTAATTAAATTAAAAAGTGTCGGGAAACTTAATTGTTAATTAATCCGAATTTAAAATAGTTATTACCTAGCTTGCCAAGGGTTAATACTTATTGATAGTAATCATTGATTATTACTGTGGGTGTATGTAATATGAAATTATATATTTTTTTATAAATTATCGAAGTACGAAATACGATAGCTTGGTATTTTAAGTCAGGTCGCGCATGTGAGTCGTGTCGAGACGAATTGTATAGAGTAAATAGATAAATAATTTTTATATAACTCGTATGGTAATTTCGAGTATGCCATTGAGTCCGAAAGGGTCGAGATAGTCATAAAACTCTACCCGAGCATTTTATTTGGACTCCGGGGTAATTTTAGGCCTAACCGGCACCCCGTAGGGGTATTTTTGTCCTTTGGAATTTTGGAGTAATAATATGGACGAAAATTGAGAAATTAAATAAGGAGATACATGGGTTAGTGGGGAGTTATTAGCTCTAAACCTACGTCAGAGAAAAGAGAAAGGCAAAGAGGAAGGAAGAAGAAGCTATTGGTGTTCTTGGTGCCTAACTCAAGAACGCACACCAGAAACTATACCAAACTGTAGATCGCGAGATGAGGAACACACTCATACCCATATCAACAGCGGATCAGACCATTGAAATTAAGGAAATTGTTTATTACTTTCTTTCCTTTAGCAATAATCATGCTCATGTTAGTGTACGTGAATTTGATCATGAAATTCATATGAAATTGGGTGAAAATTGGAGGTTTAATTTATGATATGAACTGATTTGATTAGTAGTTTAATTCCTCATGTATGTAGAGGATTAATCAAGAAATTGGAAAATTATATCGATGAACAAATCTGGGTTGGTTAGGTTCTCTAATTGAAAATTGGGAAACTAGGGTTCTTATGATCTAAATTTGGGGATTTTGAATTATAATGATGATGGGTGATGATTTACTGATGTTATATTAGTTGAAATCATACATAAATGTTAGGAAGTTAATTTAGAATGGTTGAAATGGTGAAGATAATGTATCTGGGTAGGGCTGTCTTTTTACAGGTATAGGTCTGAACTGCTTTTTAATAGGTCCGAATCATTTGTTTTATTAATAGGTCTAGACCATTTTTCATTAAAAGTTCCAGATCATTTTTCTATAAAAGGTTCGGATCATTTTTCATTAAAAGGTCCTTATGGTTTTTCATAAAAAAAAGGGTCCGGATCGTTTTTCCATAATAGGTCTGGACCCCCCTGCTGTATTTTCCAGAATTGAATTGTGGGCCTCTAGAACATCCTTCGGTACTTGAAATGCAAGAACTTTAATGAAGTACACTGAGATTTGAAGTGATGATATATGAAGGAAAGTGTGATTTAAGACTTGGGCATATGTGGGATGAATGACCCTTAGAAAATTATGATAGGGATCATAATCATAATTATTAACACGTCGAGAGTATTAAGTGAAAGAAATACTACGAATAGGACATGATACCTAGTTGTGTGAATACCTAGAGATTATAATAGGTTGTGTGTATACCTCTGTACTGATTTATTATGTGTATAGCATACCTACGCTACTTGCTATCAGGAGGAGGTTTTCGTGTAGTGGACAGTCTTATCCTGTGTGACCCATTGGGGGGATATTTGATTTATACCCAGAGCATATGAACTTGGATACGTGTTATCTGTTATGTAGGATAGTTTCGACGGTTGAATAGGAGCGTAGGTATGTGCGTGATGATAAGCACCCAAAAGTGTATATTTTATACCCTAAATAGACAATTTTTAGTTGCTGATTCTCGACAATTTGGGTCTTATGCGTGTAAATGTTTAATGTGCAGGCTTGATTGCAGTTGTGGTGTCAAAAGTGTTATTTCAAGGCAAATTACATCAAGAATTGAGTTAAATGCTCTGTCCCGTAACCCTAACCTAATCCAGACCTGGCTTAAACCTACCCCGAGCACTGTGTGTGTTGAGTTTATACTTTTATTATTTTCTTAGATTTTTAGTTTGAGCCGTTTTATTTTTGGGATTTATTTTAGATTTATTTAGAATATTCTAGGATTTATTTTTTATTTAGTGTAGTTTTATTTTGATTTTGATTTTTATTAGTTTTTAGTTTTCCTTATTTTTTATTAGGATTAGTTTTTTTTAGAATTTCATTTATTTTTTTAGTTTCATTAAATTTTACATTTTTTAGGATTTTAATTTTTAGTTTTAAATGATTTTTACTTTTTTTTATTATTTCTTTTTAGTTTCATATATTTTTTATTATTTGAGTTTTATTTTGTAGATTGGGATTTTATTAATTTAGTAGATTTCTTTTTATTTTATTTTTTAGTTAGGTAGTTTAATTTTTTTAGGTACAAATTAAACACACACATAAACCGACTCACACCCAATTACCATACACCTAACATACACACAAACACCTCCCTAACACACACACACACATACGCACACACACACTCATACCATACACTCATCCACACCCTATCACCTTCACCCCCATCATCTTCCCTACACCACCTATTTCTCTCTCCTCCATACCTCTATAACCAAAAACCCACCTCCACCTACCTTATTCCACCTTTACCAACAACCAAAAATCAACCCCCAACCTGTTACCTGTTTCTTCCAGTCATAACCCGAGAACCACATAAACCTGAAACCCATGTCAACCCATTCTCAAAACCCAGAGCCGCACCTGTCCCCAGCACCATACCCGGACAACCCCATTCCCGGAATGACCTCCACCTATCTGAACTCGATCTGAAACCTAGCCCACGAACCTCCTAACTAAAGCCGCAACCCGTCGGCAGCCCGCGATCCAACTAGCACCAACTCAAACCCATTTTCGAACCACACCCGACATCCACTTCTACCCGAGACCACCCCAGCCAAGCCTCACCCATGACCACCCAAAACCCATTTCTCCAAAGTCAAAATCGTGCTTTTCCCAACTGCCAAATCAAAACCAAAAATAAAATACCAAAATAACCCACGAATTTCTCTCACCTGCCAAAACCCGAAGTGCAAAAACCTACAGTCCAACCCCACAACCCCTCTGACACTTCTGTTTCAAACGGCTCCTAACTCTTGTCAACCCATCTTCTACTGTACCCTAGCCTCTCTAGCCTGTTGCCCATGTGATGTCTGATTTCAAAACCTTCTCTTCATTTTTTAAAAAGGGGGCAGAGAGAAGAAAGGGGCGGACACATAGAGTAGGAGATAGTTTAGTGCAGGAGATCCATTTTTTTGGAGCTCGTTTTTTGGCTCAGTATTGTACAAAAAATTTATTTCTCTTCTTTTCAAATTTTTTTTTTAGTGATTTGAGTGAGGCAGATTATTTTTGTGATACATAAATTGTGAGTTGAATGATATTTTTGTGTGTTGTAAACTCAGATTTATGGGTGAAATTAATTGTTCATGTTTGGGAAGATAATATTTAACTCAAGGAGACTTGGTTTATTTATTTATTCTCACTTTATTTTATTTATTATGCCTCTTATTGTGTCATTATTACATTTTACATGTAATAATACCAACATGAAAGGCTAAATACCCAATTCAAGGGGTGAGATGGAACCCTTAACTTAGTTATTTTTATTTTTGGTTTGTTTATTTATTATGCCCCTTTGAATATTAATATTAAAATTTTATAATTTATATTTACGCCTCGAGAAAGGGTGAATTATTTTCGAGAGAAAATCGGAAGTTCATATTATAATATTTATTTATTAATTAAACTAGAGATAGGCAATTTTTAAATAATATTGTAGTTTGAATTTCTCTATCTAAAAATGTAATTTTTTTTATTTCAAATACTTTAGTGAATTTTCCCTAGCGGGTGTTTTATTAAATCAATGTTTAAACCTAATTTTCGTGAGTATGTGAAATTTAAATATTTATCTTCTAAAAAGACTATATGTAAATTTACATTTCCAACGAAAGTTGATTTGTGAAGTTATATATGTTTTGGGGTATTTCAAATAGACAAACTAATTAATAAAAATAAATAGGTTAAGTGGTGAAGTTTAATCCCTTGAATTATCTCATAATTATTTTCTCCTCATATTTAGCTCAATTTATCATTTTCTTTATTTCTTAGTGTAGTTTTAATTTTAGTTCGCAATTAGTATTATAAATATCCCTTCAAAATTATTTTAAAAAAAGCATACATTGTCTTCATTTTGCTCTTGTCTACATTAAGGAGCGCGGATTGACCCCTTACTTGCCAATATACAATTTTAGTGTATTTGTAGGTATCAAAAGGGATTTTTGATTGACCGTTCTTCCCCACAACAACATATACGCAAAAGGCGAGTTATCACCTGACCTCATTTGGCTGGTGAGTATGCTCGCCTCCAATATTTGTGTTATGAGATTTATGGTTCTTGGGAGATGCCGAACCAATTATTCCTTTACGTAGTAAGAGATGCATCAGGACACGATAGAAGTGTAGGCATTTGCGCCAAGTGGTCCTAACCAGTGGGCGTATATATATATATATATATACACATATATATATATATATATATATATATATATGTATATATATATATATATATATATATATAGAGAGAGAGAGAGAGAGATGATGCGACTGTATGTATATATATATGTTAATGAATGATTCTAATGTGTGAAATCAGCAAATATGTAAATATTGTAAACAACATAACTTAAGAGGGGTAAAGGATTTAGTACCAAAATGGTGGATATAAAATACAGTTAATTGGAGTAAGTTATTTAATGATGTATTGTATGGGCGATACGAGTCTTCTACTATGGGTTAATATTTTTAGTATATGTCTCTGACCTAGTTGGAAATATTATAGATGACTAGGTTAGGTTGGACGTACGCTAGGTGTGCACATTAGTGGAGGGGTGAGAATCTCAAGTGAGAGTTCGTAACTAACATGCACATAATAATTTCAATAATGAATTTTTAAATACTTGCTAAAACAAATATTTTTAAAAATCCACCTCTCACCCGTTTCTTGCTATTGCTCTTCTCTTTTGCTATATATATTATACGAGGTGTCCAGCCACAGGGTCACCACCAGACCTAGACGCGTGGATTAATCGATGAGCAACAGCTGTTGTGGAAGCTGTAGGTCCTTGATATTATACGCTTATTTCCTTTCATTCAATTCTTAAGTCAGACATTTCAGTTAGGGCATGTGTCGCCCGTTTTCAACTCAGTTATTTTAGAGATTATATTTCTCAGTAGCATTTCTTTTCATGTTGGATTGAGTACTATTATTCTTTAGTAGAGTTTTCCATTGAATTAATTACAAGTACTAGTCCAATTTCACTTGCTCCATATAGAATGGGACCAACAGAGTTGAAAAAATTAAAAATACAGTTACAAGATCTGATAAGCAGAGGTTTTATTCTGCCTAGTGTTTCACCATGGGGAGCCCCAGTGTTATTTGTGAAAAAGAAAGATGGGACAATGCGATTATGTATTGATTATCAGCACTTGAATTAGGTGACCATTAGAAACAAGTACCCTCTACCTCGTATCGATGATTTGTTTGATCAATTACAAGAGGCCACAGTATTTTCGAAGATTGATTTCAGATCGGGTTACCACCAATTGAAAGTTAAAGGTAGTGATATTTCCAAAACAGCTTTTCGGACTCGATATGGGCACTATGAGTTTTTGGTGATGCCATTTGGATTAACTAATGCTCCAGTAGTTTTTATGGATTTGATGAACCGGATATTCCACCCTTTCATTGATTCATTTGGGATTGTATTCATAGACGATGTGTTGATTTACTCGGGTAGCATGGAGGAACATGAGGAAATGGGATATATGTTGATCCAGAAAAGGTGGAAGCAATTGTTGAATGGGAGAGTCCTAAGAATGTGACAGAAATTAAGAGTTTCCTTGGACTGGCAGGTTACTATCACAGATTTATTAAAGGATTTTCATCAATAGCATTACCATTAACAACGTTGACTTGTAAAGAAGTGAAGTTTGTGTGGGATGAAAAATGCGAAAGGAGTTTTAAAGAATTAAATAAGCGGTTGGTTTAAGTTCCTATACTTACTATTCTATGTGGGAATGAGTCTTTCATAATCTATACAGATGCTTCATTCCGGGGGTTAGGACGTGTTCTTATGAAAAATGGGAAGGTAATAGCATATGCTTCCAGACAATTAAAGAAACATGAACAAAACTACACATAATTTGGATGTAGAAGTTAGTTTTTTTGCTTTGAAGTTATGGAGACATTACTTATATGAAGAAACATGTGAGATATATACGGCTCATCAAAGCTTGAAATACTTGTTTATGCAAAGAGAACTGAATTTGAGACAGAGGCGGTGGACAAAGATGATTAAAGACTATGATTGCACCATCCATTATCATACTGGGAAGGCTAATGTAGTAGTAGATGCTTTGAGTCGAAAATCATCAGGGATTCCGGGTTGCATACAGTGTTCACGTGTTGGAAATATTCTAGACTTGGCATCGAAGGGGATTGAATTAAAGTTTTCGAAAAGGGGAGGATTGTTAGCACATGTCACGATGAGACCTTTATTAGCAGAATGCATATGAAATTTGCAGATCAATGATCCGTTCCTTAAGAAGAAGAAACAAGAAGTTCAGGATGGTAAAGAGAGTGACTTTGAGATTAAGAATGATGAATCATTGTGTTATAAAAGTGGAATTCGTGTACCGAATAATCCATCCTTAAAGAAGGATATATTAGAAGAGGCACATAGTTCTATTTACTCTATGCATCCGGAAGGCACCAAAATCTACAGAGATTTGAAGGAGTATTACTGGTGGAACAATATGAAACGTGAGATCACAGAATTTGTAGCGAAAGGTTTAGTATGCCAGAAAGTAAAGGCACAGCATCAGAAGTCGGCGGGATTATTGAAGTCATTGCCTATTCCAGAATGGAAGTGGGAACATACAATGATGGACTTTGTTACAGGATTACCCCGGTCACCAAAGGGGCATGATTCTATTTGGGTGATTGCAGATCGATTGACGAAGTCAGCTCATTTTCTTCTAATTAAGACTACCTACACTATTGATAAGTATGCACGTATGTACGCGGATGAGATTATCCGTTTACATGGGGCACTAGTGTCAATAGTGTCAGATAGAGATCCAACGTTCACTTCTAAGTTTTGGCCTCATTTACAGAATGCCATGGGCACAATTTTGAAGTTCAGCACTGCATTAGATCCACAAACCGATGGGCAATAAGAAAGGACGATTCAAATATTAGAAGACATGTTATGATCTTGTGTATTTGACTTCAAAGGTAGTTGGGATGATCATGTGCCATTGATGGAATTCTTATATAATAATAGTTATCAGTCCACAATTGGTATGGCTCCATATGAAGCTTTATTTGGGAGAAGACGTAGAATTCCTTTGTGTTGGGATGAAGTAGGTGAAAGGAAAATTTTTAGTCCTGAATTAATAGATATGACAATAGAAAAGATTAAAATGATTCGGGAACGATTAAAGATAGCGCAAAGCAGGTAGAAATTTTATGCAAATGAAAGGAAGTATCCATTGGAATTTTAGAAGGGATATTTTGTATTCCTGCGTATTTCACCATGGAGGGGTGTCATGAGATTTGGGAAAAAGGGGAAACTAAGTCCAAGATACATTGGACCATATGAAGTGCTGGAATGAATTGGGACCTTGGCATATAGATTAGCATTACCTCCCAATTTATCTCGTTTACATGATGTGTTTCACATATCGATGCTTCGTAAGTATTTGGAGGATCCATCTCATCAGTTGAAAACTCAACCAATTGAACTGAAGGAAGACTTGTCGTACATCGAGGAACTAATGGAAATTATTGATCGTAAGGAGAAAGTATTGAGAAATAAAATTATTCCCTTATTTAAAGTTATATGGACGAGCCAAGGAATTAAAGTAGAAACTTGGGAAACGGAGGATAGCATAAAGAAACAATATCCCCATTTGTTTGGTAAGTGACCTTTATATTAAATTTCGGGGCAAAATTTTCTAAGGAGGGGAAATTGTGACAACCCGGTTATAATTATGATAAATTATATTTAAATCATTATTATCTTATGTGATATGAATAATGTGTTATTAGTATATCTAATTTTAAGTGATAATGTTTAGTCTAATCCTACTTTCATAAATCATGAAATGTCGAATTATGTACAAACACAAAATTTTGTTATTTTCGGTAGAAATGTTCTTGTTGGAGACTAGTTTTGACCCTTATAATGTAATAATTGACTCAAGGTGAAAAATATATAGTTGTAGATATATGAGTAACGTTTGCGACACAATAAACGGTGCATCAAATGGATGTCGGAGTAAGAAGTTAGGCTGAATTTACCAACAAGGGGAAAATTTGTCCATTCCCTTTATGTGGTAAATTGTCTTTTAGTAAACCAAATGTTTTAATTTGATTAGTTGGCATGGGAGGTAGTCTTGGCCTACTTAAAACTCTTCTTATAACCTATTTATTCAGCAATAAAACCCTAGGTTAATTTTTAATAGTGTTTGGATTGAGGAAAGAGAAAGTATAAGTTAAGGAAAAAAAGATTACAAGAAAAGCTAGGAAAATTCCAAGAAAATCCTTAAAGTGTTTTCAAGGTATAATTATATGATTAATATTTTATTAATCTTGTATTATAGTTATTTAAAAGTACATAAATTGTGAATTATTGATTAGAATTCCATCGTCCTTTGTGATAATAAGTAGTTGTTCACATGTGAGTTAAGTGGTGTATGTAGCTCCTATTGCTTGTTATTGAACCCCCTTGTATTCAAACTCGCATATGTTTTTGTGTGCTTACTTGAATTGATAAATTCTAATTGGATATGAAATTAGACTCATATATTCATATCATATCCTAAAATTTGAATTTAACTCCTTGTGGTTAGTCCTTAGTAATGATTTCAAGTTGGTACATAGTTGTTGTTTGTATATTTCATTTCGATATGCCCCTAGTTGGGTCAAGATTTTGACATAGCAAATGAAGTCAAACAATTATGAAACTTTAATTATTTACTATTTAGTTTGTGTATTGAAACTTGGTGGAAATTTATGGAAAGTTATGCTGGAGAAAAATTATGTAAATTCTTGGAAGTTAAAAGAACAATAGAGGAGCTTGTGGGGCAGATTTAGTAGGTTGTAAAGAAATGGTCGTAACTTGCTCTAAGAAGCTTGAAAAATTACACCGTCACTTGTTATTGAAAGTATATTCCTCATATTGTTAAGTTTGGATACCTGTATCGATACAATTTAGGAATATATAATGGTTAAGTAAAGAGGACAATAATTTGATGCCAAACTAGATACCCCATGAAATAATATTTTTATCTCCTACTTCGAAATGGTATTTTAAGTACATGTTTCACGTGTATATACATTGATAATTATGCTTTCATATTTACTTGGTTTTATATATAAATTTCTTATGATGTATTTGTAACACCCCGTAATTCTGCTTAATTCTAAATTACGTAAGTAGAGTAATTTAATGGGATTAAATACGCTTTAATTAAATTACGTGAGTAGAGTAATTTAATGTGATTAAATATGTTTGATTTAAATTACGTGAGTAGAGTAATTTAATGTGATTAAATATGTTTGATTTAAATTACGTGAGTAGAGTAATTCTACTTAATTCTAAATTTCGTAAGTAGAGTAATTTAATGGGATTAAATACGCTTTAATTAAATTACGTGAGTAGAGTAATTTAATGTGATTAAATATGTTTGATTTAAATTATGTGAGTAGAGTAATTTAAATAGATATTATGTTAATAAAGATGGATATATGTTATAGAAAATTTACTAAGGTGATTATAAATTTTCAATGTTAATATGTACGGTCTAGTGACTATATGGACGTACCGGATGTAACTCGGCAAAATTAAGGATGAGAGTAGAAAAATATTTACGAGACTCAAATGATAATTTAGAGTCCACGGTTGACTCCGAAAGGGGCGAATTAGTCAAAATAGTGTACCCGGGGGTACTAGTTGAGTGCCGGGTCATTTTAGTGCTAAACCGGGACCCTTCGGGGGCATTTTGGTCTCTTTACAATTATGGGAAAGAAGAACTACGAATTTTTGTAACCCTAAATATGATTATAAGAGGGGTGGATAGGGTTAGACAATGGGAGTTACACCATAGCCATTAGAGAGAGAGAGAGAGAGACAAATTCCTTAGGCAAGAAGGAATGAGGGATCATCTTAGGAAGATTTCACCACAAAGATTGTTGGGAAGAAGGATTGAGGCACCAACATCATCAATCATCATCAACAACCACGAAATCAGACCCTACAAATCTTAAGGCAAGTGGTTAATTGCAAAATAATTGAGTTATAATACCCATGTTTAAGCTTGAGGAAGAACATGATTTTTATGATATTCTTGGGAACAAACAATTGATAATAATCCATGATTGAATAGGATTTGCATGTAGGACGTTTTTGAATTGCCAAGTATGTTGATATCATAGAAAACTTGATGAGAAATTCGTATGAAAATCTGGAAGTTTGATGAAAAATATAAAGAATGCAGTTTTAGGGTTCTTAAATATTAGAGAGATTTTCAGTGAATTTGGCCAAGATTTATAATGATTTTGTTGTTTTAAATCATTAGTAATCATCCCAAAACATGTAGGAATGATTAGAAATTGTTGGTTGTGAATAAGATGGCTTATCATGAAAGTTAGAGATGTAACAATGGTGAAACCCGTAGGAAGAAGATGAACTGGGTCTGTCACTGCTCGATCGATCGATCGACCCTTGAATGTCGATCGATCGAAGCAGTCGATCGATCGATCGACCATCTTCCTTCGATCGATCAACCCTGTCTGAACTATAGAAAATTTGTGTAGAAATTTCCTTAGATGCCGTTACTTAATGGAAACCTTAGAATTGATATTTTTCCTATGAGGGGACTTGGAATTTACCAGTAGGTGTACCATTAGGTTCCTCCACTAATGATTGAGTTGGAATGTTGGAGAAATGGAACGATGATAGAACGATTGACTTGGCCGTGAGTTGAAACGGTTAATTTAATTACGAAAAGAGTGAGACTTAATTCCGGAAAGAAAATACCAGTAGGTTAAAATTAACTTAACTACTCAATTAAGGGAGGGGTAACTAGGACCCTTAGAGTTACGCGAATACTCGAATAAATACAATAGTGAGAACTTGTAATTAATAAGTACGGAGAATATAAGTAAAATATATTACGTACGGGTATGATTTATTAGGTCGAGTGTGTACCTACTATATCTATATAAATAGGTTTGGGTTAACAGAATATTACCTAAACTAATTATGTTAGGGTCGATGTGACATTCTGAACTAACATAAAGTTATTATATATTTGGGGTCAAGGTTAATGCCGAACCAAACTTTGAACTGGTGCCGCGATGAAAGAGTCCCGAACCAGAATATGTGTATATATTTATATTTGTAGATAGTTGGGGTCGATGGATCATTCCGAACCAACTTTCACTTGGAGTCGATGAATTATTCCGAGCCAAGGGTCCTTTGTGTGTAATAAAAGGGATATATTAGAGGTAACTAATATTAAATACATTGTTGTGGGACAAAATGTTTCTATATGCACAATCTACAAATTGAGAATAGTAGACAATGAAATGATATGTGAATGTCTTAGTAATAATTTTTGGGCATAATGAAATTATTACAAGATTAAGGAAAACGAACGGTAAATGAGTTAACTACGGTTATTGGAAGTATAACTAGGTAGGCTAAGTACCCTGGGTAGTTATGTATCACGTAAGAGAGTTGAGGAAGTTCAAGGGAGCGTGCGAAACCTTAATATGTCTAATCAATAACTTAATTTTGTTAACCTCTTGCAAAATATTTTCAAATGTTTCCAACTGTTGTGTTATCGTACTTCTGCTCTTAAATTTTGTATAAACTGTGTACTTATACAATATGAATCTTATTTCAGATGCCGCCAAGGAGACTGAGAGCAGAGAGGGCTGAAGCCAGAGAGGAGGTGAGGGAGGCTCATCAGGAGCCACAGGTACCGATACCACCACCCCCACCCGAGCTAATCTCCACTACTCAGGTTGCAGTGATAGTGGCTTAGGCAGTTGAGACAGCAATGAGGGCAATGGCAGCCCACTTTCCACAGCCCCAAGTACCTCTCCCTGTGGCACCGGCAGTGCAAGTTCCGGAAGGATCATCTACTTGGCAACGAGTCAGGGAGACATTTCAGAAGGGGCAGCCACCCGAGTTTCAGGGTAGTACTGATATAGTGGAAGCGTGCAACTAGAAGAAGAATATCCAGCGCCACTTGCTCATGCTAGAGTGCACCGGAGCGCAGGAACAGATGCTAGCCACTTTCCGTCTGTCAAGACCGGCCCTACAGTGGTGGGAGTCAGTTACCACCACCGACGAGAGAGATACTTTGACTATTTCTGAGTTTTGGGTGCGGTTTGACCGCAAGTATTTCCCTCCAGCAGTAAAGTCAGAGATGAGAAAGAAGTTCAGTGAAGTGGTTCAGGGTGATCGCTCAGTTGCTGACTACGAGGATGAGTTTACCCGCTTGGCCAATTTTGTGCCAAACGAGGTGAGCAATGAGGAGAGGAAGAAGTCCAAATTTATGGAGGGCCTAACCTGGAGAATCAGACAGCACTTAATTGGTAATCCGGCATTGGTAACCTACACAGATGTCGTCAATGCCGCTCTAATACACTGTCAGGATCACCGTTTTCATACTAAGGGAAGTAAGAGGGGTGAGCCTAGCCAACCGGGCAAGGTGTATGGAGGTAGTGGTAGCAGTGCAACACAGCAGCAGGCAGCGGGTCAGTTGGGGCAGGATTCTAGACAGGGGAACCCTGCCAAGAAGTTTAAGCACGGGAAGTATCGCTTCGACCGACAGGGCCAGCAGGGTCCTCAGCAACTAGTCCCTCAGGGTCGACAGGGCCAGGGTAATCAAAATGGGGGACAACAGGGCCAAGGGCGACAGGGCCAACGTCAGGGCCAACAGGGCCAAGGACAAAGACAGTTCCAGGGTCAGTGCTTCACTTGTGGTCAGCAGGGTCACAAGAGCAGAAATTGTCCACAGCAAGACCGGGCACGACAGCATGGTGCCCAACAGGGGCAGCAGGCCCCAGCAGCAGTACAGGCCCCACAGCCAGGACAGATGCAGTACGGGCGTGTGTTCAACATCCGTGACATTCCATTTCAGCCGGCACCACCAGCACCGCCGGCAGTTGCGGGTATGTTTCCTATTCATGGGCTTGAGGGGAATATTTTGTTTGACACAGGGGCAACGCATTCTTTTATCTCCACTAGATTCGCACGGGCAGCCGGCCTATTAGCGACAGCAGACACTCATCTTATGTGTGTGGAGTCACCGATGGGTAGTGGGTCCCTCATACACTCGATTTGTAAGGGTGTGGACGTTATGGTGGGGGAGATTGAGTCTAGCGGCGGACCTTCTAGTGCTGGATATGGAGGGTTATGACGTCATCCTAGGCATGGATTGGTTGGCACATAATAGGGCAATGGTAGATTTTTATGAGAGGACCATCGTGTTCTCTATCCCGGGGCAGGAGATGTTCCTTGTGGCTATGCCACTTCCCGAGGGAGGATCGCGAACTCACTTATATTATATTGAGGAGGAGACCTCACATGGGGTGGTTGTTTCTCTGGACTCAATCCCAGTTGTGAGGGACTTTGAGGATGTCTTTCAGGAGATACCAGGGTTACCACCTAGCAGAGAGATAGAGTTCGTAATTGATCTCACACCGGGGACGAGACCGATTGCGAGAGCACCATATCGTATGGCTCCTTAAGAGATGCGGGAACTGAGAGAGCAAATCCAGCAACTGTTAGGACAGGGTTTTATTCGACGGAGTACATCGCCATGGGGTGCGCTAGTACTGTTTGTGAAGAAAAGGGATGGTTCACTTCGTCTGTGCGTAGATTACAGAGAGCTGAACAAAGTAACGATACGTAATAAGTATCCCTTACCGAGAATTGACGACTTGTTTGATCAATTGAGAGGGGTTGCATACTTCTCAAAGATCGATTTGAGATCGGATTACCACTAATTGCGCATTCGTGAGGAGGATGTACCTAAGACAGCTTTCCTGTCGCGGTACGGGTCATATGAGTTCAGAGTGATGCCTTTTGGGCTAACTAATGCACCGGCGGTATTCATGGATCTCATGAACAGGGTATTCAGGGAGTTTTTGGATCAGTTTGTGATTGTATTCATAGACGACATTCTGATTTACTCCCGTACGGAGGAGGAGCACGCAGAACACTTACGATTGTTCCTATAGACATTGCGGAACCATCAGTTATATGGCAAATTTGAGAAGTGTGGATTTTGGCTTCGGGAGGTGCAGTTCCTAGGCCACGTCGTATCTAGCAGGGGCATTGCTGTTGACCCGAGTAAGGTATCGGCGGTGAGGGAGTGGGGACAGCCCATGACACCGACAGAAATCCGCAGTTTCTTGGGTTTGGCTACTTATTATCGTCGCTTCATCAAGGGATTCTCAAAAATTACCTGACCGTTGACGAATCTGACTCGGAAGGAAATTCCCTTTGTATGGAGTGATAGTTCCCAGTTAGCATTTGATGAATTGAAAGACAAGTTGACATCAGCCCCCGTTCTTACCTTGCCTAAGAGCGGAGTGGAATACCGAGTCTATATTGATGCGTCCTTACAAGGACTTGGGGGGGTGTTACAACAGGAGGAGAAGGCTATAGCTTATGCGTCATGAAAGCTTAAGCCACATGAGAAGAACTACCCCACCCACCACCTCGAGTTGGCAGCGGTTGTTTTTTCTTTGAGGATTTGGAGACACTATCTTCTGGGTGAGCAGTTTACGTTATTCACGGATCATAAGTCATTACAATATCTGTTCACTCAGAAGGACCTGAACATGAGGCAGAGAAGGTGGCTTGAATTCGTGAAGGACTACCAATTTGATATACAGTATCACCCTGGTAAGGCTCATATGGTGGCAGATGCGTTAAGCAGAAGACCTATCGGAGAGTTAGCAGAAGTTTGGAAGGCAAAGTGGAGTGAGCTCCGACACGAGGATGATATGGCAAGAGCATGTATGGCAGTTCTAGCTATCACTTCCGAGAACGTTATGCGGATAGTGAGGGCACAAGCAGAAGACCCATTTTGTCAGGATAAAGTACGGAAGTTACTGGCCAAAGGGGTAGAGTTCTACTCCATCAGTTCAGAGGGTGGACTACGCTTCAACGGTAGCCTGATAGTACCCGAAGACGATGATTTGAGGCATGCCGTTATGACAGAGTCGCACGGGTCAAAATTCTCGGTACATCCAGGTGGGGACAAAATGTACCAGGATATGCGACGAGTATATTGGTGGTCAGGTATGAAACGAGATATTACAGAATTTGTCTCAAAGTGTGTTACATGCCAACTCATAAAAGTTGACCATAAGAGGCCTTCAGGAATGCTACAACCACTAGAGATTCCCGTGTGGAAGTGGGAGAGTATCTCAATGGATTTTATTACAGGGTTACCAACCTCGCAGAAGGGCCACGATTCCATATGGGTGATAGTGGATCGTTTGACTAAGGTCGCACATTTCTTACCGGTTCGTACGGATTACGATACGATGCGATACGCGCAGCTTTTTATTTCAGAGATTGTTAAGCTGCACGGAGTTCCTATTAATATCGTGTCGGACCGAGATAAGATATTTGTGTCGCACTTTTGGCAGAGTTTTCAGGAGGCCATGGGCACCGACTTACGGTTGAGTACGGCATATCACCCACAGACGGACGGCCAGACGGAAAGAGTAAACCAGATGCTAGAGGACATGCTGAGAATGTGTATTCTAGATTTTGGGGGAAATTGGGAACCATATCTTCCTTTGGTGGAGTTTGCGTATAATAACTCTTACCAATTCACTATTGGCATGGCTCCATTCGAGGCGCTTTACGGGAGGCCTTGTCGTTCACCCGCTTGTTGGTTAGAGATGGGGGATAACAGACTTTTAGGGCCAGAGATGATACAGGAGACTTCCTCCAAAATAGAGTTGATTCGATGACGTATTCGAATAGCCCAGGATAGGCAGAAGAGTTATGCTGACGCCGGCAGAAGGCATGTGGAATTAGATGTGGTAGACCAGGTGTTAATTCGAGTATCTCCTATGAAAGGGGTTACGAGGTTTGGCAAAAAGGGGAAGTTAGCACCGAGATATGTGGGGCCGTTTCCTATCATTGAGAGAGTGGGACAGGTAGCTTACAGATTGGGACTCCCTGAGCATCTTCAGCGAATACACGATGTGTTTCATGTAGCATCGCTGAAGAAATACAAGAGGAGCGAGAGAGCCTTCTGGCACATTCCACTGGAGGAGATCGATTTGCAGCCAGATATCTCGTATGAAGAAAGACCCGTGGCGATCCTGGATTATAGTGAGCGCAAACTAAGATCCAAGGTGGTGCCCTTAGTACGAGTACAGTGGGGACACCACAATATGGATGAGTCCACTTGGGAACGGGAAGAGGATATGCGAGAATAATATCCAGAATTATTCATAGCAGGTATTTTTCCTAATTTCGAGGACGAAATTCCTTTTGTAAGGGGGGAAATATGTAACACCTCGTAATTCTGCTTAATTCTAAATTACGTAAGTAGAGTAATTTAATGGGATTAAATACGCTTTAATTAAATTACGTGAGTAGAGTAATTTAATGTGATTAAATATGTTTGATTTAAATTATGTGAGTAGAGTAATTTAATGTGATTAAATATGTTTGATTTAAATTACGTGAGTAGAGTAATTCTGCTTAATTCTAAATTTCGTAAGTAGAGTAATTTAATGGGATTAAATACGCTTTAATTAAATTACGTGAGTAGAGTAATTTAATGTGATTAAATATGTTTGATTTAAATTACGTGAGTAGAGTAATTTAAATAGATATTATGTTAATAAAGATGGATATATGTTATAGAAAATTTACTAAGGTGAATATAATTTTTCAATGTTAATATGTACGGTCTAGTGACTATATGGACGTACCGGATGTAACTCGGCAAAATTAAGGATGAGAGTAGAAAAATATTTACGAGACTCAAATGATAATTTAGAGTCCACGGTTGACTCCGAAAGGGGCGAATTAGTCAAAATAGTGTACCCGGGGGTACTAGTTGAGTGCCAGGTCATTTTAGGGCTAAACCGGGACCCTTCGGGGGCATTTTGGTCTCTTTACAATTATGGGAAAGAAGACCTACGAATTTTTGTAACCCTAAATCTGATTATAAGAGGGGTGGATAGGGTTAGACAATGGGAGTTACACCATAGCCATTAGAGAGAGAGAGAGAGAGAAAGACAAATTCCTTAGGCAAGAAGGAAGGAGGGATCATCTTAGGAAGATTTCACCACAAAGATTGTTGGGAAGAAGCATTGAGGCACCAACATCATCAATCATCATCAACAACCATGAAATCAGACCCTACAAATCTTAAGGCAAGTGGTTAATTGCAAAATAATTGAGTTATAATACCCATGTTTAAGCTTGAGGAAGAACATGATTTTTATGATATTCTTGGGAGCAAACAATTGATAATAATCCATGATTGATTAGGATTTGCATGTAGGACGTTTTTGAATTGCCAAGTATGTTTATATCATAGAAAACTTGATGAGAAATTCGTATGAAAATCTGGAAGTTTGATGAAAAATATAAAGAATGCAGTTTTAGGGTTCTTAAATATTAGAGAGATTTTCAGTGAATTTGGCCAAGATTTATAATGATTTTGTTGTTTTAAATCGTTTGTAATCATCCCAGAACATGTAGGAATGATTAGAAATTGTTGGTTGTGAATAAGATGGCTTATCATGAAAGTTAGAGATGTAACAATGGTGAAACCCGTAGGAAGAAGATGAACTGGGTCTGTCACTGCTCGATCGATCGATCGAAGCAGTCGATCGATCGACCATCTTCCTTCGATCGATCGACCCTGTCTGAACTATAGAAAATTTGTGTAGAAATTTCCTTAGATGCCGTTACTTAATGGAAACCTTAGAATTGATATTTTTCCTATGAGGGGACTTGGAATTTACCAGTAGGTGTACCATTAGGTTCCTCCACTAATGATTGAGTAGGAATGTTGGAGAAATGGAACGATGATATAACGATTGACTTGGTCGTGAGTTGAAATGGTTAATTTAATTACGGAAAGAGTGAGATTTAATTCCGGAAAGAAAATACCAGTAGGTTAAAATTAACTTAACTACTGAATTAAGGGAGGGGTAACTAGGACCCTTAGAGTTACGCGAATACTCGAATAAATACAATAGTGAGAAATTGTAATTAATAAGTACGGAGAATATAAGTAAAATATATTACGTACGGGTATGATTTATTAGGTCGAGTGTGTACCTACTATATCTATATAAATAGGTTTGGGTTAAGAGAATATTACCTAAAGTAATTATATTAGGGTCGATGTGACATTCCGAACTAACATAAAGTTATTATATATTTGGGGTCGAGGTTAATGCCGAACCAAACTTTGAACTGGTGCCGCGATGAAAGAGTCCCGAACCAGAATATGTGTATATATTTATATTTGTAGATAGTTGGGGTCGATGGATCATTCCGAATCAACTTTCACTTGGAGTCGATGAATTATTCCGAGCCAAGGGTCCTTTGTGTGTAATAAAAGGGATATATTAGAGGTAACTAATATTAAATACATTGTTGTGGGACAAAATGTTTCTATATGCACAATCTACAAATTGAGAATAGTAGACAATGAAATGATATGTGAATGTCTTAGTAATAATTTTTGGGCATAATGAAATTATTACAAGATTAAGGAAAACGAACGGTAAATGAGTTAACTACGGTTATTGGAAGTATAACTAGGTAGGCTAAGTACCCTGGGTAGTTATGTATCACGTAAGAGAGTTGAGGAAGTTCAAGGGAGCGTGCGAAACCTTAATATGTCTAATCAATAACTTAATTTTGTTAACCGCTTGCAAAATATTTTCAAATGTTTTGAGTACTAACTCTTGCTATGTAAAATTTTAAAAACCTTTTAGGTGCCCAGCCACAAGGACACCCAACTTGATTCATGTCAGAGATTTGGGAGCTGCAGCCAGTGTGGAGGTTGCTGGGATTGTTTAGACGCTTCCTCTTTTTCAGTTCTAGTGCAGGATCTCAGTTTTATTATTCTTGTTGGAACATGTCATTCCACCGTTTCTATTACAGTTTATTCTAGTTATGGATTTGTAGTTGTCTTCTTTGGGCCGTGGTTTACGGCAAGACTTTAAATGCTTTCAGATTATTTTTATACTGCGTATTCATATCTAGTTTTGGTAATGTGTGGTTTGGATTATTTTGTTGTTTAAGAAAGATAAAATTTGGCACCCGTTTTAATTTCATTTAGGTGGTTAGTATATTTTTAAAAAAAGGCTTTCGACAGTGATGCTAAGAATGAACCATTTAAGAAACCTGTTTATATTAAAATAAGGCTTGATCACACAAGGTTTAATTAGGCGGGGTGTCACAGTATTTCCTACGGTTGAATTTCCATAACTTTATCATCATGTATACCATTATTTTATCGTTACTCATGTTTCATGGAATGTGACTTAAATGGAATTATATTGTTGTCTTATAGTCATTGAAAGTTACATAATTACGTTAGGATAATAACTATGATTAAGATTTAGTACTGATTTAGTTAGACTGACAGGTGTAAGGCCTAATTAACCCATTTCAGCTCCACCCAAAGGAAACGTGAATACATAGTTATCGACTAAGGTGAGTGTACTCACTGGAATGATGTATTTGTATACTGTTATGAATATGATTAGAATATTATGAATATGAAAATGTTCATTTCGGTTTACCAAAATGGGAGGTTACGCTTCGACCCGGAATCGAAGAGAATTGTATATTTAGACAGGATATGTGAATAATGATTCAGAAAGTTGGTCATTCTTATGAATGATCAGGAAAATTAGGTCATTCTTATGAATAAACCAAAAATGTTGTCATTCTTATTGAATGATCCAAATAAATATATATCTATTATCATAGGGATATGATTTATTGAATCTAATCTTATGCAAGAGTGTAGTAGTGAAGCATTCACTGAGCTGTGTTGCTCACGGTTCCAGTATTTATGTTTTTTAGGTAATGCGAGGTCACTACCAAATCTAGGAGGCCGTGTTGGTTAAGCCAGGAATGGGAGAAACAACGATTTTGTGAAAATGTAAATGATGTAATTAAGTTAACTTATCCTTCAAGAAGTTCCTAAATTCATAACTGCATTAATGTTGTAAAAGGTTATTTAGTTGTATGGATTTACATTGATGACACTAAAATTAAACCATGTATTTATGGTTTGGTTAAATTAATTATGGTTTGACTCACTTTGACTTTCAAACTTCATTATAAGTAACTTGGCGGGGGTGTGTCGAGGTATGTTCGAAAAATTCCATCATATGGATCGAATGAATAATTCTCCCGACCTTTGTCAGATGATCATCGACTTGGAGACAACACAAGCAATTAGGTAGTCGAACTCCCTTTGATCCTTGGGATTTTTCCAACTAGTCGTTAGTTTAAATTAATTACTTGTTGATTATAAAAATGGACAAATCCCCCAGCAAATAGGTAGTGTGGTATATGCGGGAACAAAAACATGTCCTGCTCAATTCAACTTCCCTTAATGTGTGGGGAAAAGTAGTAGTAATGTTGTAAGGTTACGTATATAAAGCCAAGCATAGTTTTGAAATAAATATGTGAATCCCCTTTTTAAAAAAATTACACAAATTAATAAATAACACTCATCCTCCTTTCTCCCATAGACCAATCTGAATGAACCACATAAATTCGGTGTTCATTTCTTTTACTATTTTATTTACCTCATTATTTATATTAAACTTTATCATCGTGTTGTGACTGAGAAACATATTTTTACCTCAAAATGATTCGCACCATATGTAGGAATGACATTTTCATAGAGATTAACAAAAACCATATGACTTGGGCTAGTAACGACCTCACGAAGAAATATTAGGCCCTCCAAACACATCTCACCTCGATCTTTGATAG